>CM068493.1:8732874-9932874 GCA_034769265.1 Remorina albescens
TGTTGTGGACAGACTTACAGACCAAGATTGCCTCGACAAGAACCACGCTGCCAGTGTGGTGACAGACATCAAATGACCCAGCCTGAAGCTGATAAGTGAAGCATATTTGCAGGTTTTTCAGTTCCTCCATCCATTGCAGCTGAATCTCACAACAAAACCATATTCTCAAAACTGCCAATGTAAATCACTGAGATAAAGGTCTTTTGTAAAATGCACACTACAAACAGGGTGAGATGAATTAGTATGCCAGGTGTGATCCATGTCCCTTAAACCTGTCAGAAGCATTTTATGGACCACTCTTAGATGAAGTACTCAAAGTAAATCATTGGCTAAGGCAAGCAGGGTTTTAATGATTCCTCTCCTCTGGGCTGCAAGTTGGCCTGTTGTTGCTGACTTCATCTCCAGAACGCAACATTTAATAATATCCCTTTAAACTCTGAGGAAAA
Source organism: Remorina albescens (assembly GCA_034769265.1). Lineage (NCBI taxonomy): Eukaryota > Metazoa > Chordata > Actinopteri > Carangiformes > Echeneidae > Remorina > Remorina albescens. Next base: position 8,733,321 of record CM068493.1, read on the forward strand.
AAAAAAAAAAAAGTTTGTGATTAGCTCATTGATGGATTTTTAAACATTGCACTGCGCCTCATATGTCGACACGGGTATAACATATCTCATTCACAAATCCAGCAGAAGTCAGGGAGTTCAAAGTTTGTCATGCATCCTTGAAAGGATGTCACAATATTGACTAAACACCGCATGGTAGCCTTAAGGTGGTGACAGCAGAGGAATCAGATACCAAAAAAGTCCTCAGGAAACATCATCTGGCAACCTGAATATCTTATGATGCATCATCAAGTAAATCCAAAGATACTTCTCAAGATAAGTTAAAACTTTGACTTACTGGAGGGGACAATATGTGCCAGAACAATATTTCATCGTAATCCACCCAGTGGTTGTTGAAATGTTAAAGTCTGGACCATAGTGGTGGACTGACAAACCAACAGACAAAGACTGACGTGCCATGAGGCTAATAAGTCTGATGTCTAACCCTCAGAGGCGTACTTCAAGATCTATCTTGCAAAGTCAAACTAGTGATGCTATTTTATGGAGGCCATGAGGTGAAGCTTGCGGTTGCATAAAGGGTCTTTCACTCGGGGAGCTGTAAACATAATTGACAGCTGGGTGCAGCTCCCCCACCTCTCAGCAGAGGTGAGAAGTGCTGCCCTCCTAACCTTCCCTGCATTTACATCATACGTAGGGAAGGATTTCATGAGGTGAGGTAGATTGTGGGGAGGAAATGATGACGAGAGGCTGTTTCCCCAACATGTCAGAAATAAATAAGTTAATTGGCTTCCCTCTGAGCAGCTTTGCTTTTCAGCTGTTCCCATTTTTCCCCTTATTTCTCTTACACTCCCTCTTAATGGCTGGCTCTTTGACTCTAGTGGAATTTGTTTTTTTGAGCCTCAAGATCCTTTCTCAGGCTGACAACGCATTTGGGACTGATCATGCTTGCAGCTAAAGATAAATTCACCAATTTCTCTGCAGATTTCTGTGGCAGCTCGATGAAAGCAAGGAAAAAAAAAAAAAAAAAAAAAGTTTTCCCTCAGGCTACAACATTTCTAAGAATCAATAACAACGAATACTATATTTAGTCAGACTATGCCTAATGCAAAAATACAAGAATTAAACTGTGAACCACTGATAATGGGACTCCAGAGTGTAACTACAGCAGTCTGGGACATAGTACGTGCCATGTCGAATATAGGAATAGTTTGGTGATCGACTGGTATCCTCATATGCAATATGTTCATTTTGGGGACCCCGATGACATCCTCTGCTACGTTTGTGTTTTGTGCACAAAACACAAACGTGGTTAGCATGTTCTATCTGGTTTTGTTCATGACTTGCAGTAGCTGACACAGTGTCATTGGTTGCCAATGCAAGATTTATTGTTTACCCCCCCCCAACTCAACAACAACCCCATGTATCTTGAAGAGATGTTAAAACTATTGATTTATAACAGAGGGGGGTCATGGGTCTTTTGTTTTTCTTAATAACCAACAAATAACTAAACCAAATAATGACTGAGTTTCTGTGTTGGTCCCTTTCACACAGTTCTAATGCTGTAAATAATCAGTGTGAGTAATATTTGCTAAGAAACTCCAATGGCTAGTTGTTTTTTAAAAAACATCTGGACCTTTATAAATAGTAAACTAATATTGTCTGTAGCCAGCCATTTAAGATTTACAGTATATAGTATCTTCACTATGAATCAGCAGACTTGGGCCACAGACAGTGTGGAGGAGTAGGAATGTATTGAGAGAATGAGTAATGTCTTGTTTGGTGCAAAAGGAAAAATATTGAATAGCATCATGCTTTTTAATAATTGTACGGGACCCAGCAAAACAAAGGATTGCAGTTCTAATCTTTGTCTGAGCACAATGAGAAAACCAATGACTGCTTTTAACTACTGTCTCAGAACAGGCCTTTGTTTGTTCTTTATTCTGTGAGCATGGATTAGTTTGGAGTTTTTCATGGCTTTTTATAGATAAATGAGTCTAGTTCACTTTTAACTTGCATACATGAAGCTTTTCATATTTTTATGAGTTTTCCGTCACTTATGTGTTTAATATCTAACTAAAAACAAATTTTCATTCACATAATCTAAATCTGAGAGATAAAAATGAGTTACTGTGCAGATAATCAAGTTAAATCTGTGGAGGCATAAATATATGTTCTGCAGAGACAGATGAGACAAGCGTAGAATATTCTTTTAATAGGTAAATTCTATTTCTAAAGATACATGTGATTTATTTTCTGAAATAAAACTACAGCTGTCTTTTCATAGACACGCTGAAAACCAAACCTTGTATCTCTTGGAGAAGGAAGACCCAACAGGGGCACAAGGTAGAGGAGTAGATGTATATAAATGTAAAGAGAAACAAGGAATCCAAGTGCCATCTGATTTTTGTGCCTGTGAGTTTCTGTGTGTTGCAAAATTGTGTTTCACATGGACATTAAACTGCCAGCTGGAGTACAAAGAACACTTCAAAAGGTCCTTTCACCGAGACAGAAGAAAAACTGCACAAGTCATTTACACCTGGCTGATACCCATCAGGCTCTACTCATGACCTCCTGATTGAAGTTAGAAGAAAAAAAAAAAAAAAAAAAATCACTCTTTTTTTTAGCTCAGGTATTTGTGGCAAAAAAAACCAACCCAAAAAAAAAAAAAAACCCCACAAAGACAAGCTCTGCTCAGTGGTCAATCTCAATCACCTGCCCATCAGTTACGACCTGCATTACCATGGCAACAGATGATCTGGACAGGCTGCGTCATGCAAGTGCACTATTTCCTCTGATTTTCAATAACAATACCTGGTCTGGATAAAAACCTGGAGGGGTAGAAAGTGTTATGTGAATTGATCTTAAAGAAGAACTCTGTTTCCACACATCAAGTCTGCTCATAGCTCAAGTGGCGTGGATGCATTTATATAAAGCCTTTTAAAACAAAATATGTGTTAAATGCTCCAACAATTACATCAGAATTCAGATATCATATGAATTTTTCATATGAATCATATGAAAAACAAAAACAAACAAACAAAAATAAAGCAGTGCTGCCTCTTTGATTTGCATTGTGCATAAGAGGTAAACTCACTTTGTGTGTTGATGATAAAACCACACAGTAATTTCACAATAAGGAGCACTTTAGTGAATAATTTGCTAAGGAGCGATCCAGTTTACCTTATTTGGCTTGTGTGGAATTATCTGTCATAAACCTGTCAAAAGATCAGCTACATCAGCTGTTTCCAATTCAAGTTGAGCAGTAATTATCTGTCAGAGTAAGACTGAAAAAAAAAAAAAAAATCTAATAACATGCTAAGAGCATCATGCAATAAATATGATTACATTTGTTTCCATGTTTGTGAATGCTCTGCCCCCAACAACCAGATTTTATAATGAAATGCAATTATAGCTCTGACTGACTGTATTTTAAGCCTAACAAGGCTCCAGTGCAGCTCAGTAATCCTGAGAACATGCTGAGGTTTAGATGAAATGAGACTACAATAAACAAGAGGGGAGAGAAAACAGAGCATCTTGCTGCAGCTTTGAAGCGGGAACTGGATCAAATCCCCATACGAAGCAAATTGCCTTTCTTTCCCACCAAAACCATGTTTCCTAAAAATAACAATTACTCCCCGTCTATCTGTGTCTCTCTGTGTCCTCCTTGGGAAGACAAGCATCAAAGACTTTCATGTTTTCCTACTCAACAAAGTCTGGTCTCTCAACTTCTTAAACAAGCACAATTTATATGATTTGTGCAGTTGCATTAGGGGTAATTTTGCGTGTATGTAGTCATAATCTGTAGTAGTCTAGGCATGCTCATGATGATTTAGTTCATCTGGTACTTGTGAAGACTGAGTTGCTTGCAAAATGCATACAAAGAGATTTAAATATTTATATGGGCCAAAGAGGGATTTATTCCGACTAATTAACAGATCATCTGCAGTATGACAAGAACGATCCTCATGACTTTGGAGAAGACTATTCTCCAAACCAGACTGTTTAACATGAAACCATGCAGAGAGAATGGGAGCATTGAGGATGATAATGAAATTATTCAAGTCACACAGCTCTGTGCCACACTGAAATTAAATAATACGAGAAAAGACCGACTAAGCACCAAACTTTATGAGATTTCTACTTTCATCTTCATTAGTAGCAAATGCAGCAGACAGAGATGGCAGATGAAAAGTCTCTGCTTTGGTTAGATAGACCTAAATTTACATCAGAGCTACAGACACTTTGTTAGAAGAGATGTTACATAAGTAAATAAATCAACTGCTCATCCACCCACAAACTCTTGCAACCCACACACAGAGCTATAGAATGGTTGGATACTTTAGCTCAACACACATACACCAGGATGTCTCTCAGGGCTGTGAATTATGTGACAAAGATCTGATGTTGCCTTTACGCATAATCTGAAGGCCTCAAATTTAGAACTTTAAAATTTGTAAATTGACCAAGATAGCTTCAGAAAGTTTGGTAAAACAACAATTCAGGAAACTAATAGAGATATTGGAGGGTAAAATGGCAGTAAGATGCAACCTCACAATGAGTAACTGGATAGGAAGGGGTTTGGTCCCTGTTAAAACTGGGTATTAAGGCTGACTACACATCAACAGCAACTACTGATGTATTTGAAATGCCTAAAAAAAAAACAAAAACAAACAAAACAAACAGGAATACAGAAAAAACCCTACAACACACAATGGCAGAGGTTTTGCACATCAAAGTTTGTCTACAGGTGTTTGGACTACAGTGCATGTGAAATAAAGTTATGTAAAGTCTTGTGGGGCTGCAGCGGGAGTTGTGCAAAGTCTCATACCTTGCCTCGAGTGATGTCACGCAGAACAGTGTTGGTTGGATGGGAAAACAACAAGTTTGAAAGTGAAAAATATCTGGTTGTGTGCTAGAAAGAAGTGAACTTTCAAACCTCTGAAGCCTGCCAGTCATCTGTGCTCGCGGCTAGCACATGAGCCTCCATTAACTGCCACTACCATAGTACACCTGAATTTCTGACAACACAGAATAAAAAGATCTCTCTGGTTTTGCTGCATTGATTTTAGATTGCAGCAGCAAATTTTTCTGCCTGCATACTAACCCACACTATAAATATATTTGTAAGATATCTGATAAGAAACATGATAACATTAACTAATGTAAAATGGTGTTTGTGTGTGTACTCATGTGTCAGTGAATTTAAGGAGATTGAACTTATTTTAAACAGTGTGAGAGAGAGATAACTGCAACATGAAAGTGGACCATTAACGCCTGAACACAGGACCTGAGCTAACTGATCACTTTAGAGTTGAAAGGAGCCAGATCTCAGCCGTCACCTGTCAGCCTGTCCACGTCATGGACAGATGGACGCACAGGGATGTGATCATTACAAAAGATGGACACAGATTTTCCTGGCTGCCCATTTGGAATCACAAAACTGGCACATGAGCGGCACAGTGATCATCCAGGGAATCAAAAAATCTAAAGCATGTCAAACTAATTTAAGAAATCAATATCCTATCTGGTAAGACACCTAACACAGGAAATACTTCTATCTCTGGGGAATATAAAGACACTGAATAGCTTTAAAAAAAAAAAAAAAAACCTACTTATGGCCCATTTTTACAAGAAGCATTAAATCAGAAAATGGATGTGCATGTGGGGATATGTCTGCTTGTGGATCTTTGTTACCCCCCCCCCCCTCTATTGACTGAAACTCACCCTGAAGTCAATTCCCACAGTGGAGATGAAACTGCCAGCCAGGAATGCTCCATCTTTAAAACGGACCAGTAGACAGGTCTTCCCCACGCCAGAGTCTCCAACCAGCATCACCTGTTCAGGAAAACAAGAGGAAGAAAGACTGAGGCAGGAAATACTGGAGGGTCAAACAACAAGGCACAATAGAAGTGTAAGGGATAAATGTTAGAGTGATTCACCGGTTGATAATAAGTGTCAGACACAACTCAAATAACTAGCAAAGAATAACATTTAAAAACATGTATGTGGTAAAATGAAGATGTGGGGGCTGTTGCTTTTTTTTTAAATAAATACCAATGTCTAATTGATTGTTCTCAGAACATTGGACTCATTCAGCTACACCAGTCTTGGTATTTTGGGTCTTGGCCAGTGAATGAGTGTGCGACTGCTGATTATGGCCACCAGTGGATGTCTGTCGTCCTGCCCATCTGTGTGTGTCTGTGTTTGCACATTCATGCATGTCCGTTCACCTATGCAACAGACATGTTTGTTTCATTCCTGCCGAGCAGGCTTTCTATTCATTTTTCTTGCTCACGTGTGATCACTGTTATCAGGTTAGCTCAAGGACTGTGGGACATGAAGGAAAATGAAGCAATGTGTAGTAACAGGTGAAAAATGTGGCAGGTAGCGGGTAAAAGATCTCTCACCCTCTGTTTTTCTCTGCCACGTATTGCTCTTTTTTAATGTTTACATCCATCTCTCCTCTCTGGTCATATCAAGTGTTTGCAGGATGCTGTAGGATGTACATGGTCTTTCCCTGTCATTAGCTTTTTCTGAATAAAATTTCATCATCTTCCTCAATGAAGAATACTGCTGAGAAAAACAGCGTAAGATGCTCCTCTCTGCACAAGAGAGACAATACGAAATCAAACTCTGCAAAGGCACTTTTGATTCTGCAGTTGTTAGTTTATTGTCAGTGAGCTTGGTGTGTACAACAGTTGTGCTCATGCTTGCAGCCAACTAACTAAATTGGAACAGCTACTGCTGTTCAGTACAACTCTTATGGGGAAAAAAAAGCAACACAAAGGCATCATTGCACTTGCATTAAACAGCTGCTTCATAAGAACAGGTGTAGGTGTCCCTTGAAGCTGTACCGGGGGGGGGCACACTGAGGCTCTGTGGGCGTCAGTCTGTGCCGTAGGGAAGTGACAGTTTTCGACTCACAACGTAGCTCGGCAGATCTCACTGTGTGTCGGCGCTCAAACCCGCTGACACAAACACTAGTTCAACCAGCGGCACCGCGTGCGTAAATGATTTGTTTGACGGCCGTGGCAGGGCGGTGTGCGCCCTTCCAGGGTATCGATTGTCCTATTGACACAGCTGGTGCCGGGGGCGGGGGGGTGTTGTTTAATGAATAAGGAAGGTGGCGGTAAGGCGGAGGGCAGAGGAGGCGAATAAAGTGGAAACAAACAGGTTTACTGTGTGTGCTTTTGCCGTCTCTACCAGCTCATCCCAAAAGGAGCCAAATCCCACAAAGTGTCCAAATGTTTCCCACTGTGATTATTTACTCTGTGGTTAGTTCACACTGACCTCTGCCGCTGTTTACCAGTTTGCACCGCACCCATCTGATCCCTGAGCTGTCTTTGGGGCACACTTGTATGTGAGTTGCCGTTTGTGATGATCTTACCTTAAAGGCGATGTCATAGAACTCGCTGCTGTTGCTGATGGAGGGTCTGCTGGGATGGACCACGCCGTTCATCTGCACGATGCCCGGGCTGCTCCTCGCAGCTTTCCCGGTGCCTTTCCCGGTGGGGCTGCCCGCAGACGGACTGCTGGCGGCGGTTTTGCCTTTGGCAGTCTTCTTGCGAGACATTTCTCAAGATTTCCAAACTACCTCTCTGCAAATCTCAGCTATAGCGAACCACACAGAAGAAAAAAAACAAAAAACCCCCCCAAAAAACCCAACCTGCGAGAGGTAAGACTGAAAAGTTGGAGCAGCGACGAAGTGAAAGTGCCCCCCTCCACCCCCTACTCCACAAAACACAAACAAACAAAAGAAAAAAAAAAAAATCACCTGCTCGTTGGACGCATGTTCCTCTAACCTCAGAGTACCGAAGACTGTTCCGCTGTGTCGGAGCGGCTCTCTGCTGTCAGATCAGCGTCAGTCTGACAGATTCAGCCGCAGCAGTCTGATCTGATGAGCCACTCAACTCCACCTGGAGCGCAAAACAGTCCGAGACCACTGTGCGCTGCGCAAAGCTCTCTGCGCCTTTTCCAAACAAACAACGAAACATAAAGAGCGCTCACAAACCTACAGTCATCGTGGGGGACAAATGAATTCACTGTGAGAACTTTAAAGGGCGAAACTAAGCGGCAGCGTACACCACGTGACGTAACGCTGTCTGTTGCCAGTGTACCGGCTGTACGTCACGTGACTTAATGTTGCGCGTTGCCAACGGACCAGCTGCATACCACGTGACTTAATGTTACTCTGCTATACCTATATGACCTATATAGGCTACCGTAGTCAGCCACAGGACGCTCTCCGTGGTGCTGAAAATGGCTGCGGCTGATCAACCACTGTTGGGGTCACTTTTGTCCCTCAAATGTTGAAAATAAGATGTCACAACAAAACATTTATTCAGAGCAACCTGATTTTTATAATGTGCCCTTTTGTGGTCAATATGTGAATATTTTACTGTCATGTTATAGAGTACAATAATATGGTGTTGCTCATATGCATGACAACACAAGCTATTCCTAACTGATCTTTAATTTTTTCATATTGCATGTCGTGCATCTGGAGGGCTGGACTAAAAATAAAAAACTGATGGATAAACATAAATTATTATTTTAGATTATATGTGAAATTGAATAAATTACCAAAATGGTCTACTTGGTTAATGTAAAAGAAACTAAGATACATTAGCGTGTGATCTGGTTCTGCCAGAAAGAACTCTCCTTATATAAAGCAGATTATAGAACAGATGCTAGCAGGCAGGTGATGGGTCCCAGCCACCTGTGGAACAAACTTGAGATGTGATTTCAACTGTGCACCACAAGAGGGCAATACATGAATGTAGAATAAAGTCAGAAAACGGGGTTGTAATGCAGGGTGAAGTCAAGGGTAGAATTTGCAGCAGCATTCAGTGAGCGTTTTTACTTAAACAGAAGTACATCGCATAAATATGAATGATACATTATTATAATACAGTTTAAAATAGGAGAAAGATGTTGCTTATAGTGTACTTGGGTGAAAATCCAATAGATTTGTAAATAGAAGTGTCAGCCACAACAATAACAAAAGTGCACATCAAGTTGTGTTAGATTTTCACTGATACACATACAGTATCCTCTAAGAACACACAGGTTGTAATCAGAACAAGCCAGTCATGGAGATGGTCACTGGCCTTTTTGTGACACTTAAGCACAACAGCCATAATTCCTAAACCAATTCAGACATCTCTCCAAAACATGGACATGGATGTTGCTCTCTTGCCGGGTCCACATATTGTCTACGTTTGCAACAAAGAACAGCAGCACATTCTGATTAGACCCTGATCCTCTGTGGGCTGTAATGGGACGCTGTTGTTCTTTTCCCCCTCTGCAATCTAGTTTGTTATGCAATATGAAATTTGTGTATGATACAACTGCTTTTGTGTTCATGTGCCAGGCTGTCCAGGCTCATTATGATACGCTCAAAGATCACAGCCCAGAGATCCTCATTTCCTTCCCAGAACAGGAGAATGAAATGAGCTTGTGTTACCTCTGACCTTTTAAAATGTGTAGCATGAATAACACAAGGTTCAACTCTCAAGGAAGCTGCTTGATGTATACAGTTATCAAAGCACAGCAGAGCAATAAACATTGTTAGTTATTTATGTGAGGTGGATGAACAGTGGTGATATGGTCACCTCTTACTGCATCTGTCATGGACAGAAATCATTTTTGGCGGATCCTCATGTGGTTAATATTAATTTTTCTCATTATTTGATGTAAAAATTCAATTTTAGCATACTCTTACATTAAAGTACAGAGCATATGCTATTCCTCTCTTTATTTTCCCACAGCTAAGTTTGAGGTTTAGTACACAGACTTCTTGGGGACATCTCCCAGTTGACCACAGTTCAGAAGTACTGAGATGTTTGGTTATAAGTTTGGTTTCTGTCCCTAAATCGGCCGCCTGTCAGCATTTTTTCCACACTCCACCCCAGTCCTGGAGAAGAACAGAGTAGGAAGTGGCGCGTCACTGGTTTGAGGGAATACAAACCCCCAAATCCACCAACCCCCGCATGCTACTCCACTCGACAGCTGAGATTCGTTCTGCCTCCAAAGCAGCTGTCTACTTTGGCAACAGCTGGGCATTTTGGAGGGAATAGGCGATGTGGAGAGAGGAGAGTGTCATTGGAATCCATCCCTGCCTTTAGATAAATTAGCAGCCTTGTCAAGACGAGTTAAACATGCCAAGCAAACGTACTGTACATCATGAAGCTATAATGTGTAATTGCGTCCCATATGCTTGTATGTATTTGTGAGTTTAGTGTCTGTCATTTATGGCAACAATGACATAAATATGTCTGTAGGCACAAACAGTGGAGGTAGACAAAAGCAATGTAATCAAGCAATGTGCGTTTTCTTTACAAAAAATAGGGCAAGCTTGCTTTCATGTACAATGAAGCAGCTGTGTGATTCAGCTGTCAAAGAATGCATCAAATCACATCGTTCCAACATGTTAATTAGGAGCAAATTACAACACCCTTTACTGGGTGCGAGCATAGTCAGAGCTGTATCACTTCCATGACATTGAAGTGCAAGGTTAATGTGCTTGGTCAAGTTCTTCCAAAAACTTAGTGACTGGACACAAAAGGCAGAGAGAAGGTGGTTCTACGAACACAAATACATGTGTATGTGTCTGTGTGTCCAGTGCAGCAAGGTCATCACCCCTCATCAGAGCCGCATCACTCTGCAGGCATGCCCAAAGCCCAGGCATTTGTCAGTTTACCCAGGGTCAGGTGCCCCAAACGTCGACTGCGCGGCGTGCAGCAGCCTGGCCAGTCGCTCAACCAAAGTCACAGCAACTGTTTATCTGTTGGCTGCTCTTCCTCTCAGCTGCCTGCGGCCTGAGTACTGCGAGGAGGGGCATGCCAGCCGACACCCCTGTTTGTCAGGGTTTGGCACGAGCAACCATCAGTGGACTGGTGCTGCCTGGCACTTATTCGCTCCCTGAAGAATCTTAAATGAGAGAAACAGAAAGAGAGTGTGTGTGTTAGAGAAAGAGAAAACGAGAGAGAGAGAGAGAGAGGAGAATGGGTGGCATGGGTGCTGCTTGTTTATAGTGTGCTAAATTTGATTTGTATGTGGTTATATTGGACATGTCTTAATGAATCAAAAAATCTTAGAGTCTGAACCTTCACAATAGCTGGCACTGTGTTTACCTTGACCTGAAAGTCCTTATCCTTCATGCAGGGTCGTTATGAAGTTTGAGGTATCCTTTACTTTGACTTTAATTTCATCCTGATTATTAAAATTCTCTATTAACTCCACAACAGTTATATACTAATGAGTTACATTTACAGCCTTCTAAAATATCACATTAGACATCATAGCACCATTAAATTATTTGAACCTTTGAATAGTTTTTATTGCAATACCATAATTCCCAGCCTTTTTGTCTCATGAGCCGTTAAATTAAAACACTGGGTGTACAAGAAACCAATTTATTTACTCATTCATTTTGATAGCCATTAGAATGGCAGCCACTCTTCCAAGGGGGTCTGTATGTCAGACTTGTTGCTTGAGATAAAACAAGCCCAAATTTTACAAGCCTATAGCGACATTGAGAGAAGACTAGAAAGTAGTAAAATGTTTGGAAGCAGAATGTCATGATGTAGAGGTCTTGGTCAGGCCTAAAAAGTAAATAAATAAATAAATGAATAAATAATTCTATCACCAAGTTGTGAGGACATATTAGATTAGAGCTAGTGAAATTTTTATCTGGAATGGATCCAAGGAAGTTTATTTCAGATGGATTTATAATGCATGTTTATTGTCGCTACTGTAACAAAACACAAACACGCAACCTGAGTCCAAAATTGAATTCGATGTAATGATTTATTAACTTTTCTCTACTTCTCAATTTCACAGACACAAAATATTTTAACATGTCCATGCAAGAGCTTAATTCTGACACAAGCACAGGAGAAAATGGAAAGAAATGAACCTTTGCAAAAACAATGTGTTGCGGTGGATTGAAATTGCCTTGGCATGATCACTTCGCTCAATCATGCCATATTTTAATGTGCTAAACCAGCAAAGCCAAGTGCTGACTTCAAATCTGTCATCATACACAATTTTAAATTCTCTTTCCTTTATGTCGTAAAAAAAGGTGACACCATTATTACCTTTCCAAAGACGTCATTGCTGCATCTCAGTGTCACACTTGCAATTTCCACCTCTTTTTTTAAACACAGTTTTCACAGTCACAGCTGTAATTTTTATTTTTATTTTTATTTTTTTCATTTTTAATTTCGCTGTAACCCAGCAGGGGGTCTGCATTAGTAAGACCTCAAAGAGCCATAACACGGTTTAATCTGAAGTGTTGAAAATAATACATGCCCAACCCTCCCTGGACCCTTTAAAAGATCCAGACATAAGAGTCTGAGCCAGGGTACTGGGATGGAAAAACTCTGCGATGGCAATAATCACTACCAGGGGCCCAATTTCCCCCAATATCTGCTCCTTATTTCATTCTCCTTATTTATTTGAATATGGGCCCTTTAACTGAGATTTAATTTGAAACTGCTTCGTGTTTCTATGGATTTATTTAACGTGCAAAACACTTCCATGTTAGGAAAGAGGGTACCGAGTGCACTCACAAATGATGGGTGTGTTATCCAAGGCCGAGCCATAAATCCTTGCTAATCCAGGGTGCTTCCTGCAAGTGTCAGTGTCATCGTAGTCTGTTGCTGTGGTGACCAGATTTATGACCTCACACATGGCGCTGCTGTCAAACAGGAAGCACTTGGTGTGAAGCGCACTGACACACCAAAACATGCAGAGTAAGCGCAGTGATTTAACACAGTGATCATGACATTCAGTGGCCGAAAACATTAAGCCAGATCGAGTTGGGCACTTAGATTAAAGAGCAAAGGGGTGTAAAGCGGATAAAAAGCAGATTCACGCGAGGCGAGACCAAATTGCAGAGTGCCATTTCAATCTCCTTGCTGCTCTCAGACGCAGAACAGATTGAGTTTTAGGTGGCTGTAATTTTTCACAGCTTAGAGGAGGCCAGAGCAAAACGTGACTCATGGTCCGCTTTCTCTCTCAGGCTGCAAGACCAGAGGTGGCCTCTCCATCACTGAGCTCAGCTGGAGCCATGGCAATAAAAGACTATGACACACACGTAAACACACACACACACACACACACACACTTTGCATACAAGCTGCGGCAGAGAGTGGGCACACAAGAACCAACTGGAGAGAGCCATGGTGAGCGGGAAAAGGTGTGAGCAGGAAAAGTGGTGTGTGTGGGTGAGTGTGAATATGTGAGAGTGTGCATGTGTATTTGTAGAGTTTTTGCAGTTGTGACAGCTGGGATGAAGGAGTGGAGGCGGTGTGTGTGATTGGAGGAGGTGCCAACAGAGCAAGTGTCTCTTTATTTTCATCACACACAAGTGTTATTTTCATCACACACAAGTGTGTCGCTGTGTGTGGATATATGTTAACAAACAGTATGTACATCTGTGTTTGTTCCTGTTAATGTCTGTATTCATGGTAATTTGGTCTGCATGTACAAAACGGCCTCATCTGATAGGAGTGCAATATGGAGCACTCATACATATACATTAAATAGTATATACATTAACCTCATATTTTCATCACACATCTGTGTTTTGCTCAAGTCAGCTTGTGTATATACACAAAGTGTGTCTAGCTTTTATTTATTTACTACACATATTGCTTCATTTTCAGAGGTTTTAGTAGGATTTTTCTTGCACATGAAGGTAAATATTCTGTAAAACAGAATACCAACACTAAAATACCCTTAGTTTCTACAATATAATATCCATAGTATGGCAAAGGTATGGAAAACGATCATGGTTATGGCAAATGAATTATAGTTGAGTTTTAAGCAACAAACAAAACCAAAACCAAAGAGAGGTTACAGTCTGGGACAATAGTTATGTCAGTAAAATTGTAAACATTGCTTGCAGGTCTGTAATGTACATTCAGATATGCTACACGCCCATCCGCCTCCCCCAACCTTCACACTCTCATTTACATAGATCATACAAGACGTCTTGTTCATGCACTCAACGTTGTCTCAAAACACGTCCTGGACAGTTTTCATCGGTACTATTTCTTTCTTGTCAATATTATCCGCCCACTGTGAGGTCTGCTGAGTATCAATTACTGGGACATTTCTCCTGGAAAGACAAGCTTTTTTCAATACTTTATCTTCCTCCAGACAATTCCAGTCACCTCCCTGTTTTAAGGGGTGAATGCAAAAATCTGGAACTATGTGCCTGGCCAGGCGCCAACAGTAAAATAAGATGCCTTTCCGTAATTTGTGTGAACTGATCCTTGTTTTTTGTTTGTTTGTTTTTTTTTGCATAGTTTGGACGTGTCTCTGCTTACTTTGCATATGATTACATGTGTTGTGTACGTGAGGTCACTCTTGCTGTTGTAAAAACGAACCACGGCAGCCGCTGCAGAGAGAGAGGCTGGCAGGCAATGATGAGGTCATTCAGCAGGCAGGATTAAGGCCGTGACAACTGGCGCTGCGGCCAGTGCCAGTGCTGACCGGGGCAGTTGTGAAGCGAGCACGGTGCTGTGGTCCCAGCACCACACCAGCATTACCCCTCTGTTGTTTTTTCATTAGCTTGGTACTGGCCCAGGGTCCTGTTTGGCTTGCCAGAGTCACAGCGTGAACCCACAGTTGTTGCAAGGCTTTAGGGCCCTCTCTTACTCTCTCTCTTCGTCTCTGTCTGTGGTCACACACTGTGACCGCAGTCCTCGCAGGGAATAAAGGATCAGGTTACGAACCAAACACACTCGTTAACTCAATTATGCAAGCCTTTAACGCTTTGATGTGTTGCGATAACGGCAGGGTTATTGAAGGCCCAGATGCCATCTGACCACAGCAGAGCTCTGTTGCCACATGCCTCAGCTACAGTCGATGAAAGATGTACAAAATGGACTGGTGAGGGTCAGGAGAAGGGCCAATTATAACCTGATAGGGTTGAAAGATAGGGGCAGACATGGAAGATTTCAAAGTGGATGAATGCATTTCACTGATCTGGAGATAGGATCCTGACTTTTGGAGTGTGAAAAACATAAAATGGCTCATATGTAATGGACTAAACAGTTTTACATTCGCTCTAACATCTGTTTAATACATGAGTGAGTAACAGGATGTGCAATGTGTGGCTCCAAATTAGGTGACTTCAGTCTCCATTTTCAGTTTTCCTGCATGTTAAATTCTCTTTCTCTCGCAAAATGATGTAAATACATAAAAACTCAGCAGCTAGTCAAGTCCTCATTGGTTCCCTCTTATTATTCAGCTCAGCTTGGACATAAACCTAAAACCATTAGCTGCACCACTGAGACCAATTAGCAAAAAATAGCCAAACAAACATTCCCTCGCTTTAGCAAAATCTTTTTTTACTCTCCCATCCATTTAGCCCTTCAGCTCTCGCTCATACATGGCTGGCTGAGAGTATTAAGTGTGCTTTTTCTTCTGGGCTTCTGATAAAGTAATCTATTCTGTTCATCATAAGCGTTTTTGATGGCTTGCAACAGTAGGGATGCTCCATTCAGCCCTGACTTATGGCCTGAAGGCCTGACATATTGATGTGTATCTCCCACATAAGCTCCAGATGTGAACTCACTGGCTTGGTGTTTGGTTCCTACATTTATTGGGGGACTGGGTGGTGGAGCTCAGCTGGAAAATTTCACAGTCAAAGACCAACTGTCTGCTGACAAAGATAATGGCAAAACACTGCTGATTTGAACATCTTCTGGGCCCACTTATATATTCATCTTAGACAGAAAATGCAGCCTCTGTTCACTGAACATACATGAATTTTAACCACAGGAGTCTGATGACAGTAAACATCCTTTTCCACTAGGTGGCATTACAGTTGCAAACAGACATGATAGAGAAAGAAACACCTGTGGGATCACAACATCTCACTTCACACTTTGTGCTGAGAGAGTCCAAAATATTTTGGAACGTGTTATTTTGGTATTTAGACAATAAATCAGCTTTCAACTTTTAACAACAGACACCATTTCATTTCCGCACTCGAGATGTGGAACAAGAGGCCATGAAAATGAAATTTTAATTTGTAAGGTAATTTGTGAGCTCAAACTCAAACTGAAAATTATTTTTCTGAGCTCTGTTGTCACAAATCCATTGTCATTTTGTATATTTCTGTGTAATGTCTATGTTCTAATTAATAACTGAAATTAGCTCCGAAAATATATTCTCAATTGAACCATCTTTAGAGCCATAAATTAGGTAATATTTAAATGTTATAGAAACTGTGGAAATTCATACACAGTGTTCTTTAACCCCCCTTCCTCCACCACACTCTAGAAGTTTACTTCTTGTATGTTTTTTTTTTAAATCACCCACAAGAAGGCACACAGCTCAGTGCAGTCACAGTTTAAACCTTAAACCTTTAGCTGCAGATTTTGTCCAAAGCCATTTCCATTTCAACATATATTCTTAAATTTTTTTAGATGCAATTTGGCATTTTTTTTAAATATATATTTGTTTAATTTTCAGGACATATGCATGAACATTTCTCTCTCAGATCTGTATCCATTGTTAGTGCATGATAGCACATGTGGCTGAGTTGACAGTAAATCTAAAAAAAAAACAACAGGATCTTAATGTTATCATATCTGACAGCAGCATTGACCAGCACCAATAAACCACCTGCTCTGCCTGCATCACTACATCCACCTGAGAGTGTGACCGTGTCCCTGATGCTGTACATTCATGTTCCCAAGACAAAAAAACATGGACAAACACTATAACCCAGTGTGAGGTCAAGTTTTTCTTTTCCTGCACGTTGCCATTTGTCCCATTCACATCTACTGGTGACAGCAGTGTAGCTGAACAGTTAGCAAAGGACGTTCATGACCTTCTTCCCTTATTTTTGGTTTGAGTTCCTGCTCTTAAACTACAGCCAGAAGGACAGCAAAAACAGCGTTTGATGTTGTTAGCGAGGTCTCTCTCTGTCTGCCTGGAAGTCCCCTTCTCTTCTTAACTACCACCAAATGGTATCCTGTAATTCACAGCGTGCATGTACATCATTTGAGAGCAGACTAAACCCAGAAGCCTAACCTTGGGATTTCTTTGCCACATGAAATGACTGCCATATTTAATGTAAACATATGGCCAATGAAATAACAATAACACAAATAAACTAGTTAATGTCAGTTATAAATAAAATGAAGGAGATAAATCAAGAGGTTGTGTTAGCCCCAGGAGTGTAATCAATTGGGGACTGGGGACGTTGTGGTTTGCTGATGTCCACAGTGTTTACTTACATCTCACAGGGTCAGAGAGTAGACTAGGAAAGAAGAAAGAAATGATGTCAAAAGAGGATAAAGTGGGTGCTGTGACAAGAGACTAGAAGATGAGACATGGAAGAGACAATACGAAGAATAAAGAAAGTGAGCACAAGGAGAGACAAGCCTGGAATCAATAATCTGGTTTCTCTAGTTAGGCTGAGGAGGGGAGAGCGAGTGAGTGGCGCCTGAGGACAGCAAACCGCATCCTTCCTTCCTGCGAGGCAACACGGGGACAAGCAAGGCCACCAGGAGAGGTCACTTGGCTGAAGTCTTACTTCCTGCTAGGGTTGCCAGGGATCAGGATCTAAATATATCTGGGTCACAAAGTGCAGCCACCTGTCTGTGATTGCTTCCCTATGATGTTAACCTTGAAGGAAGGCAGGTGGGAAATAGATCCAAAGAAGAGCGGGGGGGGGGGCATCATTCTGTGTCTTTTTTATCACCAGCTGGGAGTTTTGAGTATGAAATAGACAAATGAGTGTGGGGATGAGGTACAAAGGCTGCTGATAATCCAACACGTCCATCTGACAAAGAGCGAAGGCATGCAGTCTCCTACCTCATCCTGCTAACTGTTATGCCTGCCGTTAAAACAAAGACAGCTCTGTATCAAAACAGCAGGCCTGTATATGCGTAAATGTGGCAATATGTGGCTGTGTAACTTCACAGTGTGTGGGGTGGTGTTCTGCACCCGTCTCTCTTTTTAGTTTTCTAACCGTTGCATCTAATCTTCAGACATTAACAAAGAGGCATCTTTTACTTTAAAGAAGGATTAAAAAAAATTGACAAAACTACTGCATGGTGCCAAAACTTATAATGTGAGCATATAATCGGGGGCATCTCGGAGATTAACACACTGGTAGTACATTATTGATGTCAACACAAAGGAAAATATACAGTGAAATAATGTGCACTGGATCCAAACATCCAAAAAACTATTGTGGCACCGAGGGCTAGAAAAGCGGACAAACTTTGCCACTGTGATGGTGAGAAAGGCGGACATAAGCCAGCGGAGGAGTATGTGTGTGTGTGTGTCCATGTACGTGTGTTTGTGCAAAAGTGTGTTTGAGAGTGTGCCAAGCCGACCAGAAAGAGCTGGCAATTTCCTTGAGATGCAAAGCTTCACCGCACTCCCCAGAGGAGGCCAAATAAACCTCAGATGTGCAGAAGGATCTGGGAAGGGGTGAGGGAGGTAGAGAGGAAAGGGGAGATTTTTGGTGTTTTTTTTTTTTTGTTGTTTTTGTTTTAACTCCATCACTGTAAGTTGTCATCGGAGTCAACTCTGGGGAGGTTTGCAGATGTTTATCATGTACAAGGGAGAAGAAAAAAGAAATCATAAATTGTTCCACGATGCATCCAAGGTCACAAGTTCAGACCTATAAAGAACACGAATAACCCTGCAAAGTGTAATTATGGAAGTAAACCTCCGAATTGTGGACCAAGAGATTTAACCTCACAAATCATTTTTGGAACGACTGATGTCTCTGTGATGTATAGCTGTAACTGCATATCCGCACAAAACAATAATCTACACTAAGTTTAAGAAGAGCACATCTTAAAGATAGCAAACTGTGCCGGGAGCTAAACCATTCATGGAACTGGGAACCAGAAAACTGCAGTCACATTGTAATCATGTTAGTGTAAATGACCATGTGGTTGAAGACTCATGTCTGAACCAGCCAATAATTTGACTAGCCGGAATGAATCTATGGATATTATCTGTTTAACATGTTTTGAGCATGTCGGGAGTAAGTGATAAAATCTTCAATTAACGAGAGCACTCAGGGAACGGTCGTTTCCTTCATATTAATAATGAGCCTCCGTCACACCCAGTTTTTTTTTAACCACAATGAGTGCTCTTTAAGAACACTGGAAATCCACCCCACCACACACATAGACGCCTTCATACACCTCTGACACTCCACCCTGTCCTGATAGCCCCTGGGAATATCTGCATGTGTCAACACACACTGATGGGTAAACAAATACATGTGCCACCAGGGTGTTTACCTGTTTACCCACCGCTCATTACTCTGCTCCCCTTCCCTCTGAGCTATCTGACTGCAGTGCTTCACGGCTAAAAGCTTTTTCATTGCTGTACTGAAATAAATGTTACTATAATGTTGTGATCAAGTGGAATAAAGATTTAAATTAATAGTACACTCGAAGTAAAAATTAAACTCGGGGCCATAATGGGAATATTCAAAAGGAAAAGTAAATACTTAATGTGGAAATGCAATTTCCATAAAAAAAAAATATAGTAAGAAGGATAAAAAAGCATTAGTACTAACATGGCTGTAAAGCTGGATGGGTGAGCTGGCACACCTGTAAAGCCCTGTAATCACTTGTTAAAATCAAACCATTTCTCACTTGGGCATCAAGTGACATATTTTATGTATATGGAATAGGATTAGATTAAAATATCTTGATCTTGTGTTAATAGCAGACTGCTATTTAACCTAAAACCCATTCAAATAAAACAGACAAAATGTAAACTTTTAGGTTTTACGGTTCATTCCTGTGGCCCTATGTAGATGATGATGACACTTTAACGTCAGTTATCCACAATCTGGACATTTAATGCTAGGTCAAAAATGAGACAAGTACAGAGATAATGCAGAACAGTTAAATTCCTATTGATTCTTATTCATAATCTGGAGCAGGTAATAATGTGTGACTTGTCTGTCTCAGTGAAATGACAATTTAGGCTAAGATGTGGGCAGAAAATCTTTAGGAATTGAAGTGGTAAATGAAAAGAATCTATAGCTATAGAGAATATACATATATTTTCTCTTTTCTCTTTTATGTTTTCAAGTCTTGCATCATCAATTTTTTTTCATCAGTTTGGAAAGTAGGCTCTGTTACCAAGCTCAGCCCATCATTTAACTGCCAACCCCTTTTGGTGATTTGATTATCCTCCTGCAGTCCCAATCTTTGGCCAACATTTGCTGATAAACTGTAAAAAAACTGAGATTCCTCGTTGTATTTTCTTCCCTCCACAGTCCATTAAGTCCAGCTTGTTTTTGTGGTGATTGTAAAATGTCATATTATTCTCCAACCCGAGTTACAGGAGCAGAAACAGACTCCCCATAGATCTCAAAACCAACTTACAATTCCACAGCAGCACCTAAACCCCACTGGCACTACCTTTATTTTCCATTCTGACTTTTTCTGTTTTTGCAATCATTATTTAACAAGTCTGCGCTCTGTAGCAACAGCCAGACTTATAGCCCGATGTAAGCTTGTGATGGACATGGGTTAGCCTGCTATACTCAGACTACTGGGCTCACAGTGGGGAAGTATCAGTTTACCCTTGGTCTCTCTCTCACTGTTCTGACTCTGGATGGATGCCGGTAAAGGCAAAGGAAGGTTTTTTTTCTTTGGGGGTGGGGGGGTCTGTGTTTCCATTACGACTATTGCGCCCCTGAAACACTAGAAGTCTCATTTTGGGGATCCAATTTTATTAAATCAACTGTGTGACAACATTGGACTGTTTCCACAACTTGAGCAGGTATGGTGGGTGTGAGGTGCGCAAACAAAGTGCTCTTTGAGTGCTGCGGTCAGGCGCTCTGCCAGACACCTTTCCACACCTAGCACTTGGGGAGCCTTATTGAGAGTATGGGCTGAGCCTTTACCATTACTGCACTCAACACATGGCCAAGAGGCTATGATAGCTGTAACAGAGTTGCTACCAAGGATTCATTTTGAGTGTGTGTGTGTGTGTTTATAAGGAGGCTGGTTGAATGTTTTTGCTTCTGTCGGGACTGGTGATCAGAAATGGTGAACCCTGCTGCTACATAAATGTTCTGACAATGACTTTACACTTATGGCCCTGCTCAATTACTAAATAATGAAATACCCAGACTGAAATATAAATGGAAAAACAGGTGACAGGTGTGTGTCTGAAAATCTGCGGTGATTTGTGTGTATACATGTATCTAGGGAAAGCAAAGTGTGACAAGAGAGCAAGCAAGTCCTCTTAACCCGATAGAATCACTGAGAGCCCGCAAATCATAATGAAAGCCTAAGTAAATAAATAAAGAGAGAGATTATTTATTTGATTTCGGGGAAGACGGAGCTATAACTCATGTCTCATTGGAGTTGGCGCTGGTGGAGCTGTGGTTTCCAACATGCTGGGAGCCTCCTCCCTACCAAACTCCACTCTGCTCAGACTCAAGACTCAACTTACAACAAAACATACAACTGCTAACACCCTGTAAAGCACAGCAAGGAAAGGGCAGGCATACACAGAGATAGGTCTGATTCACAGTGTTAATGTAACCATTTGCAGGCTGGGGTCTGATACAACGTTGATACAACCAAATGTGACTGTTGACGTGAGAAATTTTTCTGACCTGTAAACGTCTAGATAAAGTATAACAAATTTAAATCGTGCAGATGGTTTCATTGTGCATAAATACAGAGAATTTATTCTTTTCATTAAGACCAACAATGCATCAAAGGAGGATAATGATAAAAAAGAATTGGATGGTTCAGTTAAGCCTCTTCACACTCCTCTCCTCACGTTCTTACATGCTGTCGCTCTGCAACAGGAGGCCTGTGAGAAAAATCACTCTTACTTTTGCTTGGATTCCAATCCCATCCCTCCTTCTCTGGCTGTCCATTCGCCAGCTGAACAGCGTACAGGGCGGCTGCCATTTTGGCAGGGCG
Organism: Remorina albescens; assembly: GCA_034769265.1. Taxonomy (NCBI): domain Eukaryota; kingdom Metazoa; phylum Chordata; class Actinopteri; order Carangiformes; family Echeneidae; genus Remorina; species Remorina albescens. The sequence goes on from CM068493.1 coordinate 8,755,256, forward strand.
AGTCTTTTCCCTTACAAACTTATTAAAGGCTGATTTTCCCCTTGGCCCAGTCCTCCTTAAACAAGGTGTGCTCACTCCCTGCATAGCCCCTTAACAATCTGGGCCTGATTTAAAAGAGAGTCAAAGAGGATTGGTTTTTTCAAGGAGAGTTGGCCTGAAATCAATGTCACAGCCAGATATGATTATGGTAATCTGTGTTAATTTGACCGCAAATACATTAATACGGATTAGGACAAGATATTTCTACTGAATGCACCAACCAACCCACACATGTGCAGTATGCAGTATTTACACATTCTGTGGTCCACACAGAGAAGCCAACATGGAGCTACCTTTAGAGGTAACAGCGACAAGAAGAAATATGAGACAGTCAGTTTACAAATTAGCTTGTGACAGGCTTCACAGGCTCATATGGTGGTGTCACATCATGCTATGCAGAAATGAACAACAAAAAAGAGCAGTTGCCGTGGTGATACATCAATGCAGACACACACTGACACATACAAGTACTTGCAGATAAACACACACGTTATGTGAGGAAAACAGACAAAACGACACACTTGGCTGCAAGCATAGTCCAAATGGTGAGACTTCCCCGGGTGAGACAGCACCCTCTGGCCTGCAGGGCTAACAATAGGATCCATTCTGCACTGCTCACTGTCCTCTCTCCCCACCCTCCATGCCTATGACTAATGACCTCAGGGCAGGGTTAAGATAGGCGTGAAGGTGGGGGGCTGTCACTGAGGACGCCAAAACAACAACATCACCGCAATATTCAAAGTCGGCCTCTGCTGAGCTTATAAGCACAACATTTTAAGACACAAGGTAAAACACTCAACCAATGGCAAAATAAACAAATGATATTAATCGTCACATTAAAGCTGTACAGCTATGGCATATGTTGTGTCAGTCACTGTCTGTATGAAACACAGCTCTGCATTCGCCAAGACGTTACAAAGAAAAGTCACGTTTTCGACAGATGAGGGATCACGCGCCGGTGGCATTTGCTGCTTCAGCGAGCATGCCAGAAAAGCTTTGAACATGTGTCACCATGAAAAGACATTCCACATTAGGGCCATTAGAAGTGCATTAAGGCAGTTGACCCATCTCCCTCAATCAAAAAATATGTTTCAAATAAAACCCACCATATCACATTCCCTTTAGAAATACTTTAAATAGGCTGCAGGGCCGTATGGCTGTCTGAGGTTAGTGCATGTATCACTCAGCTGGAAGGCCGAGGGGCCAAGTCCAGTTGAGGGTGTGCGGGGTGTGGGGACCGGAGTGAAAGGCTTGAGCCGGAGCACACAGATGTGGAGGCACTGACGGATGTATCTGGGACAGATGCATGCTTTGCTCAAGCATGTGCAGCTGTGTGAACATGGACACATGTGTCTTTGTGGAGTGTTGCTGTTTATAAGTGGTCATCTGTACAGTGCATTTGTCAATGCAGAAATATTCTCTTTTGTATGTGTGGTTACATCACAAATTTCTCAACTTCATACCTGAGGTATTTATATTTTTCAGCAGTTACAATAAAAGGAGAGATGACTGGAGATGATCTCAGTGTTCAATGTTCCCTGACTATTGATTTGCTCCCTTCTTGAAAGTTAAAAGGTAAAAGATGAGAAAATGGACTCAAATTGTAAAAGTGATGCATCAGAGTTGTCTGGCTGATACAAAGGGGAACTACTGTAATTCTAAGGAGTCACTGCATCCGCTCCTTCAGATGGCACTGAAGGAAAAAGCTGCAGAGTGAATAAGAGTATGAGCTGTAATTGCGCCCCCTTACATGTGTGCATGTGCGATTGCTGTAACTGTAATCACAGTTTGTGTGGGTTACTGTGCACACGTATGTTGGAAGAGTGCTTGCAACCACGTGCAGTCGGAGATGACGAATGCCTTGCTGTTACAAGCTGGTCAGTGCTTGGTTAGGGTCTAATTGGACCTCAGCTGCATGATTGCTAACAGACCTAGGTGAATGCCTGACAACACCGCCCTCTCTCCTTTTCCTTTACTCACTCCCTATTCCACCTAACTCACTCTAATGAGTTTCAAGACTCATGTCATGTACATTGCTCACTACAGTGCTAATGATTACAATTTGTCCAGCCATCTGATTAAGGAAGTGGCTATTACACCACTGAAGCACACTTAAAATCCTCCCCCACTGGCAGAGAGTTTTATGGGCCCAGGCAATAGAGTGTCACTGAGGAATAGCTCTGCACCATCAAAGCTCTAATGATCCTTAATAGCATATGCATGCATTTTACAACTGTGCAGCTCACAGAAAACCCACAATTATATGTAATATCATTCACCAAATATGTTAAAATGCATACATTTTGGAGGCAGCTCGGATTTTGGTGTTGGTACACCCCAACAGGAAACAAACCTGATTTTTACAGGGCAGGGGCACCCGTAAGTAATTATTTATAATACAGGTTGAGGCCTGTAATAAACAATTACTTGGATTACACCAGCGCTGTGCCTCGTAAACACTGCAGCTCTAAACTACACCTGAGTTTTCAGTCTGTCTGCTGGCAGAGCCAAAGCACTACCTCATAGGAGAACCATGTCTGACAGCTTGGCAGTCGGCCAACCAAGAAAGTACAGGTTTGCTCAGATGCTGTCATCATACTATACTTTATTAAGATTATTACAATAAGAATAGCTCGGACAAGTAAAGACTCAGCAAAAGATTGCTAACAGGAAACAGCAGCACAGCCCGCTCTTGAGAGTAAGGAGAAGCGACAGGTTGGGGCAAAAACAAATGCACCAGAGAACTGGTGTAACAGTCAGAGACAGAGATCTGTAACTCATGATGCTCGTTCAAAGAGTTGAAGATCATCCACAAATAAACTGCAGGCCATGTGGTTCCTTGTATCCAGCACAAATGTTCTGTTTCTCTTCCCCCTGAAGGCCAATAAAACAAACGTTGTGGACTCCACAACACACCAACCCTGCCTGAGGAGTACACACTGAGCAAATGAGCGCTCTCTGTCAGTCTTTTTCTCCTTTCGCTCACTGCTGCCTATTCTTGAACACTCAGCTCTACACAAAATCATCCCTCTCCTTCCCCTCAGTCCTTTTAAATCTGTAAATAAATGGGAGCAAAGTAGCTAAAGGGACTGTGGATAAAGACTTTTTGTCTTTTTTTAAAACTATCCGATAATAAATCAGCACCTTTGTGGTCATAAAAATCAACTCCTCCTCATTCTGTTCTTCCTTTCCTTTCGTCTATCCTTCTGTCTTTCCTGCTCTGGCCTGTTTCCCAGCTTCTGCCAGTAGGCGTTGCGCTGGAACGCACTGCTCCTCTCTGCGTAGTCTCTGTTTGACTGTTAGTCCTGAGCCCAGCCCGGCAGCTAAAACAGGCCAGCACCCAAAGACTAAGCCAGGCAGAGTGAGATTAACATGAGGCTGGAGTCATTATGCTGTTCATGAGCCGTGTCCAAAGCAACAACTTTTATAGCACCTGTAACACACCAGCTAATCTGTCTGACACCACTGACCAAATAAACACAGTGAATGCCACTCCAAACACACACACACACACACACACACACACACACACACCAGGCCACCAGACTAATGCTGGCTTTACACATAAGCAGTCGCTGCTCACCGAGGCAGATGCAGATATGTGATTTAGGCCTGATAGCAAGTTTCTGTTAGTGTTTGTTTAAAATGTAGTTGCAAGAGGTGAAGTGCAGCTTTACAACTGATTATGTTTATTGACCTTTGACTCTAAAGTACCAGCAACAGGATAACACACATGCACGATCCCAAACCCCTCTCTGTCTCCACCAACACCACCACCTCTGTCTTACCCATCGGTCAATGCCAGCGGTAATCGTCAAAATAAATCCAATAAAGCAAAACACAGACCCCTACATTTAATTACAAGAATTGGGATCTTGGATGAAACTGCACCCTGTCAATATACTGACCCCTTTATCAACAAGCATACTGCACTAATTGCGGCCTCTGTGATTATATAATTTAACTGTATTTAACCCCATTAGTAAAATAGTGTGCACTACCGGGAGTGGACATAATATTCGGGAAGAGGAGATGTATATAATTCAATATTTTTTGATTCACAGGATAATAAGCAGCAGACTTAAGGAAGCAAATTTCTCCACACTGGTTGCAATCCCACACCATAGTCATCTCATTAGGGTTAGTCAAAGAACGCCTTGTGGTGGGTTTGCCCTGAGCTGGTGACTGGTGCTCTGTGAGTGAGAGGAGAGGAATGATGGTGTTCCCAGGGAAGCCATGGGTTAAAAGGTCACTAGTGACCAAGACTTTCTTGGTGAGTTGTATAAATTCTAGAAAATGAAGTAACACACAATGGGGGAAAAATAGCAACTATACACTGGTTTCCAATGAATGATTATTTCTGAATAGTAAAAATGTCTGTAAACAAGATGGGATGACATTGTGTAATGGTGTTTTCCACTGCAGTTCTGCACGCACATCTTTGATTATTCTTCCCAGCCGGGGGTTTCCCAGTTACAAACAACCACAGCACTGGGTATGCAAGAACTTCTAATGACTCAGATGGTATAGATAATGAATGAACAGTTACCAATACTATTATTATATTTATAGTATATTATATTATGATTGTATACAAATTATTATAATTATTATTTTTATGCTATAATAATAGCAAGCTTGGCAACTCCGGACCCCTTGATGAACAGAAAAAGGATCTATCTACCTATCTTTTTCATAGTCAAAAGTATAATTAGCAGCATGATGAGCTGTTTGAGTTCAGAAAATAATTGTACATAACCGGTGTACTAAATATGGATAAAAACCATCTTGAATCAACTGTAACATGTTCCAGTGTGTAGCACACAATGTGAAGCACCAGCCCTACAGCCTGAAGCCACAAATGCTAAATAAAAAAGCCCATTCATACCCATTTATGAAAAAAAAAAGGAAATAATTCACAATAGCTGCTATTTCATCAAATTTTTCAACACAATGGTGACTAAAATGCAAATTTAAGTTTGGGACTGAACAGTTAGGTATGAATAAAAGTACTGGCAATAATGTAGTCTTACCCACAGTCTGCTGGTGCATAGAAACCAGGGTTAAGTCAGAGCAGAGGAAGTTTTGGTTCATCCTAACAAATAAGTCATTCAGCCTTGACTGCTTTTAAAATTCCCTTTTAGTAGAGAAATAATGAGGCACCAATATTTTGGCTTTGGATTTCTGCTGTGGGTCTGGCTGCTAGAATTGAAAAAAGGCCACATGAAAACTGTGATGATGATGATGATCCTGGTGGCTACAGTGCTGACGAACTGGGAGGTTTCTCAGGCCCATAGAGAGGCGCAAGGAGGCCCTGCATGCGGAAGTGTGGGTGATCAGCCAACAGACCAGGACATGTGGTCAGGGTCGAGGGTCATCTCACCCCCATCTCTGCTCCCCCGCACCGCTGCACACAGGAAATCCGGGTCAACACACACACACACAGAAACACACACGCAAATACAAACACAAATATGGAGAAGCGAGCGTGCACACACATTTGCAAACACAGACACACACACCAAGGGCAAAAATTCCTGGTTGCTCCTCCAGTGCTGACCCAGTAACAGTCCCCCTGCAGCAGCCGTGTTCTTGGCATAGTGATGACCTGCTCCTGGATCTCGTAAACACAGGCCACCCAGAGAGAGACAGAGGTAGGCGTGGGGTGGGGGGCTTGACTTAGCCTGGAGGCTGCTCTCCACTGACTGTCATGTCCTGTGACCTGACCTGCCGGACCTAAAGCTGTAATGAAACACACACACACACACGCACACACACATACGGATATGCATACGTAGCTCTGCGGGAATAAATCAAGCCCTGTCAGGAGGACATATTCTATAACTGAAGAAGTGCTGAAGAAGTTTCCTGACATTTTTTTTCAGGGGACGTATTAGAGAGAAAATTGTTTCCTCAGGACACCTTCAACTAATAAAACACAAAAGGCTCAATTTCACAAGTGATGAGGAAGAAGTTTAATTTCAAACATGCTCCAAACGTCACTGACTGGTCAGAATGACATATGGTGCAGAGATGATGGTTCCTCCTTAGATGATCATGCACATATCCAGTTAGGTAAAGGAGGAAGTGCACATATTAACTGTGCTTCTGCTTGCCGATAGGGAAAGCCTAGGTGGGGATCTCACTGCTGGTTTGTTTGCTAGAACCCGGCCACTAACTTACATGATTTATTTGCATAGCTTTGCACATATCGGGTCTTGGTTGCAGTTTTGCTTTCTTCTTGAGCACAGTGAATGGCTTATACAAATCCACGACTAAACTTTGTGCAACAGCAAGCTGCAGGCTGGAACACAAACGAACAACTGCCACTGCAGGGTGGCACTGTGTTACCAAATGAAATACAAATGCTCCTTTCGCCTACAAAATTGTATATAAATGGATCTTTTCAATCAAACTTTTGCTTGTCCAGAGTTAGAAAACAGAGGTTGCTGTGGGACAGAGCAGTGATTATGTGCAGGATGTGTTTAGTATTGAAATATGTTAGGAGGGGTGTTAGATGAAAAAACAGTGTGATGACTGTTCAGAATCCCACCCCAAACACAGACCTTCATTAATGACTCGAGGTCTGGTCATGAACTTGTGGCCTGGTTAAATAATAAATGCATTTGTGACGATGCAAAGAAAAGAGAAAAGTAATTTAACTTCTCTCACTTCTCAAAGTTACAACTTTGTTATAGTCCTGCTGATTATGTCAGTGTATTCACTTGAGCCTTATCTCAATTTAACTTATCATTGCCTCAGCAGATGTGTGTGTATGTTTGGCTGTGTGAAATGCCAGATGTGTTGGGCACCTGTAGGGTGCTGTCAACACTGAAGAGAGGACCCAGCGGCAAGCAGGACAGTAGAGCTTGTCTGGGTGGACACAGATGCACAGGGTGACACAGGGTGGCCATTGTGCAGACACCATTTATGCACAGCCACAAAAACACACACACACACACACACACACAAGCACACGCACATACACACCTGGGAAGAGAGGCAGCAGCAAAGTGCCACTGTGTTGAACTGAAGCAGAGTGCCAGCTGCTGTCTTGCTGTTACTGGGATCCACCAGTGCACCAGTCTACACTGGCTGTAAGGCTGCAGAGGTCAGGCAGAGACTGACTGAATGGCTGACTGGCTGAATGACTGACTAGCCACCCCACATGACCCCACACAGATTCTGCAAAAGATAGATAATTGACCTATCAATATTAATGATGGACAAAGTTGTAAATCCATATCTATCAGAGATATGGACTTGACCTTAACACAAATGATGGCGATTTAACTGTGACAAACCAAAGATTGAAAATGATGTTATCAAGAATTTTATCTATCATATTGCTTGAGCTGGACTGGAAGATGCATAGAAGTGCTCACAAAAGCCGAGAGATAAGCAAAGACTTGTTTTGGACTTGGGGTTGCACCATACATACTTTGTTTTGAAACCAGATTGTAATAGTATTTTTATATATTCCTAAATTGTTGTCCCAATTATATTGTGGTGATGATGAGATCGGTGCCTTTACTATGTTTATGGGGAAAGCAAAATGCTATATTTATGTATTTGACCAGAGTCATATGAAGGTGGTCAGATAGGAGGTTGACACACACAGCGCAGGACTTATCCTTTACAGACCAGGTTCAGATACTGAGTCTTGCCGGTCAAGAGGTTTGGGCAACTAAAGCACTTTGGTTCAGGTTTGTGGTTTCAGCTAAACATTAATTAACATATGACTCAAGTCTCAAATCCCTTTTGACAGTTCAATGTCAGCTTTAGTCAGGATTGACATTAAATGTATGTATGTGTTGAGGGATGATGTTTGAAGGATAATGGGGATGTGCAGGAGCAGAGATGCGGTACAGATCTGAGCAGAAGTCAGATCATGCCATTAAGTCAACGCAAAAATTTTCACCACTGTGGCAGTTGAGGATAGATAACAACAACATTCCTCCAGAGCTCAATACCCAGTTTGAAAATGCAGATGTCAGATAGCCCCCCGCCCTAGCCCTTTCCCTCTGACCCCTCCTCTCCTCCACTCTTGATCTCTCCTCTTTGATTTATTCATTTTCTATGCTGGCGAGCTAGACAGGACAATGGCGTCTTTCATAAGTGAGGCTGTGTTCCCACTACCAGGACCCTGCAGTCCCCCTGAGTCCCTCATCCAACAGGCTGCTCTGATGCAACCTGGTCATGGAGGACTGGTTCTATTTGGGAAGAAAACTTAAGATTTCTATAAGGTAATATTTTAAAGTAAATGCTGTTTATATCACACCATAGAGAAGTTGATTTTTTTTATTGTGAGGCTTTTCTTTTAGTTTTAAGTCAAAAATCCCAAATATAAAATCCAAATAAGAATGACAAAAATATCCACAATCTGACAAAGTAATGGAATTCAGAAATAAGACCCCAGCAGCTATTGTCATGTCTTTCGTTTTGTTAAGATTAAAAGGTGAATGGGTCGATGTCACGTATAACACAGCAGGTACACGGTAAGAGGATGTTAGAGGCCTCCCATGTTATATAAAGAGAAAGTCAGAACATAGGATAGTCATGTTTCCTCCTCAAAGCCCAAGATGAAAAAAACAAAACCACAAAAAGACTTTTCAGTTTCTAAAAACACCAGAAGCACCTGAGTGTTTCCTGTAAGTTTCAGCTTGCTTCAGATGAAGCCATTGGTGTGGGAGGAAAACATGGAATGAGAAAAGAGGGACCAGAGCTGGAGGGAATGAGGGAGGAGAGAGAGAAGTACAGGCAAATGAGTTGGGGGTGAGCTGGGGGTGAGCTGGGGTCATATTGCCTCCCCCTCCACTTGCTCTCTGAGGTGCAGGGAGGCTGACTGCATAGTTGAAGCTCCTGCTTAGAAAGACAGCCTTTCTTTCTCCAGGCCCTCACTAATGCAATTGAAAGAAATTAGTATAATTGCGCTCCATATTGCAGATTGAGGGAGGCAATGTGGCCCGTGGGACGAGAGTGGGGAGGGCAAGCTAGCGTGGGTATTTGCTGACGGGAATAACTAATTCATCAGCTACTTCTTGCCATTTATCAGAGTACATTCTTGCATTTATGACATTATGGCTAATCAAATAAAGAGGTCCTGGAATGCTGCATCTTCCTCAAAATGTGATTCTGCTAATGCAAAAATGGACTCCTCATCCTCTTGCCCCTGCAGCCATCGTACCAACCATGTTGCAGTCGCTTGCCCACTATGTTCCCACAACGTTGGGCAGAAGAAACCAATCGGAACCAATTGAATCATCTCGCCTGCCCCAGTGTCCCCTGATGTCAATGCCAATTCCAGTGCCATTGTCTTACATTCAAAAACAGCTGCACATACACTGAAACACATGTGAGTGTGCTGCAGAGGACAGAGCATCTGATGACTCCCCTCATCAGATGACAGATGACAGATGTCCCCAATTTTGACACGTTTGTGGAAGAAAAAATTAAAAAGGAACGATACAAAGCAAATTCATCCCAGTAACGGATTTCCGTACTTAATGTTGGCTCTGGACTTCTGAGAAATCGCACAAGAGGGGTTCTTCCAAGCCCAAACCAGAAGTATGCATTTGTTACTGCTGTTTGTCTGAACATGGTTTCAGGGCCCTGATCCACTATTATAAATGCAACTGTGACAGTAATAAAAGAGTGCTGGATCCAGGGGTCAAAACGAGGCGCAGCCTGACGAAGAAGATTGATTTGGGTACAAAAGGTGAAAAAGTGTGAAAGTGTAAAATGTGTGAGATTAACTAAATTATCAGAGAAGCATTAATGAATGAGAGATATAATGATGACCAGATGATTCAAAGGAAGTGATGAGGCAGCAGCATACATGACAAAGTGACCTTGAAACACACTTGAGGAAGACCTTTACTTCCTCAGGCTGTCCGTCCGGACTCCACCCTGTAGAGATGGAGGGAGCAGTGGGGGGTGGAAGAACATCATTTGATCCCTGCTCCAGAGAGGATCAGGCCTACACATCATCTATATCCTGTTTGGGGAAAGCAGCCTTTTGAAACCCATCTGTTCATAGCTCCCAATGGCATCATCAAAGACACGAATGAGACAAGAGCATGCAACAAGAGGAGTCCGGAACCCAGAAACTGCTTTTTAAGATCAGAGATTCTACTTTTGTTAGTAAGATCTTTAAGAACAAAGTTTTAAAGAGGATGAAAAGCCATATTTTACATAAATATCTGCACCAAAAAAAAAAGAAAATAAATAAATGAAGGGAAATTCTCAGCAGCCACAGGGCTAATGTCCACCCACTCAGATGTCCACTGATCATATATTCATATTTTCCTTTTGGGAGTTAACAGGTCAAAAACCAGATGATGTCTGATTTAAGACCTTTATTGCACAGGCTGACATTGTGTGTGTGACAAGAGTCAACCCACATGTGAACCCAGAAGCAAGATAAAGAAGAGGGGGGAATAAAATCTTTTGAAACTAATAGGCTCAAACAAATGGTTTTAAAGATAGAAAATAATCAAATTCAGAAAATCAAGATAAAAGGCCCTTGAGAGAAATAAGTGGAGAATCTGATTATGACCAGAACACAGTTTCTATTGAATCAGAATGAACCAGATTTCACTGTGAAACTGGAAACCATAGTTTGCTAATATTTGTACCTAATACTAAAATTGAAACAAACTAATTGTGACATAGAATATTAAAATCTTTTTTTTTTTGTTTAAGATGAGTGAAAGAATCAATCAATCAATTGCATGTCAAATCAAAAATGAGACATTCCCCATCTTTGCTGTAAAAAAAGTATTTTTCAGAATTCAAAGTATCAAATATACAGGAAGCAGCACGATGGTATAGTGACAGAAGGTTCTGGGGTCTTTTTCATGTGGAGTTTACATGCTTGCCCTGTGCCACCATGGCTTTGTTCCAGGTAATCAGGTTTCCTCCTATGTCTCATGTCCAATGTCCAATGACATATATGTTTTGCTTGAATCGTGTGTCTAAATTGCCTGTAGGTGTGTGTGATGGCTGTGAGAAAATGACTGTCCCCATAAGTGTCTAAGTCACCTGTTTTAGACTGGCGACCCATCCAGGGTTTACCCTGCTCTCACCAAATGTCAGCTGGAATTGTCTTCAGCCCTCCCATGACCCTGACCAGTAAGCAGTATAGATAATGGATGGAACATACTGTAAAATGACTCTTATGCCTATAATTAGGAAATGTAGACAACCATAACAGTATTGTGTATTAAAAAGATCTTTCAATTTAAATAACATCAATAAACATTCATTACAAAAAGAAGAAAAAATTACAGCTTAAAGCTTCACAATGAAAAATGGTTTGAGAGGAGATTTACACAGGAGATTTGTAGCAGGGCAGTATAATAAAAGTTTTGTGACCAAAAAGGAACCAAAAAAAAAAAAGAAAAGAAAAGAAAAAATTGTCAAGGTTGTCGAGACACATAATGTGGACTGTTAATCAGTCACGGAGCGGAGGGAGGCGGCTCCCTCAGGAAGCAATTAGCTGTGTTGGACCAGTTGCTAATAAAAAACTTGGGTTACAAGCTACACACGGCTCAGCCAGGCCAGGGGACCCACTGCATTGCATGTGTGTGTGTATTATAGTATATGATGCCTAGCAGGTAGAAATTACAGTAGCAGAAACTGCAGCACTATTTGGCAGCTTCAGAACCATTTAAAGTGATACTTCATCCCAAAATCTATCTGTTGAGTTCCAACACACCATCTGTAGACTGCAAACATGACTAAAAAGTTTGTCAACCTGTCAGCCTCATGACTCATTCATAGTGACAGTTTTCATAGTGAAAATTAGGGGTGTGCCAAAAAATCGATTCAATCAATAAGAATCGCGATTCTCATTTACTATGATTCAGAATCAATTTAAAATGTCCCAAAATCGATAAAAAAAATAAATAAAACAAATCCGCAGTCTGTCTGCCTCCATTTTGTATGCGGGATGTCCTGACGTCACCACGGAGCCGGTTCTGAAACATACACATGCACAGTATGCACCAAAACAAGGAGGAAACTACAATAATGGAAGAAAGCGAGATTCAACCTGTCATTGTTGAAGGCAAAGATTTGGACTCATTTTGGTTTTTACCTAGAGCCCTATAAAAGCCCTTTTGTTTTTTTCGGTTTTTAATTTTTGAGAATTTCGTTTTTAGCATTTTACGCATATTTAACCCCGAGACAGTGTTTTAAGTAATGAAATATAGTAATATTTCCTCAGATATAACTGAAAACTTTAATGCTTCCACACATTTAAGCAAAAACATAACAATAAAACATATGTTCCACAACTTTGGTGGAAATATCAAATCCACTATAAACTTTTTAATTCTATCCCCATGCTCTTTGGGTTTCCACCGGTCTAGTCTCTGGTCTGATCTGGTCTAGTCTCTGCAGGGGTCTTTGGTCTGGTCTAGTCTCTATTCTCTGCAGGGGTCCGGTCGTTACCAACTAACCTAGACATGTTCAGGTGCCCCTAACGGGAATCGAACCGTGCCCTTCTTATTGTGGGGCAACATTACTAACCACTACGCCACAGTGCTGCTCAGGTCACCACATATATTTACATCAATTCACCAATTAACCTAGACATGTTCAGGTGCCCCCACTGGGAATCCATCTGCGCCCACTACGCTCAAGTCACCACATTTGTAGGTGGCTGTAAGAGGCTGAATGAGACAACAGGTTTTCAACAGATATATACATAAACTAAACAAAAACTACATCAATGCGCCCAATTTAAGGATGATTTAGACTAAAGGGTGTAGTTCAAAGTGATGAACCGTGTCCCCATGACAGAAAGCCATTGCCTTTATTAGCAAGCCTATAATGTTCATAATAAAGCAGCCAGAAGCCACTAAGAGTATCCCAAAAACCACCTCTTACGTTGTGGCGAGGACAGTGGTAGATTAGGTTTCAGCTCTGCATCCAGACCCTGTGAAAGCCCAGACACTAGACACAACAAAACCAGCCCGTTTAGGACACAAAGCCCAAGAAATGCCACTTCAAAAATCTTTACTGTGGGGATGAGAAGATTTAGAAGGAGAGGAGAGGAAGACGAGGGAAAGAAGGAGGAGGTAGGGGTGGGTATAAGTGGAAGCATACTGACAAGCTGTAGACAGCAGACACTTCACTGCATGTTTAATGTCTAGTCCAGCATCCAATGTTTAGGAAGGATCTGTTGAAAAGATTGGCCACTGACTATCCACTAGGGGCCCAAAATTCCACTTGATGGCTTTTTCTAAGGATTAGTGCCCAATAGAGATCCCATTTTTTGGAATTTGAGAAAAGAGTTATCTTGTTATCATCATAAACAAAAGCCCATTTGGTGGCCAACGGCTGAAAGTGAAACACTGCTCTATAATGACAACTAAATAGTTCCCCACTTATGGTGTCTATTGCATAGCATAAAACGGCATTTAATGACATATCTTATGCTCATTATCACCATTCATCATTTTACCAGCTCCATTACACATAAAGCCTTCATGCCTTAAGAGAATGGAGATCTGAAGTGAAAGTGTATCCGAGATGCTAATCACTCTCAGATTGTCATGGGGACTTAATTTGAGCTTTGATTTTATATTAAGGCATAAAAAACCAGGGATGGCCCAGTGCTAACTGCAGACTTCTTAGAAAGTTGGCTTCTTAGTATGTCCTAAAATACTGAAGATCTATTATTTGCCATGCAGCACAAATTAGGCAGCTTTGGCAGTCAGAGCAGGCTGAAGGAAATGAACGATGTGGAAAATGTGGAGGCATAAGTGCAATGAAATCAAGGGTTTGACTTCTCAAGGAATGTCACGGTGGTCAATTCAAACGATTTCTTGCAAACATGAAGCATTCGGAAGCACTGGCCAAATGCAATTAGTCATAGCAGACACATGCACACGCAAAGGGAGTTCACAAAATCAAATATCAAACCGACTGGCCAAACTCAATGTAATATAAATTTGGAGTCCTCCGGGTATAGACAATAAATCAAAGGAGATGTCTGGCAGACATGAACAGGGGTTCATGAGGATAAGCAAAATTCAGGTACACTTTCACATCAACAACATTCACATCTGATGTTAATTGAAAACTTTCCTTTGTCTTGGCAGACTGAACAAGTAACATGCTAATGCTGCTGAGCTGTTTACTTTAATGTACTTAGACTGCAGCACAGCTAACCAGATTCAGTTATTCCCTGTCTCCACAGTTATGCACAAACAAAAGCAACCCTGAATTACTGTGCCTACAATAGAGGGAAGATGATTTTGCATTTGTCAACTGTGGCATGAAGTCATTTGTTGTGGGAAAACGTGGACCGCATGTATGTTTTACTGCACATGGAAACCGAGGTGTGTCTGCGGGCCAGATTTTCACACACACTGTGTGGTCCTGCCTCAAGAGGTGAGGAAAAGAAGAACCTCACCCTTAGTCAACAGAACCGGAGAGTGTATTCTCTAAAATCTCGGTGGAGTGCTGATATGCTTTTCCCATGAATGACTCAACGGAGAGCGAGAGAGAGAAAGAGATAGAGAGATAGAGAGCAAGAGAGCCTATACTCTACCAGATCAGAGGGAGCCAATGGCAGGGCGGATACTCCCAAGAAGGCGGGCCTCACAGAAAAGATGAGTCAGCGAATACGAGCAAGGAGCAAGGATGCAATCACTCTGTCAATAACTGGATGATTTAACAAGGAAAATAGTGCTCTGATGTCTGAAAACCAGAGGAGTGTGAGGCGGAGAGAGAGGGGAAGACCCAAGGAGCAGTGGGAGCAGGGGTAAGGTGGGGGAATGGTCGAGGGACTTCTCCATCCACATACTCCTTTTATTTTTTTTTTTATTGAAGCAATTTAGGTCAGGCTTGCCCTCCCCGCTCTTCCCCCTCCCTCCCCTCCTGGCCTGAGGGTCTCCCCAGCACACATGTTCACTCCGCGGCCAGCTTACAGCGATTAGCCAGGCCTTCCTCTCTGACAGGTGTGCCGTCACGCTCTCTGGTTGAAGCCTCCACCCCAATCCCTCCCGCTCCACTACAACATGATAAACACAGGACATTGTCAGCATCATCCCTCAGCCAAGTTTGTGTTTCTGTGTAGTCGGACCAAAAACTAGCCATTCATTCACACAGACTGATAGAGGGCAGTTAATCAGCCTTTTACCACTATTGTGTGAGAGGATAATCACACAATAGACATGACTGTTGCCTAATACTGACCTTTCCTTGGGTTGTATAGGTGGAAAGATAATTAAGCAATAAGCAGATGTTAGAGACGGGATATTACTGCCTGTTTCATTCTAAATGATGATATTTTATATTAGTATTGATATGAAAGCCCAATACATCTTCCACAATTTATAGTCTGTGGGTTAACCACAATCAGTGGCATTTCCTCCAAAGGAATCACACGCAGCCCATATAAATTACCAGCTTGAAAGCAAAAACACTGAAATAAAATAGATATTAGACGGATCCATAAGATTTCTCAACTTCTGTGAAAAACGAAAGAGCTTTGTCTTTTTCTCCAATTTAAATGGACTGTAATTACTTTCAGTCTCAGGGAATCAACTTTGGTTTTTACAGTTGTAAGTACTTAAGGAAAATTATATTCTTGGCACCTGAATTCCACTGTGGCACATGTTCTGCTTCCCAGGTCCACACCATTCTGATTGAAAAAACAGCAGCAGCAGCAGCAGCAGTGTGGCAGCCTCGTGTTTGGCAGTAAACATAACACAGCAAATGCAGAGAAGCCATAAGCATTGAAGGAGAAGAGCAGAAAAAATATAAATACAAATAAGAATCCACACATTTTTAATTTCCTATTTGGCTGTGGGAGTATATTATTTACGGTTTAGAAATTAAAAAGGAAAAAGAATAGTAGTGATTGTAACCGGGGGGGGGGATTATAATGCTGAGCCCCAGATGATGACATATGGAAAGTCCAAAACAGGAAGTGGAGATAACATCCAAGTTTGGTGCTCAGTAAGCATGCAACACACTTTCAGATGGACATGATTAGGTACAGAGAGGTGATTTAGTTTGACAAGCAAAGACGGATTACTACATAAAATAGGTTACTGACAATGCCAATAAAAATTTGTACAATCTCATGTAGGTCAGATATTCGGGGGAACGGTTTAATTTTTTTCAATTTTGTTTTCAAACACTGTCTTCAGATCTCCTGGCATTGTTCGGTTTTCCAAAGAAATAACGCATATAAAGACTTTACACTGGAATTTTTTGGGGGGTGGATTTGCTTGATTTCAGTTATGCATACATATTCTTCTACAATGTCCTTTGACATAAGGTCATGCAAACAATATAAAATTTGTGAGGAGAGGATGTGCTTCAATTGTCCAGGACTGGTCTGAGGAAACAGTTTCACAGGTAGCACTTGAAAGGCTAAAAATGTTATTGTCAAACCTGTGGGATATTTGATCCCTCTGCTGCCTCAGCTGAAACTGTACAGTAGATGCAAATGTTCACTTTTGCATCTTATTTTGCATTCAAGACTTCCCAGTTTGCTTTTACAGCTGGAAAACATCCCATGTGTGTCTGGTGATGTAGACCAGAAAAGAGAGCGATAGCTTTGAATAACCAAATAAGTTCAGTGCAGTTCTGTACAAATTTAATATT
The DNA here is from genome assembly GCA_034769265.1 of Remorina albescens. Classification (NCBI taxonomy): domain Eukaryota; kingdom Metazoa; phylum Chordata; class Actinopteri; order Carangiformes; family Echeneidae; genus Remorina; species Remorina albescens. Next base: position 8,771,924 of record CM068493.1, read on the forward strand.
ACCCAGGCCTCTTCTCAATGCAAAGTGGCCCACTTGGAGTGATACTTATCACCATGCATGTTACCGTGGCTGCTGAAAAATAGGGAAATGAATGGGGTAGATATGACAGTTTAGCTGGGACCAGACTAAATGGTTTACTTCCCTGTTCTGCTATTGATCAGTTTGGTTGTTTGCATGTTTTTTTCCTCACATAACACTTAAGGCCGCGAAAAAAGATGAACAAGAATTAGGTAACAATTTCCTATAAATGAAATAGGAACATATCATGATGTCCAAGGCAGATCACTTTTTGTCAGTTTCTCATGCACACATGCACATACACACAGAAAAGCTATCTTGTTTGTGCTGTTGTCTAAACACCCGTTCCCCTGGCCCTCAACCCCCCTCAGCTGTGTCCCAGAGAGGTGAAACCCAAACCAGAGTGCGGAGAGCTCTCTCAACTCCTCAACCTCTCAACACATCCTCAACACTAGCCTTTGAAAATAAACCATGCCGGCAAGCCCCGTCTCAAACTCTCGCCTCGTATCTGAGCACACATGCCCCACACTCCACTGGGAGCTCTTTGGAGACTTCCCCGTCGCTATTCCAGGAAGCAGATGTGAGAATGGTGGCAATCAGGCATGATGCTTCACAAGGCAATGCTGAGACCATTACTCTTAGAGGGAAGATACGGAGGAGGGGAAAGGTGATGCATCTTCTGCAGTTGCCCAGAGTTTGCTTAAAATGATCCAACGCTCAGATGAAAGCCTCACACCAATACCGTATGAGCAGCATATGGCTTCATTTTGTCAAACTTCAGAGATGGGGGTTTGACACAGATTGCAGGCATTGTACAAATGCAATATGACAAATGAAACAATGTAAATGAATGTAAATGACAGTGATGTGAGAGTAAATGGCCCCAAGAAAAAACAGAGGGGAAACCACTCAAACAATAACTTTCACACATCCGCAAGTGAGCACAGATGATAAAATAACTTGTGATTTTATATAGACCAGTGACATGTTCTTGCAGCTTCCCACACTACAAAACATATGGAGACATGGAGCTCCAGATGGCTGGGGGTCAGCATTTTCAAAAATCCACATGATGAGCTCTCTTACACTTCTAAACAAACTATAATCGGGGGGAGTGTGGAGCCCAGATTGACCCAGTGTGTGTTGTTTCTACCATATGAAATGAACCTGGGTGACAGATAAGAAAATGAATAATAACCCGGAGCACTGCATGAAGAGTGGGAGCGGTGTTTTTTTCCCCTCTGGTGCATTAGAGCCTGTCTGAGTGAAGCCCAAGGGGTACGAGTGACAGGAGTGTGATGGAACTGATACTGTGTCACTGAACTCAGCGCGACAACAAAGCTACGGCCACGTCAATGGCAGAAGACTACTGACCCATGGAGAGAATTGAAGTCATTCAGAAATGATGAAAGATATGACAAATTGATGATTCGAGTGACATATTGCCATATTGTGTTTTTGTTTGTTTTTTTTTACTCTGAGAGACAGTGAAGAATCAGCCACATGGAAAATTTGTACTGTGAAAATGAACATAGAGTATGCTAGCCTATGAAAGGGTAACAGAGTTAAGATAATGATGAAATTTGAGACTGACTGTATAAATGTCAGTCACAAAAGGCTGCAAATTAGAGAAAATAAAAAAATATAAATTAATGAGAAAAGGCTGATGCTTTTTGCTTGAGAAAAAGAGAAAATATAGTATGACGCAGTGATCATAGTGATTGTCTGTCACTCTGTCCTTACTAGTGATAGAGCTGTCTGCAAGTACCCCAAGACAGGAATACTAAGTGTCTGAGACAGTGGGCTCTTTCATGGTAAACCCCTGTAGGGCATACTTTGTATGAAATGACATTCAAGCATTTTACAGGGAGAGACAGGGGGACTTATTATCAATGTGGCTGAATTATTGCATACATGACGGGGGATGGCAATGCTGAGGTGTGGAGGAGGGAACCATGTGCGTCAAAACTTTCATTAAGGATACTGAGTAACTTCAGGAAATGAAAGATATTTTAAAAAGCTGAAGAACAGCTCACAAAACCCACAGCTTTCCATACCACCCAGACTCCTTTGCATCCTATTTACATATTGCTTTTATGATAATCAAAAAGCTTGCTTATAGGAGATGATGGCAGAGAGAAAATATATGCAAGGTTAATGCAATATAAAAAAAAAAATCAACAATATTTTAGTATAGAGAATAAACATATGCTTGTCCGGAACTGGAGCTGATTAAGAGTGAAGATGGAGACTATAAAGCAAAATGGAAACATTGTTTTCAACCTGCAGCTCTACAGAGCCCTGTCTGCTGAATTTTTCTTTTATTAAAAATATATGAAAACACAAATCTTCATGTGTGCACATCGTGTCACCTTGGTCCAGTGTTGTGCCCTCTACAGAGAGTATGGCGCGAAATATGATCTGCCTCAACAAGAACAAGTACACCCTCCTGCACCACTTCCTCTCCTCTCTTTCAATTCTTTCCCATCTCCATCTCCTACCACCTCTTTCTGAGCTGCTCAAAGCCGGATGAGGGTCATCTTACCAACGTCTGCACCATGATACAGAGATTCAACATTTTGGCAGCACGCTGACCTGTTAACATCTTAACTTCAGTAAGCTGAGAGGATCTTCCTTTGCTTTCTGCAGCACTTCGACTAGCTCTGTTACTGCTGTTAATTAAATCATAATACCGCAATTTAGTATAATCTGATAGCCTTAGTGAGGCAGCACTTAAGGCTATGCTTGTGTGTTGTAATTATTTGTGTTGCTTTTCTAACTTTAGGCCAACATTCTACTGTCTACTATCTTTTTTTATGTGTCTTTTGCTGCCATGTAGCAACAGAGCTGTGGAACTGATTTTTAATGTTGGCAACAATGTTAACAGTGAGAATAAAGAATTCAGCTTAGACTTCAAATTAAACTTAAACTTTGAATGGGCAGTAGTATCACTGAGGCAGCAGTTTGACATGTGCATATTGCTGTTTTGTGGGTGTAATCGTGTTTATGTGTTGACATGGTATAATGTTTGTTTGTGTGTGTGCTCGATGGGGTAGGGCTACTCCAAGTGTGTGTGTGTGTATGTGTGTGGGGGAGGGAGGCACAGCTCTGCAGCCTGATATTCTGGGAACGGCAGGGTAGCGTTGTTGACCCACCTGCTCCCTTCTCTCTTCAGCTGGATCTAGTCGGATTTCAGCAGCTGCATCCCCTCACAAAGCACCTCTTTGTAATCTTCCCAAGGCGCACAAATACAACTGCAACCAGGAGAGGAGAGAGGAAGGAGGAGGGAAGATGGACAGTGGAGACAGAAAAAGGAAAAGGGCGGTAACTGTTCTGTTTGGTGTGCACCAGTTTACTGGTGGGATCATACTGTATCTTTACGCAAAGTTACATAAAGTAGCAGGAGTCATGCTTTGCCCCCCCCCCCCCCCACACACACACACACACGCACACACGTACACACACAATATCCCCTTATACTCACACTGACACACACTTACACATGCATTTATGCAAAAGTAGACCATATGTTTTCACAGGTATATATAACTTATTAAGCTGTTTAAATGGTGTATGCAAAACATTTTTGCAAATGACTGCCCTAAAAGAGGGAGAAAGAAAGCAACATTCTACTTCATGGATAGAAAGTGACAAGAGCTGAGAAGTGTGGCGCATTTGTTTCCCATTAGTGAAATTCCCCGCTGGCACTCTCACTTCCAATGGATATCACGCCTCTGGAATATGCCATGTCACATGCATGTCATTTTACACTTTTACAGACACACACAGCAAAACTAAGACCCTGTCTGAAACCGGCTCTGTAGCCTCAAACTCAGATCTATAGAATTTGCATCAGCAAAACAAGGTCGTGCTCCCCCCCACACTGTCTCTAGCAATCAGTCCCTGTAGCCCGAGCCCAGAGTAACTGGTGTTAGAGGAAAGGAGACGTCATTAAGAGATTAACTACAGCAGCCTACTTTACTGCCATCATAAATACATATATATTCCTGGGTTTGAGCCCATAAATGCACCCATGGAGCAAAAATCGGGTTGTTAGGCAGGGAGGGGTGGGGTGTCGTACTGGGTTCATGGGTTCTGATTAAATTTGGTTTTATCCAAAAGCACGTGGATTCTTATGCAGACTATTGAAACGATCTTTGTTGCATAACGTATACATGCCTTTGCACTCATAGATATAAATATGATATGTAAATAATTAGCAATTACAAGTTTTTCCAATTAACTGGACTTTTTTTTTTTTTTTTAATACATTTTATATGTAGCTTCAGAGTCATAGCATTTTCAAACCATAGATGATGAATTGATCCCTGAGGACCAAACAGGGGTGTTGATTTTTGCAGTGCACCATAAAACAGCATCTTGTTAAATAAGGGACCCTATGGTTCAGTAGATTTACATTCTGTGGTAAAGGTAGCCAAAGCTGTCCCAGGGGCTGCCATTAGGAGACAAGGAGGGCAGCAAAAAAAAAGTTGAAGGCTTGAATTGAAAATGTTCTGGTGAAAATGAAAAAACATTGTTTCATGAAAGAAATTATGATCTTTGAAAGTGGAGGTGACTGCGACAAAGTAAGAAAAAAAATCTAAGAGATCATACACAAACACACACACACACACACACACACACACACTCAAACAGGTAACCCAAAGTGATTGTGATGAGTGGAATCACATGTTATTGGCCATCTTCTGTGAATGTAATTTCATCTACATGGCGATGTCCCACACAGCTGAACAGAGTCACAGAACGAGTGAAACACTGAACATCAACCAAAGTGACCTCAGTCTGTTCCTGCAGAATCAGATTTTCCTCTAAAGTGCCTCTTCTGAAGCAGAAAAAACCCTTTCCCTGAGTATCACATCTGCAATACGACTGGTCAGGATTAGACCGAATACACTGCAGAAAGTGAAGGAGGGTGCTACATTTCTAAAACAAGCAACTTCTAGGGAAAGTTAAATCCCACTGTGAATGAAAAGGTCAGACTATGTGGTCCATTGAAAAGACTCGTTATATCCTTCATGCTACACAAGCACTTCCGTGTACTCTTTTGTCTCCAGCTAGAAGCCTGCACCTCTTTATAGGGAACAGGAAGTGACCTTGGCAACCTTGGACTCCCACACCATGTGACCTATAGTTGCACACCACAAAACAGCCAAAGCCAAAACTCCTAACCACCAGTACATTCAATCCAGTAAAGAGTTTTGATTTTCATGGTCATCCATGTTAAAATGCCAGAAGCAATGAGTTTTTGATTTGCCTTTGTGTAAAATGTCCGAAAGCTACAACACAAGGCAAGGTTTTTCTCTTTGCTGCTTTGCATGTCTGAATCAGTCTGACAAACAGTTGGAAATAGTGAAGTGGCAACCAGGAAATACCCTGTACTTCGAACCGGTGGAAACGGTTAGCAAGTGCTTCCTTCTTCACCTGCCTGAGTCATGTGATGTTCATGTGACAGTTGTTAATAATGGGAGAGAGGCAAATGGGAAAAGTAGGTCTTTTCCTGATCACTGGTAGGCTACATACGTCAATGTTTTCAATGTTTGAAGTATTTCAATGTTAAAAGAGAGAGAGAGAGAGAAAGAAGGAGACAGATTGATTTTAATGCTCATTGGAGCAGTATGCACTTTGATTCTATGTGGCCCTCACGTCTCTCTCCCTCCCCATTAAACTATGTTCTGTCGCACAGCATCACCCACACGCTTACTATCAGCACAACTGTATCTTAATCACGGAGACAAGCTTCAGTGTTGCTGACTTGTTTTAAAGTAAAAAAACAAACAAAGATAGGCCTGCCCAAAAAGCTCAGAGAAAAAAATTCAAATAGAAATTGCTTCAAATAATGATACATCTAGCTACAGTGACTCTGCAAACAAGGAACAGTATGGGCACAAGATTTATCTAGCATAAAACGTGTATATTTTCACTTGCTGCTTTGGTTTAACGACGATCCTAATGTGACATTTTCCCTGAAGCCCGTGTGATCTGTTCAAAGCTTCAGCAAACATTCAGTGAAAGTGGGGGCACTTCACATATTTCTGCTGTTGTATTTACTGCTTCACTGCCTGCTCTGAATTCTCATCTCTCCCTGTACCAACCTGCTGTTGTAAAGTTATATGATCATTTATGAGACTGTAGGTGCTTCGTTGTTATATTTGTGGAATGTAATATGAAAAGATGTTTCTCGTACAGTCTTCAAAAACTACAATAATAAAATCAGTATTGAATCTGTAAAATAATTATGTGAATAACAATTAATCTACAACATTACAAAATAATAATAATATCATCTATGTCCAGGTTTTCATGTAGTTTACTACAGTGGTTTTATGGGCCAGTCTGAATCAAATGTCCCAGGATCATTTTTATTCCCTTTCTTTCCCTGGTGAGTAGAGAAGGATGTTATGGATGAATCATGTTGACCCTCACTGTAGAACGAATATCAGGTGACATATGTGTGATTAAAGAACATGGTAATCATGCATTATTCAAAGTCTCTCAAAAAATGTCCACTACTGTGGTTTTGAAATGTTTAGCAAGTAACTTCAAAAATGTAATCCACTACTCATTTTGCATAGAAAAGCAATTACATTCCTCTACTAATTACTCAATAACAGGTTTAGCAACTGTGATGTCAATACAGAAATTTATATCATAGTTCCTGACACTAATTGTTGCTGAATAATAATCACCTTATGCTACTATGTTTAACGCTATTAGTATTGTCTTTAGCAAAGATCTGAGATCAACTGGAGGAGTGCAAATATTTTACCTCACTCATTTCTCATCATCTTCTAGGCTGTGAGCCAAATAATGTTTTGATAATATTAATAGAGGAGAAAGGCGCGCTGCCCTGGTCAATCAAGAAAATGCAATGTAAAGCAGCATTATATGGTGATGACATTTCCAGTAACCTGACTCATTTAAGCCTTTTTGACAACAGATCTGAGGCTCTGTTCTTTCGCTGACTGAGCATGGTGTTAATCGCCAGATAATGTTGCAATACTGCCTTTTCTGGTCACCAGTACAGACCCTGATGGGTGTTTATAGCAGTACAGAGATCCACATTGATCACAGATGTGTGGATGTACAGATGCAGTATATTCCTTCAGCTTTTAACATCAACTCTCTTTTGTATTAATAGTTTATGTTTAACAGAGATGCTGTAAATTTGCATACTCTATGTTTGTAATAATATACAAAAGTGATGCAATATTTTTTTACAACCAGCCTTTGGGGGGGGGATACCTTTTGATCAAACACTTAAACACTATGCAGCTTATTGTTATGCAGTGCATTAACCCACATCAGCCCCAGGAAATAATTGAAGAGCAGTAACGTCATATAAAATAATGCAACATGCGTTCAGATGACACACCCAGCCTCCTCATGCAGCTAGCTGAAGGTGTGCTAATGGGGTTTTCAGTGTAGTGTTTCTATTAGAGGTTATAGACAGGCTGGAGGCAGACGGACTAAGTGCTGCTCATAAACATTCAAAGTCTTGGCAGGTACACTCAAAGTCTAATTGGAGAATTTGATCCACTTCGGCAATAATCATTTTAATAGCTTATAAATTATCCTGTAATATATGAATTGCACACAGGAGATTTGGGTTTCATACTGTACTGGCCTGTGTGTAACGCTCCGACTTGCTACACACTGTGTGCGCTTGTATGTGTAAACATACGTATGCATGTTCACAGTGCTCAAAAACAAGGGGGGGCACGAAACAGTGGATTATTCTTGTTTTAAGTATCTGTAAATAAAAAGTTATCTTTGCACTGTGAGACACAACAACAACACAACCAGCGAAGACCTCTAAATAGTCTTGCTTTTCTGGAGCAGCCTCCCATTTCCCGTAAAGTCAAGGGGTGGGCTCTCTGTTCCCTCACCGCCCCTGAGCCCTGTCCTAAATGTCTACATGTCCCACACCATCTAATTCACAGGCAAATTAGGGAGATGATTTATGTGAATCAGGGATCAAAAAAGTAAGACAATGTGGAAGACTGAGCACACCGCAGGTTTTATTCAGAACATATGCTGTGAAGATGAGAGGGAAGAAAGACAGACAGGGTTGTAGATCAGAAAGTGTAAAAAAAAAAAAAAAAAAAAGAAGAAGAAGAACCCACATACACCCACACTCTTCTTGGGACAGCTCTGGGAGAAGATACACCATGGGAATAGTCCTCCCTGCTGAGCATACAGAATTAATACTGTCCATCATATCAGAAGAAAGGAAAAACATTTCCACTGCACATGGAGGACAAAATGGAAGTTTGTGATCTTCTCTCCAATAATCAATCTTGTACTACGCCTTTAAGCAACGGAAACTTTGCTTAAGCAGTTAAAACCACACAAATACTATGCAACCAGGAAACCTACTGACAGTGTGTCAATCAAAGATTTACAGGAAAGCCAGGAGGAGAATCTAGTGAATGGACTTGACATTATTCAGCTTCCAACGCCTTCCTGCCCATAATACCTAATTCATATGGACATGCACAACTATCACATGTGAAACCGCTGCCTCACAAAACATTTATGTGTCAGGGAGAAAATACAGCAAATAATGTGGGAACACTTGAGCTCTTTTTATACTCCTGGCATTAAAAAAGGAGCATGGCTGAAGGCCAAACACACCCTGAGACGTTGTGGGCTAATTGTTTCCTTCAGTTTCAAACACTCCCCCTTCAATCTATTCAAAACTCCTTCCTTTCCCTCCTCACCATGCTACCCCTCCCCTCCACCTCGCTGCATCTACTAATAGGTTTAAATATAACCTGCAATTGGTCCAGTAAACCCCTCATTATAGTGTTTTATTAGAATGAATTTAGGATAGTGTGGAGTCAGGGGTCAATGGGAGGTTCTAACACACAGCAGCTGTCATGGGGGTTGGACTCTGATTAGAACCAGCGGAGTCAAACATCCCCTGGTCCTCGACCTCACTAAATAGACAACCTGGAAAATACATTTGGCAATAGACCAAAATGGAAAACATCCACCTTCCATATTCCAGTGGGGATGAGATGAGTGGAGATGGTGGAGAGGATATGTGTGCGTCAACCTGACTGGAAAATCCTTTCCAGTCAAATGTTCAACCTAGAGATGATACAACACCAGATCGTTGCCAGGACTGTGAAAATACACGTGTTGAATCCAAGCATGATTTTCATAGTGGGGATTTTTAATTCATATTCTAAAGTGACAGTGACCCAAATCATTGCTTTGCAGTTACATTTTCTGCAACTGTAAATTTTGCACTAATTACCTTCTTTCTCAGTGTGTGAAACCAAAGATAGAAGTGGTCGAGTTGATGTGGTGTGGGGGTGAAATATGGCTTGTTAGCAGCCCAGGAGCTTGTTCCACATGTGGTTAGGTAGTGGTTGGGATTGTCTGGGTGAGAGGGAGGGCATGCCAGTCTTCATAGTTCACCACATTTACACTAACTCAGTGTTGAATCAGGGACATTATTTGGCAGAAAAAAGTCCTGCTGTTTGGGTTAGGTGGCTACGGACACCATGGACAAATGTTTCTTCAGTTGTTCCTCATGTTGACCATTTCATATGAACTCTATCAGGATTCTTGTGGCAGAAAATATGAAATGTGGATTTAAATATCAAATATATGGTTTGCACGCCATATTATGTTGGATACATAGCAGACATTTTTACAGTGTAAGTGTTTTATGAGGTAGATGACCTTTAAGAACGCCTCATCAGGCTCATCTCATTTTAACACATTCTAAATCCCTTATCTGTACAGTACAACACTATGAGAATTTATGCCAATTTAACTGCTACTTAATAGCCTGCCTAGAGCAAAGAAATGTGACTAAGTGTGTTAAAACACAGAAGCAAAGACCAAAGGGGGCAAGATTCCTGTGGGTGACTGTGTAATTTAATTTTGTATGCACATTCGGAGCCAGAGAGTATTATTTACATGTGGGGTAGAAGTGACTATGGCCCAGGAGAAAAAAAGTATAACATGCTCTGCTAAGGACCTGAAAAAAAAATTAAGAAAATCTTTACCCGGTTCTTTCCTTTGAGATGCATCTTGCAAAAATAGGAAAATTAAAACCTTCCTTCAATTCTTTGGGACACTTGGGGTTCATGCGCGGTTACCTCTCCTCTGCTGCTCCTTCCTTTCCTAATCATGAGCCCAAAGCCCACAAGTTCTGGCCATAGTTTCTCGCCACAATACAGGGAGGCATGGAGGGGGGAGACTGGGGTCTTTTTAAGTCTGTCTCCTTCTGTCTGTCTCTTTCTCTCCATTCAGAAACCAAGGCTGCCTTACAATCTTAACAGGAATCCACAGCAGCTGTCACTCATGCAATGTCACTATACCTGAACTGAGATTCACCAATAAATAGTCAAGAAGTTTCGACACACTGTTTTCATTAGTGTTGACTCGATTGTTTGTCTCCCTGTCTGTCAGCAGGATATACCTCAACCCTGACGAAAAGATTTCCATGAAATTTGGCGAGGGAGAGCAGGATTTGGGCCAGGAACAGTTGATTCATTTTTAATGGTGATAATTTAGAGCAGGGATTTCCAGTATTAAATGGGACACAAACAAATAACAACAAAAAAAGACAAAGATTTAATTGCAAATCCAAAAGAAAAATATCAGCAGGACCAGGAAATCAATTTAGTATATGTCTAAGTGACAGGGTTTATGTCTTACTGCAAACTGAATTTAAAAAAAAAAAAAATTAAAGGGGGTTGTATTCCCTCTGTATTATCAAGATTAACGCTGGTCTTATTTCAGGGCAAGCAACAGGTGGATGTATTGCCCTGAAAACAGACAAGTAATATTACTAAGAAAAAAGTTACTATCTCTTTCCAAAGTGTTTAGATTTCTTGAAGTATATAAAATCCAATAGAATAAGTTGATAAGTTCTCACACACTCGTGCACTGATGAAAAGATCAATGATTCCACACATCTGAAACATATATATTCTCCACACACATGGAAAAGTATTTACCGTGTGTGGAGCAGGACGAGAGCGAAGCCAGACTCATTTGTGTTTGACAACTTGCCGCTGTCCTGTCTGTCAGTTCACACAAACACACACACACACACACACACCTATACACACAGATGCACACAAACTCACACGCACATGCACTGAACTTGACCCACCCGGGTGCTATGACAGCAGCTGCTGGGAGGGAAGACGGGATTGACCGAGTGAGCACTTTCATACTTTCTGACTAGTTAAAACAGCACCAGCTGATATGTTTCTTTACAACAAGGGACAAAAAACAGTCCTGTTCTAATAATTAAAACTCGATTTCATTTAAATTCAAGACCCAGCTTAGTTTTAATCAAAGAAAAAAAAAAACATACAAACATCTTACCTTACAGGGCAAAGAATTATCTCTCTCAGAAAATTCTGTTCTCTGTGCGCAGCCCACAGTTTCTTTTATTTCCACATTACAAACTTTCTTCGTTCCCCCTCAGCCACCTGCAGTGTTCATCGAGCAAAGCAAACTGCCATCCAGCACAAACATACCTTGTCCTTTCATAGGAAGGCCAGTGATAAAAATCATCCCACAATACATGAACACAAAGACAGCATTAACAAAGGCAGTGATTCAATCTGCCCCCTTATCTCCTCTGCTCTTTATATCTTCACTGTCATAAAAAAGCCTGCTTCACTGGTGGGGAGAAGTGACTTATGGATCACACACAGCCAGGACAAATTGACTTCCTTTTTTACATTTGGAACATTTATTGTGTGATTAATGTGATTTTGCTCACACATGGGGTTGTGAAGTTGGAGGCTTTTCTTACCAAAGCAAACACAACTTTTTTATTTATATATATGTTTTGGTCAGGAGTCATTTCAAGAGTGAGACTATTATTTACAAGATCGTTTTTTTTCAGATTCTGATTCAGCTCTTCGCAGAAATTCACACACATACACACACCCAGACACACAGGAGGAATATAAATTAGCCACAGCCACTCAGAAGTATGTCACATTAACCTTTCCTTAAGAAAACTGCTGGAAGTACTTTCAGGCCTAACCAAACTAAATAAAGTGCATAGTTTTTGAGACTGAATTCCTAAAAGATTTGCCTGATATCTGACAGAAAAAATATTTCAATCAATCCTTGTGGTACTCTCCATGCGACACAATTCTACCTAATGTCTCACTTTGAAGTAATCGGTCAAATTGAGAAATAATCCCAGTTCTTTTAAATGTTTTTTTTTTTTTTTTTTTAGGAAAAAAATGGGGACTAAACTATTTTTTCACATTCATACATACATTCATTTTATGTCATTCAATCCTATATATTTGTCATGAAATGAAAAAGAAATGTATTTGTGGAGATAAAGACAACAAAATTACTTAATAGCATTTTTCCATGTCGAGACATTTACATTTGGTGAAATCTGTTAATTACAGAATAATGGTACAACTCTTTTAAATGTGAGTTATTTCTAAGTCGATTACATTTCAAATCAGTATTAGAAAATTGTGGGGGGAAAATCTTTCTGTTACACAACGTGCACAGCTAATAAAAACAGAGCTGTATCACTAATGAAAAAAAAAGAGAAAACCATTATGATAATAAAGCCCACATTAAAAACGGAGCCAATGAGGGGAAAGTGCTGATTTATTCCAGCCAATCCCAGGCCGTAGGTGGAGTGACGATTTTAAAACTCCAACTCAAGTTGCTGTAACGTGTGTCTCTTCGGCTCACATTGTGGACCACAACTTTCACGACCGCACCTCCCCATGACAGCCTCGGAAACAAGACACACGAAGACAAACAAACAGGGAAGCATAAGACAAACACCGGACTCTTATCGACTCTGAAGTGGTTCAAGGAATTTACGGTGGCGCACCGTGCGTAAAAGGCGCACTGGGCACTTGGCTGTGCGCTTGAAATCAGTGGTAAAGTTTGATTCTTTTTTTTTTTTTTTTTTTTAATTCCGGTTTACCTCTTTTTTTTTTTTTTTTTTTTTGATTTTCATTCCCGCGGGGCTTAATAAATAATGTTGAAAATGACAGAGGAGCATGACAAGTGTGTCAGCGACCAGCCCTGTAGTCCATCGGGCACAAACAGCTCCGTGTCCCAGGACGAATCCGATTCAGACGCTCCGTCCTCACCGACGGGATCCGACGGTCAGGGATCCCTGCTCGCCGGATTGGGCAAGAAACTGGACTCCGAGGATGACGACCGCTTCCCTGCTTGCATACGGGACGCGGTTTCTCAGGTGCTCAAAGGATACGACTGGTCCTTGGTGCCTATGCCCGTGAGAGGGAACGGATCCCTGAAGAGTAAACCTCACGTCAAGAGACCCATGAACGCGTTCATGGTGTGGGCTCAGGCTGCCCGGAGGAAGCTGGCGGATCAGTATCCACACCTGCACAACGCCGAGCTGAGCAAGACGCTGGGGAAACTGTGGCGGTAAGGGAACACCAAGTTTATTAGAAGGAGAAATGCAGGGAAATAAAGTGTATATAAAAGAAGCAGTATTTGTAAAAAATAATATTTTACCTTTTGACAATAAAATAAAATCATCAAATTGACTACTTGTCTTAAAGTTTTGGTTTTGATTCAGAAAACACAATAAATAAAAAGAAAATCAAAATTTCCATTTAAAATAATAATAATAATAATATTAATAATAACAGTAATTAAATAATTTGGGCCTGTTAACATTTGTATCTTTTCAGTTATGCTTTATTTGACTGAATAACTTATATATTTTATATGTTTCTTTTCACCACAGTTTGCTCTCAGAGAGTGAAAAGAGGCCGTTTGTAGATGAAGCAGAGAGGCTCCGGGTTCAGCACAAGAAAGATCATCCAGATTACAAGTACCAGCCTCGGCGACGGAAGAATGTGAAACCAGGCCAGAGCGACTCTGATTCAGGAGCAGAACTGGCACATCACATGTATAAAGCTGAACCTGGGATGGGAGGACTGGGAGGGATGACTGATGGGCACCACCACCCTGAACATGCAGGTATGTCATCATATTCAATAGAAATGATCTGTCAATGTTTCTATTTTGGCTACTGTAAAATAAAATTAACTTTGGATGTTTTGGATTTGAGGTAATGATGGCATTTTTCTTCTCTTTAGGGCAGCCCCACGGCCCCCCTACACCACCCACTACTCCGAAAACAGATCTGCACCACGGGGTGAAGCAGGATCTCAAGCATGAGGGCCGTCGACTTGTTGACAGCACCAGGCAAAACATCGACTTCAGTAATGTAGACATCTCTGAACTCAGCACTGATGTCATCAGCAACATGGAGACCTTTGATGTGCACGAATTTGACCAGTATCTCCCGCTCAACGGCCACACCTCAGGCTCCTCTGCCCTGGCTGCAGATCATAGCCACGGGCAAGCACCAGCACCCGGCAGCTCTTACACTTCCTCATACAGCCACGCAGGTGCAAATGGTTCAGCGTGGAGCCGCAAGAGCAACATGTCCTCTTCCTCTTCCTCTGCCGGTGAGGTGGGCCAGCACCGGCTCCACATTAAAACAGAGCAACTGAGCCCCAGCCACTACAGCGAGCACTCCCACGGGTCACCATCACACTCTGATTACAGCTCCTACAGTAGCCAGGCCTGTGTCACTTCGGCCACATCAGCTGCCTCAGCTGCAGCCTCTTTCTCTAGCTCCCAGTGTGACTATACTGACCTCCAGAGCTCCAATTATTACAACCCTTACTCTGGCTACCCTTCTAGCCTCTACCAGTACCCTTACTTCCACTCATCCAGACGGCCCTACGGCAGCCCCATCCTTAACAGTCTGTCCATGGCTCCTGCCCACAGCCCCACCACCTCCAGTTGGGACCAGCCCGTCTACACCACACTGTCTCGACCTTAAGGGGACAAGAAAGTCAGTTCAGACCAGAGACTCATTCAGATTGATGCACTACAATGAAGGACGTAAGGTACAGGTGGACCAACATGTGCAGGGGGTAGTAGGTTACCTGTGACCATTTGAACGTAAAACAAAAGAAAAAAGTGCCTGCTGATTTTATACAAAGTTATATTGTCGCGACAAAAAAAACACACTTGTGTTGTTGGTGAGCCAGACTCCTCCATGAGGACATGTCACCTACGCCTGCATCCTGTACACCACCCTCCTGTCTTTCCGGTTTAAGGTTGCATGCGTGAACACACTTGAGGTAAAGCAAAGAGCTGCCACTGAGTTGTGTAGGCGCGAAACAGTTTGGCCTGGGTTTGTTGTGAAACAGATGGAGAAGCAGATACTTTGGAGAATGTACACGGGACCAATTGTGTGAATTTGCAGTAAAATTTACATGAATGGCCAGAGCTATATCACAGCATATTTGGTCATTTGCATTAGTAGAGCAGTCTTAACAAAATGGCTCATATGAATCTCATAGTGTCATTTTGCCTTAAAAGTCTTGTATGTATTTATGTTCATGCATTACTGGTTTTTTTTTTGTTTGTTTTTTTTTTTTTTGTTCTTACATAGTTAACACATGTAATGTGGGTTTGGTCATTTACAGTACTGTTGGCTTGTAATGAAAACACAGTTCCGTAGAGAAGGACAGTATAACATCAGTGCATTTTAGATCATTCTGTTGAAGACCAATTTCCTGTCTAATTACCACACTTTCCTGTCTCCATTCCCGATTTCACGAAAACGTAGCAGGACCAACAGACTCACACAAGACACAACAGGTGTCTTAAAGCTATGCTTGGCAAATTGCGATTAGTCATGATCTAGGGTTAAAGGAAATGGGGTAAAATAACACCACGCTCTCTGAGTGACATGTCAGCTGGACCCCCTGTATATGTGGATGGACAGCACACAGATATGTGTACATATGCGCATCTTTGTGTATTTCAGGGAGATGAAGTGCATCTGTATTCAAGAGTCATTTCCTTTGGCAAGAAATACATATCCCATGACACAATATGCAACAATGCTACTCAAAACATCTCTTTTACTGGAAACAATCTCTGACCTTTATCTATTACTCAAACAAGAGTATTTAAGGTTTAAAGAAGAAATGAAGTGTGTGAGTATCTCATCAACTATCATGTGCCAACTCACCGCTTTAAGTCTAGCGCAAAACTTTTTTTTTGTGCCTTCTAATGCTTGTTGTCAGTATTTCAATATGAAACTGAATTATTAACAAACTGAAGGTAGCATCCACAACTCCCAGAGTTAACCTGCTCCTGATTGTATCCTTAATTTGACATCATTCCTCACAGCCACAGTTTGTAATGTTCTGTGAGATGCTGTCTGAGAAACCTCCTGGTCCAGGTTGTGTTCACAGAAGTTTGTTGTGTATATTATTCTGGTGTATAATTTTGAGAAAGGCTGTGAAAATTATTGTTGTCCTATTAACGAGAGTTTCATGCACACATACACAGCTAACCCATTCGCTGGCCATTTTTTAAAAATAAAAGATACTTTTTCCTTGACATTTGTCTTTGTCTTTCTTATTTCCATCACATTTAGTGTCACTGTTTTAAATAAAAAAATTGGAAGTTAGCAGTGGTAATGGGCTTTCTTTTGCGCAGGATACCAGCTGTTTGTATTACCGTCCTTGTCCAACATCTGTACTGTGAGCTAAGACCGGTGCAACCTTCAAAAAAAAAGAATAAATAAATTATACCCAGCTCTCATCTTTCTGAGCAGTTTTGAGTCAACTGCCAAACCTGCATTGCTTGTGTAAAATACACATTGAATAATTTTTTCTGTAGAGCTTACATACTTTTCTCGAGAAAAAAACATAACTGCAAGTTGCTGCAAAAAATAGCTCATCTCTCATCTATGTTGTTTCTGACCTTACAGAGCCCTTCTTTGACACTTTATATGCTGCTATATATCAACCAAAATAGTGGATTTCAGATTTTTTAGAAACCTGCTAAGAAAAGAGGAATTAGGAGAGATCATATCTCCTCTGGTCCAGTGGGTAGAAGGCTCAACTTGGCCCTGGCATGCATGCCAAGCAGCCGTCCCTAACCAGCCCAGGGAGAAGCCAAGTGCCAGGGCCGCACTGCTGAATTTTAATGATTCATTATGCTGTGGAGGGGCCTCATTGTGTCCCTTTATCCGGAGAGCTAGAAAGGAATTAATTGGACAGAAAATGGAAGGGCAAGGGGAACTGACAAGCCATTAAGAGGGTCCTGAATGGACGATTAGATGCACATGGGGGAGGATCCCCCCCCCCACCCCCCTTGCTGTCTCATATCACAATGCTTGACAAACAAAAAACAACAAGAACAACCACCACAATGACCACCAGACCAAACTGTAGAAATCATATCAGTGCACATAATCTGTAGATAATAAAAGAAGATAATACCACAGCAGATGGGGTGTGGGTGGCTCAAGAACGACTTGTTGTTTTTCTTCTCTCAAAGTCTTTTTTTTTTTTCACCAGTGTTTGCCAAATACTTTCAGGAGGAACTCTTGAGAAAGAACAGGAGTGAATAAAAGTGAGGCAAAAAGGCTCTTCAGGGTGCTTGGGTCCTGTTTCCCTGGAACTTGTCCACAGTTTCTGATTGGGCCTCCTGAAAGCACTACTGTAAATAGCTGAAAAAATGAACTGGAATGGGGGGACTTCACTGAGTTACATCAGCACAGTATATTGAATGAAGGACTGAAAGAATGAATGAATGAAGGCTTGGAGGGCACATTTTTCCACCAATATTGCACCCTTATTTGTGAAAAACTGCTTTCATTTGTGAGCATACATGTACTGAAATCAGGAGCCAGTGTAGAGAAAGAAAACACTGAGACAGTGTATAAACATACTGTAGTTACTGACACAGTCACATTAGACCTTTTAGTCTACATTCACATGCGCACATTGGAAAACGTGTAAATGTGACCAGTTATCACATTTACTGCTGACAGAGGGAAGGATGTTACCACATGAAGAGCGTGTCAGGGTTGGGACTTGGACCCGGGGAATGTGAAGGCGGGGGGGCGGGGGGGTGTCACGATGAACCCAGTGGAACTGGTACGTCCACCACCTGACCGCATCCCATTGTTAGAAGCAGGGATGACTCGCCTGGTATTAGTCTCATCCTGTCTAATGAGCCAGCCTGACTCAGAGCATGTTTCGCGGGAGAAACAGAGAGCGGGGAACTGTGAAAACTCTGAGAATGCAAGACTGATTTGCAAGGGAAATGAACTGGACATAAAGCATGGTTATTGCCTGTCACTGAATCCGCCCAGCCCAATCCTTCTTTGAGTCTTCAAATGAATCCAGCAATCTAGAACGAAATAAAACAATAGAATACATGGAGTTTGACTGGTGTGCATTTTTTTAGGTTTATGTCCCTTCACAGTCTTACAACCTGACAATGCATAAAGTTTAGTTTAAACCATTGGTTGAGTGCATGCAGATAAAATCGGGGATATGATGTTTACTTTTGGAAAAATTAGCAACATACAGAACAAGTTACATCAAATGGGATAGATTCTTGAAAAAGCTGCCATATTCCTCTTGTTTGCTACAGTATCTCACGCAGCTTCCAAAACAAACACATTCGACTAAACCTTTGCTGCTCCGCCCAAGTAAATGACTTCCTGAGGGTTATTTAGCCCGTCGCCTTCATCTTGTCACTAAATAAAGCAGTATAATTTTATTATTGGTGTCTCCTGTGTTTGCTGGCATGACCACGCCAAGCAAAACAAGGTGGCAGACAGAACCAACATTGGTTTGCCCAAATCCTCACTGATGGGGCCCGCACAGAGAAGAAGGCAGAGGATGTGGACTGCCAACACTCTGGCTTTCAAAATGCCACTAAATTGAAGCTGGCTCCACCAAGGTCACCTAAGATTGGCTGGCAATGCTTATGTCACACAGTTTCTGTGAGGACCCTGAAGTGAGCTTCAACCTAAATGGATGGCAAAATCTTTTCAAGAGATGAATAAACTTTCAAACTTTCAAAAGTGTGCGGAGGTACAAATCCAAACCAGAACGGTTTGAGTTCATCTGTCTAGAAAGTTGTAGTTTGTTTATACTTTAAGGATTTAAATAGTTTTTGGTAAAAATCTGCAGGGATCAGTAAATAAGTCCTTGTGAAAACGTTATCATCATAACAGTAAAATTCTGATGCCTCAGTAAGACATGAAGTTGAAACAAAGAACAAAAACCAAACAATTAAAGCAATTTTGAAGTAAATCTGTCCCGAGGGAGCAACTGATTATGGTTGTTTACTGACAAGATATTCAGACCTGAGTCTAAAACTATCTGCAAATAATTCTCAATGTCTGTTTCAACCTGCTTTCAGTGCCAGATGGGGAAGGATTATGGCACCAGAGAAAGTCAGAGTGTGTCAGGTTACATTTACAACTTTCCTGATTATTGAAACTTTCTGGTACTTATGATTAAATTATTACATTTGACATTTGATAAAATTAACATTTTGATGCTCATAAAAGTAAGAGAAATAAGTTTGAATATTAACTGAAATAACATATTTACTGATTATAAAATGGTGATAGCGATGTGTTGAAGATAAACAGTCACCACAGGTGGAGTGTTTCAATTTTTTTTCCCAAAAGGGAGAAAAGAAATAGATAAAATAATAATAATAATTTAAAAAAATACAGCAACAATTTGACATCTGGTCATGTTCTGTTCTCTGAACAGTTGTCCACAGTCTTTCACTTTCTTTTTTCATTGGTTCTCTCCTTTTCACTTTTTCTTGGCACATCTCAATTGTGAATGGGGTGGCAACGTAGCTGCTCGTCTTCTTTCCACAGCTTTAAGACTTGTTGATTAGTAACTATGGCTGTGTTTTCATTGTCACAGCTTTCTGCTTTTATTGAACTGTGGCACTTTTCCATCGTCACGTACTTTCTTCTTCTTTAATTGAACTTAACTCATCTGAACCTTTTTCTCCTCACACTTTCTGTCTCCCTACTTATAATGGAACCACTTCACTGTCCAGTGCTGGAGTCAAACTGGGGAATTGCGATGGTTAGCAGCGCTAAATATTTTTTATTAGAAGAAGTATACCTTTTAAAATCTGAAAATGTCTAATTCAGTGTGCATTTGAAAATCCTGTGCTCCTTATATAAACAATAATATAATAAACAAGCCATTAAGAATTTTATGACAGAATGAGAGAGTCTCTCTTTTGGCTGGTGTAACTAAGAATTATGAATTTGCATATTATTGCCCCCCTGCACACACAGACATACACTCACATACTTACACTGCCCCCCAGCACCCACACAAGTTGCACTCCTCTGTCACCAGCGAGACAGAGGAGAGAGAGACTGAGCCACCAGCATGTGGGATCCTGTAAGACCCTGGAATGTGGAGTGTGGGAGGAACATTTGCCACAAATTTTTCATGCTACTGATGCAGAGGTAATAGAGGTACAGACAAAGACGAGAGAATGGAAGGGAGGGAAAAAAGCCAAAATATGGTAATGAGACAGAAAATGGTCAGAAGGTTAGACAGGCTTAGGTAGAAAGAAGAGGAGAAATCAAAATCCCTCTCCCTCATTCCTCGTTTTTGCAAACTGCTTGGCACAAAGTGCGCCAGGGACAGCAGGACCAGAGTTTTAAATGTAGCTCAGTTTTGGCAAAGCCGAGTGTGAGTCCACTCTGAGGGAGCATCAAATCTTGCCACACAGTGCAACATGGCAATCGAGACAAAACAGCGGAACCCATCAAAACCCATTTACCATCGAAGTGTATACACACCCTACAGGCTGCGGTTGGATTTTCTATACTCACTTGCTCAATTCTCACAAGCCTCTATACCATAGTGCCATGAGGAATGCATTTTAAAACCATGTCTGCGATGCACACTTTCTCTGGTTTCTGGGCCGTACTAAAACGGACAGAACACCGCAACATATTAGGTGACCAATGCAATATTTGTTTAATACCCATATGATCAGCAACATATGTCCATCCTCTCACACTTGATATCTTTTGTGGTATGACAAAGAGCAGGGTAGAGGGGGAGTTGGGAAAAATAGGGAAGAGTTTGTTCTCCCATGTGGTTTTGGCCTGTTCTGAAGGGCTTGGAGCCACGCCAGTCTATCCCTGATCCAGCCTTTGATATGGATGGGGTTCATTATGTAACTAAATCTATTGTCAAAGAATAAAACAATATGGGGCCAGCGGGAGAGGTGTGCTGTGTATATATGTGTGTTTGTGGACCACAGAGAACCTAAAACCCAAGTGCCCGTAGCAGAATCTACACACGACTGTCACCTTTTCACAGTCTTGACACTGTGCAGGTTCTGCTCCCTCCTCTGACTTTGAAACGAGCCGAACAAAATTAATGGCAACGATCTACTTGCAGGTTTTTTCACTTTGCAGTTGCTGAAGATGTGTCAGAGAATTCAGCAAGAAAATCTTTTCATCCTTTTCATGCACTTATTTTTTTTTTTGCACATTTTGGATGCAATGCCAAACCCAAGAACTTAATCAACTGCATTCACTCAACTAAATCTCCAAAGGACCACAACAAACACAAAAAGAAGTGAAGTAAACTTGACACTGGCTTTCACCCCCATCATCCGTCGTGCCTCCCTCCTGCTACAGCCCTTTTCCTGGGACTCTGTCCTCCCTGAGTCTGAGGAACTGGGGCTGAGCAGGGATACTGAGAGGAGGCTATAGCTTTTTAGTGGTGTGCTGAGTTCAAGACAGTTGAGCTATGGTGGGAGCAGAAAAACCTCAGCGTGGTTTCAGAGGTCATTTGCTGCACAACGCTCTGGCGCCTACAACCCAACACTGGGTCTCTCACTGTAGTTTGCTCTCACAGATGAGGAGACACAGCAGGGAACATATAGTGGCTGCCACTGTGGCTTTAAGGTGCTGGAACAGTTTCTGATAACTGTCACTGATGTGGTGGAGACGAGCATTGATTTGACTGCAGCAACCAAATGCTGCTGGATGCAAATACAGGTATATTTGGACCAGGACAGGCTGCCGATGATTTGAATGAATGAAAATGAGGTCAGCGTGTTTGCTGTTTGAGGCTGAGATATTACATGGTTAAAAAGAAAAGAAGAAGCAAAGGCCACACAAACTTTATGGTCATAGCAGCTTGTTGCCAGCACGCCATTCCAAACTTGGCATGGTGGCAGTCAACCATGGAGTTACTGTCTGGGATGGTCAGTTATGAAAGTTGAACAGTCATGAATACAAGACTGGAGTCTGCGGTTTCCAAATCTCCTTTCTGTACTCCTTTCCTTAAGGTAAAGTTTGCTTTGGGCCTGGGCCATCATTTTCTCCCATGTCAAGACTCAAGATGACAACAGTCCATGCTCAGCGACAATTACATTCATGATATTTCAAAGGGAACCAACAATGATGTTTGACAGCCCTGTGTTTACTTTTCAGAACAGCCAGGAATAAGCATTATGCTTACACTCAGTAAGGACACCCACAGCCAGAACCCCCCAAAAATAAACGCCCTGGTTCGTGTACAAAATCAACATAAAATCAAGATCAAATTTCTGCCTGTTTGAATAGTCTCATGCCTGATGTATTACATGTTGGATGTGTCACAGTTTAGTTTTTCTAATAAAATTCCCTCATGACCACAGATAAAGGTCTCCCTCACAAGTCTCTTCTATGTTCTTCAGCCAAAAGTTAAAAGAAGGGACCTGCTTTTCCCCCTAATGCTTCATTGTCCAAGTCATCCTACACAGCCCACTTCCAGTAACATGTTACAGCCCCTGTAGATGCATCCATCTTTAAAAGAAGAAAACACTTCAAACTCTAATGAAAAGGCCATGATGTCACACGGTTATGAAGTAATGACAGTGTCAGATTTGACGGTTCTGAGACAAACATGAAAGAGACAGACAGAGAAGCGATCGAGCTGAGCCCTGCCAGGATGCAGGAAGGGTGACGCAGTAAAACTTTGCTTGTGCCAGTAAGACAAACTATTCACTGTAGTAACTAATGAGCTTGAACTTTGACCCCTTACAGGCAGGGGGCCTGGTGCTAGACTGCCCCCTGCCATTGCCTGTTTTTATGGTTTCGTATTGAGAGGAAACAGTAGAACAAGAGAGAATATGTTGATACAGAAATGGATTTCTGACTCTATTTTAATGCATGACCAATATTGTCTGGAAACTGAGCTCTAGTTATATCTCCGCTTTAATCCAGTGATCTAAGAAGAGACATATTCCTTTAAATTTGTGCTCTGACTTCTGTCCTCTTTACATTATATTCTCTATATAGAGTTGGAAGCACTATCATTAGTTATCTATTCCTTAGTGAAAGCACAGAGACCACAGATTTGCACAATGCTATCCACTGAAAATACACATGCATATGCACGCAAACCCAGCTAAGAAGGTACCCAGTATTACAGTTGCTGTCAGCACTGGTGGGGTGTAATAGGCTGCACAGGAATTGTTTGATTGAATGTGAAGGATGTTTTTTAAATAAAAGAGACCTTTCACTGCTTTGTGGTGTGATATCCCTGAGAAGAACTGCTCTCATTGCTGCAGGGGTGGGAGACAGGAGACGGCACAGGGCAACCAGATGGGCTGGCTAAATGGTGAAGTTTACTGGAGGTTAGAAATCCACACAGTAACAGAGGAGATCATTGCTGGTGGAAAGCCTTTTTTGTGCTTTTTTTTTTTTAATACGAGATTTTTATGGATTCCATTACTGTCATTGCATTAGCTGGATTGTATGGTAAGAAAAATATATTATATATTATTCAAGTTGCGCAACGTTTTGGTCTGAAAGGTGATGTGATGTTGATGGAGGTGACCTGCTTAGAATAGCTGGTGTTTGTCATGATGCATACTGAAAACAAACAAAAATATTGTTTATTTCATCATAATGAACACTGTTTGAAATATCAATTTGTCAAACAAGTGTGTAACTATTAACAGAAACAGTTTCAGCAGTGCATTGACACATGGCAGAGCAGGGACTCTGTAGTGTGCTTAGTGCCACATGTACATGTAGTGAAACTTTGATTCTTGTTTTTAATTACACTTGTGCTTTCATTGCTGCGACAAGGTAAAATGTTAACTAAAGAGGTAAACACACCAGTGGACCATGGAGAATGTGTATCTGGTCCGGTCAAGGTAAATTACATCTACAAGCCTTCAAAATCAACAAATTACCATCTACATTAGAACAATGTCTTAAAATCAGCAAAAAACAAAAATTTACTTAGTTTAGTTGGATGCTTCTTTAAAACCATACGGAATATTAACCTCACCCACACAATCCTTTTCTGAGCTAACAAGTGTATTGTGTATTATTGTTTTGGTACATATCCACACAGAGACTAACTTAAAAATAATTATCAGGTTTGCATTGCTGATCCCACTACAACTCGGTAGCTGACTTTATCTATGCTGTCAACACTGTCAGAATTTTCATATTTTTGATTTTCCCATCATTCTTGACATTTAGGGGTTGGTCTTAACTTTCTATACTTCTATCCAATTATAGAGTGCATGTGCGTGTGTGTGTGTGTGTGTGTGTGTGTGTGTGTGTGTGTGTGTGTGTGTGTGTGTGTGCGCGCGTGTGTGTGTGTGTGCAGATTTGCCTGCCTGCACAGATGTAAATGTAACTGCCCTCGCAGGATGGGGCTAATCCCAGGGTGGCAGGAGCAGAGGGGGAGCCAGCACATGTGCAGATCTTTCAACTGCGGTCTGCGATGTTTAGTCTTGCTTCGTCAGCATTTTTGAACCCTGTCCAGAAAAGCTTTCAATTGCCCATAATTCTCGACTCCCCCTGCATCCTGAAGCCCAATCACTCTCTCTACCTGGAAGACCTCCCCTTCACAGGATAAGAAAATGATAAAGTTAATATAATAAACTCATCAAAATGGTTTTGTTGACGTCTTTCAAGGTGAAGCAGGAGCATGCCACGGATTTTTTTCCCGCAGGGGATTTCCACCCATCACTCACGGCCCCTCTTCACTTGGCAGGTTGGAACTGTCATGATGAAGGTATCACTTGCTCCTCATCCTCAACTGTGTACTGCCTTCCCCACCACCCTCTTTTTTGTACCTGGTTTCTCTGAAATATTTCCAGAGCGGCTGATATGACTCGCAAAACAAGCCACATTTTGGCATGAAGGTTGAGGGGGGTTCCCCAAAATTGTGTGCAAAATTTCATCTCTGATGTCCATGTCAAAATACATGCTGCAGTCATGTAATATCTTGAAATTGCATCTGTATGTCACATGTTGTATATAATATTTCAATATTTAAACACATTTTTAATAAATTGAACTTAGCGATACAAATCTAATAGAGTGGGGTTTTCCCTGCAGCTACACAAACCGATTGATCACAATGAATACATTTTTCTTTTTATACTATTCCTTTGCAGTTTCTGTGTATGTATGAGATCATAAGTGACACAGCTCTCTGCCCTCACTTTCACCACGTGCTCTGCACTTTCAGCTATAATAACACTCAGTGGCCAAAGACAGGACAACTGCTCCGCGCAGTAATAACTTTTGCTTTCTTGGCTCTTGCAGCTGTCCAGTCACCCAGGTCTTCAGTTCATAACAACAGCTGAGGCTCAACCTCTTTACTGGCAACCAACCTCCATGACATGAGAGGCAACATAACCTCAAATGCAATTCCCTCAAGGCTTCCTTGAAACTGTAAAAACATTTATCTTCAGTCTTCTATTGTCCCTAAATGGTCATTTCCACCTAAAATTGCAAAAAGATCCATTCCACAATGATGGAAAATATACAAAAATAAGACTAAAAGCTTCATGTTCTTCAACCCAATTCCCAGATTTCTCTTCAACCAACCCACTCAACTTATTCACTCGTGTAATGCACAGAAATGATAGCAGAGCCTCAAGTAACGGCTAAACACACAAAATCTAGTGTATCTCTTACATCTCATGGCCAACCTACTGCATACACACTTCCCCTCTGTTGACAGGGGAAGACATAGAATCAAACTCAAGAAACTATCAGCTTACAACTAAAGGTGGGGAATTTGTGTGTCATCTTCACTTTATCCTGGAAAATATAAGACCCACAGATGGTTAAATCTGCTCTGGGGAAGGAGATTTCCCCCAAGAGGAGGCCAAGTTCCACCTGTTCTTCCAGAAATCAGTCACAGCTGAGTAATTTGACCCTCTTAAACATCTATATAGCAAAGCTGTAAATCGTTTTGGTTCATGTAAAATTTGTGGTCTAAGAATGACAAGAATATATGTATTTACATGAGAACATTGTGTAAAATAGATGATAAATGTTCTCCATAAAGATGAGTAAAGAAGGTTTGTGGACTGACTGACTGCAAAAGCACAGTTACTTTGCCACAAGAAGGCACTATAGCACTTCAAATCAATTCTTTCTAATCCTGGAATCTGTTGCTCCACCCAGTGTTCAAAAAATCACACTACACACAACTTCCTTTCATAAACTCAGCTCCCTTTTGTAGAATTAAACAACTGATTGTATAAAATGCATCTTGTAATGATGGGTCAATAACTGAACCCAACTGTTCAGCTCTATACTACCAACATTACTGAGAGATGTAATGGAAAAAGGTTTTCATTTTTACTGAAGACCCATTAGCAGGTTGGTTCGTACACTCCTCTAACTGTCTTTGGTTCCAGCTGTTTTACAATCACCATCAAAGATCTATATTGGATGAATAACTAACCAATTGAAAACTAATATTAATTAATTAGTAATGTAGCAGTGTCATTACCTGGGACTTAGGGGCATATTCATGATAAACAGAATTTTCCAGATTGACTGAAAGTTGATGAGATTGATCATAAAGTTACATAAGAGTGTGAATGTTTTCACTTTCATGTTTTATCAGCAAAGATAGCTAAAATTGCACTTTTACAAAGGTTCAGGTACACGGTTCTTCTTGTTAAGTTTTAGTAGAGAGTTCCAAAGAAGCAACAAAGACTAAAATGGCAATTTGCAATTTTTACAGAAAAATATACAAATCAGACATCATTTATAGCGTGTTTGGAGCTAGATTCTGTATGTGGTATGCTAACTGTGGTTAATTTAGCTATGAGCTCCTGCCCCCAACATGGAGAAAGAACAAGCCAAAGACATCCTGTTAAAGACTCTATAAAGGCCTGACGGAAGCATCAGTATCTTGCCAAGCACAACCCCACAATGCAGAACTACTAGGAAAGCTGCCAGGGCAGTAATTACTTACAAAACCAGTTAACAGAAAATTATTCAAATAATAGCAGTCTCCCTATGAATACCACTTTATTTGACTGAAATACAGATTTAAAATGCTCAAGAGCATGTGGAACATGATTCATTTCAATGCGTAATTTGAAAAAGCAATCAAACTGGGCTCTGCACTGGATAAATCCCAGACATTCCTAATTCACTCATTACCTCTATTATTCTTTTGCATTTGCCAAACAAAAATGGTATCCCTTAATTTCTTGGGCTCTGATTCATAAATTATTTCAGTCATGATAGATGAAGGTTCATTAAACTTTTGTCTTACCTGCACAGGGAATTCTGGCAACCTGTCTTGTTTGCACATAGGTCCTTACCCTAGCAACACATGGAAAGCTATATTTCAAAACACAATCCAGCCTGATAGAAATTCATTTGAAGCAATAGTTAGAAAATACCTGGCAAATTGGGTCGGGGACACTGATATGCTTAATAAACAAGACTGTGGCAATGGGCATTACTGCAAATGCAACTGGAGTTTATTAATTCAAGTGAACGATATTGTCAATATTAAGTGAAATGAATTCCGTAGACCAGTGGTTTATAGGACTTTTCCCTCCAAAAAAAGTGGCATTTTGACTCCTCTAAATTACCTCCAGATTTTCCTTCCGATGTTCCACGGTGGTATGAATGGTGTGCTTTGACAATATAAGAAGAAACTGGCTGGGATCCAAACCTTAGAGAAGCATGTTTCTCAGTCAGAGTGAAATGTGTTTCTTTAAGTGGCGAATCCACACAAAAATACTGCACAACCCTGCCGATCCCCTTAGCACTATAGAGTTCTGAATCTTTTATCCACTATAAAGCCCAGTATGAAAACAAAATCTGAAAAACATAAATAAAAATTAGATATATATATTGCACTCTATGTCTCTACTAAATTTCTATCTACAAATGCTGCATGACAAACCATGACTGAGCTGGAGCACAAATGATTGATAAGACTACTGATAAATCATCTATACAAGCTTTACTGCCATGGGTTTTTAAATCAATGAAAAATACAAAAAGTGGTTATACACTGTAAATATCATCAACCTGAATCCCGATGAACTATACCTGTAGGTGTAAAACATAACCAAAAACCACAGCTCTTCGGGAGTTGTAGTCTCAAAATCAATAATATCCTGATGAATGCAAAGATTAAATCTCACTTCTTCCTCCACCCACGTAGTGTCTCAAATTGTGAAAACTAGAAATAACTACACTTTTTAAAAAAAATCCCTTTGGCAATAAACAAAAAAAAATTAAAATCTGCTTGACCATATTGCCCACACTGGTATTTTGATATCACTTCCAAATTCATTCTAATTTCACTTCACCCACCACTGTGCTTAATTTAGGACAATTGCATGTTGGCGATGAAACATTCTCACATCTACTGTTTCTGTTTCTGAGCCCTGGCCTTAGGCTTTTTGTTAGGCAGACACTTACACATTCACACTAGGTAATCCACCTTCATAAACACACACTACTGTCTGGCAGCACATTCATTTGAATTCCTCTTTTGCTGTGATCCTATAAGCAGTTGGTAGACCTATTTTCGAAATACCCAGGAGCCAATACACATCTGAAAAAAATCTTTCAACCAGATGAAAAATAATCCTAATAAACAAGAATAAATCTTATCTTATCTTTACATTTTTGAACGTTGGTTTAAATTTACACTCCTGAACAACAGATGGAAAAATCCTTCAAGTATTATAACTGCTGCCAATTTGCTTTGTAATATGTATGCAATATAATCACTTTCTTAACTAGCCGTTATTCCTGAAGCATGCCTAAATATTGATGCATGCCAAATATAGACACAAATCCAGAGAAAACAATCACACATTCCCATTAGTGCTGTAAGTAAACAGAGATTTAATTTTCGAATTCATGTGCATATTTTGTAAGGGCCATTTCAGACGAGGAAATGAATGAAGGCAGATCAGTTATCCATAAAGCGAGGCGCATTCATTTTTACCAATAACAGTGAAGATAATGGACATTCTTATTGAGTGTGACCTGAGTCATGAGTGCAGTTGTTAATGTGCTCGCCCCATTACAGCCCTGTGCTGTTGAGTAGATGGCTGTTATTAGGCAAAGGGGGCGAGGAGATTTTTGAAACTGAAAAACAAAAAGTCACCAAAAAAAGGATAATTCACTCAGCCTGACATGAATGAACAGACATGAGTTCATCCCTTTGTTTTTGTTTTTTTTTTTCAGCAAATCAAGCAAATACATGAAAACACACTAAGAACATCAGCTTGCAAACATGAGGGAAACTGGAAAAGGACAAGAGGGTTAGCAGTTTTGAAAAGCAGAAGACATACAACACAAAGACACATGTATCAGGCATCACTGTGTCATTTGTCAGATATAAATTGATAAAATTGTGATTTGTAAAACAATAACATAGTTTCTTATACTTTCTATTTACTGCAAATATATAAGTGCTGCTTGGTACATATGCCTTGTTCAAAAATGCAAATATGAAGCTGTTGCCTACAAAAAGTAAGCTTCCTCGCTGAGCCTGTACGTTCCTTGTACAGTCTCGCTGTTGGAGAAAACAGGAGCTAAGGAAAGAAGAAGAAAGAGAGGAGGCGAGGCAACAAACAGGTAGAGCGACGGATTCATTCAGCACTCAGACCACTTTCCACTGAAATCAGTGCTTAGCAACAGCTTCCATCTGAGTCCCTGGTTGTCATGGAGACAAGAAAAGGATGCAGAGGTGATGAATATTTGCCAGCACTTTGAATAGTCAACATTTGTAAGGAAAGACAAGTTATTAATGCTGTTGGTATGTTGGCCCTGCTACTCAACACAGATTAATTGAATCGTATCTTTAAAACATTTTGTAAAAACAATGTCACACCCAACACATTTTAGATTCATATCATTCTTAGGTTTCAAAGTATTATTTTGTTTTTCATTGAATGTATATTGAGCATACCCAGATGGTTAATATACAATGTGAATAGTAGGATGTTATTGTTCAGTGTGGCATATCACTTTTGCACATGTGCATGCTGGTGGTGGATGAAAGTCCATAACATATTTAAGGACCACAACACTGTCCATTTACTTTATCCTTTACTCTATATATATCTATAATATAAAGAAAACAATAATCCCAATAACTGTCTTGTGGCCAGTTCAATTAAAAATTAGAAACACTGGGGTTTTTTTACACAAAAGAAAACTGAACATCTATTTTGATGCAAGAACAGAAAGTTTTACTGATGGAAGATTAATGAATGGGACATGATGTCATATGGTCCAAAATCTCTTCCAGTAAGACCCAGGGTACTGATTTACCTCTTTAAGCTGAAGAACAGGTGCAGTCATTTCTTCTTCACACCATTTATTTGGCATGGTGGAGCTTAAAGTCAGAGCCAATAGACTTGGTCGTACCTTCAAATTGGCAATTTCAAAGTTGAAGAAGACGTGACAGTAACAGGGAAAACCTACTGACTATTAGGGGTTATGTCAGAGTTCACATTGCAACTTGGTGCATCTAATCCACGTGAGAGAAAACTAATGGAACATTGTGTGATGACTTGGTGTCAATTTTGGGTTAAGAAGCAAGTGAATTTAAGGTAAAATGGATCTCACATACTCAGTTTTTGCATTTGTTGAGATTCCCAAATGAAGCAGGACATGAATGTCCTACACGTGAATGTCAAGAGAATCCAAAAGTCTCAAAAATCAACACGTGACTACAGCCGTCTGTGATGTGGACACATGCACATACACACATGTGTAGCTAAGAGCAATACCCTTAAAAAAACCACAGCTGCCACTCAAGGGCACTTGGAGGCTTAGAGAAAGAAAAGCACCGTGTACCCCAGGGGACCTGACTGTTGCACCTTAAATCCTGCAAAATGCACACAAATTATATTCTTTGATGTTATTAAAGAGAATAAAAAAAGACTTAATTTAGGGTTTTGAGAACTTGAGACTCGATTAACTAACCAATAAAATACTTGCTTGAAATTTGACTTGGACTTGGGCAGTTTACATCAAAGGACTTGACTTTTAGTCATTTGCATTTTACTTGATATTATTATATACTGTATGTATGTATATATATTCTTAATGAGTTACACTTTCTTTTTAAAACATAATTTCTAGTGTGATACCTGCAAAGCAGCTTTCATAGGGCGCTAAGTTGAAAAAATACAAACATTTTGATTGCAGGAGAGAGAGAATATTGAATACAAATCACAAAACAATATTTATTGTAATAATAGAAGAGGAAATTAATAAAGTGATAGAAATGTCAAATATCAGAAAGTTTCAAACTCAGCTGCAAAAGTTTAATTAATGCTCAAAGTAAAGATCAACTTTGTATGTATTTATACTGGTAGCACTTGGGACTTACAGTTAAGATTTGTGACTTGCATGTGTGTGACTTCTTACCTCTGGTGTATAGGCTGTCCAAAATATTTAAAGGGTAAATGAATATCAGGTAATCTAAGGAGAGATAAAAGACAGGAAAATAAAGTTTATAAAGCACCATCAGATTAGCAGATAGGAAACTGCAAAATGTAATTTGAAAATCAAGCTGCAAACTTTGAGCCTAAAACAAGTATACTTGTTTTTATCAGCTAACAGCTTTATTGTGAAAGTGAAACACCAATCCGTCATCATTTTATATTTGGATACAGTTTTTTTGTTTGTTTTAATAAATCTATGGAGAGCCATCTGTCTCTCAGCCATGAACTCTCTACCTATCCTCCAGTTCAATAATCTAAACCTGTAGTGAATGCTCAAAAGGTCACTTGATGGCATTTCAATACTGCCAAGCAATTAAATGCTTTCTCCACCAAACACAGTTCAATGGAACGAAGCTCAAATTCCATGGGAAACATCAAAAATGTCTCATTTGATGTCAGTGTCTTTGGTTCTCTTAAAGCATCTTTGATATAAAAACCAGACTGCACCACTTTAAGGATAACGCCACCTCAGTATGAGAGCCCCAATCTATACCAGTAACCTGTGAAGACATAAAGATTAACTGGAGGGATCAGTCAGAGGAAGTCCGTAGAGAGCGCCATACTTGAGCAGAATCCCAATACCCAGGATGCTTTGCAAACTGAAAAGGTTACCCTTGCAACTAATAAAGTGACATAATTAATACGCATATCTTCGCAAATAGCCATGAAAAAATTTGGAAACTGAGTGAGTGATAAATTTGTCATCGGTTTTGTCCTATTCCGCAAATTTGTCAGATGTGTCATATTACGAGACAGCTTTAAAAACGCCAGCTAATACAGCGACGCTGCTTAACTAGCAATTAGCTGGTTAGCCGAAGCCTGTATAATTGCTCTGAAGTGCCACCGATGAGTTCATTCATCAAAGGAAACAGGATGAACGTACAAGCAATGTGCAGAGTCTCTCCTAGCGTAGCCATCTTGGAAAATGTACCGCAGTGCTCGGTTTCGTCGCTTGTGCGCGTGAAGGTAACATGCGCGGTGACGTAACAAAGGGTGTCCCAATGTCAGGGCAGGGGTTGGCCGCCCGAGGCTCTGTCATCCCTCTGCCGTGGAGAGAATAATGTGAAAAAAATAAGGTTATTTAATTTGAATATACATTATTCTATTTAGATTTTTTTTTTCAATGTAATGTTTCTGGAGATTCAAGTGATCTTCTAAAACGTGTTTTGTCGATCAAAATATGCGTCGCACCTTGTATGCGTCACTTGCTGCCGACAGACTGGTGAGTTATTTTGAGCTCTCAACCCCCGGTAAGCTAACCATGGATACATAAAAAAAAAGTTTCTGAGGAAAAGAGAACTTAGTTCTTTTATTTCATAAATGCAGCAAACTACAGTTCTTATATGCATAGCATAATTGTGATAAAACTATATATGAGGTATTATCTTCATTATAGCGGTTAAATAGGTTTGGCGGCTCCAGGTGGGTTTTATTTGCTGGGAATCTGCCTAAATGGCTCTTTTGATGCTGAAGGTTACCGACCCCTAGGGTAGAGGTATTGGGGTATTAGCCCTATAGACAGATGCAATCACTTACACACTGCTGAAAAACAAGGACACAAGAAATAAAAAACACAGCTGGTTACCATAAATTTTTTCTCTCATGTCTTTCTACTCAGCGTAAAATCTCTGATGCAGCCCTCTTTGCCTTTTCTTGTTTTTTTCAGAGGGGAGGCCAATTGTAAGTGAAATGAGTCATCTTATATAGGTTTTGTTCTCTTTTCCAAGCACAGGACACTAAGACCTCTGCTTAAGCGGCTTTATCTCCTGTGAGGGTGCTCAGAGCAAAATGCGTCACAGTGATTGACAGAAAACCGATGCTCAGACAATACTGGTGAAGTAAGAAAGAGCAGTCAGTGTTATTTCTAAAATAAATAAGCTCTACTATATGATGGGTAAGGAACATTCATTATTAAACTGTTGCGATGCACATTGGCCCTCAGTATTGCCAGGACAAAGTAAAGCATATATTCCTATGATAATAAAGGTGCAGCTTATTGTATATTTCCTAGTCAAACCCAGCTGGCTCAGATTTTTGCAATTAATATTCACTCACTAACTCAGTCATCTTCTACTGCTTATCTGTGCAGGAGTTTTTTCTGTTCCTACATTTGCACAAGCAGGGCAGGTGTACAGCTGGCTGAGAAAGAGGGTTTGTTTTCCTTCATGTGCTCTTTATCTCTTGTGACCACCACATTGTATTTCCACTCCAGGGAGTTGCTTTTTAATCAAATTGTACCCCATCCAAAATGGCTTATAGCATTATCCATGACCCAATGCCTGCAGCGACTACAAAGAGTGACACAAACAAAATCACGGTGACCTGATAACTCTCTGGTGTAATTTCAATGCTACTATTTTTTAATGAGTGCAGCAGATGGTGTTTGAGGAAAACTGTTTCACCCACTGAAATTGGCAGAAGGCATATAGAACAGAACAGAAGTTCATTTTTAGCTGAGGCAGGAAAATATGGTCTCACCCACGGACTGCGTGACGTAATGTCAGTGACATCACACACAGGTTTCTAAAAGGCAGCCAGGAAGGTCAAAATGGGCTCTGTTGCCTGACGCCAGGCCAAACCAAACACAAGCAATGAGGTGGTGCATATGTAACACAGCTGAGTGTCCTGGTTGAAGGCTAACCCAAGACTACTTCCTATGCTGGCTATTTAGTTACTTAACTGGCTAGAGTCATATGGGCTCAAACACCTGCTAAATACACTAAAATTTCTTTCACTCAAACTATAGGAGCCTGCCACATTCTTTCAGTCAACTAATTTACAGCCAACCATATGACTGCCAGGCCCATGAAAGAGCCAGTAGAGGGCAGTGGGAGCACCACTTGTATGGTTTGGGCGCTCTGATCGGGCAGGATGAAAAACCCTTAGTTTGTTTTATTGAGGGCATGGCAAACAATGTGGCTTTATGCCTTAGCTTGGATGGAGTTAACTTGTTAACAGTGAGTTGAAATAAATAAAATAAAAATTTAACAGTGGTCCTCAACTAGTTGGTTTCGCTTGACTGGTTAAAACTGGAATTGGTGCAAACACTTGAACTTAAACTTGAGCTCTTTACATGTGTAATGTACTTCAATGTTAATAATATCTTTTAAAATTTGAAGATTGGTAACAAAGTGAAAAACACAAACTGACTTTGGATATTATTTTTGGAGGTCACAGCCCTGAGTGGTTACCACAAGGTCCATTGTGTCCTTCATTTTTCACATCCTTTCACGTTCTTCTTTCAGTCTTTGGTAAATCTTGAGCTTCTCGTGTAATATTACATTGTAATATTGCTGTCGCTTAAAATTGGTACAGCTATCATTACTGACTTTTTCTGTTTTTGTCCACCAACTATGTCTGATTGGTTAGAATCCTAATTTGGTCATTATCAACCTCCTTCAGAGGTGTATCGCATTTTGACCTGAGGGCTTCCCCCACTTGCTCCACTTCTTTATGCAAGGTACAAAATAAATGATTACCAAGATCAATTATTGTGGATATCCATAATCCACTTTGCTCTGTAAATACGCCATGACACAGTTCATTGCAGAGGAAAATGTTTAACCCACCAATCAATTGAAATATTGCCATTTATTGTCTCTGTGAACTAAGTGGTAGAAAGTGCTTTTTTACCTTTGTGTGAAGGTTTCAGTATCATGTGTGCAATATGGAAAAATTTTGCATTATGAATGAGTGTCCGGATTTCAAAAGTAAAAAAAAGCCGATTTTCCCTCAGCTATTCCAACGCAGGTATAGGCAATCCATCCGAAAACATACTGTCACGTTTCTTTGTCAATAAACTAAATTATGGGCCCCCAGTACTAGAAGTGTCAGGAAAAATATCTCTCTAGATGTGTTAAATAAAGCTCTGACAGAAGTGTTTCAGCTGAATGTGACGGACTGAAGATCCAAATGTTTTTCCATGTGCAGCCTAATGAATTACTTCCCCCAACTTCAGTGTTCTCTCTTTGGCACGTGATGCATTTAGAATGGTTATGCACATGTATTAACACCTTCCATGCACGTGCAACTCTGATTAGGTCTTTCATTATTTGATCCCACCTCATTATCACCCTCTTTTTTTTGTATTCTGTTGACTGCTGTAAGTTCGGTGACATTTGGGGAGATGGCTTTTTGTCAGTTGTCTGAAATGCAACTTCCATTCTTACATCCTTCAGATCAGCAATTGGAGTTTTCAATTGAAAGACCGCCTTTACTCGTTGAATAATCTGATATGTGTTCAATGAGTTTAGTTGGGAAGGGTTTTCCATGGACTTTGACATATTATTAATGGACAGCCTTACACATACACACACATCTAAATAAAGCACTGTACATGTCCTAAGGTTCTTCCGTATTGTGATGACTAGCGGCTCTACACGTGTTCTATCTGTTTCTTCATGTGACATGGCTGTACCTTCTGTTTAGTGACTGCCTGAGCTACTGACTTGACCCACCAGCAGGTCAATTTTCTTGTGCTACTTTGTTTCTGGTCCTCATATTGTCGTCACTTTTACCTAATGGCAAAGGTCCCCCCCGGTCTATAAACCTGGTAATCTTGGATTTATGTAGTTTTTTTTTTTAATTCTCATGTCCTGAGTACAAACCAAGTTTCACATCTGGACACAGTAAACTGAACTACAAAACATGGGGCTTTTTTTCACAATGGAAAAGGTTACGGTTGAAATTCAGACCTGCGTCAAATTAATTTTAAACCCTAATTTTCACACAAACAAACAGAGCAGTCCACTTTTCAGCATCTCTGTCTTCAGTCTGAGGCAAAAATTGTCTGCCAGTGTAATAGATTTCAATCCTTTTTTATTGGGCGTACTGGGCTCTTGCTTATACCTGCCAACGTCAGTGTCTGATGCCGTCCCCGTAGGCACAGCTCTTGGACAATCAGTAGGCTAACTGAACTGAAACCCCACCATCCTCTGTCTGTCCAGCACCAACCAGACAGTGAACACTGTAGATCTTTTCACTGTTAAAACAAGGCAGCGAAAATTATGATGGCGAACGCAGTATATCCTTAACTACTCTTCTTGACTGAGCCTTGTGTCAATTTTTTATGCATGGGGACACAGAGAAAAGGTACCATCCAGGTGATTCTTTTTATTTGTAAAGAGGTCCCTAGTTACACATGCAGCAAATATGAAGCTACGTATTGCATGGAGTCGGCTTTCTGAACACCAGATGAAAGTCTTCTCTTAGCTCTGCTTTGGCCTCTACTACACAACCTCCAAGGGCAGTATTTGTTGTCCATTGAAATTCGTGATGTGGGTGCCATGTGTTTTATACACAACAGATGTTAGATTTTCTACAGAAGCGGAAACATCAGTCACGCTGAAGCTAGGATATAAATAATTTATATGTATTCTATTTCCCTCCCTGGTAAAAAAAAAAAGAAGCTAATAATACCTTTTCAACAACTTCTGGAAATGTCATCAGCAACCTCTCAGCCAGCTCCCCAGCTTTGCTTTAATTGTTCACCTTTATTTCCTGATCTCACCTGGTGATTCAAAACTGTCACACACTGTTACATCAAAGATAGGAAAGTTTCCAGATATGGACCACTGCTGTAGCTCAGCTGTCACTCTTGGCATGTGATTGAAAAGTTCATTACATTATGACTTCCTGTCTTGCCTGAAGGGTTGGACAATGTTTATGTTCCACTGGCTGCTGGATTTGACGTTTCCTTTTTCCCATAGGAAAGATTAACTGTCATCTAAGGACCCAAAGGATGGTGCTTACAGTAATCCACAACTTAATTAGGTCATCATGCATGTTTTTGATGGGAATTAGAGTTAAATGAAATGACCTTATGGACATTGACACTTTTCTCATCAAACTTTCAAAAACATGGACTTGGAATCTCTTTTCTTCCTGCGAGATCATGCAAGAAGAAATGTGTAAAACAATTGTAGCATAAAATGCATAACATCAAGCAAGATGACAAGATGAGATGAAACAAGACACAAACAGATGACTTGAAAGGGGTAAGACAAGATAATAGAAATCAGGACTAAATGAGATAAGATAATATGAGATGAGATAAAATGAGATTAAACCCCAATGAGATAAGAGATTCAGACTTGGTTCAAGTGCTACTGTATAAATACCTTTGGTCATATTTAATGAACAAAGGTGTGGGCACACTGCATGTGAAAGTGTGACTAAGATCCATTCAGGTTTCATTTTTGAGAAAGGTTGTTGAAAGAAACCTGCTGTGTGAAAGGGCCATCACGGTAGAGATGGGAGCAGCAGGTAGTTGTAAAGGACCTTATTTCTTTCTGAAACTTTTGATGAAATGTAAGGCATAGGTGTAATTAAAGCTATTCCAAATTGCATTAGTGTGTTTTGGTTTTGTTTTGTTTTTTGAATGGCTTCAATAATATTTTGTTCCCAAAGTTGGTCATTGGAACAGTCAAATCACAGTCATGAATTCTTGAGATGGTAATTGCAAGTCAGTAGGTGTTCCATGATTATACTGATGCTTTTGGGACATGTATTATGTGTAATTATCAGGTCTTATTCCTCAAAGATGACAAGCAGAACTCTCTGTTTTCTTCCCGGTGCTGGGAAACACCTACACAGAGAATATCCGGCAGAAAGACCCGTTCATGAACGAATCTGAGCCTGTGGCACGCAGGAGAAAAAAGAACGAATCTCCCACTGAGATGACTTGTTGCTCTTGAGTCATACAAAAGATTAGCTCAAAACAAATGCCTGGGAAGACCGAGCTTGACATGAGCTTCACAGTGTGCAAGGTTTGCAAAATGAGGAACCCATGTTTAACTGCACTATTTGTTTTTATAAAGAGACACTTTTATTCTTGTTACTTAATCAATATGTGATATTGCTTTTATGCAACAGTTGCAACAATTCCACCTCAGCATGGATAAATGTTTAAAACTTAATAAATGTGAAAAAGAAACTTTAATGTCTCTATTTTTCTTTCTGTCTTGCAAAGCAGACTGGAGTAGATCATGAGGATCCTTTGCACACCTATAGATTGAAGCAGAAATCATCATAAATCAAATCGTTCTGAATCGAATTGCAGCCCCAAAAATCGGAATCGAATCGAATCATGAGATAGTAAAAGATTCCAACCCCTACCTAAGTGTGTGTCTGTGTGTCAGTGTGCCCAACAGTATCTCCCAGTGGATATCTCAGAGTGTACCAGACACGTGTCCCTGTGTGTGAGCTGGAGCACAGGACCGACGTCAGCAACTCAGTAGGCAGTGGTTACAAGTTACTTTCATGTGCTTGACAGTATGTTTTACGGTGTGTATTTGGTCTGAAGCCCTCAGTTGCTGCATGGTCTGTATTTTGGTTTCTATGTTCCTCTCTCACTTTTTAAATTTTGATGATTCATCTGTGCTTCTGCAGTCACCACTGGTTGTAAATGCTCTGGGGCAATTGCCTGATTGTGGGTATGTCAGCAGGGCTTATATTTGCCAATATACGAAGGTTGGTTGAAGATAAGCTAGTAAAAATGTTTCTCAGTTAATAAACCATTCCATTTCAAGTAACAGCAACTTAAAGCAAAGGGGTTTAGCTCCTTTTGAATTAGAAACATTTAATCAAGGAGCCAAAGGACACCAACCAATCACCTGCCACAATTAAAAGCAAACAAAAAACTCTTTGGCCCAGCATAATGAAATCACATTTGTATTTGTGCATATTTGCCACATGGATCATGAAAAAAACATGTAGTTCTTGAAGGCAGATGGAGTCATTAGCAGCTACGATTATGTAAATTACACTTGGCACACAACAAATCAGTAGCAGCAACAATATTGTTGGGAACAGCAGCATAAGATGAAGAGAAGATATAATATATATCATGAGCATTTCTTGTGACTGAGCATGACTGAGCTGACAATGTTCATCATTCAGCATTGCTGTGCAGCACTTGTTTTCTTGATCAGTCTCTGTTGAAGAAAAAAATGTTTCTGTATGTCAAATCATTCACAGCATGGTGAAAATTCCTTAATGTAGAACAGGCAAACAATCCATGGCATTGAAATTCTCAGAAATGGTCTGACAACTGATAAGCACACCCTTTGAATCATAGCTGTTGCCTTTAAATCAACGTAATTTATTGTTTATTGTAATTGAAAATCAACTGTCACATCACAAGTTTTGTAGACTCTAAGAACCTGTTTTACAATGTTCTAAAGAACACAAAGATGAAGAAATGATGAATGCAGGTCTTTCCAAAGCCTCTTCAGTGTCTCAGCTGGAGGATGATGTAACAGACAGCAGTCAAGATAAGCAGGAAAAATGACAGGTGCAAATGGGCTAGCCAGACAATCTGTTTGTTTGCATCTTCTGATGCGAGCTTTATTACATTTGGCAATGTAACTTTATTGGAGGAGTGTAGAATAAATCCTGCAAAGTTTATTGTCTTTACTCAGTAGCTCAATGGCTATTTTGACAAAAATTAGGAATATTGGAGTCATATATTGGTATTTTTCAATTAATCATATTTCTATAATTTGTTTCTCTAATTTGAACCAACAGGCTTCCTGCTCATTCTCGGTCTGTTTGAGGTATTAATCACTGTGTCTGTTTGTGAGATGTTCTGATTACTCTGTGACTAGCTCTTCAGTTGTTTTCGCTCATTGGACGGAGAATCCAGCTACGGCTTGAGGAACATATTGTCTTTTGTCCTGATCGTTTGATAACGGATTTTCTGTGACGTTGCTCACTGTGCGACCTGTGAGTCAGACTTGTGAAAGAAGTTGTAATGAGGATTTGCTGCAAGTTGCCCTCCACGTCATTGACCCCACCCTTTAAAAGGCATATTACGATTTGAGTGCACAGTTTGGCTCAGGAACTCTGAAACTTCATGTAAAAAATTTCAAACTTTTTTCTAACCATCAAAGTTACATGGTTCATAGCTTTTTCAAGCTAACAAGAAAGGCAAGATTTAAATGCAATTTCATCGCTATCATCTGGCTGTTGCAAGAGAATAAAGATGTTCTTTTGACTTGTGATTTAGCTCCATATTAAAACTCAATATTAAAACCATGAATCTTTAGTTGAACTATGTTGATTTGACTTTTAACACAGGAGAAGCTGGAGAATATGAGTTAAAACTGCCAAATGTATAATGACGTAATGAACTCCTGGAATATTAAAATAATATTCACATGTTAAACTATGCATCACGTACCGTTTCGGAATAAAGCTGATGAAACAACAATAGGGAACACTGAGCTACTATCACATTGAAAAAGCATAGTTCTTTATAATTAAAAGGACTGAATAATGCCAGAAGCCCACAATACATATTTATCCCTTCTGTAGGAGGATCTAAACAGTGAGCACAAAAAAAAAATACACATATTAAAATTTTGAAAATATATATATTTACAGTAAATGAAGCCCAGCAGTGAGCAGAACAAAGACTGTGTAGTTTTTCAAATGAGCTGTTTCTCCATGTGCGATGCCACCCACCACTAACTCATCTGCACTTAAAGAGGATTAGCCAGCGTGTACAGCGCTGAAGTAGATGAATAGCGTGTACAAAGACATGTTTTTATCAGTGACTAAATCAAACTCTCTTCCCTTGCGTAATCAGAATGACAAGAAACGATAATGTCCACTATGTTACCTGTCCTTGCATATCTCTGATGGGGATTAAAAGAAGTCTGTGTGTGCAGTCTGAGGAGATGGGAGTCCTGAGCAGGGTGTGGGTGAAGGTTTCTGTCTAAATAATGGAAAAAGGGATTTTGGCTGGGCTGAATGCAAACAAGAACAGTATGTGTACGTGCATATGTGCATGTGTGTGTATGTGTATATGTGTGTGTGTATATGGATCAGCTGTTCTGTCAGGGAGACACAAGGGCAAAAAAAAAAAAACCCAAACAAAAAAAACAGTTGGAAACAGGAATCAACGAGGTGCCAAGATGTGCACACCACAATAGTGTGTGCATCTACACAGCTCAATGTGTGCTGAATCAGGCGAGAGAACAGCTTGTCCAGTGTATGTGTGTGTGTGTGCGTGTGTTAGTAAGCCAGATCTAAACGTCCTCTCCTCCTAACCTTTTCCACCACAGGCTCTACTTTTGGTCCAGGCCATGCTAAGCACCAGGGATAATGTTCTGCTCTTTTAATTATGCTTTGGCTTTGACCTTAGCGTGATGGTCTTGTGATACTGCCACCAAGCTGATGAAAATCAGCACTTTTCTCATTTGTCTGTCTCTTTCTGGGCTTTATGCTGCCTCCTCTGGAAGGGACAGAGTGTTAGGGTCAAATTGATTTCCATTTACAATATGTTTTTCTCCACATTGCATGAAGAGGTATTCAGAATAACTCTTTCATTGTTTGAGAACTTTATACAGAAGACAGCTTGTAGTAGAATGAAACAAGAGTGAGAACAACCTGTACCACTTTGATATGGATAAAAAGATTTTTTTAGCACATGATGTTATATTTCATTCTCCATTGAAACACTAGATTTATGTTCATGCATGAAGTTAGAGCGGTTAACTTTTTCCATTTTTTTTAACTGTCAGCATGATTTTCAAATCTAGGGACGTGAGCAGGACTCAAATATATGTGAGCACGGAGAGGAGGAGAGAAACAAAAGGATAAAGGGATAAAGCTGACGGACACCAGGCAGAAAGTAATTAGCATCAGATGTAGTCCACATATAAGTTTTGACCTATTCTTGTCCTTGGAATAGACTAGAGGGTTCATGTTAGATGGCGTGAGAAAATCCAGCCAGCTGTTAACTGGGGTAAACATTCTTTTAGCTCTTATAAGGCGTTTGTAACGAGGAGGTGAAGCACGATGCACGTAACATATCTGGCTTTACTGAACGATATGAATACAACTACTACTAATCCCCCCACTCTTTAGTGAACTTCTCTACATGAAGTTGTTATGTGTCACTGAGTCCATCAACAACAAATGCACCAGTGGAGGCCTACATGACGGCAGGTGTGTCCTTTTCTCTAT
Organism: Remorina albescens; assembly: GCA_034769265.1. NCBI lineage: Eukaryota > Metazoa > Chordata > Actinopteri > Carangiformes > Echeneidae > Remorina > Remorina albescens. The sequence goes on from CM068493.1 coordinate 8,814,587, forward strand.
CTGTACTGAGGAAGGACACGTCGTGGGTAACGGCCCTCCCTCACAGCTGCTGCTGCAACAGCAACTGAAACTCAGTGTTCAGTGCCGACTGCTTCCTGCGTATGTTCCAGCCGCTGCGTTATCCTAAGTCCTCATTAATATTAATAACTTCACCAAAATATTGTGTACTGGTTCATATAAATAGCCTGGACTGTGATCATTGTTTTATGATGTAATCAGGACAAAATGGGAACCTGCTGGAGAAATAAACAAAGCACAAAGTCAACAGGAGACGCCTGGAGTAATTGCTTTCTCCCTTTACTTATAACTAACTTAAACACACAAGTCAGGACATCCAAGCAAGCTTCTTCAGATGCAGAATAAAGTCATAATTTGCTTTTTTATCTTAATTTCTTAAAATCTCTTTATAGTGTCTAACTGGGGCAGCACGGCGGCTTAGCACTGTTGCCCCACAACAAGAAAGTCACAGGTTTGATTCCCGGCCTGGGGCCTTTCTGTGTAGAGTTTGCATGTTCTCCCCCTGCTTGCATGGGTTTTCACTGGGTACTCCAGTTTCCTCCCACCGTCCAAAGACATGCATGTTTAGGTTAATTGTGCGTAGGTCTGAGTGTGAGTGTGAGTGGTTGTTGGTCTCTGTCTGTCTCTGTGTGTTGGCCTTGCAATGGACTGGTGACCTGTCCAGGGTGTACCCCGCCCTCACCCAATGTGAGCTGGGATTGGATCCAGCGCCCCCTGCGACGCGGAAACGGATAAGCGGTAGAAGATGAGTGAGTAAGTGAGTTTCAAACTTGGCCTACCTGTATGTGTGAATGAACTGGGTTGCGGTATTTGTTGCAGAAGAGACATCAAGCTTGTGTTTGTTTCTTCATTTCATAATCTCACAAACGTGCACTTAAGCACAACATAAACCTCAGTATTTAGGAGGAACTCGTTACTTCATATTCAAATTTTTATAAAATCTGAAACGATGCACTGACATAATGCCTCTTTCTCTGCCCCTCCCTATTGTTATTATCATTGCACTGTGGTATTAAAATATATTTGAGATTGATATATTTGGTTAAATGTTCTGGTGGAATTAATTACAGCATCTGACCATTTAAATGCTCACAAGAGCGGATGTGCTAAAAAACACAGTTTGTGGTTGGAGAATGATAATGTGTGTCATTATGGTGATTAACTCAAGATCCCACTGCATTTATAGCATATAATCACAGCTCATTACAAACCCAGGCAGCTAATTGTTATGGTACATCTCGTACACACAAAAAAACCAACCACATTTTAACTTTGTCACATGTATCTGATATAGCAGGAGGGAAAACTGCTGGAAGTGTGTGTGTGTGTTGTTAGGGTTCAAACTTAGATTGTTCTGTCTGGACATGAAAATTTTGACAAATGGAAATAAACACCTGAGGATGCCTGTAAAAACATAAAATTAGTGGACTAATGAAGAATAGCAGAGAGTTCATAATGTCATTATGTGTCCCCTTGACAGATTAGACTGACTAAATTCTTATTGTGGAAAATACTCAATCTTGGGGTTCCTCCAAACAACTCAAAGGGCTGGATGTTCAGTGGTAGGATAGTTTTATGTTAATTAATAATAATATTAATATTAAAGAGATTTATTATTGTAATGTGTTTAGTGATTGATTAGTCAGCCCATTATTTAAGATTTAAGCTTTTTTTGTCATAGATTGAACTCCATTGTTTATGTGACACATTTATGTTTTATTCAAATTCATTATTTTAACAACATATGTTACACGTGTGCAAAATCTTCCACCCAAAAAAGAAATACAGCTGAACATTAGTTGCAGAATTAATTACATTATATATGCAGCGAGTCCTCCCAGAGGACATTATGTTTAAAGTCCTCTCTGGACTATAATAATGAGCCCACATGGCAAGTGTCTCTGTGTACATCCCATTTAGTTGTCAGTTTTTGAATAAGCTGGGCGTTACAGTAGATGGAGTAAGGCGCTGCTCAGATGGAAACGTCCCAGCAGCCCGCTGTGAACTTCAGAAAGCTCTTCAGCAATGCGTGGGTGACATCACAGAGGCTATTGCCATCTTTATTGAAAGTCCATGTTTGTGCAGAACTGGTATGATTATGAAAGACCTACGCAGCCTTGTGACCAATCTATAGCTTTTAAAATAAAAAGGCAATAGGCGAGTAAGTGAAGTTGAAAGTCAGCTACAGTTGCTTTTCTTTTCTTTTTTTTTCTTTTTTTTTTAAGTCCAAGGCTGCTCTCTTTTTCAGTCTGTTCCTGCTTTTCAGTGTACAGAGAGTCCCTGGAAGTTAGTTTCCACTCATGTTTACTGCAACAAGCTGTTATTGCTGTGAGGGCTAAGGTACCAAGGACACATAGGCTCAAAGTAATATACGGTACACTATGTGTGGATGCATTTTGCTTACATGACTGTGAATGTACACCCATACAGAACATACTGTAGCGTGCATATACTTGCCATAGTACCAAAAGACACACACCAGCGGAGTCTTGATCTTACTGAGTGCTCTTTAATTAAGCTGTGTTTCAGCATCGGGGCCTGCTCTTTGACCATTATGTAATGTTCTTTTCAACTGTTTCTCTTATAAGCAGCCAAAAAGGAATCTGACCAAAAAAAAAAAAAAAGGACTCCTTTTTGATCTTCAAAGTGTCCAAAAAAAAAAAGAACATGAAAAATTTAACTACATCCAGACATTGCAACGATAGTTTTGATCAGACAGTAGAAAGCCATTTTAATCTCACATCACTGCATCCCTTTTTTCTATCATAGAGCAACACAAACCAACTGTTGCCACTCTGATTTTAGAAACACTAAATGTCACTCCGGCTGTCTTATCTCTGGTTTGTTACATAACATCTGACACATTATAAACAGAGTAACAAGTGTCATGAAGCATTTACTGACCCTGGTTCATTCTTTGCCGCATACATTTACCCTCTTGTCCATTTATGATGTGCATGCCCAGTGCTCTTGGCCACAAAATCAACCACCTGATCATTCATACATACTTAAAAGTGTCAGCAGGGTTGCTGCACTCAATGCAATGAGGGAACACATGCTTTATTCACATTCAGTATCTGGCTGACATCACCAAACTGTCTGTTGCCTTGTTCTTGTGAAAAAAGGGTGCACATTCTGTCATTCAGTAGAACACATCGCAAAAAGCCAGAACTTCCCATTTTCAAAAAAAAAAAAAACAACCCAAAGGATAAGGCTTGTGTAAAAGAAAGTCTGTCTTTCTGATAATAGATTCAACAAAATTACTGAGCAGAGAAAGAGAGCATCACGGAAATAACACGAGAAACATCCTAGTTTGGTTTACAAGGTCACATTTTTGCCAGGTGGTGTTGACAAATCTGTATTGTGTTAGTTATGTGGCCTTCACAACTAAAATGTCAATTTTCAGTTGTGAAAGTAATACCAGACCATTTTGTTCAGTAGGTATACTGTGACTGTGAGCACTGAGAGTGATACCGACAACAAGCTTTTTTAAATTTGGTTTGGAATTGCTACAGAACCAAATTATTAATCTGTCTTTCTAGAGTGCATTTTGTTGTAATACACAAGCTGCAGCCAGCTTAATATTGAAGCGATGAGGATAGAAGGTAATTTTCTTTCCAATTAACGTCTATTGTAGGAATGTAAAGAATGTAAATGAAGTTTTAATGCTGAACTTTAGATTGCTATGTAAACAAATGGTAATGCTACCGCTAGTAGCAACTTAAAATTAAATGCCCCACCACATCTAAAATGGACCTCCACACAAGCAGAGGAATAATGACTTAGTCTGTCCTTATCTGCCTCTGCTTCAGAGGTTGAGGAGAATCGAAATCATGGTTTGATCGATCACTGGATCCTGACGAAGAAAGAAATTAATTAGTAATTTTCCATGCAAAACAATTCAGCTAATTTGAAAAACACAGCAGCAGGGTTTACCCAGGGAATGTGGACTGTAGTAAGATACACACTGGTACATCTTGTACTTTGTAAGGCTTAAGTAGCAAGGTTCTCTGAGGTCAGACAACCACTTGATGCACAGTGTTGCTTATCAGAGATGTTGATCATTATCACACTCCATAAACATGGTTGGTCAAATTAAGATATGAAGGATAGTCTGAACACAAAAGCTGCCATGACGCAGAGCAAACCCAGATGGCTCACGGGTTTGGGTGAGAGCTCAGGTAAGAGAGTTCACTCAGGTTCAGTATTTGCATCTGTGTATGAGTTTTTAAAGGTCCGTGGGTGCATGTGTAGGTGTATCATGTACATGTACATGTTATGTTTGCACCTGTTTACCCCATGTTCAGTCTCACACTACCAAAAATCAATTCCTCCACAAAGTGCATCCCTGGAGGTTTGGTGGACTCTGAGCCACTAATGCACTCACAACACCTCACAGCAATTATACATAATTAGCTTGGTGTGATGGCTAGGCTAACAGGCAGCCAATGTTGACCCAGTCTGTCATTTAGTCAGCGCAACGTGTACTCCCGCTGTTGGTAATGGATGTAAGGGACCCATGAGCTCCAGTCAGGCAGTGACACATAGATTGTGGGACATGACCTTGTGTTCCCTTTATTTACCGACAGACATTACCACTTTTAGCAACAGGAACATGAGAGAAATTTCTATTTTGGTATTTTCAACAAGGAATACATTGAAGGACCTACAACATGGCCACAGTCCTTCCACTCTCCTCCCGAATTACCTTGATGTGCAAACTTCTGCACTCATTGGAGTTGTCCTTGCATTTATCAGATGCTGCCAGGAGAAGGTTAGAGCGGCAGACAGACAAAGATGACCTTGTCTTTAACTTGCTACAGCTCGCCCTTATCCCCTCAACTTTGGTGTCCAGCTTAGTCTGACCGACTGTTGCACTGAATAAAATTAGGCTAATTTGCTGAAACAAGCTCTATTTTGTCTTAACAGTCTAACATATTGTGCCGGATTGGATGAAATTGTCAAATGCAGTGCAGCATGTCACGTATCTAATCAGGAAAACCGTTAAAATTGTTCCAGGAAAAAAAAAAACTGTTCATGGAAAGTTCTCAGTTGTAGTTGTTATGTATTAATGCACAACTCCAGCCAGTGGGAGTGTGACCTCAATTCACCCAAACAGACTGTTTTCCTGGAAAAAGGAACCTCTGTCAGGTTTATATGAACTCCCATGTACACAGTCAACCCTGATGAAGTTATAAAGTACAAGAAGCCCAGAACATCAAAAATCAGTTGAAAGAGAAGTGGTGTAAGAAGTGAGGTGTACTTAAGTCTGTGTAAATGCCCTGAACATCGTGAAGTAAAGAGAGAGCCATTCAATAGGGGGCAGACGTGTTGACAATATATATAATTACAGGTTCTTAAATCTAAGTTGAATCAATGATTGCTTCGTACAAGAGTTTTGTAATCAGACGACATGAAACATTTACTTGTCATATTTATTTAATTTTGACAAGATGGAACTCAGTGACAAACCATTTTTCTCTAATAACTTTTTTTAGTTTAGGGTTTAGGGTAAACACATCTGGTCTTCTTTGCCTTTATTTGTCTGCTGTCAGATAGCATACTGTAGGCCCTCATTAACGGATCTACCAGTGAGAATAAAACCAACCTGACTAACCATATTGTCCCTACAGGAAAACGCAGAGATGGCATACCGAACACTTCACCCCGGTTACATTTATACATGTGGTTACGCAGGAAAAAGGTTTCAGAATGGTCACCATTCAAAGAAACTGATATCAGGTTCAGCCAACAGCAAAACAGCACCCACCTGCATTGTCCTTTAATCTTGACAGCCCACCAACACATGCTGCAACCTGTGGATTTTATTGTTCTTTATATGTCACTTGACCTTCACCCGGCTAAAGTCATAATTATTTTGGCTGAGGGAAACCCATCTTGTCTCAAAGGTCACAAATTAACACTTCATTTCAACTATTTCATTTTCATTTTGCCATTGGCTGTTTGATTGTAAATCTAATGCTTGAGCTGTCCTGTCTTTCAGGTATGAATCTGCGTCTGAATCTTTTTTTAAGAATCTACACTAAAACAATTCAGGGGCCCTGTTTTTCCAATCAAGATACGTCCTTAAGGCTGTGCTTTTGTGTCTTATTGTCGCGCCGCAAAAGGCTGTCATGGCTCCTGTCACCCAGCAACTATGCCTTAAAACCTCAGATACCTCAGTGTTAATGGTAACGTTGCATTGGCAGTTGAGCTGAGTGGAAAGCCAGTATTTACACTTAAGTGTTGCCCTCTGACTCTCTTTCTGTTACATTTGCTGCTGTATTATCAACGTTGTTGGGTATTGGGATACATTTGACCATGAAAGATCCTCCCAATTGGTCCTTAAATTACCAAGGCCACTCTTATCAGCCACATGTAAAGAAGCCTTCGAGAAGGGGACATCCTAGCTGCATCACTGTGACGCAATAAGCCTTTAAATGCAGCTCCCAACCGATAAATTAGGACACAGTTATTGTTTTTAATTAAACTGTGTGCACATTGTCAATATTGCAAAATCATTTTTTCTCTCAGTCACAGATGTTATTGTAACACATGTGCTGTCTCACCCCCCCCGGGAGTCTGCTGTTACTCACCTGACTGTTAGGCATCATTCTGCACGGCCGTTCTGTGTTTAATCACATGTACTTTCTTAAAAATAGGAAACTGTTCACCCTCTCTGTTCTCTACATTGTTAAAGATTCTGGAGCACGCTTGCCCTTTTTCTTTCCGCACAGTGTGTTATTGCACCTTCTTTATCAAAGCATTACCTATTCTTGCGTGTCTGCGCTTGGATAATTGAACAATCTAATTGAAACAGCGAAATTGGGGCCAGTTAGTAATCACCACCACAATCAATCATTAGTGGTGTTTGGTGCCTGGGGCTTATGTAAATGAACAAATTTACATAAGTTGTTATGTGCTGTCCTCTGCGTGCACTACACTTGACCATTACTTGAAAGCTAGTGAGTCATTAGGCTATTATTTATTTATATTAAATAATATTTTATATAGACTTTTTTTTTTTTTTTTTAATTTTGCATTTTTGCGACATAGTACCTGAGGGTAAAGTGGGGCAAAAGAGCTGCAGACAAATAAATGCCACTGCTGCAGACTCACAGAATGATTGTAAAGGATTTTGCTGATTTTACCGAGTACAAATTAAAAATCTCACCAATATTTATTTAAATTGTAAACTGGGGAATGATGAATAGATTAGGCTTTGATCTGTATCTTGAACTGAAAAATGAAACTTGTGTTTCTAAAAATTTTCATTCATTAAACGGCCATATGCAATCAAGGAGACTCAAGTCACACAAAATAAATGAATGATTTATTGAATGACATTTGGCTGGAGACCAGAGGGTAGATGGGGGAAAAACAGAATCCAACAAGTAGATACTCTCTCATCAGAGACCTGACACTGCCGGTGGTTCAAACGGAGGTAAAACGGTGCAGAGGCTTGCTGTGAACAGCGAGCAAACCAATGGACTCATTAGCTGGACCTCGTGTGTGAGCTGCCTGCCAAGTCTTCAACTTCCCGCAGTGATCTTACATTGTTAAAAGCAGTCTTTGTCTGCCTCTGCTAAATGATGTTGAAATGTCCACGCTTTGCTCAACAAAATAAAGGTTTATAAATCTAAACTGATTTTCAAGCACATCAAATTCAGCTAACCCTGTAAAAGAAACAGATGTCAGTCAAAATGTCTCTTCAATAGAAATGATCAGCCTAAACGGTCTCCGTGTAGAGCAGGGTTTAATGTATAAACACAGCAAACTATAGTTTTATTCAAATATGTGGACAAGCATGTTGAATATTATTGATTATTGCTGTATATTCTTCATTTTATCACAAGAACTTTTGAGCACAGTAGTTATCCAAACTCTACATAAGGTCCAGCCACATGAAAGAGGACTACTTCCTTAATTTGTAGAGAGCTCAAAGCTGTAGGTAAATGTAATACATGTTTATGTATATTTGTTAAATTTCCATATGTGTTATACTGTTATTAAATAAATATATGCACAAATAAGGTATATTGAACAGTTTGATATTGAGGCCATGTATGCATATATGTATGCAATTATTTCAAACTTGATAAACAAATGCAAAACTTTCCAAAGCCTATCAACATATATGTTGATATGATATATCATATAATTATACATATCACATATGTCCATATGATATATCATAGTTGGTTATATGACATTGTAAAATGTTAATGTTCTTGATATAGCGACATATACAATGTCATATATACCATTTCTGTTTCTGTGCCTCAGAGTTTGCAGAATAATATATAATATCAAATAACATCAAACCATTTTAAATATAAATCTTTAATCACTAGATTCCTAGAAGCCATTTATTAAGTTATACCATAAATAGTGGGGCATGCAATAACAGACAGCAGAATCTGGGACTATCTGGGACTGTGTATCCATCAGCCCACTCAAATTTCAAGGCATCAAAGTAAAATACTGTAGCTCTCACCATCCACTAAGATTATTTATAGTTTGGGTGCACTTTTCAAACTGTTTCCATGAGGCAGTATTTTTCCATATTGCTCTTTTAACCAAAATTAGTCAGACATGATGAATCAAAATACCTGTCACAGGCTTTTTCCTCAAATGTTTTAAAAGTCAGGGTGCTATTTTTGTTACGGCATTGTGACTTTAAAGTTAAGCTCTCCATTTCCCAAATGTTGTGCGTTTCTAATTAATGAAACATTATCTGTGTGAACATTATTCTATTAAGGAAATTAAATAGGTTTATTTAAGTATGTAGATACTTCCATGTTTCCACTCAGGTGGGCTTCATGTTGATGACTTCATTGTCATTTACTCATTTCTAGTGTGCTGGTGTGTGTATGAGTGTTTGTGATTGTACATTGTGTTTATAAGTGCTTCCTGTTTATACATCTGATCCAACTTAAAAAGAGTAAGAAGAAGACTGAATCATGTGTCCAACTTGAAGCCCACTGTACCGGTGGAGCAGGCATGCCTTTGCATACTGCCTACGTAATTATTAGAAAAGAACGTGCATATATGTTTTATTAGCCGAACAGTAGGAATTTCCTGCTGGCCACTGAGCACTAATCCTCGCAGCAGCTGGTGGGATTGGCCTCACACTGAGTCAGAATGGGCGCTGGTTACACACAGACAATGTAAACAAAAACAAAGAAAATGGGCAGTACAGGCCATGTGCTCAGCTTATGTTATGAAATCCTGTCTTGTTGATTTGTGTAACAGCACCTGGTGAGCTTCTGTCTCACATGTGACAATTTGCATAACAAATTGTCTTTGATTTTTATAGATGGAAAGCAAGAACATCATGTTGCTCTTGCTGTGAAGACACTAAACAATTGGATGTATTTAAATAACATCTCAGTTGAGTAACTGAGTAGTGCCAGACTGGATGAGTAGTTGAGTAGATCTAACACAACTATTATCATAAGTGACTGTATTTAATTAGCATCTATTCTCTTACATGTTCCAGTATATTGATGCAAACCTAATTTAGCTGGATTGATCTGAATGAGGTGTGTATTAAGCTGTACTGAAGTGTGACATAAAGCCCTGCGGCACAATCTGCTTTGAGCTGATTCAGAGTTTGATGAGCAGCATTTTGTTTGTCAGTTAGCTGTCGCTGCTGTCATTGCTTGAGGATGAGACTTTTCTGAAATGGTGACGTCTTCCTACAAAATGGGAGAGCTTCCTTTTGCCAAAATAAATATTTGAATCCAGAAACAGTATCTGAGATGTTGAAAACACCAACTCACGTACCTGGTGGGGGAGTTTATGTAAGATTTGTTGGGGGTGGTAAGGTGGATGGTGGTTTAAATGTTGACATAACAGGCTGGAGGGTGGTTTGGCTTTGGTTGATGTTATTAATATTCATTATTAAAGGTGTGTGTGATTATGCGTGTATAAGTGTTTGTGTGTGTCTGTGTGTGTGTGTGTGTGTGTGTGCGGTGGAAATTAATATATCAATCCTAGTCAAAGACTTGTAATATTTCTATCTTTCTATCTTCCAACCCCCTCCCAATCTTTTTTGTCTGAGCATGAAGCCATTAGAGTTACGTAAACAGAGCTGCAAAGGGCAGCAGCTCATTGACGTCTGAGGTTAAGCATTTATAGAGCACTCAGTAGTAGTCACATTTACCAACTATACTGCTCAGTGAAGTAAAACAGGTTTGGAGCAGACTGTTGCCTCTGATACAAGTCTGCAGAAAGCCTCATGGAAACAGAAATGTATTCAAGGCCAATTTTCCAAAAGGGCATTTCACTGCTCTTTCCTCCTCAGACTCTCACAGAAACAAATGATCTTATGTTACATCAGTGACATACAGGTCTAATCTAGTGTGCCTTAGTATGGCATGAAGGAATATGCCACCAGCCATGGAGACGCCTATCCACTTTCAAACTACATTTACTTTACCAAAATAAAAATTGTTAGCCACCATTCTCACACATACAAGCTTGTAGGAAATAAAGGTTTATTTTTGGAGAAACTTATCTTCATCGTTTGCATAATAATGGACATAGCATAGGGAGAGATAAGAGAGAGAGAGAAGTAAATCAATCAATGAATAAATACTTCAGGGTATCAGCCTACTTTGGGGCAGACGAGGCAAGCCTGAAGAATCAGCTGTATTGAAGACCAACGGCAGCAAGAACAAAAGAATTTCTCATTGTGTTACTCCTACATTTTGGAAACATATAGCTGCAACCTGTCAGGAGCAGCAAAACCTCCCCAGCCAAGAGATGGCTCTGATCAGCCAAAGCTTTCTGAGGGTTTGACCTTAACCAGCTTTGTGAGATGATTCAACTTTAAACCTGTAATTTTGCTGCACTGTCTCACTATCCCCTGCAGTCTGTTCTTGTTTTTAGGAGAAAGAGAACCAAACCAGCAAATAAAAGAAAAGCTAAGGATTGATTCTATGAAACAAGAATCATCTTTGTGGAACTACTGTCGATATAAAAATTCCAGAGTTTCCTGTAAAAGTGCATACATTGGTGAGCCTTCTGACACGCTGCCTCAACATAAAGATCAAGAGACAGCTTGTCATCGTTGATAGTGCCAAGATATTTATATGCATGAACCAGCTCAACTGCCTGGCTGTCGCTGATGACAGGAGAGATGGAGAGAGAGGAGGGATGTTTCTAAAAATCAATGATCATCTCTTTAGGTTCTGACACACTGATGTAGAAGAAGGATGGAGTATACCACTTGATGAGTTCTCTGTTTATAGAGCCATGATCAGGGTGGTCACTGCTGAACAAGGATATATATCTGTACACATGTATATATTTCTATATATATAGAGAGAGATGTATATGTATATCAGAGGATTGCACATTCTCTGTCACTATGAGCCCCTTTTCACATACACAGTTATCTGATCTGTTTTTAATATGTTGAGTAGACCTGCATTTAAGTTGCAAATGTGTAGATGCATGCTAGATTGACGTCACATCCAACATTGTTAGGTGAACTCAGGTCCCCAAGTTCATATAAGCATCTGTTTGTCTCCATGGTTGTGCTTCTTCTTTGGGAGCTGACCATGTGGGCTGAAGCATTCTAGGTCAGCCTGATCAGACAAGGAGAACTCTCTGAACCACAACCTGCTTGGTGCATGTGAAGTTAGCATCCAGCATCAAATCATTTCTGATCAAAGGCCATAATTACCTTGATGGATCAATGATGCTAATCTCCTTTGTCTCCGTCCCTCAGTGTGAAATAGCTACGTTAATTGTTGTTGTTGAGCCATTTTGGAACATAAACACAACAAACAGTTAAAGTGATTTTCTCTTTCTATTATTTACAACCCTGTGTAGTACGTCATGCAGGGGCACTAACATCAGTTTGGATGTCACAGATAACAACCCAGTTGACAGATCAGTCCCTTTATCAAAACATACAGGTGGTTGGCAAACTAAACCTGGACTGAAGCGAGGACTCTGATTGGCCCCGGAACTTAAAGCCTTTGTAGTGGAAACCACAAGCTCAGGCTTCATTCAACGCTTTTCCTGCAACATGGCCCAGGTTTACACGCAAAGACCACAAGTGTCACGCCATGTAAACACAATCTGCAAAGAAAAATTTAAGGTTTAATCCATCTGTGGAACAGAGAGATTTATGTTTTTTTTAGAATTTTCTGCTCTCTGTTGTTCCAGTCTGCAGCCAATTTGATTTTCAGGCCAAACGCCACAACTGCAAAGACATTACATGAAAACCTCAATTCTGTGAAATGATTGGATTTCTGAAAGATACTGTACAGGGAATAACCAACTGCTGCTACAGCTGGCCTTGTTCTGGTTTTCATACCATGGAAGAACACTTACTGTACAGTTAATGAATCCATCCTTAGAAAACAAGACCTCACAAGTCCCTTCTTTAAAAATAGTATCACAAAAGTGCATCTGCACACAAGTCATAGCATCAATTATGTCTTTATATAGACACTTAACGAAAGTCTGAAGCCACTCACACACCTGGGTTTTGTGGTATCACATTTTTAGTGGTGATCTGTGCATGTGTCACCAACTCCAGTTGCAATTACCCTCAGATAGATTTGCATGTCGACGAGAACTGATTTGACGTTCTGTGTTATTTATAGCAGTAAATTTGTGCGGAGCATGAAATCAGTTAAATTAGTTTATAAAAGAGAATGTTTGGTTGCATCCACAGTTTTTTACGGTGGCCGACAAGGGCCAAACGCACTGCAACGGCCGAAGTTAGAGTTAGAGAAAACAGCTTCAAGTAGAGAAACGATGCAAATTCACAAACTCAAACACAAGTCTAAATGAGGTACAAAAAGAGGAACGTGGTGCAAATGAAAAAATGTGCTGCATCAAACATGCATCAACATGGATTGATGCATGTTTGTCCTCAGTCTTTATCATACTTTCACTGGAAAAATATGGAGAGAAACCTTAAGCCTCTTTAATCAATTTTTTTTTTTTTTTTTTGGGTTCGTTCTGTAAAAAGGTTCCTATTAGGTTGATGAAAACTGGAACAACATATGAGATGTAGCTCTACTGCCACTGATGCACCAACTTCACATAAAAAAGCTGTTTTCACACCAGCGCTGTTTCCTGACAGAGGGCCTTGGCATGTTTTTTTCTTGTCTTTTCTGTCCTCTTTAGTAATTGATGAGGGCAAACGAGGCTTAGAAGATAATTACTCTAATATTTATAACTGGCCACACCCTAAGTGGGACGGCAGCTGGTGTGTTTTCTCTGCTTGAGGGCCACGTTGCAAGGACAGTGTTTCAAGGTCCGGCTAAGTGACAGAAACATAGTTCAAGACAAAAGCTGTAGAGCTGGATGCCTAAAAGACACATTACGTGAGCTGCATTGTGTTCTCGTGTCTAAGACTGACCCTGAGCCAGTTTTCAGGTGAGCGACTAGGGATTGTGGATTCATCAAACTTTCTCTTTCTTTCTCTTTCTTTGACCAAACAAATAAAGGAACTCCAACCGAGTTCTGGCCATATGATTTGTTGTGAGACAAACTTTTTCTCATTTTTTTTCATACAGTTGCTTCTCACCTGATTAATAAAAGAGGAAGAAGCAATTGCTTCGGCAAAACTCTTGACAAAAACGATCAATAATGTACAGATAGACGTATGGATGTTTTTTCCTATATGTTCCTCTAAGTTTTCATGCCAGCAGATTCATCGCAGAATGAGCACGTCTGCACGTGTTCTGTTATACATATCCTGAGAACACACTGGCTTAATTACAACCAATAGTCAAGGGTACAGCATTGGTTCGCTCCACCCTGGTTATACAAACCCACCACCCAAGACTTGAACGAGCAGGCTTAAGCAGACCTATCTGATTTCATCCTGGATGCCCCAGAGAAAGGCCATCCATGTGGGCAAGTTTTGGGTTTCACATGAAATCATGGTAAATACCAAGAAATGTGACCTGTTTTGGATACTGGGCAAAATGTCCTTTTTGTCATTATTATTTTAAGCACAGTTAGAACATACAGGAAGGGCAAAAAAATTGACGATTTCTATGTCAACCTTCTGAAGCATGCTGACTGCTGGCAGCAGGAAAAGCTCAGGGAATCTTGATATACTGACAGCTGACAAATACCAGCTGCTGTAAAAAGATCACTCGAAAGCACAGGACATCTTTAATTCTATGTTAAAAGTTACCTATTTTAGCTAAGAAAGCAATTATGCTAAAATATGTTAAATTGAGAGTATTATTTGCAAAGTGAACCATCATCATAAAAAGCAGGCTCACATCCACTGCCACAAATGTAAAATGTAATTATATACATTTTTTACACCATAAATATAAATGTTAAGCTAAGTCAAGCTTACATGTATCATTTATCATTTTAAACCTTCTGTTTAGAAGCTAATCTTGTCTCTCCCTGCTCCCATTCACAGATGTGAAGATAAGTGAAAGGAGTAAAGTGTCTAAGGTGGCAAAGTGGATGAGCCGAGTTTGAGTCACAAACAGCAGGGCCTATCTTTAGACTATCCGTGGGGTTCTTCGATTAACACATTGTGAGAAAGTCAATACAAATTGGATTGGAGGGTTTCCAGGCTCCAGTAATAACTGGTCTTCCATTGTAGTCATTTTAAAATCAGTTTTAAATCATGGCGTTTGTGTATTGTTGCGTTCACTCATGATGATCTGACATTTTGGCAAACCTCTTAATTTTTTGAAGGTAAATGAAAAGAAAGGAAGCGAATGAATCCATTAAATATGTTACTAAACCTTTGGGTGATTTTTTTTTTTTTTTTGCCTGTGTTTCATCTGGAATGGATATTGTTTTCCTTTATATAACCGTGTCATTGCTTGTTTCTTCTAATGTTTTTATGCTGACCTTTTGTCAGTTGCTCAAGGAAAAACCTTTTAATCCCGATAAAACATTAACCTTAAATAAAGGAAAATGTCATTCACATGCTCATCAAATTGTTTGAGGCTTTCAGCTGTCCTGCTAAAAAAGCCCAAGTTATATGATGTTCAGAGTAGCAACAAAACGTTATCATACATTACGTAAAATCAAATGTTATGTGTATGCCATCTTCCATGCATGGTGGGGAATTTCAATGTGTTTCAGTAATGACTGACAGCCATAAATAATAAGACTAATGCAGAGATAGATGCACATGACTAAACATTTTAAATAAAAGCTGCAATTAAATTAAATATAACAATTCAATGTAATATTAAAAGCACAGACTAAATAAGAACTACATTAATATAATATATACAGTGCTAAAACACTTCCTTCAGTAAAAGCATCTTGACAGGATGACACATGAAGTCACACAGGTTGGAAAACACACTGGCAGTGTCATTCTAAGGACCTGATGTGCGTGTGAATACCGCTGCGCCCCCATCCGTCTCCTTCACACGTCTCCTGAGGGAGCAGTCTAATTACTTATTCCTGGTGTTGGAAAGCAAACTGTAATACAGTTACTATAGTGTGTGAACCGGTTGCAGACCATCTGTAGCTTAAAGAAAGAAAAGCCAACTATAGTTGTCTGTGTGTATGCATGTGGGATGAGTTTTATTGTAGACACTACAAAGCAGCTGTGTATGTACTGATATAAACCATCGCAGGGTTGGTTTGGGATTTTAAAATTACAAATAATATTATGTCCATCTTTGCTGTGTTAACAGGAATAAAGATGTCATGCTCAAATAGAAACAGAAAGGCAAAAATATTGGCAAGGAGTAGTGGGCCAGGCTGACGCACAAAAACAGCCATAGTAACTTAATAATTTCGGGTAATTTGCTCCAACTCTGCTATCTGGAAGATTGACGCATGACGCACAGGAGAGGCGCGGCAAACCGGCCCCATATATTCCCAGGCTGCTCTCCTCCAGCCTCACAGAGAGACTGCGAGGTGACACCTCCCGCATCCCTGGACGGATTTTAAAGCACACACACACCCATCTCTCACAGCACCGTCGACTCGCCTTGTGCAACAGCTGCAGGCATGATAAAGAAAATGTCACCATCCGAGAATGAGTTCGACATACCGGCCAAGAACTGCCACCGGATGGTGATCCTGGGCTCCACCAAAGTTGGGAAAACAGCCATCATCTCTCGGTTCCTGAACGAGAGATTCGATGATCAGTACACGCCGACTATTGAGGACTTTCATAGGAAATTCTACAGCATCAGGGGAGAGGTTTACCAGCTGGACATTTTGGACACATCTGGGAATCATCCCTTCCCCGCAATGAGGAGGCTTTCCATTCTTACCGGTGAGTTGAGCTATAAATCCCAACCATTGTTGCTCCCTTGATTCATATGTGGTGCCCCAATTATTATTATTGCATTAAACATTATTTGTTCTTGTGTTTCTTTGCAGGTGACGTGTTTATACTGGTGTTCAGCCTGGATAACAGAGACTCCTTCCAGGAGGTGCAGCGCCTGAAGCGACAGATTTATGAAACCAAGTCCTGCCTGCGAAACAAAACCAAGGAGAACGTGGACGTCCCGCTGGTGATCTGCGGCAACAAGTGCGACCGGGACTTTTACCGGGAGGTGCAGGAGGAGGAGATCGAGCAGCTGGTCGGTGGAGAGGAGCACTGCGCCTACTTCGAGATCTCGGCAAAGAAGAACACTAACGTAGACCAAATGTTTCAGACTCTCTTCACCTTGGCCAAGCTGCCCAACGAGATGAGTCCCGACCGCCACTGCAAAGTGTCGCTGCAGTACTGCGAGGTCCTCCACAGAAAGTCCCTCAGGAACAAGAAGTGCAAAGATGGGAACGCGTATGGGATTGTGGCGCCGTTTGCGCGGAGACCCAGCGTGCACAGTGACTTGATGTACATAAAGGGGAAAGCCGTGGGAGGCAGCCAGGCTAAAGAGAAAGGCTGCATCATATGCTGACAATTTTTCTTTTTTTCTGCCAGTGTGCAAAGACTTTCTGAGACTTTCCAGACTTAAAAACAGAGGCCAGCCGTCCTATATGTAGGATTTGCCCACAAACAAGATTGCAGCGCCTGAGAAGGCATGGGACAAGCTGCTCAGCTCACAGGCCGATGTCTATGTAGTGATGCATTAGATGGTCTGAAAATGCTGTAAAATCTGCCGTTTTATTAGCTTACCTAAGATCATCACTTGAGAAAAAAAAGTTTACATTTTGCTATTTTTTTCAATCTCAGTGGAACTTGAATGTTTGTCGCGTCATGAACAAATTTTATTCTGAATGTGTATTTATTATGTCTATATCAATTTTTGTATGAAAGAGAAAATAAAATTCATTTTACTTTTATAATCTGTCTACCCTATTCTGCTTTCTTTGGGGCAAAACGCAATGACATTTCAATATGAAACATCCCACAGACCCTTCTGCAGATTTCCTCCAGCAGCTACTAGAAAGATCATCTCATTTATCACACGCTGCCCCATTACGTCACTTCAAGGTCACGAAACCATGAAAACTGGAGCAGACTGAATCCAAACAAGCAGCTCAGTTTCAAACTCTTTCACTCAGATTTAACTGCTACTAATTTCTGATTCTTAAATCTAGTATTGAATCTCTGGATTCTTAATAACCATATGATGCACATAAATTCAGCAAGAATAACTGAATTATGGCTTAGAATAATGACAATTTTATTGTTTCACGCTTAATAGAGACTCAGTGTGTGCCAAGTTACCAAAGGGTTAGGCAATGAGTTCTGAAACAAGTCATTTTATTACAAAGTAGAGGTGTTGAAAGACAAAAATGGAAAACTAAATTTAATACAAATGGTCATGTCCACATTACATCCTTGCAATGCAATGTGTCAGACAACGGGAGCATCGTGTCCTGCGATGCATCAGTCAAAGCAGTTTTTGTTCATATAAACATACATCTCATCTGTTCCACCACGGTAGCTAAACAAACAGTCCTCCTTGAAGCGGTCCAGTCCTCAGTCTCATGATGCTTTCGGCACGTCAAACATGCACAGACTCTTGTATTTCTGCAGCAGCTGGTTTTTGGTCCGGACCTGCTCCCGCAACGTGGCGAGCTGCTGCTGCTGCTCCGCCGGACTGCTGTCGATCCCGGGCATGTTGGAGATCTGTTCCCGAGCCTCCTGGATCTTGGCCTTCAGTTTAGCCAGTTCTTGGTGGACATCTTGGCTGTCCTTGTCCATGCTTAAAAAAAAAAAAACAAAGACAGTGGCGATTTGAAAAGACAATTTAATATTAGTAAATTTGCCGATTTAGAAATTTACATTTTCAAGTGAACCGAACAGCAATGGCTAACGCTAGCTTTAGCTAGCACAACAGCAGGCTCGGTAACTTTTTCGACACTGAAACGACTGAACGATGACACGTAAACAAGATGCCACGGAGCACTGAAGACACATTCAACATTTACACACACGAGTCATCTCACCATTTGATAATGTCATGAACTAAAGGCAGCAAAGAGCAATCCTCGCTCTCTTTCTCTAGCTTCGGCTGAGCCGCCGCCATATTGACCCGGCTGAGCAGCGCAGACAGTTTACGTCACTAGCGACGTCACAAAAAATAAATAAATGAGAAGAATCTGAAATATTTTATTAATCCCCCAGGGGGAAATTGTACTGTTTGGTAGTTTATCTTAGGAGTTGTAAAATCTAATGGCAGTGGGAGTGAATGTTTTCCTGCATCGTAGATGGATTAACTGTCAGCTGCTGTGGTTTTTCTGATCCACCCTGTATTGTTATGAATTTGATCTCGGTCATTCATCATTTTAGGACGGTCTCTGCCTTCCTCTGTGTGCATTGTTCCACCGCATTGAGTGGAATCTGGTTCCAATCACAGAGCCAGCTCTGTCCACCGGTTCGTCCAGCCACCTTGGATCCCTTTTGTTTTATGCTGCCTCGCCAGCAGACTGCAGCAACTGGTAAAACATCTGCAGCAGATGTCTTAGGATCCGAGTCTCCTTAAGAAAAAGAGGAGCTCAGTAGAGTAAATTTATGTAAGGGGTCTATTCAAACATATAGATAAATAATGGTTTACAAATAAATTATCGAATACATTTTTGACAACTAGAGCATATTGAATTTGCAATATATATCGATTTAATTGGCACTGCTCAAAATAGGGTAAAGATAGATAATTGATAAAAGTGCACAACTTACATGACAAACCCCAAGTTTTTCTTTGCATTTATAAATATGTAACTAATTAAGCAAATTAATTGATTTTATCTTATCTTTTTGTAAAACTGTGGCCAAATATGGTGCTCCCAGACAGACTGAAATAAGAGGATTTTACCCTTATTTCCTTGCCTTTTGGAAAAAAATGTCAGTATCACCTATCTTTCTTGAAAGTCCTTGACCTTGTCCTGAATAGTGAGATAATGTGTGTCATCATTTGTTGCAAAATAAATAAATACATCAAAATTTCAACCTCTGGCAAGCTTGCTTCACATTTTCAACAAAATAGTAATTAACCATGGAAATTAATTTAGTCATGTGCAGAGAGCAAAGAAATCTTTTTCTTCTTTTTTTATTAATCCCTTGTATACAGTTGTATCAGTAAAGCCCAGTTAAAGAGATTTTACAAACCCAAGCATCTGCCCCAAATAAATTGCCTTATTGAATGAAACCTTCCGATAACCCATATTTCCCCAGAAATAGGCCACAGAATCTATTAATCTACAGAACAAACAACGCTGACCTGTGTAAAAGGTATGCCTCACATCCCATTACCTAGCAACCTTGGGTATCGATATATAAATTCAGCCTCTTGCATCTACACGTGTCACACAGTACGTGTATGCATGTGGAGCAACACGTGGATACTGTACAAATATCTGGGGGCATAATGTGACAAATATGATCTAATGGACCGCAACAGCAGAGTGACTGGATGTCTAGTCTATAGATCAGTGAAAGCCATAATCAGGTCATACATTTATCTGGGTATCTCTCTCTGTTGTTTGCACATGGCTGTGTCATGTTGAAATTAGATTAATGATACAGGATAAAAGCTTTGAACTGGGGTAAGCATCACTGCACCTGTACAATGTATGTCTGAGTGGCACCCTACTGTTTCTGGTAGCATACACACATGCATTTGCCTCTTTGGATTCGAGCATAATTTCAATAAAGAAAGCAAATATAAACCTTGCTGGATCCATCTTTTCATTGTTCCACAATCCTGTAATATCAGGCCTCATCCACAGATCTTCTCATTGCCAGACATAAGCCATATTAGCCTTCAACTTCAATGCAATGGGCTTATTTAATGTTTGACTACTGAGAAGTCAGTGTAAGTTATTATTAGTGATGACCATGTTTTGTGTAGTACACAGAAAATATTATAAGATTCAGAGGTTTAAAAAACCCCATAGCAGATCAGGGTTACTGAACTAAACACCATTGTCCTACATTTCACAGCTATACAATTTCATCAAATGTTGACTTAGATGTTGATCCCCTCTGCTTCCAACACGCACATGCTAGACCCACCTGGTAAACAGTGTAGGGATAAATTCTCATTAGGCACCATCAAGAGACACCACAGCCGTGACAGAGGGAGCAAAGACCTAATTAGGAGCAGCTTTATTGAGTCTCCAGTGAATAATAAGAAGTGTGGCTTGGTGAACATTTTCTTTAGTTCACCTTCAACTGTCTTTTGAATGATCTTACCAAACTCTTGAATAATCATTCAGTGCTGATGCTAAAACTTACAGTGTTAGTGTGTGTGACCCAGATCTGAATTTGTTGGGCATTATGTAGTCCGAGTATTTTACAATTTGGGTCATTAGGAAAGCTTTGACACCTCACATTTATGAGTTCTAAAAAGTGGGTCACTTCATGACCCAACAGTCCTGGTAACTCCCACACAAACAGCTGAATGTATTCGACCGGAACACATAATTGGACATACATAACAGCTGTGTCACAGAACAAAATGGAGTGTGTCACAATAGTAAAAGTGGCAAAATTTCTTCTCCAAGTGAGATAATATCAGATTAGTATGTGCACATGAGCGATTTTCCATTGTGCCATATGTCTAATCCTGATGCATTCAGTCTTATTTTGACCTATTTCCACCTGCTCACAAGACAGGAAGAAGCTTGTTAAATTTTGTTGGTCAGAATCACAGTATCTCTTCTATCTGATTTACTTTGTGTTGGTTCTTGGCCAGCAAAGTATTTCATAAATAAATTAAGAAAAAAATGCTATACTATTTAATTGGTGGATAAACAAGTAAATGCAATTGATCTTGTTCTGTATCCTCATTGGAATTTTACGTCAGGATTACAGTAATTGCTGTGTTAATGGTAGAGCAATCCATTTGTAGTTTAAATATCATGTACTGTCTGTGAAAGTACATTTAACATGTTTTTTTGTTTGATATCTGCACAAAAAACTTTGCTGACATCATGCTCAAGTCTAAAATACCCAGTAATAATTTTAAGAATTTACCTTCAAATCCCAAACTTTTTTAAAATGGGGTGAATCATTTTATTTTCAATCATCTTCTATGAAGTAATGATTTTTTTCGAAGGTCACATGAAAATGATCTCAAGCAGCAGTAAAATCAGAGAGAAAGATCAAAGGTCCTGTGATTTCTTTAAATGCTGGCTCCTGTATGAACTTCAGAAGTGAAATACAGGCATTTTTGGCATATCATGCATAGCTGGGACTAAATTTATCCTGTAATTTGTGACAAGGGAGTTCTTGATGGGTCTGTACTTTGGTGACTTGAGGACATTTCCAGTCGAGCCCTTCTACAAGTGTCCCAGAGTGACTGGCCTTGCCTTACACAGTGTCTGCGATGACGTGAAAGGACCGCTGACAGCTTCAACAGATGTGTTACCTCCCAGCATCTCTGACCAAGAGCTGGCAGGATGCAGATGTCCTGCCTGATGATCTGTGGTCTATTCTTAGCATTCATCCCCATCAGAAATATAGCCTAACACAATATCCAGCTGAAGGATTATATAACAAAGTCAGTAACCGAGGCTGCATGACATTAAAATCAAGATTTTTTTCAAGAAGATAAACATGTATTAATTAATTATACTGCCTGTACAAAATAAACTGAAATATTTTGAAATCATGTGCCCAGAGAAGATTCTTTACCTGACATACATCTATTTGGTCATTTGAAGTGAATTTTGCCATTTTTCAGCAACTTCCTGTCTATTTTTTTCCCAGAAAAGAATTGTGAGCTAGATTAGAAGAAAAATCACCGTAATGTTGTCTGATCACATACAAACCATTTTATTTCTCTCTTGACGGCAAGAGCATTAATGCAGAACTCATACTCCTACTCACTCCTACATGTCTGCTCAGGAAATTTCCTAGAAGGCTAAGGATCAGTTCCATGTAACCTTTATAATGTTCTGGTTTTTAACAGACCTATTTGATGCCATAATTGCATCATAGCTGATGTTGTTCCTTCAAAGGAGTCATGTGTGGTTTGACCAAACAGAGGATTTACTGCTGCAAATCATTAAATTAAGCACCGCAGGCTATATTGTTCATGTGAATGAGTGTGTGCAAAGAAATAAGAATTCCCAGTCCAGATGAAAGACAATGATATGATGGCTAAACACTATAAATCTAGAGCAATAAAACTGTAATAGTCAAGACAATGTCACTTTTTTGCCAGTGACTGTATTCACATTTTACACAGTTTGGGCAGATGAGATATAATTCATACAAGTCACTTTTATAGGATATATATGAATCTCAAAGTGTTGATTAACATCCAGCTGTGAGCTGATGTGAACATGCTGTTCTATCCGTATGAGGCTCTTGTCTGTGAGATATCGACCAGTTTGAGAATCTATCCTTACAATCTCCCAAACTGTCTAAAAAACGAATCACAGAAGGAGCCCTTTTTCCCCATAAAGTCAGTGATAAACAGAACCATCTGAAGCATAATTGATCTAATGTTAAACCAGCAGGTGAATGAAGCAGACACGGTGTCTACATATAAAGACTGGTGATGTTACTAATTAAAATTGTAATTACTATTCTTGTTAACATAACAATTACAAATACTGGAAAGTTATAAAAATTGAGTAGTCACATGAGCAGACTTACACTGCCCCCAAGTGAAAAATCCACAAACATGACACTTTGGATTCATCCCATCCTCCATCTTTTTTAAAAATATATATAGTGAAAGCAAAATTAAGGCTGGAAATCATGCTTTTCAGATCAAGATATCTGCAAATCAGTCTGCAAACCAAAAAAAAAAAAAAAAAAAATCACACCAGCTGTCTGCTCTGCGTAATCCTTCTCTGCTCCCCTCAGGTGCAGATTTAGTGTTCTACAACAACAACTAACCAAATATGAGTTGGATGGGATACCACTGCGTATTGTGTATCATATTTTATCTGTATCATTTTAAATACTTGAGGTGAGATTTTTTTCTCATTGTGCTATAATGAATACTAATACAGTCATCAAAGTGGAAGTCGCAATGGAGTTTGTTAGGCGCCTTTGGTCAGATATACCAGCCTGGGCCCTGATGTCTTTGCCTCCTCAGCAACTCTTTCACATGTGTGTAAAGCCCAGCTGACTTTGAAGTACATCCTAATAGGCTTCATGTCATGTTACACCATATAACCACTAGATGGTAGGCTTTCATTGGTGATACAAAGATATTGAACCTTTAATAATTGTGCCTTCAAATAAATACGGAAGAGGTTTGCTGATTAAAATATTTCCCTATCAGTCTTCAGATGTTAGGCTACATACTGAACTAAACCTGCAGACATAAACTGACATTTCTACAAATATGATAAATAATAGCAAATACTTACACCCCTGACACAGCAGAAAGACATCTCCAAAATTATCCATCAATAATGATTGACATAAGTTAAAGGCAATAACTGTTGGATTTCTGTATGTATTACGCCTATTTTTTTTAAGTACAGTTTTGCACCATTCAGAATAATATTGTTGTAGATTTGTGGATGGGTAATATATTTCAGACTAAGTTGAGCGGGAGGTGCTATTATCAAGCCAATGTCATTGACTCATCCTGAGGTCTAAATCCAAAAGTCATCTATTCGGGACGAGCTGGGCTTCAAACCAAGCGCTTCCAACGTGCTCTAAAGTCAACGTAGTGACGTAATCTCTTTGTGTTGGCAAATCACGGTGTACGCTGGGCGGGCATTGTGAAGCTGTAGTTGAGTGTTAGCAGGCTAACTAGAGAAAGAAAGCTAACTAATCGTGAAAGTGGAAGTGGAGCTAACGTTAAAGGAAAAGGCAACTGTCAAAACCGCAAAGGGAACTGAAATTTCACTGAAGGATTTTTCTGGAAGAAGACTACATGAACCGATTTGTAGACGGTTAATCTAAGACCGTGTTTGTCAGATGCCCGAGGAACATTTTGGATACTACATCGATAGTCCCATTTCCAAACGGAAACCATTTCTGGACAGACAGTTCGTGCTAGCCAGCTAGCTAAGTGAATCATACAGGAGACTTTTCATTGTCGCCTAAAAACCCAAACTGAATGTTTTGTCTGTCATGAGTCCGGCCGGGTGCTCCCATGTGAACGGTTATAAGGTGGATAATTGGAAACAAAATCTTCGAGTCATATACCAATGCTTTGTTTGGAGTGGTACTGCTGAGACCAGGAGACGCAAGGTAAAAACACAGGAACTGCAACATTAGCTTCAGAAACAAGAGTCTAATCATTTTAAATGTGGTACATACAGACACACAAACGGAGTGCAAATGATTTCCCACTTTAAGCACAAACGCTTGAACGCGTTTGAATAAAACTAGGGTCTCAGTCAAACTACTCTTGCAGCAGCAATGTTGCTAGTTAGCCAGCTAGGATATAACCGGTAAGTTAAGCTAGCAAGACTGCCGCTGTGGGCGAACTGCGGAGACTTCACAGCAATTTTAACTGCAGCACAAAATGTGTCTCAAGTTGCAAAAGCTTTTTAGTCGTATTCTGGTGAGCCAATCGACAGGGTTAGCTGAGCTCTGCATTTGGTAGGTGCTGTACCGTTAGCTGGATGGCTAAAGTTGGGGTTTGTGTGGAGTTGTGGCCATGGGCTAACATTACCTCACCAAATGGACCCATTGTGTCTCTCCACACGCACACACTGGGTCCACAGATTACCGGGTAGCTCCTGGGCATCCCGGATCAGTGCGTTTTCTGCATTGGTCATTCACTTTGGAGTTAAGATGCTGAGATGTCAGCTCGTTACTTTATTGCCAATTTCTTTGGTAGCTCATCCCACACCTGCTCGGCCTACACAGCCCCGAATAGCTCCTTAGAGTGTGAAGTCATCACTGGACTGTGTTGCAGTCTGGCTCACTTTCCCACCCTTTCTCCCCCCCTTTCTTTTAAACTTAAACTGTTTATTTTTTGTTTTGTTTTTTGAAATAGTTTATGTGATGTGCATTTTGGGAAAAGAATACTAGAAGCTTAATTTTCTACTGTGGATTAGCAACATTTTAGGTAGGTTGCTTGATTGTTGTTCAAAGAAAACAATGCCTCTCTTATATATGTCATACATCTTTATGTCGTTGTGCTAAAATAGGTGCGTCAGAGTGATGCAGGATGGACAGAGCTGGTGAGTTAACGCTTATTCCCGCCTCATCTTCACTGACATACTGTAGATAGTTCAGATGAATAAGAGCTGACTTGCTTTCTCTCCTCTTGCTCACCTACCTGTGTGCCTTAGTGCATTTTCATTTAATGGACTGAATTTTCAATGTAAACCTATATAGCGGAAGAATTCAGCCCCATCCTTCTATCTGCTGTGATCCACTGTTACAGCCAACAAAACTACCTAGTGGGAGGGAGGACTGTGAACAGAACATTCAAAAGCATCATTCAGTTACATTGAGGACACGTCAAAGCAAACAGCTAGTGCAAAATGGTCAATGACCCTTTTGCTGATTCAGTGCTGTGGAGGCTCCGGTTTAAGCATGGTGTTCACATTGTGTTTTTTAATGCGATTTACACCCTGATATACATCAGAATTACAAAGTACCAGAGGACATCTGAAAACGTATGCGGCAGTCTGGAGGTGTAGTGGGTGACACCGCAGCAAGAACAAATATTAATTTGCCTATCCCCCCCCCACCACCACCACACACACACACACACACACACACACACACACACACACACACACACACTATCTCACAGGAATGGAACCAACAAAAGATCAGTCAGTCTGTCACAGATATAAGACGGGTGGGGTGTTTTCTAATGCTTGCTTCGTAGGGATTCAGCCTCCTAGGTGTGTTAAGCTCTTGAAACCTGGTTTGTTGGTTACCCTTGGGAGAACACTTTTTGGGAAGTTTTTGGCCTTTAATATTATAGTAGTGGTGAAATAGTGACAGGAAAGTTTGGGAGAGAGATGGATTACATCCATCAAAGAACCCCGACTGGATTTGAGCCTGGACCATCAAAGTGAGGACCAACCCTAAGTGGTATGCCACTATGGCGCTCCAGGAAAGCCATTTTTGTATTGGGTTTGGAAAGCTTATCTTGCTGCTTTTTGCTTTAGTGGTACCTTAGACAAACACCTTTTAGCTCTCTGCCATGTTAAAAAAAAAAAAAACAGTGACGGCATGTGAGGGGTATGGCAAAATGTCTCTCTACTGTGACCATGCCCTGTACTTGGTGGCAAGCTGCATCAATGCAGGTTTGAAACCCACTAGTTGTTATAGTTGTTGAGGTTAGAGGGCGTTCAGAAACAGTTGAGCATTCAAACCGTTTAGATTGCAATGTTGTGAGAAGGCCTCTATTCACTGTAAGATTGCTACTATAAGATTTCACTGTATTTTATGCTATGTTTTCCTTCAGTCCATGTCATTTCATCCCTTTTCACATGTCACTGTGTAACAAGTAATCTTACATAATTGAAAGTAGGGCTTGATTTGTTTCTGTAACTAGAAAACAGCTGTGGAATACTGTACTTTGTCTGATAATGAAATTTGAGCTGTATAATTGAATTTATAGCTATATTTTTGGCTGTAATACAAATGAAAATGGTAAATGAGATTGGGTAGTTTTTTGCTTGATGTTTTTTTTAAGGCATGTTTTTCTCCTTCATCTTTATTTTTAAAGACTGTGCCAAGGAAGTGGCCACCCTTTTCTGTTAGGTTGTTTGACAATCAGCATTTAAACACAGTCAGCTTTGTGTATGAAAGACATTCTTTCAGCTTTGCATATGATTTTGTTGTGTAACAGTTGTCTAACAATTGTTGTGGTGTGTACTTAGTGGCCCCTGGTATGCTCATCTTTTCCCAGACAATGATTGCCCAGGTAACTGGGAAACGAAGGGTCCCTCACTAATTACTCTCCTATACTCTGTATAGGAATATGAGTCTTGTGGCTCACACCTCCTTCACCGAGCCTCTTTACCACCTAACTAATCTGACATGCAGAGCAGGTGTTGTGCTGCTTCTCTGGTACCCAGGTAGTGTATTCTCATGAGGTGAAGCAGTCTTGGTTTTTTCTTCAGTTCTGAATTATGATTTGGCTGGCAAGACTTTAGCATGTCCTCCTGGTATCTTAACATTGTTTAAATGGGTGTCTGAATAGATGTATTTCAGCAGTGCATTAACACACAAAAACAGGGAAAACACAGATGCAAAGAGACACCTTCACCATAGTTAAGACATTGTCATTCATTGACATGGGAAAGAAGGGCAGCATTTTGGCATTATAGTCAGACTCGTTTTAATTAGGCGGTGCCTTTTTATCCTGAATTGCAATTTTTCACCTCCCCTTGTTTTCCTCGTGTCTTTTTCTCCTTTTCTGTTGTCTATCCTCAACAGCCTCCCTGCAAGCTCTCATTCCCTGCACCTCAAGCTAAAATCAATTCCCACGCGATGTGCAGAAACATTGGTGGAAAATCTGTCACCTGCTCTGCATGCACAAACTAAAACTCACAGGGGTAACAAATGGTTGGATGAATGCCATAGTTACTAATTTCGAGAGATTCCACTAAAGCTCATTGGGGCTTCGGATCTCTTATCTTTTTTTCAGAGATATGATGATAATATTCCTTTTGGCAGGTTAGTCCTTGATGTAATGCTCCATGAAATGCACAAGTGTCAACCGTAAACTACAGGGTTTGACAAATTTGTCATTGTTGTGGTCTCCATTAGGTTTTTTATGTAAACATTTATCAATTGTCTTCTGTGCACAAGCACTAATTACACCTAAATCATTGTATAATTGTATATGACAGAAATGCTCCACAGAGGAAACAATTAAATGCAAATTGGGCAGTCTATTAAAGATGTCCCATTACGGGAGATGGCAAAATTGAACAGCATGAAAATTTTTTTTTTCTGCTGTGGTCAAGGTATACTTATACATCACAAGAGCTGCTTACTGTCAGTTGATAAACAGATTCTGATTGGCTGTGTCACATAGCCAGAGAGACTACGCCCATATAAACTGCCAGTTTGGGTTATGTCACAAATATCAGCTTCATGTCAGAGGAGGAAGTATTGTTGTGATCGACTTCCCCTTCTAGTTTCCTGGGTCCTTTCCTTTACTCTTTTCCCAATCTCTAATTACTGTGTTGTGATATTTACTGACTTTAGAGAGTGATTGTTTGAGCTTGTCAAGTGAGCTTCAGTTTACTTTTGTCTGAGCAGATTTCTGATGTTTCCTTTCTTAATTGAGATTTATGTACCACCAGTTTGCCAATTGGCATTTAAGCAGATTTGTACAGAATGATATCGGCACAACGCAAAGATGGAGACCTGCCCTTGCTTGTAACAGTTGAATTCATTTCTCTCTAAACCCAGATTCCAGTCATATTCATAATTTATATTTCGTGAATGGCTCTGGTAGAGGAAGCATGGTGTAAATATTCATGAAGGTCATGGTTATTTATTTTGTGGGCCGCTCCATCCAGCAGGATGGACTCGATTTACCATTTGTAAGAGAAGGTTCTGTGTCTAGTAAAACACTGCTACCATGAAGGAATCTGTCATGCAGTAAAAGCAGAGCTATTATTTTAGAATGAGTGGAAATTGGATGAGATGAAAGCAGGGTGGGTGGGGTTGGTGGAATTATACAGCCATAAAGGCTTTGAAGAATTTGCTGTCACTTTGAATAAAGGGGTAAGGGTCGTGATTAGAAAGCTGACTGAACTCAACTCTTTTTTATACTCCAGTTTTGATAAATCATATGTGATCAGAGGAGCCACAACCCCCCCGCTCCCACAAGTTCAGACCTATTCCCTGCTTGCTATGAGAGTGAAATCATTTGCCAGATATTCTTGGGAATTTCAGAGAATAATTTTCAAGGATGACACATACCTCCTTCTGTGCCTCTTTTCACCCACTTTATACACACACACACACACACACTGCACTGATGATCAGTCAGATCAGTCTCCATCACATCATAGGCCTGTTCCCTGACTCATCAGCATACGTTTGTAGCATCGGGATCTGTTCTTCCAGCTCCTCATAGGCCTCACTTGTTCCTCTTTGCCATTCACTCCCACGCTGCTTCTTCCTGCTTTTGCTTTTTTTCTCTTTGCAAATATAGTTCAGCCCCCAATTCTTGTTACCTTTTCATTATCTCATAAAATGTGTGCGAAGCTTATTTGCGTTGTTTATTTCTTGGTAATTTTATAACTGTAGTTGTTAAAAAATGTAATTGCATGTCCTACTCAATGTATTGTTAAACTGACACACTGAAATATAATTTCCTATTCATTGAGGTTTGCATCTGAATTTTTCAATCCCCATGAAATGTATAGCCCAGCCTCTATTTTTTGTCAATTTCTCCACTTCTTTTTACTCATTCCACAGCCTCATATCCAGCTTTTTCCAGGTTTAGTGATGGCAGTCTTTGGTTTTTGGCTCTCATCCAGGCCTTTTTCTTCTGTGTTAGTGTGCTTTCTGTTGCTCCCAGGCCTTGTCTAATGTGGCTTTTGGTCTGTCAGTCACCATGGCTGTGGCTCAGTGACTCAGACTAAACAAATGGCACAAGGTCTACAACCTCCTCCCAGAGTAATCTGGAGCTTGTGGTGTCCCTTTCACATATTATTGCGTCCCAGTTTCTGACTACGCCAGGTTGATTGTGCCTCAGTGCTTTCCATCCTTTGATCAAATCTTGCATTTCTGGTTAGAGATGCTGAAGGAGAAGAAAGGCTTTGGTGTGGTAGTTTTTGCAGTCGACCAAGAGCTCGGTCTGTGACTATGCTTTGGAAATCTTTCTTTATAGAGCAATCCTGGAGAACTATGGATGCCGTTTGCATATACAATTGGATGAGATGCTACGGGAGGCTGTCAATTGGCCTTCATATTTTACATTGCCTCAAGAGAAGTAATATTGGGAAGACTAAAATACTACCAGTTTTACATTTTAATCAAAATAGTGGCATTTTTTTATATCTGCGGGTCATTTTAACCTAATACATTCTGTGAAAGGACCATGTGTGTTGAAGAGCATGACTACTGCATCCAGCTCTATTCTCAGCACAACCTCCTCAGACAAGTTCCCTTTTTTTGTCCTCCTTCCATCTCTCCCTCACCCAGTGGTAGTACTTCTAATTTGACTGCCCAAAAGCCTAAGGAAAGACATCACTGATACAAAACATTGTGATCATGGCCCGAGCCAACCAATGAGGCTCCCGTCCAGCCCTCCCTTAGTATCACCATCTGGCTAATGAGCTGTCAATCACTCTCCAGGGCCTGACCAAGCCCAAAACCGAGAGATAATCAACCTCTTGCCAGTGTGGACACTCAGTTATCCCCTATTTTTTAAAACTTTCAATCAGAATGAATGATTTTGAAAAGGGTAAAATATGTTTATGATTCCTTTCTCTATATTTCAGCCCTTCTAGGCATT
Organism: Remorina albescens; assembly: GCA_034769265.1. Taxonomy (NCBI): domain Eukaryota; kingdom Metazoa; phylum Chordata; class Actinopteri; order Carangiformes; family Echeneidae; genus Remorina; species Remorina albescens. Next base: position 8,845,408 of record CM068493.1, read on the forward strand.
TTCTCTTCAAGGGTGTCTCTATCAAAAAAATGTGGCATTAAACCTTGCAAGGTAATTAATCATTTAGTTGTACTCGCTTGACCTGTACATTAGTAGCAATGTGGACCTTGATTGGTGCAGTTCCGTTAAAGAAGTAATCAACATGTGATCTGATGAGATTTGACTCCTTGGGGAGTCTCAAGTCAGAGGCCATGTGCTGTGGGTGTTGGCCACATTCACAGTCCTCCTTCTGTGTGTGTTTGTGTGTTTTTTCTTTCGCTGGAGCGACGTCATGGTTGTGGGCATCTGGTATCCGCAAGGTTTGACAAATGATCACACAGTCTTTTGTTTAGCTGAAGCTAGACTGTTAACCATCTGTGCAGACAAAAACAAACACACACAACCTCTCCGCGCAATCTGTCCCCTTGCTGTACATTTTTGTCAATGTATGTTGAGATTATTTTTGTAGCTCTGGTCCATCTACATCCTGGGGCATTGGATAGATGTTGGTGTAGTTGTATGACGCAGTTCTCTGCAGTAATTCTTAAATATTTTTAATGCAGTACAGCTTGTTTCTAAGCATGTATGTTTGATGTGTATTCCAATAGACTTAGTAATAGACTAAATCCGTCTATCACACCATCATACAACATAATCAAAAACCAGGATTTTACTTATGTCAGTGGAAAGCCTTTTGCTGTTCTGATCTCTGGAAATCAAGAACCTAATTCTCCCTAGTTGAGCGATCTTAATCACATTCACACATGCGCACTTGTATAGATCCAACACATGTGCTGCAAACTTGGCTTTATCATAGCAGCCTACACGAGTTGAGCAAATCCCCTGACAAGAAAGTGCACTCCATAGGCTGGATCTCAGGGTTTAGCTATAATGTCCTTAGAGCAGTGTGTGACAGTATGAGGCCAAACTACACTACAACTCAGATTCATTTGGATGAAGTGGGAACACTTTCTCACTGAAAGACCATATGGCATGTCATTGTCAACAGAGGTTGCAATGATCTGATGGAGGATGGAAGTGAAAGGAGAATGGAGTGAGATTTATATTGTGTGTATCTGTGTGTCTCCAGGACTATATATTGGGACTGCATATTGCAGGCTAGGCATTGTCATGTGGGGATAGTGGGGATGTGGGCTTGGTGGGGGTAGGGAAGGGGTAACAGCATCATCCTGCCAAAGCACTGACAGGCTGCAGCCCCACGGGGTCAGTAGGCAACACGGTTCTGGAGCATCACCACCAGCCTCCCTCCCAAGCCTCCCTAAGCTGCTTCGTATTAAATATAGAATGTGAAAGCCTCTATGTATGTGTGTTCAAACAAATGTCTAACACTGTCCATGTGTACTGTGTGCATGTTTGCAGAAAGATTATTCTCATCTTTGTATGCATATTAGCAGTACGTGTGTCAGCTATTGTTAATGGTGTGTGTGTGTGTGTGTGTGTGTGTGTGTTTAGAGACATGCACAGGCTGATGAGTGTGAGGCAGCATGGTGAGTCACTCCTCTCATATAGTCATCCTCTCTACTCTGTATTGACTCTCCCTCCACACCCCTCCCCTCCTCTCCCCTCCCTGGTCTGTTCTTTGCAGCAGCAGGGGCGTGCTCAGTGGAGCCAGACCTTTGTCCACATTGTAATCATCCTCATCATTCTCTATCCTCCTCAGTTGCAGCTCATCACATTACTGGCTCCATTTGAATGTATGAATGCATGAACATCAATGCTTAGGAAGGAATGATACAGCTAGATTTAAAGAATGCAGGAGGAGAAGCAGGGCGTAAGGCATGGATTATGCTTCATTTAGATTTATGCGTGCAGCGAAACCAAAACATCAGAGAATTCATAGCTGCTCTGCCTAAGTTATTGTTTTCTGACAGCTACTGAGCCCCACAAAGCATGCAATGCTATCCTATGTTCATGTTAAAGATGTATCGTAGATCCATTCATCCAGCTAATGCTTTTCAGAATCTATTCTTTCATCAATCAACAGCTTTATACACCACTGGGTCATTCCCTGGGACATGGAGCTCAGCCTAACTGGCCTCAAAGAGCACATCCCAAATGGAAGATGCAGTCTAGCACAGCACGAGTGTGAGTGTGCTACCTGTCCAACACTTGTTCTAGTCATCTGAACCAGTGGCTGATCAATAGCTGATCTAATAGAACATTAAAAGCCCTGGGCGCACAGAGATGCAAGATTGCTGACACTGAAGAATAGACAGCCTGTGAACTGTGGGCGCTAGAGCTGAGATGGATTTTTCTGCCCGCTAAAGGGGTGTTAAAGCAGGGGAGGAGGGGTGAGGAAGAGGGCAAGGCGTTGCATTGGCGGGGTTTCTTCTGTTTGAATTCTTACTTTGATGTGGCACAGAGAGGCAACTAAAAACATACATTTAAATAAAATCCAGAAATATTGTTTCTATGCAAGATTCAGTCTGTCTTTATTCATTTTGATTGTGCATGAATGGTTTCTTGTAGATTTAAAGCACTGGCCCTGCTTTACTCTTTATCCTTTCCAATTCGTCTGTCTTCTTTTTTCTGTGGATGCCAGTGACAAAAGCTCTGTCTTAAAACTTTAAAGACTTTGCTGTAGATGTCAGTCTTGATCTTGGTTATCGCGTCAGTCAACACATTGTTTCTTCCCCCATCTCCATCACTCACCATTTTCCCTCAAGGAAAGGGTCCCTTTCCTGCTTTGCTGCTGTCCTTTCTCTTATTCAGGGCTGCCTGGCTAACTGGCTACTTTGAATAAAATTGAATAAAAATAGAGCTTGGTGTCTTCGAGCCTGAACATCCCCACTACTGCAGTGTCATCACAATGAAGCCCACACCCACTACTGCTCAGCCAAAACAAAGGCCTAGTATTTAATCTAACACCCATCCGTAGCATACCGTGATATGAGTAAATGATCAAGTGACAACCTAATTGCTTCTTTTTGGGACTGCTGTTTGAGTTTAGCACCCACCTGCTCGATCAAAACTTCAGACACTTTCAGTCCACTCTCACAGCTCTGCACAATTCTGCCAAAACTCTTTTTTTTATCCTGTTGAAATCTGACTTCTGCAGTAAGGAAAATTAGACATGTTTTAAGGGAAAGCACATTGTCTCATCAGGTTGTTAAACCATCTTCAGCAGACATGTCCTTAAAATAAAGCCTAATTAACAAGCGGTAAAAGTAAAGAAGAAATAGCTTAAGGCAGTAAAAACCAACTATGGCTCAAATAATGTGAACTGTCTTGTGATTTTTCTTGTTTCCCAGATGTTGAAATGTCAAGATTCAGAGTTGCTGCACTGGTATTATTGTACCTGTTTCCAATCTTTAGAAAGAGCATGATTGATCAAAATAGAGCTTTATTTGGCGACAAACTTGGATGCATCCAGTTTATTGAAATGCGTTCATACTTTGGTAAGATCAATATATTAATAGTAGCCTCACTTTACAGACTGCCCACCAAATTAGTGTATATACTGTCTCTTTAATTGGTTCGGGCACTGAGCTCCATGATAAAATTGACCTGAGATGTTTTAGCCTCGGATGTTGAAGTTTTGCATCATCCTGCGGGTTATGTGTGATAAATTAAAGCAGTTTCACTTTTATTTATGTAGTCATCATATTACATAGACTATTCTTTGAGCAGTCTGTGTCATCCTGAGAGAAGGAAGGGAGCTGACTGGCTACACCTCTTCCCCCCCCCCCCCCCCCCCCAGATGGTGTCAGATTATACTATTGTATCACAAGTTAAAAGATAACAATAGGCAGACAGACAATGCAGCGGAGGGTTGTGGAGTTTGTGTCCAGCTTGAGTTATGGAGGAGCTTACCAGAAACAGAAAACTGGCAAATCTGCCCAGCTAATAGTTACTTTCTCGTTTTGTGTCTGTTCACCTTTGCATCACACCTCATTTCCTTCTGTCTTCCATGAGTGGGCAACTTATTGCAGCAGGTCTGCACCCCGAAAGGCTTAGATTAAATCTGTTCCCTCTCCTTCCATCCCTTCTGTTATTCAATTTCTCTCAAAGCAACCGTGCTTTGTGATGCACTTTCACTCATCTTTCCAACAGAACTCTTCAGGTGAAGCAGTGAGTATTACTGAGAAGTTACTGAATTTATAAATCATCCAGAAAAGAAAAAATAAGTAGAAAACAAGGCTTCACAGGCTTGTGGGGTATATCACAGTTGCATCTTTTTTTTTCCAAGAGGAGAACAGCCCCTGAAGTTCTGGATGGCATTATTATCTTTTACATTGTTCAGACAGTGTCAGCTCTAACATTTTTAAGGCACTGACGTATTGATGCCTTCATAATGCACTTATAATATATATATATATATATATATATCTGCATTAAATTTCTGCCTGCTATTTCTGGCTATTTTCAATGTTTCTTTTCCCTTTCTTGTTTTACAAGATCCAATCAGATTTAGGCAGTCATGGTAGATTAAGTCCACTCAGGGTTTAATTTTCTCACAGTTGTCGTTTTAGTTCAGCGTGCTCTGCGCTCCCATGCAGCCTTTGCAAGGTAAATTTTTTAGCATATTTGCTGAAGATGACAAACGCTGCAATGCACAATTTTTCCTAGGGTTGGGCAGTATGTTTTAAAAATAAAATCTCAGAATTTTTCACACCAGACGAGTTACCCTTTCCTAAAACTAAAATAAAAATTTCCAAAACATGTTTGGCTTTTATTTTGCTTTGATTTACCCTTCTGGGATTTGAACAAAATTGGCAACGTGTAAATGTTCTTATTTTGGATTTTGTGGTTTCTCACAAAGTCTGACAGCAGTTTTGTCCAAGTGGAGTTGTCGTACGTAATTGTCCGAGATGGTCAACCTAACTGCGCATCACTGCGCTTCTGCAAATCACATTGGATAGTGCCAAGCTCAGCCCACTCTGAGCTATTGCCCAGCCCTACTACTACAACTACTCCGGTCACTCTTGTGTGCTGCTGTCAAACAAATCACACACATTACAACCGCAGCTAGTACATGCATCAGAAAGATCTTTCTTGTATTTTTCAGTGTGCCCGCCAGGCATTAAATCCATTCATGCCCTGCATGTGTTAGACAGAGAGAGATTCCGTGTGGAAATATGTTGTTATTCAACTGCATTGGATTTGTTACAGGCCCATAAGTATTTAGTCTGTTTTCATATCAGATTTATTCAAGTATCCTCCAAAGTGTTTTGTGTGACTGACTGGAAGATACAAATCTAACTCAGCTGGCAGGGACTTCCACCCGCCTTCCGATGCCAGTCTTCAGCATAGCTCAGGGGTCTGTCCTGCTGCAAAGGATTTTCTTCCCGTACTGACTCACCCTGGTCTTTCACACTCTCAATTCCTGTTCCCTGTCTCTCCCCACCCCAACCCCTGGTCCTGCCTTGGTTCTTTCTCTCCAGGCCAAGTCGTGCATTTGTCACATGTGTGGCGCCCACCTGAACCGACTCCATTCTTGTCTCTACTGTGTCTTTTTCGGCTGTTTTACGAAGAAACACATCCACGAGCACGCGAAAAACAAGAGGCACAATCTAGGTAAGGCACACAGTTAGTCAATGCACTCTCAACTATAAAAAAATCTATTCTAGTGAGTTAAATATTCATTTTATAGTATTAATACAATGGTCTAACTCACAATAGAGCTTGAGTACATTGCCCCGTCTCACATCACGTGAGGCTTCACATTCACATGCACCCCTGTGGTCCAATGCAGCACCAGCTATTATCAGTGAAGGATTACAGCATTACTTTAGGCCACTTCCTCCTCTGAGCAGACAGGGAGCTAAACCTCACTCTAACCGCAGCACATTACCATTCTGGTGGGATCTCCTTAGCCAGTCAAATGTCATGGGTTTAAACTATAACATTTGCCTTTTTGCTGCAGCAAAGGAAGAGTAGATGTTAATAATTCACAGCTACAAGATTGCCTAACTTCAAACTCACATGCCAATTAAACGAAATAAGACAATTGCACTAATAAGCAAGATTTTTATCTTACCATGACAGGGACATCTATATTTAGAAACAGGCAAGACATTGGGATGGCTTGATACTCATCTGAATACTTAAGTGATGTAATTTCCATAGTTTTGTTACACATACATACCCCAAGTGCATGGCCACAGTGTTAATTAACTGTAAGCTTTCCACAGGAGTCTCTCTGACATTGGCACTCTGGATTAATTTGATTAGAGGTGCCGAAGAACAAAGTCCCCTGTCAGCTAGATAGTGAGCTCACTTCTTGTGGCCCCTTTTACATATTTTTCACTTCCCTTTCCCAGCAACCTCACTCCTTAAGACTCTTTCCTTGTCCTTTTTGTTTTTTTCCAAGCTGCCTCATTCTCTGTGCCCCTGTCACATCCTCTTCTCTTTATTTCACTTTTTTATCTTCTCATTCTTTGCTCTCATCCTTTACTCAACTGAGCAAGATGTATGAATTCCTGCCTGTGTGCAGTACTTGATATCCTTTTCCTCTCACTTCCACTTCTGTCACTTTCATTCTTCACTCAGACATGTTGCTGTTGTTCAGAAAGAAGCATGCTATTCAGTACAGTTACCTAATGTGGCCATGCCTTACCAGCAAAAAGAAAGATGACATAAAACAACCAACATGATTTTTACAGTGATTCTTAATTTCTTTTCCCTCATTATTTATGTGTGTCTCATAAAAATGTGTGGCACATTAAAAAATATTCCTGGCAAAAAATTGTGACACTCCTGAATAATTCAGAAAATTTACAGAACTAAATGTAAATTAACTAATTCAGTATATGCAGAATACTCCCCAACCACATTTATTGGCACCTCTGTTGTTAATTTAAGTTAGATCTAAAATCTAAAATCCAAGTAAAACTCACTGACAGAACTTAATGTTAAGAGGTCACATGACCTGAATTAACGAATGCTGAATAAAGTAGCGGCTTGGGAATCTGGACGGAAATACAGAACCATGTATGTAGTTTTGTAGTGCTTTTATAGTCTCTCTGACTGCTTTACATTTCAAGCCCCATTGACCCATTTGTACATGTAGTTCTTTATTCAGCACACATATACACTCACACAGTGATGGTACAACAGGGATTTTTATGGTTCAGCATCTTGCCCAAGGACACTTTGATATGCAGACTGGAGGAGCCGGGGGATTGAACCACTGACAACCTGCTCTGCCTCTTGAGCCACAGTTACCCCTCTTAAGTCTCATACTGGTGCCCTAAATAAGCTCTCATTGAGAGAACGGCACAAATTTAGGAAGACTTAAAAAAAAAAAAAAAAACCTTCCAAAATAAGCAAGTCTTTATTTTCTATAATTATTTATGGACGGATGAGACTGGATAAGAGCTCTTTATGAATGCAGTACAGCTGTTTATAGGTGAATGCATGGTGGAGAACATTACCACGCCATTTTCAGGTGAAATCTGTTAGCCTGTGCCAAAGGGGTCTTTGGTCTTTTAGCCAGACAATGGCCTGAAGCACACGTCCAACAGCAAAAAAGAATGCCTGAAAAGGAAAAGATGAAGTGATTTAAAATGGCCAGCGATAAGTCCTTACATCAATCCCACTGAAACTTTCAAAGAGAGCTCCTGTACACCTAAAGGAGTTTGAACACATTGGCAAAGAGGCAAAAACTACCAGCAGACAAGCACCAGATGGTTTTAGATGGCCACAACAAACCCACAACATTTAGATATCATTTTATCACCTCAAAATTATGTACAACTACCAATGTATTATGCAATGGTTTCCAATATGTTTTTTCAGGAACCTGGAGCATTTTATTAAAAATTTCTAGTTCTAGAAATTGGTTCAGTTGCATTTATTTCTGAAGGTAAACGATGTTTTGACCAGAACTGTACATGCACATTCACACACACAAACAAAATAGATCAAAATGTCACATACACAAGTCAGTTTTTTTACATGATGTGCTGCTCACTTTGTCAGTGTGGGTTGCACCAAAATCAGAAAAATGTCTGGTTCAGCTAAAAATAGGTTGTCACGGCAACAGAGCTGAATTATTGTTGCCGTGGATTTGGAGAATGGAAGAGGATGGTATGTTAGTTGAAAGCATAGGTGGGGGTTGGAGACATACACCTATTCCATCACTGCCTCCTTTGTATCTCCTATTGCTGTTCATTGCAGGCGATCAGATGCAAACATGTAGTGGTGGAGTGGAAAAAGCACTGCCACTTCACTGCCACTTCCCTGCATCCATACATCCAGATAGGAGCTTGGACAGTAAAATAAAACATTGTGTTTGACTGTGCTGAAAAAACTATTTGTAATTATGGCACAACCTCTCTCCTCCTTTCCCTCCCTCCTCCCTCCAGCGATAGACTTATTATACGGCGGAATATATTGTTTTGTGTGTCAAGACTACATATACGACAAAGACATGGAGCAGATAGCCAAAGAGGAGCAGAGGAAAGCCTGGAAATTGCAAGGTAAAACCATTTTGTTGTCTGTGTGAGAACTTAATGCTGCTTTTGGGACAAGGCCATCTGAGCGCCCCCTTCCGTGAGATTATTCGTCTGTCTTTATATCTACAGGCATAGGGGAGAAATACACAACGTGGGAGCCGACCAAGAGAGAGCTAGAATTATTACGACATAATCCAAAGCGGAGGAAAATCACTACGAACTGTACCATAGGTGGGCATTATACTGGAAGGTTCTGTCTGCACATCTTAGTAACAGTATAGTTTTTCATTGCTTAACTATTGTTTTATGAGTTATTTTGTGTATGTATTAAGTCCATATGTACAAGTGTACTATTGTGCATTTAAGAATGATACTCAGGGTTAATGGTACCAGCCAGTACACACACACAGTGTTCCCTCTCTGATAGCACACCAATGTGGTTCTCCATAGAGCCTCTTGTCTCTCTGTTGTGTTGTCTCAGTCATGTGTTGCTTTGATTCTTTCCTGGTATCTCCATTTTTGTCTCTGATTTTGTTCACACATTTGTGCTGATCTCACTTTACTCGCTGTCTTCTGCCATCCTTCACCAATTTATATCTTCAAATAGCTCAGCTGGTAGCGATGATTGAGCAGTAGACCGAGAACCACTTTAAAGTGTTTCAGCTCTTGCTGAGTGCTCTCAAACCAAACCAATCCATGCTTAGTTGGATTAGACCCAAGACCTCACTGTCTCTCACCTGTTCTACTGGCCATCACTGGAAGGACTGTAGCTTTCTCACTTTAAATGAAGCCATTCATAGCTCAGGGGTCTGCGCCAGGAGACACACAGTTTTGCTGGCAACCTGATTCAACCTTATTAACTTCCTAGACGGTCAAAAAATCTGAATCTGAAACTGAAATTTCAGAAGACTACTAATCTGAAATTAGTAGTTTTCTATTGAATGAGTGCCACATACTTACCACCGAGAATCTAACTAGGTAACTGGCATTTTTGCTCAATTAATGCCTTAAATTTTATTTTATCATTAAAGTAGATCCTGATTGATTTCCTGTCTATCTGTATGAAGTGTGTGTTACTTGTATCAATAAAAACTAGATGACTACATTTAAAACTCAGAACACACGGTTCAATAAACATTGGCAGCATTATGAATCAGATTGCTGTCAGTTTTAATCTGTGCCATGTTGTTCTCACTCTTGGCTCCCTCTCTTCTTGTCCCACAGGTTTACGAGGGTTAATAAACCTGGGCAACACATGTTTCATGAACTGTATTGTTCAGGCCCTAACACACACACCACTGCTGCGAGACTTCTTCCTCTCTGACAGACACAAGTGCGAGATGCAATCAAACTCCTGTCTGGTGTGTGAGATGTCGCAGCTCTTTCAGGAGGTATGATGCACAGTTTGCATGTGTGAACTTGTTATATAGGTCTCTCTAATTGCTCGATGAAAAGAAAAGCATAAGTTGTCTTCCACCCCCTTTAAATCAACCATATAATACAGAATGTTCTTTTGCACTGTAACCCACTGTAGATGGCTGAGTCACTGTTGCGCTCTCTTATCGTGTCCAAAGAGGGAAGCAGAGAGGAAGGAAAAATCCTGTCTGAAAGGAATGTGCAGGGCCACACACAAATGAATGAGCAGAATGCAGTAATTACACCTTTATTGGTCCTGATCACCCAGTCCGAATTATGTTGCATAGCCATTTATAGTCCTAACTCAGCTCTTTGTTACAAAAGTTTTGCATTTTACGTGGAAGAAACTCATTGGCCTTGAATGTTATGTAACGGCTGCCTGGTCTACTCCCACACTGCCTCGCTTTTTTTTTTTTTTCTTACACCCTCTCACTTCGCAATATATATGGACCTGCAGATGGTAAGCGGTGTTATAATGAGTTGAGTCACACACGCACAGCCAGCCCTGTCCTGTACTGTCACAGCTGGCCGAACTGTTTAGCTGGTAACTGTTCACCTCCATTGCCCAGAAAAACAGTCATTGATTGAATATTAAACAGTGTCTGCAACAAAAACTTCATAAGTCATACAAGAAGAAATTATCAACACTTTTAATACTAATCAGCACAAACACTCTTACCGTTTGCAAATCTGTCCACCTTACCTTGTCCCAACTCTTTATTTTCGTTCCTTATCTCAAATTCCTTATCATCAAAAGCTATTTTCCGACTCCGCCTGAACCCATGGTCACAGCTTTTTAGTTTTGCTGGTGACATGTGTGGGCTTCTAATCAGCCTCTCTGCCCCTCCACCCCCACCCTTCCTCTTTCTCCCCTGTTTTCCCCCTTGTACTGCATTTCAATTGTCAACTACATTCATACTGTGGAAAAGGAATGTTGTCTGTACAACTCAAAAGAGGCATCAGTGTGGCATGTTTTCCCTTCTCACAGCTCAATCCGACTTGAGAGAGAACTGTGGAGAATAAAGTGAAGTGTGCATGACAGCTACATGTTGAAAAACGAGGGCCCTCTCTGGCATTAATGAGCTCTGGTTAGAATTTCATTGTAGCGTTTGCAAACTTCTTCTCTTCAGCTCTGTTACATTCTTACCAACATTTCATGACCCTGACCTGGATTGTCACTCACTCCGATTCCCATGGCAACCTAAAGGCTCCGCAGCTCTTTACAAATGGATGTTTTTCAGCCCCTCATCCCCTCTCTCCGAGGATGTGCTGTCATTAGAGCTAGAGCTGTTCACTCTGTGATATAGTGAAATTCATTCCTGTGTGACGAGACCTATAGAAAAAAAGTGGTTAAAAGAGTCAGGTGATCACCTTAACGTACAGAACATCTGTGTTCTGTCTCACAAATGAATTATAGATGATGAAATGTAGCTGCAATGTTGGAAAAGAGATGCTAAAATGTGATGCACCTGTTAGCAATGTGTGAAAATAGGCTAAACACCTCTCTTCTTCACCGTGACCCTCATCATTTTTTCACTGTTCTCAGTTCTACTCGGGCCACCGTTCACCCCACATTCCCTTCCGGCTGCTGCATCTGGTATGGACCCACGCTCGTCACCTCGCAGGCTATGAGCAGCAAGATGCCCATGAGTTCCTTATTGCAGCGCTGGATGTACTACACAGGCACTGCAAAGGGGACACCATCAGTGAGATTCATTCAATTCGCTATCATCATTAACAATATCATCCTTATTTGTGTACACTGCTTTTAGGGTCAAAATATTATTAAGTTGTCTGTGTCAGTATTAAGTTTGAAAAGTTGTAAGTCTTTATTACTCTATACGTTTTGAAATATTCAAAAAAGCATTGAGTTCAGGCCAGGATTAAAGCTTCTAACAGAATACGACACATACAAAAACAGTACAGTAGAGAGATTGAGAGGTGCCACCTACTGTCTCTGTCTAAAGCCACATGTGGAGTGTATGTTTGATTACCCGCAGAGCAGAGTGTGTCACTACACTGGAAGCATAGTGAAGGAGTTTGATAGTGGAGTCTACCAAAGGGACAGAGAGCATGCAAGCAGTGTGTGTGATTTGAGTAGGCCCTACTACAGTGCAATGACAGGCTGACTCACTCATAGATACTGCAGTAAGGCTCGCTCTCATTGGCTGAAGAAAGACTGAGTTGTGAAGTGAGGTGCAGAGAGCAAAGAGGCTCTGCTCCAGGGGGATGGTAAAATGAGAATAAGGGCCAGAAGGAACCCTTTAGAGGTGCTACAAAAGAGGTGTTGGGCGTTTGTGTGCTTAGTCCTTTTTTTTCTCTCTGTGCTCTCTGCAGGAGACGACAATGGGAAAAAGGCCAACAATCCAAACCACTGTAACTGCATCATTGACCAAATCTTCACTGGTGGCCTGCAATCAGATGTAACCTGTCAAGTTTGCCAGTAAGTTTCAGCTCCTGTCTAATGTGTCTTGTGGCTTTATGCAAATCGAAGGAAGCAAAGGAAAATGTATTGAAAGAAAGTCCCACCCGAGATGTTTGCTGTCCATTCTTCTTAACTGATCACATGAATCGCATCCCCACCTGTATCACTGTTCCCTCTTTTCTTACATTACCTCATTGATACATCATCTCCCTATTCTCTGATTCCATAGCTGCATCTCAACATTGGGCTAATCAATGTAGACACAGTTCCCTTGCCTATAGTTAGTGAACGAGTGGATGTGGCCTTTCCACTGCTCTTACTTAAAGGCCCAGTCCCTGCGGAGCTTTTGCAAGAGGGGCTGTCTAGACAGCAGCAAACGCAGGCGTTGCCTGCCTGCCCCCTCGAGCTGTCCTGTCACATTAGCACTAGCACACTGCACTGAACTGCAGAGCACCTTGCCCAGACTAGCAGGCAAGCTGTTCAATGTTGTCTGTGTCCACAGTGAGATGTGAGGCTACAGGAGCAAAGCTTGTGATGGTATTTTGTATATCATTCTGCCATAAATCGAACCCCCCCACCCACCCTAGGCAAAAAAACAAAACAGAAGTGGTACCATACTGGTGCCACCTTACTGCAGGGCTGCCTCTCACCATTACAAATGCCTGACCACTTGACATATCAGCCCCCTGCTGGTACCATTGGGTCTTACAGCAGTATGACTCATCTGATTAAAAGTAATAATGTGTGACAGCCCATTCCCTCTGCATATATATTTATGTGTACTGCATGCAGTCAATACTGGAAGCCACCATTTTCCCTAGGCTGCAGTCCATCAGTCATCGGACTGCAATAATGCAAATTCCTTATGTAAAGCCAATTTACTTTGATGTAACACTCCATTGAATTGCAAATGAGCCTGGAAGAACATTATGGATGTTATGCGCATGCACACACTCAATCTCCTAACTGGTTTAAGCAAAAACATGATCAGAATCTCCAGAGGCTGTGTGAATTTAAGTGTATTGGTTACCATCCATGTCATCATCCTTTCATCATGACCTGTAACGTGACACACAAGCCTACATACAACCACACATCATTTATTAAACATAATAATTGGGCTCCCTCTTTTTCTTTCTTTTTTCTAGTGGTGTTTCCACAACGATAGATCCATTCTGGGACATCAGTCTGGACCTGCCTGGTTCATCCACACCTTTCTGGCCACTCAGCCCAGGAGGGGATGGCAGCACAGTGAATGGAGAGAGCCACCTGTCAGGGTCCACCACACTCACAGACTGCCTACGCAGGTATACCCTTAGTCTCCCCCTCATCCAGATTTTGTAATATTGAATACCTGCAAATCTGACTGGCAAAAAACCCACCAGTGTGACACCTTTGTCGCGCATACTACCACTATCCTCTATGCTGACGTCCAATAACACTACAAATGTTAAAATGTTGGAAATTTTAACATTTTGGAAGGACAAAGTGGTATTGCCATCTTTCTTCCAATTTTCCTTTAGCAGGCTTATGTTCCTGTGTTCCCTCCACCACCTCTTCAAATTCATATGAATCAAATGTCTCCTTGTAGACAAAATAAATTTCATTTATCCCTCCGCTTGTACGTGGGGTCACATGTTGCCTGCTCATGCACAACAACCCTGTTATCCATCTGGATCTCATCTTTTCCCATTGCCACATTGGCAAAGCAGGTGTGACCCCTCATATCTCCTCTACTCGCTCTTCTTTCTTGCAATTTCTTTTCCTCCTCTCCTTATCTTATTTCATTCCCTCCCCTTTCCACCTAATTCCTTTTCCCTTGTGCCCTCTCTACCTCTCACATTTATCTTTCCTTCCCCAGCCCCCATCCCCTCCCTCTCTCGCTCCCTCGCCTCCTTTCCTTCTGAGTTTTTTTTTTTTTTTTTACTGCAGCTCCTCACACACCCCTAGTTGCTGCAGCAAGTCTCTTAAAGGTACAGAACTGGTTGGTGCTGTTGCCGTGGTGATAGGTATTTGCAAGGCTCTGGGTTGGATGCACTGAAATCCGGAGTAGCTGCTCTAAAACTCACCAGGCAGACTTGATGTTAGGACTCTCAGATATCTCCTGATTTCATCAAATCAGCATCGTAACACTTGTATGACTAGACAGGTGTGGCAGGGTGTACATTTAAAGGATGTGTGTAACATAACAAAAAACAACATACCATACAGAAACCATAACAGCTCTCTTCACCCTGTCCATTTCTCCCTCTGCAGGTTTACGCGGCCTGAGCATCTAGGAAGCAGTGCCAAAATCAAGTGTGGCGGTTGCCATAGCTACCAGGAATCCACCAAACAGCTGACAATGAAGAAGCTCCCCATTGTAGCATGTTTCCATCTCAAAGTGAGTCAGCCATCGACAGTGTGCTGCCAATTATCACTTGATCCTTTGTCTGTCACTGTCTGACAAGTTGATGATTAAAAGGTACGGTGAGATGTAATCCCACATCAAATTGTCATTAGTCACTCCAAACAAACAAATACAGCAGAGTGCTGTTATACACATCTTTAGAAGATGTGTACATCTTAAGCAGATGTGTATAAAAGCCATGTGTACGAATATGATATATTTTGCCCCCTGTATATGCAGCCTTACATTTGATGGAGGCAGTGTTCAGATTTTGCAGTGGCTTTGCTGCCTGGTGCATTGCATGGGCGTAATCATATTGTAATTCAGTTGTTGTTGCACTACCTCCTAGTGTGTTTCACACATTGTCCCAAGACACCTATGATGATATTGACTTGTAAAGTCTTCCACTGTCCATGTTTTATTTATCCTACAGTATTGGAAGCCTATAATCTATTTATGGTATTCATGGGAGCAGCAGAAGATGGTTTTAAATAAATCCCAGTCTCTTATTATCTTGTTATGAATCCATAAATGTGTGAAAGCCAGGGTGACAAACATGCGTGACCATCTTTACCTAGATCTGCTGTGTTTTGTATGTTGTAATGCCGGTGCCTGTTATTTCTAAATATGTTTATGCTCCTCTTCCCCCCTCTCTGTCCCTTGCCATTTTTCTGTCCCTTCCCCCCATTCCTCTCTGCTCTCTTCTCACCCTCTGCCTTTGGCCATCTCCAGCGGTTTGAGCACTCTGCTAAACTGCGGAGGAAGATCACTACATACGTTTCCTTCCCTCTAGAATTGGACATGACGCCTTTCATGGCATCCAGGTGAGAGTCCCATTGAAGTCAGTGTTTTTTGGGGGATTTTTTTTCCCCCCATAACAAGCCATCTCTCAGTTTCTCTATCCATTCATTAAATTTTGTAATGTTAGTGTGGCCACTAGTTAGTAGCTCTTATTTATATTCATAAATCTATGTATAGATTTTATACATATTGTGTACTCACTTTGGTTACACATATCTGCATGTGCGCCAGCACAGCTTTATAAAATGCTTTCTATAAATACATATTAGTGTCAGTGGAGCACTCAGCAACAGACTTGCCCCACCCCTGGCTGTAGCATCCATTCACTTGTATTCAGTGATGGAAAGCTCATTAGTGCCTCAGACGGGGAGAAAAAGGACTTCTGCTTTCACAGATAGGATGATACTGTCACCTAGTGGACATATGTGTCAGTGCCGTATATTTACAAATACATCCATTAAAATGTCAGTCTTTTTCCTCTTTCTTGTCACCTGCAGTAAAGAAAGCAGAATGAACGGGCAGTATCAACAGACGGTTGATGTATTAAACAACGACAATAAGTGAGTATCTTGGGAAACATGTTATACAAAGTGATTTATGAACACACCTGATCAGAAGTGACACTGCAGCACTGTCATCACAGGAGAAATTCCTCCTCTAGCACAGCAACACGTGCTAATGACCTGAGGCAGCCGGCTGTGACTTTCCCAAATTAAATCAGCTTGAAGCCTATTAAAAGCTGCTTAGTTTTCTTGATCCGTGGCAGTTACAGTGGCTTTCATTTTCCATGACATTTGCTAGGAATTTACTGTTTAATGCAATTGACAGGTTGCTTGTGGTGAAGACAAGAGGCAGAATATAAGATGCTCTTTAATGTGTGAAAGAAAATGTGCTGGGCTTTAGGCATATCAAAGCTCTTGTATTTATGGAGGATTATGAGGCTTTTTTAGATAGAGTGAAACAAGGCAACAAAACAAAAAAAAAATCAAAGGAGGATGTTGAGCAAGTCCATCAATATCTTTATTTTCCTTTATTTTCAGGTATTCCTTGTTTGCAGTGGTCAACCATCAAGGCACATTAGAGAGTGGCCACTACACCAGCTTCATCCGCCAGCACAAAGATCAGTGGTTCAAATGTGATGACGCCATAATCACCAAGGCCAGCATTAAGGATGTACTTGATAGTGAAGGGTGAGACTGGAACTAGGCAACAGCAATAATGCAAAAATGCAGCATGAAACGTCATTTGAAATCAAAAGTTTCTCTTTTTTTCTACAGGTATCTCTTATTCTACCATAAACAGTTCCTCGAGTACGAGTAGTCTTAGTGACCACTGACCACGAAGAACCACTGTTTCTAATGAGAGAGCCAAGGGACTGGGGACAGGATGAAACACAAACACACAAACCTACCTGAAACTCTTTGACTACCAGTCTGCTCCTCCAGCGCTGGAGGACAAAAATAATAAATAAAAAAAAAGACGTGTGAAATCATGCAACCTTTCAAAAGAAAAAAAAAAAAGCACTGAGCTACTTCTTGGCATCTACTTGACAAAACTGAATGAAGAGGAGAGAAGGAGGAAGAGTCGAGCTTCATCAGTTCCAGGCTTAGGCAGAGGGAGGAGGCCCCACACCCCTCGATCTCTCTCCTTTTACCTTACTTCCTGCTGCAGGGGCCGAGTCTGAGCGTGACTGACTCTCATGTTGATTGGGCACATCTGGATTTTTCTTACAGTATTCTGAACCCCTATAACCACACACTCTCACACACAAACACACCCCCTCCATTTCTCACCCATGGTGCTTTCGTTTCAACTGACCAAGCATTTAACTTAGTCATGATGGAAGGCATGTTGTCATATGCACTTGGGACTGAAAATGACAAAAAAAAAACCAAAAAAAAAACCCCAAAAAAAACCTAATCAAAAAAATAAATAAATAAAAATTCAAAATAAAATCAATGTATTATGAACTTTGCAAGAACATTTTTAAAGGTATGGTTATGATTCTTATCATTTGTGAATTTAGTTATAAAATACTGTATGAATCTAGTATACATCTATTTTTAAGAGCAAAGAAAACATGGGAGAGCTTAGAGACGCTGCCTTTGCCAGCTGCTGAGGAAGCGCTGCCATGGAAACTAAACAGATTTGGACCTGAGTGTGCTCATGTTCCATTATTTACTTTGTTGATTGTTTTATTTTTAAGTCTGGTTGAGGGCAGGGAATATATATTTTTTTAGCAACTCATTGAATTTTGAGTTTTTTTGTTTACTGTTCTTTTTCTGTTAAATTTTTTTTTTAGTTTCAGTACAGTCATATGTCCCTCGCTGTCCTGGTACTGGAAATGTTTTTGGACGTATTATACTTTCATTCTTGTGGAATTGTTGGTATAATGATGGTGATGATTAAATTGGCTCACCTTTGCTGTTTATGAATTGTATGTTGAATGTGAGCTTTGGGTTTGGTTTGGCATTCTGAAGAGAAGACATACATACAACACATTGAACTCCAGATGAGCTCCTCCATTATGTGAGAATGCTGTGGTCTCTCCTCATTAAACACCTTGAATACTCTGCAAAAAAAAAAAAAAAAAAAGAAAGGAAAAAAAAAAGCCCGTTTAACAACACTGCATGCAACTGGGCTTGTGATCTAACAATGTGAAGAACTGCCCTCGGTAATGCCTCAAGGCCTGCTGCCCATCAAGACTTTTGTTCTGTATTTTGAGCATGGGATGGCGATCATTTGAGATAAAGGGGGTAAAACACATCACACATAAGTGGGCACCGTGCGGCCACAGCCTGGCTCCGAATCCATCAGTGTAAATCTTCTCCATGGCAACTGTGTGGCTGGTATAGACCAGTGTGGTTCGTGGTGTGTCTTGCCTCTGCAGTGCAGTAAACCCAGTGCTCTATTCAATCAGTATGCTGTCAAGTCAGACTTTAGATAATGCACATGCACATCAGGGTGTTGTGGTATGTTTTGTTTGAATATCACTGATTGTGTATGTATTAAAAAAAAATACTGAATAAAAAAAATATTCACTTGTGTATAAGATGAGGGCCCTAACCTATCACAAAGTAATGCCACATAAAAGAATAAACAACAACCCTTGGTTGTTTAGCTGCTCTGTAATTGAAATCAAACATGCATATCCTTCGGTCTGCTGCAGAACCTCAGCGAGAGGACAAGTGGGTTTCTTAACAGTAAAATCAAAGACTTGTGAAAATGGTGGCACTATGGTTTTAATGTATCATGGAGCAGTTAAGGCCACCCAAGGACATTCAGGGACACGGCTGAAACGAAAAGGAAGAGGAGAGCTTCATTATCCGTTTCAGTGATTAAACTCAGAACAAAACTGGAAATCTGTATATGTTTTTGTTTTGTTTTTTTGTGTCTCATTCCTTCAATTTCCCCTTCCCTTCATGGGAACAGTGTGACCTGCTAACCTGTATCACTGCTGCCAAGGTATTATCATGATGGAACAAGAGAGCACAGAAACAAAAGGAGCTCAGTTCATGAAGACCTGACAGAAAAACACAAATAACACTCAGTGTCGCATTTCTGGCCATAAAGCAGATAGTTATGCATTTGACTATGGCGCCACGGTGTGGTCAAACCAAGAACCACAACACTGAGGGAAAAAAAAGAAAACCCTGCATTCAAGATTGTGCCACTTCAAACCGAAAAGAAATGATATTCCCAAGATACACCTTCACTCTAAAACGTGTTTCACAGGCTTTGTGTAACATGCAGTACATTTCTACAGTAACTATACACAGTCCAATGTGCCAGAAAGATGAAATGTGAAGTTTTGACATCTATATTTTGCATTTATTGTAATTATTTGAGAAATAACAGTGATGTTGAATATTCAAACTTTGATGTGAAGAAACTTACTATTTATTTTTTCTTATTTCATACCTTTTATTATCAATTTTTTCCAGAGATATATTTCACAATATTTACACCACAACAAAGTTGACAGTATGCTTGTTTATTTAGTTTCAACACAACTATACACAATCTTTGCTCCATCAAATGTGATGTGTCAGGAAAAAGAAACCGGAAGAACATGCGAGACATGAAAAGATTGACCAAGGCTTTTAAAACTTCTCCTTTTAGCATTAAAAAAAAAAAAGGAACATACACTGAAGTATTCCACCGATATCAACTGGAAAGACTGCTTTGTGGATCTTAAAATATGCAGCCATTTGAAAAACAATGAACTATGAGCAGATTTGTACAAGATCACTTTGCCAAAAATAACAACTCTAAGACTGATGGATGATATAATGGATGGTACAATTTATGCATGTCCAGTCTGCATTAATTACAAGTAAACAATGACATGTGTCGCACTACTGTGACACATAAAGCAACATGTTTGGTTTTGCTCTGGCTTACGTTTTCTAATGCGCACTCACAGAAACTACGCACTTTATTCTCCTTCAGTGTGACTGTTGGATGCTGCTCTCGTCTTTCTTTATGTCTAAATTAATAATTAATGTACAGAGTCCTCTCTCCATTTTTCATATGCTAATAGATTTAACGATGCCAACAACACTTCTAGTCACTGTTGCCATGGAAATACAGGACACTAAAGGTGTGTCGCATCTGTCAGCCGTATTAAAATGTTCTACAGGCCAAATTCAACTGTACTGCAGAGACAGATATTGGATATGGGATTTCATTAATCATGATTGTGGGTGTGTGTATGTGTGTGTGTAATACATCAAACCGGCCTAAAACACGAAGAAATTATATCCACAGGCTTTGTTTTTATTGAGTATGGTTACATTCTATATATACAATATATATATATATATATATATGCAACGGCTTGGTTGTTTAAATCAATGTAAAACGAACACCTGCCAGATGAAGTCCATATAATGTGAGTGTGTGAACAGATTTGATTCCCTACAACATGAGTAATACCTGGACCACACAAATACACACACACATGCACACTGGATACTTTGCACATTAATCATCATCTGTCACTGACTTTGTTGTATGAGGAGGAACCTGCACACGTAGGGGGAAGGTGTACTAACGCACACACATTGTACGGTGACAGACAGGGAGACACAGGATGTCGGGATGAACTATCAGCTCCCTGAGCAACATGGTGATGACGATGATGATGACGATAATGATAATTAAGGAACACCAGAGCCTTTGGAGGATAAGTGTTCTAGCCCTTCACAAATTTGCGTCTCTCAGACATTGCCCTTGTGGCCTCCCAACTGCCCCAGATTATAGGAGGGCGGGTTGATGTCAGCATGCAAAGTGTGACCACACTGTGTTTTCTGAAATGCAACACAGCAAGATACCATTTAAAATAAAGTCTGTATGACTTTACCATAAGTTATAAACCTGTGCCTCAGGACTTCTTAGATAGTGACACATTGTCTTGTAATAACTGAAAACAAAATCGAGGAAACTTGTATATAAGTCACTTGGTGACCTCTGAACTCTGGCACACACCAAAGAAGACTGGTGAGCAGGAAATGGGAGTGAAACAATCATTCATGGAATATTATCTGAGCAGGTCGTTCACTCCCAGATAACATGACAGCCAATAATCAGCATTCATATGGAATAATTTAGAGTCATGCAGCATGGCATTTTTGGTAGAAGCCGTTCAAGAAACAATATTACAAGATACACGTGAATTATATTAAAAGAACCACGATAAAAACAATTCAGCTCAGCAAAAGCAGCCACACAGTGACATGATTTATATCACACTTCAAAAGAGTTTCTATACAACTTAGCAGCACTTTGGTTAGAGGCCAGGTTGATATATTGACCAAGCCATTGGCACAATATAAATTATGCATTTAGCCAAAATGAAACAGATAAAAATGACACATCACTTAGTATTTTACTATTGACTGAATATTACCTTTCACATTTTCATTTGATACATTTGTATAACAAGTAAAATTGCTCACACATATGAGAAAACAGAAAAATCAATGGTTCTAATATTCTTAATGCTCTGAAAAAGTCATTACTTATTCACAAGAGATTGACAACATAATGGCACCAAATATAAAATCCTCTTAATTTCTATACAGTCTCTTTTCTTATTTTTGGTACAGTTATTTCTGGAGTCTGGAGAAAATCACCTGCTCGTGGGACAGCAACAAAAACATACGAGCAGAAAGCATTCGAAAGTCGGTGCAGCCCCTGTGCTGTGAACTAATCCGAGGTTTCCAGTATATCCAACGTCAATACACTAAAGACAAACACATTTCATTTAGAGCACGGAGCAAACATTTTTATGAATTTATGTTATAATGTCACAGCCAAGGAAACCCTACACTGTGCCGCGGGCAGAACAAAAAACAGTCCAGTTTGACCTCTATTTGATTTTCTGTCTCTCTTGGTGCTTTGCCCTCCTTAATAAGTCAAACATTCCTCTCAGAACCCCTTGTCTAATATTTAATGAGCTCCCTTCTGATGTGAGATATCCGTAATTTGTGCCTTTTCCCAATTTCAGAGATGTCTGCATGTGTGTGTGTGTGTGTGTGTGTGTGTGAGTATGTGTGTATCCAAGTCTAGTTACCTTTCTTTCAGATGCTGGTTTGCAGGTCGCCATTCAGCAGAGTACTTTGTGTCTCCGTCGGGTCGTTCATCATGTGGGATTTATCTTGCCGGCTGTCACTGCGCTCCACCTCGTCCAGCCCCCCCACCTTCTTGAGACAGAGAACATTCTGGAAACTCTTTTTAAAGTTCTCTGACAGGAAAGCGTAGAGGATGGGATTGGCGCAGCTGTTTGCGTAGCCAAGCACCACCACAAAAGCGAATGTGCTCCTCAGGACGGGGGTGGTGCTGATGGTACCCGTTACCGAGGTGACATTGAAGATGTAGAAAGGCAGCCAGCAGAAGACAAACACCGCCACCACGATGGAAACCATCCGGGTCACCTTCCTCTCTGAGCGCTTCCTCTTGGACGAGCCCACGCGGATGCCTGAGGACTTCACCTTGATGATGATGAACAAGTAGCAAAGGCAGATGACCATGAGGGGCAGGAAGAAGCCCAGGATGAAGGTGTAGAACATGAACGCTGTGTAGTAGGCCTCTTGGGGCTCAGGCCACACGATGGTGCAGAAGCTGCCATCATGCTTTACGATGATGCCACTGTAGATGACGATGGGCAGGTTAACCATCAGCGACACTCCCCACACTGCTAAGTTGATAGTCTTGGCCATGCGGGGCTTGCGCCACTTTGTTGACTTGATGGGATGCACCACGGCCAGGTAACGGTCAATACTCATGACCATCAGGCAGAAAATGGAAGTGAACTGGTTCAAGGAGTCAACCGTCATCACCACCCTGCAGAGCACAGGACCAAAGGGCCAGTGGACTAACGCCAGCTGGATTGCAATGAATGGCAGGCCCAGCATGAATAGCACATCAGCCACTGCCAGATTTAGGATGTATATGTTGGTGACCGTCTTCATCTTGGCATAGCGCAGGATGACGTAAATAACAAGGGCATTCCCACAGAGCCCCACAGTGCAGACCAGGAAGTAGAGGCAGGTGATGACGACCGTGCTGATTCTGTTGAACCTGTGGTCTGTGTAGTTCCCATGGAGATCAGACTCATTGACCTGAAAGAAGCCGTCATACATGAAGTGGTCTGACAAGTTCGGAGGGAATGATGGGAAGATCCAGGAATCCATGATGCTTCAGTTACCGTCTCTCACACCAGTTATGACATCCCACCTGCAGATATGAAGACCTTCGTCAGTAACAGAGTAAATCATTTCAAATGCCTTCTCTCCTGACGGTTGCAGTGTAACAGATTGACTATTGAACTATTGATTTACATTTTGTTTTTATGCTTTCTAGGGAAACAAAAATGAGCTCAATAGCTCTCATCTTCATCTGATATTTATCGTGATCTCTCTTTTGTCCCTCGTTCAGATTACCTGCTAATGGATGTCAGTGTGTTGAACCAAATGATCTGGTTGTTATCAACGCCAATAAAATGGTATTCTACAGCGCCGAGGTGCACATGGATGAGGAGGCCCAGCACGATATCATCCATCAGAAAAACAGCTTTTCTCCCATGTGCCTGCAGATGTTAGAGTCAATTGTTTCAATCTGTTCCTCACCCTTATGGAAAGCAGCTCCTGTAGGGCATTTATAGATTTTTATATAGATTTTACTTTGTTATCCTCTTCGCCTGGAACAGAGCTGACTGATAGCACCTCTAAAGAAAGGCAACTCAGGACCTGATTCCTACCAGAGGCCAGACCTTGGCTGTATGTTCATTGGGTCAGGCACTGCTGCTTAGGGCTATCACTCTACACGCCCCACCGTCTTAAGCTCTCCCCGGGGAGAAGCTCATCCCGCACATTTTGCTGAATGATAAACTGTGACTTCTTACAGTGAATTCATTGCTGCGACATTTTTTTTTGTAGTTTATTAGGGGGTGGACATGGATGTAAATTAATCCCAGCCTAAGTAATTGAATGAAGGGAATCACCGTATTGCCAATAGCCCTGCTGCAGTCAGATTGAGATGCTCACTGTCAACACAGAAGAGCCAAACATGGTCTGACAACTTAGTTTGGTGTAAATAGCCTGACAGGTTATCGTTTTCATCATTGCAGCCCAAGAGGGACCCTGCCTGAGGTCTTGTTTTTTGTGTATAGGTGACCACATGTTGGTAGAGGGGGTTGAGCTCAGCGACAACATGGCCCGCCTGTGCATCGTCTGAGTCCGCTGGATGACAGAATATTGCACAATGTAACAGTTGGAGAAACATGGGGGGAAACATGCTTTGCTTCTTGTCTTCCATAAGATAAAGGTGAATACAATCGATGAATCTGTCAGACACAGAATCAAACAAACAAAAACAACTTAATGCCCCCTTCAAGCACTTTTCTATCACAAATTACTGTTGGCATATAGGCTATGATAGTTTTTTTATTTTATTTTGTATCATGATGTTCTATTTTGTGACACGACTTTAGTAGTTGGGACAGTCTGCACACTATGCAACAAGTATTCTCACTACAATAATCCATACAGAGCCAGAACTGTCGCAAGACACTGAAGCATTTAGTTTGACATCAGAGCAGCTGGTGAAATACTTTAATAAAGTATCTATTCTCACTTATTATTTATTTATTTTTCCTCAAGGTCAGAGCTTCTGCCTTATCTTTTGCTTTCAGTGACAAAAAGGTAAAAGATGAATACATTCTCCTCATGCAAGTCCAGCTCAGTGAAAATTAAGTCAGACTGAGGTCAAGCTTTTTATAAACACTGTGGAAAAAAAAAACAGTTGAGGATTTGACTGGATTTTATGCAATCGAATTTTTCTTTCACACACGCGATTATTTTATCACTCTGACACTGCAGTGGATAATCAGACCAGAGCTTCAAATATTGAACCTGAAAATCTGATCAAATTATAAAGATAACAGCAATTAAAACAGGACAATCACATAAACCCAAAGCAAGGACTGAGCATTCACTCCACTGTAAGTCAACTTTTAGTATCCTCTCACCTGCAACCTGCTGATCTCACTAATCACAAAACACGCTGAGGATTGAAGTATTTCTGCATTTATGGCAGATTCATCTTCTTCATCTTCACACACTCCCTCAAGTTTCTCCCACAGGCATCGAATTGGAAAAAGATGGGACGGTCACGGGATTTCCCCCCCTTTCTTTTTCTTTTAACAATCCCTCAATCTGCGGACAAACGGGTCGGACTAGTGTAGAAAAGCTGTCCGCCCGTCGCAGCGCTCAGACTGCTGCTGCCGATGCGGAGACGTGCGGAGCCAAAGTGCGCTGAGGAGCTGCTGCAGACTCACCTCTCAGCGGCAGAGAGGCTGCCTCCTGTGGTAAGGCTGCACAGCCCAGCCTCCACACACACAGGAGGTGATTTAAGTCCAAGGAAACAGAGATCAATTCAAAGTGACACATCAAATTAACCGAGTGACGGGGCGGCGGGACACAAGAGCTCTGCGGGGGACGTGGTCATGATTTAAGCGCAATGCTTGTTCCCTTGTGTATTTATTTATTTATGAAATAAATAAATGAAAAAAAAAATCACACTGACTTGATCTCACAACAGGTGATACACTTGTCCGCTTTGTCACACATCAAAACATGAAAACGTGTTGAGGTTCAAACCAAACTGGCCAAACGCACCAAAGCGGTGCAATTTTTACGCACCATTTGGCACAGCTGCAACAGGGGCAGGACAAGACAGGGGCCTTGGCTAGACGCGGACCCCGGACCCACCTACATGCCACCGGTGGCCAGGAGCTGTATTGCACGTCCAGGCAGGAGTAGGACTTTTCAGTTCCCTCCAGCCGTCTGGGGGCAGCACAGTTGCGATCAGACTCTGAGCGCAACTCCAGTTACGCGCCGTGGAAAAGTTCCCACGCTGCACCGCCAATTGGCTTCAACTACTGTCACTCAAGAACGTTTAAGTAAATTAGTAAAGTTTATCACACGTAGGAATAGGTGGATGCAACTCCATCCACATCAGCTTCACCAGGTTTTTCTCCACACAGCTGATAATGACGGAGGAACCAAGTCCAGGCTGCAGGACATCCCTTCAGAAACAACGTGGTTGAAGACAGAGGACATGTCCATGTACCTCAACTCCTCAGACCACCAGCCTCCAACAGAAATCCCCTCCTGCACACACAAAGTCAGGTAAGTCTGTTTTATTGTTGGTGTGTGCATTCGCAGTTTTGAAGCTGAAATCATTGGGTTGGACCGTGTTGACACAGAGCTGCAGGGTGCCATGTTGCTGCTCGTGTTTTCCTTTTGTGTGAAGGTTTTAAAGTTGTGTTGCTTTTGGTATTTTGTGCGAGAGTGCCTGTTATTGAGCGGGAGCTGTTTCTAGGTGGAGATTTTTAACAGTTGTGCAAATGTGATCTTTCTTCTGTCAAACCTTTTAGCAGCAGCTGTCCAGTGAGAAGCTTTTACTCTGCTACTGGCTTTAATAACATGATTTACTGTGAGGCAGAGACTACACCCGGCCTTGGTGGAACTGGTGGCATTAGGATGGTGCCTAAATGTCTGCAAAAAGGTGGGAGGTGGATGAGCTGACAACTCCGACTTCAGAGTTCTCTGTTGTTTTGCTCCAGCTGGCTTTTGACCTACACTAACAAAGTGAACACAACACGTCAGGTGTCTTCTGCAAAGTTCAATCATGGCTTCTGCCTCACAAGTAATGTGGTTTGTTATGGTTTTATTGAGCATCCACTTGATAAATTATGGACCATGACATGAGCACGGGCCTCCTTGATGTGAGCGTTGGTGCTTAATTGAGTTCACAGATCAGGGACGTGTTTCAGATCTCAGCAGCTGCGGTGACTTTTTCATCAAGCTGGGAGTCTCAGATATAGCTGTTGAATGCTTCGCTGTTGCTGAAAACCCCCGAACAGCGTCAGAAGGTTTTTCATACAGCTCGTCACTGCAGTGGGGATCCTGAAGTTCCCAAATATGGCAGCAAAGTTAGTTTTCCATGTCTCCAACAAACCTGTGGGCTGAATTAAGGGGACATCAGTGAAGTGAGTGTTGATGTAACCCAGCAGGCAGCAGTCGGACCCTGTCAGTTTTTCCCTGGCCTGCACATCCTTCTGCTTCTGCATTCCTGCTTCTAGTGACAGAATATTTCTGATAATGATTTTTTTTTTTTTTTTCCTGTAGGCGCTTGTTTCAGATGGGAGTTAAAAATCTGTGAACATTATGAAGAACCTAAAGAACATTGAGTTATATTCTCTTAATATTTCTAGACTAAATTGACTGTGACTCCCTGTCAATCTGCGGAATGTGGGGAAAAAAAACCAAAAACATTTGATGGATTAAAACCATGTCTCTGACTTGTAATTATTTTTGCTCTGTGAAACACAAAATTGTTTATTTTGGCTGTATAATTGCAATTTTTTGTGACTAATTTTTCCATTCCGAGGAAAAAAAAATCACATCAAATAAAATTCCCACTGGCACCCACTTACCATTTAGAGATAGCAGGTTATTTTTAAGTATACCATAAATGTCAAAGGGAAACAATTGTACAAAATGATGGGAGTCGGTGGTAGTTCTTGACTCTCCATTCATGGGAAAGTTCTGTGTTTACATGAATCCCCTTGTACAGCAGGTGAAAAGGTCATGAGAGAACTTAAACAGATTAAGTAGGAATAGGAGTCATTTATGAGAGGTTAATTGTCCCCATAGGAGCAATCAATGACCTATCAACTTTATGTTGTGTTGAATTTAATTGGAGTAATCTAAAGCAATATAATGATTTTCATGTGATTAGATTTTTAAACAGATATGCAAGTTGAAATAAAAGAAAAGGCTTACTTCTAAAAATCCTTCTTTACCACTTATTAGGAGTCTCCCAGAGGGAAACCACTTTGACATTAGACATTGGCATTGAAAGATGTCCGGAGTGGAACCAAGGTTTCGCCCTTGGTTGATTATTAGTGTTGATATAATGCAGGAGAGAGCTCGAAGCTCAGGTCTGTATTTGCTTCTTAATTACTGAGGCATGATCAAGCACCAATCTAGTTCTGGGCTCCTGAATTGAACGTATTGATTATACATCCTGCTGCAGTAAATTGTCAATTAGCTGCTTGAGGTGGTCGCAAAATATTCACTGCATTCCACTGATGCTTTTGGCGTTTGTTTTTTGTTTTTTTGTTTTTTTGTAATGACAAATCTATGAGAGAAACAAATGAACTGCGTACTGTATACTGGAAGTTATTGCTGCAATATGTAAGTGCAAAAAAAAAAAAAAGTAGTTCTCCAGTGGCTTCGGGCTAACATCTGTCTGATTTTCAGACTTGTCATGAGAGTAATGAGACTTGAAGTTGGTGGATGCTGTTTTGATGGATCAAAGCAATATGCCTTATCTGTCATGTTTCAGTGATATTGTCTTTCCTCTGTTATATGGCCACGCTTTTCTAGAGGGTCTGTTAGTCAAAATCATGAGATAATAATGTCAAATAAGCCACTTGTAGGGTTTTTTTTTTTTTTTTTTTTTGCCTTTTGGGTTCAGTGGATATCAAAATATGAATCAACTGCTCACTCACTCTCACTCTCATCTTCACTTTATCAGGGTATAATACAACTAAACTGCTGACATCACAACCATTTCTAGTTCGACAGCTGACACTCTTTGCATGTATCGAATAAATTTTTTTCCCTCCAATGTATGATGCTCAAAGACGAATGGTCTTTGAAGGTACTGAAGTGTATGGAGCGCTCATATAGTTAATACCGTCATTTTGAGGAGCAGAACTTCAAGAAATATATTTGAGGCATTCAGATATTCTATTTGAATTTGCCATCCTGCCAGAAAGGGTGTTTTAAAAACAAACATCAATATTCTTGCTGCTAAATTGTGACTACCCAGGAGTGTCAGTTACAAGCCTGGACAGACTGCTCCATGTGTACTCATTACACATTGCTGTTTATTTACATAAACTGACTGGCTGGCTGCTCTGATAAAGGCTGCTGGGACCAGCTCTCGCTCCAGGGAAACAGTTGTGTTAACTGGGAGATTCTGAAGGATGTTGATCAAGATCTATCACACTGCCCCCCCCCCCCCCCTTTTTTTTTTCTCCCCATTGCACTATGGCAAAAATTGTTCCTCATATCTTCCCTTTGCAAGCCTTTCTTGATTTGAATGAAACCACTTTAAAGCCGTTTTTGTTTGTTTGTTTGTTTGCCTTGCCATTCTTGGAGTATGACGTTACTTGCTCTAGTTTCCTCCAAAGAAACTTAAAAAAATGACAGTTTTTTTTTTTTTTTTTCCTCATTCATAATGCACACTGGAGGCTGTGTCACTCAGTTTTGATGTGTGTTCTATTACTATCCCATTGTTTACTGACAGATGATGGATATTTTGCATTACTATACAAGTTATGTTGTGTGTGTGTGTGTGTGTGTGTGTGTGTGTGTGTGTGTGTGTGTGTGTGTGTGTGTGTGTGTGTGTGTGTGTGTGTGTGTGTGTGTGTGTGTGTGTGTCGGCCCTGCGATGGACTGGCGACCTGTCCAGGGTCAATCCCGCCCTCACCTGGAGCGTTAGCTGGCTCCAGCACCTGAGGCCTGTTATTTCATCAGTGCCTGTGATGAGTTGAAAATGTGATCTGTGGTGACTTACTGAAGGAAATTCTCCTGTCAAGCATGACAAGGCCGTCAGTATTTGTGAGCCGTTTGTGTGCTCATCACTGCGTCTGTCGTGGTTTCTATCAGATACAGATGTGATACTGGAGGTGATTGGCAAACTGGGAACAAACAATCTGGGTCAGTGCTCACGACTGAAATGTTGACATGACAAATCTGTTTAGCCTCACTTGAGTGTTTGATGCAGAATATAAATACTTACTAATTCCACGTTTCCCATAATAGCTGTACCAATGACATTTAACATATTGGCATGTTAATTTCAAACGAACAAACATTCATCTGTATGGTTGCACTTCATCTCAATTTGGATTATAAATGACTTTTTGATTGAATATGTGAGTAGTGTTGAGGTGACACATGAAAATGGATAATTATCATGGAGGGGGGTGTTGCAGCTGCAGCTCTGGTCTAATTGAACATATGTTTTTGTCACTGATTGTGTTGTGCAACAACACACGCACACTTGATCATATAGAGTTGGATTCTGTGGCATATCCACACAGCCGCTGCTCTACCTCTTGCCACCTGTTTGTATATAATAGCCCACAGCTGGTCACTTCCTGCCCTGGCTGGGAACGTGCTCGCAGCACCTCCGAGAACTGTCACAACCTGTCATCTGTTACACAAAGCGGTGGCTGCTCACAGTTTTGTTTTGGTTTTTTTTCCATTTCTTTTGTATGTGGTTGTGTCTGTGTGTGTGTGTGTGTGTGTGTGTGTGTGTGTGTGATTGTGTGTTGCTCTTTATGGCTCAGGGGAGCTAAAACAGCAGCTTGTTTCAAGGTAGTTAAGTGTGATTGATTGGCTTTGCTCCAGGTTGTGCCTTTGGACTTTTTAAGGCTCTCTTATTAAATCCTGAACTCTCCTAAATTCCCTTTCTCTAACAATGGCAGGGATCAAAACTGTTTCATCACATTCATTCTCAGAGCATTAAAGATCAAACAGCTTTATGAGAAAGACAACATATTAGAGACCAGAACATCTATAGACATGACATGAAATCAATGTTTATTGTAGTTTTTCAGTACCTTATGGATGCTATATTTCTGTTTTGGTTGGCATGTTGTTTTGCTTTTTGAATTTCCATTCTTGCGATGGTTGTTTTGTTTTTAGCTTCTGGTTAAACATTCACATGTTTTATTTCTGGTAGAACATGCTAATTAAAATTTAAATGGAGTCTTTTAATACTGGGGACTATTTTCAGCCTCAAAGATCAATGCCATCTCCAAGCTTGGCAGTCAGCTCACAACCTTTTTAGATGTATGTAGCTTAGCCTATCCTCCCTGCTGTGTAACCTACAACATAAAACATTAAACCACATTTTCCTTCCATTACGCAAGATTTTTTTTTTTTTTCTCCTTACATTTAACAGACCTTGAAATTGTTTTCATCCACTTTTCATTTCAGGCTTTAGACAGCTTCTCCAAAACTGCAATATTGTCCGACTTGTATTCCTTTTCAGGGTTTTTGGCTGGTAGAATTTGAAACATTAATGATTGAAATTAATCTTCTTATTAAGATGACATTTTTCACCAAGCACTCTTTCAAAGTGTTCCTTTTTTTTTGGCGGACTTGCCATTGCCTTGGTGTTTCTGGTTTTGAATTTTAATGTAGCATTACTGACTCACTGAAGTGACAAAAGTTCTGTAATGATATTGATATTTTGTGTGTGCAAACATGCACAGAAGAGCTGCAGAGATCACAGCTTATAAGCAGGTCAATAAACCACACTGACTGTAACCCTCCAGGAAATGCTGCTAATCTAATCTCCAGATTGGACTATCGATGATCATTGCAATTAAGCAGTAATAAATGCAGCACTGTTGTCTCACACAACCACTGCCTCACACAACCACATTGTCACATGACCAACATGAAACCACAAAAATTAAAAATTAAAAGATAAATATTAATGTTCTCACAGGTGTCACTAAGAGCAGTTATTGCCATCATGCCCACCAGTTGCCAATACAGATATATGCGACAGAATAAGTTATAATGAATAGATAAAATGAATACAGGGAAGTAACAAATAAGTATGAGTAACAAATAATTTCAGTTTACTTTGTTGATGGTTGTGTATTTAAATGTTGCTTTTTCACTGATTTAAATTGATTGAGCTTTAAAGGTGCTGCCATCTGAGATTTGTTTTCCACTTACAGTGGCGTCAGGCTATCTGTTTCCAGTCTTGATGCTAAGCAAGGCTAATTGGGGACTGGCAGCAATGAGGTTGACAAGTGTTCGATTTCCTCGTCCGTGTCCTGTGATCGAGCTTGGTGTATGCCACTTTGAGGAGTAGTAATTAAAAACCATATGTCGCCTCTGCCACACAGCAGTCTCCATGATGAGTTTTAACTTATCTCTGGCCAAACATCAGGCTGCTAAACTACATTTCTTGTCACACAACAGAGACACACTACATGCTCAGATTTAAGTGTGTCTGCAGAGTACCACTGAGAGCACCACTAGAAGAGAAGTCATGCCATAACATAAAAGAGCTATAATCAGTATGCTGTCACACGAATCCCTAAAAATACCGCACATCCACAGATCATATCTAATCCATAGAGCAACGACTTGAGTGTGAACTGAGAATTAAGAGCAGAAGATGAGTAGTGGAGCTCCTGGTCACTGTGTGCTGCTCGCTAATCTCATCAAAGCAGAATTGGTTTTCATTCTTTTCTTCAGAGCCTCGAGAT
Source organism: Remorina albescens (assembly GCA_034769265.1). NCBI lineage: Eukaryota > Metazoa > Chordata > Actinopteri > Carangiformes > Echeneidae > Remorina > Remorina albescens. Next base: position 8,877,717 of record CM068493.1, read on the forward strand.
GATGATGATAAAGTATCTCATGGAGGGAGGCAGGCATTGGCTCAGCCTTCTCAGGTGCTTTCTCTCTGAATGAGCTTTTAGTGGCACTGTTATATTTCATTACTTAAAACACTGTCTCAGGGTTAAATTTGCGTAAAATGCTAAGGGGTGTGCTGGGCACACCCCTACTGACCACTGTAGTTGGCTGTCTGTGACACCCCCCCCCCCCCCCCCAACCCACAACTCGCATGCTATAATACTGGAATCACTGGAGAAAACGGACTTATTTCGCAATGTGGCTTTATTTTTATTCCACTTGTCATTTTAGATTTCTAGCTCCACTGAGTCCAAACATCACTTTATATGCTGTGCAGAGCTTCCTGAACAGACTGGAAAATTGCAGCTGGGACTTTATGCCTTTTTAGTTACCACCATCAACATTTGAAATAGGCAATTTAATGCCTTTTTTTTTTTTGGAACTGTACTATGATATAGTTACTTTACACTCTGCCACCTCATATTCCACGCACTTCTCTTTACTATCCAGCTGGAACGTCAGCCAGAATGCTTCTTAATTCCCATTTGTTGCACAAATTAAAACAATTTATCTCCTGATACGTGCTGGTCTCCTCTCAGAATTCAGCAATGTGATGAGTTTGTTTGTGCCGCCTTTAAAAATACCACAGGTTGCTGAAATGAAGATTTAACTGTAATGTTGAATACAATCTATTCCTAAATTGCCTTGGGATTATAAGAAGGGTAATCAAGTGAATGACACAACAGTTTACCTCTTTTTCCATGTTGTGGAATCAAGAATAATGTTTGAACATCTTGTCTTTAGCATTGACCCAAAAATAAACACCTTGGAGATGTAACCATAGACAAAAACAAAATGTTAAAATATACAGTAATGACCTAAACCTAAGTCAGTTTAAATTACAAACCTGGTAGCAGGCGGTTCAGTTGAAGTTAGAAGGTTATGCTCTTTAGATATTTTGCACAAAAGCAGCCGGCCCTTGTGCTTTGTCCTCTGTGTTTAGGGAACAGTTTACCAGAGCTGGTAGAACATCGCGTATCATATAGTTGAGATTGTCTGAAGGACCTGAGAGGATCCAATTCAACCTATATCTCATCTCTCCTCTGTTGTGGAGTGAGTTATTATCGGGCTTTAGCCTCTAGTTGTGCAACCTGCCCAATGGCTTTGATTCAGTGCTCAGTCCCTGAACCTCGGACTGCTAACTGCTTTGTAAAAACAGCAGTCTCTTTTTAAGACTTGTTTTTGTGAATTATTTTCTTCAAAGAGCCGTGTGTGTGTGTGTGTGTGTGTGTGTGTGTGTGTGTGTGTGTGTGTGTGTGTGTGTGTGTGTGTGTGTGTGTGTGTGTGTGTGTGTGTGTGTGTGTGTGTGTGTGTGTGTGTGTGTGTGTGTGTGTGTGCGTCTGTGAAAGAGGCTGTGGTTAAGTTAAAATAATAAGCTTTCAGACTGGGGCAAGGGAGGCAGATCTGGCGACAGCCCTGTCCTTGAGGAGAGGTGTAAACAGAATGCACCGCCATCTGCACAACACAGACCTCTTGTCTACCAGCTACCACTGACAGTCCTGCCAATCTTCAGAAAGTAATTACTGAAGTAGCCTCAACTTTACAACTACAGTCTTTGGTTATTTACTGTAGTCTACTGTAGATTCATTTCACATCTTTGAAATGTTTGCATTGAGCTAAAAGCTTAAAAATTACAAGCCTCAAACTCGCCGTGTTATTTTAATGTAAAACACATTCATGTGCCAAATAAGACCCTTGTCTTTCCTCTTAAGTCCTAATAAAATGCCTGCCATATACTGTAATTTATCAAATTCATTAATATGCGTAACACTTTGTGTTGGACGATACTGCAGTCTGCTTTGTTTTTGTGGTTGTGTTTCACATCACCCAAAAAAAAAAAAGCTTTTCATTTGCCCATTCTTCAATGGTATGCTATTAAAACCTGCAGCTTATATTTGTTCTTTGTGGATGGACCTGAGAACAGTAATAGTCCACATTTTGTATAAAGTGAGAGGTCCATTTCTTTTTTGGACTAGAAAACAGGTCTGGTTTTAAGTTAATACTGTGAACATATCAAATGTCACAATCACCACAGAAAGGCACACAGCCTGCAGAAAGCCATCCTTAAACACAACCCATTATGTAACGTTGTGATGGCTCAAAAAGCAGTTTACCTGAAACTGTAAGCTCACACCACGGACAGCAGGTTTACTAATGGGGGAAAAAAAAGAGGCAAGAAGATTTTTTTTTTCTATAAAACTACAAAGCTCATAACACCTGAACTTTGCATCTGCACAAGAGGCTTCAGCTTGACTTTGATGCTCTCTGCTCATGCTCACATTTGATGATATTTATCACTTGTTGCTTCATTGTATGTATTATTTTTTTCACAAAGGCAGCCCTTGTGCTTTGTCCTTTAAATTGTGTTTACCTGACCTGGTACAACATCACGTATCAAATAGTCAAGATTGTCTGAAGAACCCGAGAGGATCCAATTCAGCCTATATCTCATCTTTCCTTCCTCATCTCTCCTCTGTTGTGGAGGGAGTTAACGCAGGGCTTTTATCGCTCGCTATGCAACCTGCCTGAGTGACATTATGAGAAATGGCTATGATTCAGTACATGGTCCCTAAGCCTGAAACTGCAAATGTTAAAATGATGATGATGATGATGAACAGCCTCAACAACACTTTTAAAGCCCAACCAGCCAGTTTAGCAACAGAAAAGCAAAGATGGATGCAAAAGCTTCTGTCATTTACATTTATGCAGCAAAATGAAGAATACATTTACATGAGTAATCATAACAAACTAATTCGTCTTGCTTGTATTCTAAAAAGGGTCCTCATGTTGTAGCTTTTACTGGTAAAATGCTGCCAATAAGGGAAGAGACCTTCACTGCAAACTGACTGAGCTTTTTATTTTTAATTTTTTTTTAAGGTCACTTAATTATTATTTTTTTGCCTATTATATGGAACTCTTGCTTTGAACTCACCATTCATTCAACAGGGTGATAAATTTTGGCCTAATTAGATGTTACTGGGTGGAAATGTTACCTTTTGTTTACATCCCATTTAAAATTGTAATCTATCACACGCTCATCATAATTGTTCCAGACATGTCTAATAGCACCCAATACACGGCTCAGGAGCAGGGTTGTTGAGGGTTGTCCGTCATGAGGAAAAGCTTGTGTTCAGTTTAATAAGGTCAATGAAACGTCGCCTGCTGTAAGTGACCGTCTCTGTCTGTCTGTCCACTTGTCTGTGCATCCGTGATGAGTCGTCTTCGCTCTGGCTTTATTCATGCTTACACTGTGCACGCAGAGGTCCCATGGGGATTATCACCGGTGCCATGCATGTGCATATTTATCCTAGTGAAATGCCACTGCCTCCAGTCACACATGCACACACATGCGTGCGCACAATCTCGCAAAGCCAGTATGACATTAAAAATGGTTGTAAATGTGTATACCAACTGTTTTTAAGTGAGACATCATCATATGATAGTATTTATTCTCATATATCCTTCTGAGTGGATGGTATGTTTTCTTGGAGAGATGGTTGACTCCATGACATCCGGCTGCTACATCTAACAAGCATCGTTGATGCTAGTTTTGCTGGAATCTCATTGCTTGGTGGTGCTGGCTGTGTTAGAAAAGTTGTGTTGTTGTGGCCTGTCTGCCACTTCATGTGGAATAAACAATAGACAAAATTTTTCAAAATGCCCATGTTACCAGATTCAGGATTGTCAGCTGCTTGCTACGCCATCTTGTCATGTGGTCCAGCAAGCGGCTGACATATTGTAACTTTGACTCTAAACGTACAAAGAGAAGTCAAACTTCAGGCTAAATCCACTACCTGCTTTGTAGATGTAACATTTATAAACTATGCATTAATTACTTCGTCTTAAACCGCGAATGAAAGCAAGAAGCAGCAGTTGTACTAATTGCAGAATTGACAGGACTCTAGTTCATGGCAGAGCTGCCTCTTTCAATAAGTGACATTTGGCTTATTTTTGTAAAAGGCTCTTAACAAGTATTGGAAGTTGAATGTTCTGCCTTTGTTGTTAAAATGACACAAAATGAAATCCAGACTGGCTCCCCCTGAGATCTGTGCTTGGTTTCACTCCTTCACTGTTTTCGCTGAGATTTGGTGATGAATCTGCTATGTGCCTTTTATATTCTTGTACACACACACACTATGGCTGTCTCCTGCTGTAGTCTCATTTTACTGATATTGTCAACCTGAAACAGATTGATTCCATTTAGATGAGGAATTAATATTTAATAGTGAACAACCACTTTAAATTGAGGAAACTTGCACATATATGGTCTGCTTAATGTTTGCTCAGCAGCACAGATGACAAAACATGCGATCCAGGGACAGATGGCTGTGTAAGGAGATACAGTAACATGGCAAGTGGAAAACTGAGAGAGGCGAGAGCAGGAGAGTGAGAGGGGAACTTTCCTCTGGCAGCAGTGGTGTGTGTGTGTGTGTGTGTGTGTGTGTGTGTGTGTGTGTGTGTGTGTGTGTGTGTTTGTTGTCGTACACGACTAGAGGCACAATAACAGAGATGGAGAGTTCGGCCTCAGGCACCAGACACTGTTTCAATAACGTGCCGCCCGCTGCTTAATGACTCTTTAGTACAGAATTAACCAAGAGTGTTGTTGCTATTGGAACCTGCCATGTGTTATGGGAAATTTGTAAATGATGCGCTAATGAAATAAATATCCCAGAATAATACTCACCTACATAGGCAATGACATCCTAGTGATTTGTTAATAGTGCTTAGACTGCATACAGCATTTTCATCACTTTCACATGAATAGTTTAACTAAGATTAAAATACGGCGTTACAGTCTGTGCTGTGTTCTTGCTGTACATAAGTAACAATTTTTGTATAAAGACTGACACGGGATGCTGAAATGTATGGCACAGTATGGCTTCCGCTGAATTAAAAGAATGCTGGAAATAATAGTCACCCTCTCTTTTCACACCAAATGTTACCAAATAAAAAAAATCACTTTCACTCAATGTTTCTAAGAGTAAGAACCCAAATCTGATTGCTTATGTTGACATAACCCTGAGTGGCACATTTGTGCCATGAACGTCATGCTTGCCTCTGTTGTGGATGGATGAATCTTCAGCAGTGGAAATTGAAAGGAGAAAACAACAGACATGTCTGTGCTCCACTTATTAGGTCTGCTGCACAGGCGACCTCGATGACGCCAGTGTCCCTCTATGTCGGTCAGACGATCCTGCCATGTGTTTAGCGTGAGGGAAAGGAGATGACAGCCTTGTGTCAGTGCAGGGCAGATCATGACAAATACAATGTCCTGAGGTTTTCGTTGGAATTTGAAGTATTCCAAATAGATGGTGAGATTTAATGTTGGAATCACGGCTGGAAACAAAAACTCGTACTACTCTGAGGTCATCCAAAGAGGCCACAATATCATCTTGACAATGTCATTCTCATCGTCCTAATATGTTCTTCTAGATTACAGCTGGGGTCACTTTAAAGTGTACCACAGCTGTAATCCAGCCTCTATAGTTCATCTTTTGCAGTGATTACATCTCCTTAATTTTCTATTGATTCACCTGAGCAGCAGTAGTGGCTCAAAAAGGTTGTTTTGGATCCTATCAAACTTAATACAATGAGCGATTGAGATTCAATCTCAGCATCAGTTCAGTGTTTCCTATTCATGCAGCCATTTCCCTTTTTTTTCTGGAACAGTTATGCTAATGTTTGGAAAGCTACTTGGGAGAAGGTCTGATATTTTAAATCGTTGCACAAGCAGGCATGATGTTTTCGGTGTTTTGTTACACCTTAAACTGTATCTGTATCAATTCTCATCTGAATGTTGTTGTGTTCCTATGATCTGACTCAGATGGAGGAACTGCAACATTTAACTGTGTCAACGTGGACATTTATATCAGTGGATAAAATCTAGTGTCATGCCAAGTGGCAAATTACAGCAGTGTCAAGAGTCATTGAGGACTGAATGTACACACATTTTTTTTCTCAAGGTTACATTCAACAAAGTAACAGAACGTCACATATGATGACAAATAAATCATAAGTGGAAGCAGCTGTGAGGCCACTGAGCAGAGAGGAGAATGTGATTTCGATGAGACATAAAGCTGTGACATTTAGATTTAGATTTAGATGATTGTCAACATCATGAAGACATAAGGCTGCACAAAACAGAACCAAAACAGACAGAGTCGCCTGCATTTGTATCTCGCCAAGCAATGAAAGTGTTCTGCACACAGAATATGTGGTTTGAAGTGAGACAGATAAATCTGCTATGAAAAAAAAGTATGCATTTTGGGGTTGGAGATGTCACAGCATGCATATCTTAATCCCATACTGTCTCAAGGTGGAACTGAAATTGCTTTGTTGCTGTGGCGACTGTTTGGATGGTGCAGTTACCATTATGTAACTTCCCTTTGGATGTGTGGGTTCAAGGAGAGATAAGAGCGGCATGTTGAGATGAAGGACTGTGATACACAGATTCTCATTATGCTTCTCTGTGCGTTTCTTATTTGTTCCTTTTATGCAGTTGTTGCATCATGAAAAGGTTCCTCCATGGATATGGATACATGTTATATGGTGCGCATAAATGTTCAACACATTGCCTCTTTGCAGTTCAGTGATAAGGCCTGAGTAGAGGCAGTGCTACCACTGTGGAGATCAATTGTGCCATTGGGGAGTAATGGTTGTGGTAATTTCAACAGAAGGTTTATCATGAGGGTCAGACGTCTAATCAAATATCGTTAGGAGCATTAATGGCAGGGCATGCTTAAATTGACTATCCACATAATTTTCTCAAAATAACTATGTTTGAAAAATTGCTGTAAAAAGTCCCGTTGCAAAGAGCAGGAGCTCGATCATTAATGATGAATTCGAAATGTAATTATTTTTCACAGCGGAAATTAAAAATGAGCATGTCCACAAAATCTCCTTGAGCGTAACTAATTACCAGAAAATGAAACAAAAAAATAAAAAATAGGCAGTTAGTTAGTTATAGTGGTTACCAACATCTTTAGTAGCTGGTAATAAATAACTTACTAATGTTTTCTTTAAGCCAATTTTAAACGAATTTTAATTTACTGGTAGCCAAGTTGTTCTGCTGGTGATTATTAGCAGAATGTGTTGTGTAACGATTAAATATAACAGTTGGCATGTTGAAAGTGAATTATTGATGAGGTGATTTATGGTTAATAAAGCCTTTACTAACCCCTTCATCTGATGGTAGGGTTCAGTAAAATGTGCTGGTATAAAATTGTGTGGTTTCCTTAATTTATTTGTTACATTGTGTTTGGACGAGGCCATGCTCGAATTGGTATTTACTATAAAGCGGAAATGCAGTGTGCCCTTCCAGAATGTATTAATAGCTCCATCACAGCGAGATGTGACCACAACAATGAGCACATTTGCATCTGAATTCTCCATGACTCCCTCAGATACAGCTGGCTCTTTGATTTGCCACTGCGCCGTGTTCTTGAAATCAAGCTCGCCTCCATGAACCCTCTCATTATATGACCCAGCATCACCTCTGATCCCAGTTACCTCTCAACAGCAACAGGAACAACCCAATTTCTTCCTTTCAGCTCTTCAGCGGAAAACGTACTGCCCCTTAATTGCAACACGTGGAGTGGACCTGCCCCCCAGCTCCAGGATTCACGAGACATTGTCCATCTTTTCATCAGAGGTCCAGACCTTGAAGTGTTTTTTTTTTTTTTTTTTATATAAACCCAACAACCCATTTCAGATGGTGCGGAAATGAAGAGACATGTTCCAACCTTTCCTGGCAAACAGAAAAAGCCAGAGTAAAGCCTCTAAATGTCAACAGACATTTTTTGGTTTGTTTTCTTCCGTGCATTTCTGGAGGGAGTGAGATGTGACTGGGGTTAAGGATTCCTCTGCAGTGGGGTGTTGACAGCATTAGTGTGTTACTGTGACATTAATACGGTTATGCTCCTCTGACAAAGATGTGTTCCTCTCTATGTTGAAGCATAGTAAATTAAATTTAACCTCATTTGTGGCATGTCTTAACAACTGATGTCATTAATGAGGGCGCCCCTGCTTGGAAAGAAATCTCGCTGCGCCTTCATATGTGCACTTGTATGAATGTTTTTGAGTGTTAAAGCAAGCTAGTTTTTGTTATATTAAGATGTCAGAAGAAATAGGCCGAGGCTCAGGGGAGTGAAACATATGTTTGGCATCATTAATCAATTCCTGCAGATATGGAGCCAAAGGAACAGACTGTGTCCAGCAAATAGGAGTTCCATAGAAACTGGGTTGGTCTGATAAGAGAGAGTATTTGCAGCATATTTACTGTATGGATTTCTTGCAAATTTAAAAAGTGTCCTCTTTAGTTTCCATTAAAAACAAATAAGTGTTTATATATTACCACATTCATCACATTGTGTGTATCTCAACCAGCCCCCATTTGATAAAATAGGTTATTTATCCAGGACTTTGTATCTCAGTTTATTGCCCGCAAATTAAATGGTGTCTCCTGATTTTCAACAGCCAGAGGTGTAACTAAAGAGGGAAATAATAAAAGCAGTGGGGACCTGTTTGGCAAGTTGTTATTAAAGGTGGGTTGCTGTGTTATTTGTCAATATTGAGTACTTTTTTCTGCACCTTTTTTGCCACTACACTGTGTCCCCTCCCTTGCCCACATTGTGTAACTCTCCAAATGGGTAATATTTTTTTCTTACCAAAATATAATTTGATTATTTGATCACAGTGCAGTAGTAATAAGGAAACTGCAGTTTTTCAAAACTTTGAGCGATTTTCAAAAAGGGTTACTCTGCAATTCAGTGACCCCATTTATGAATCCAAAACTGAGTAAACACTCTTTGTTGTTATGGGTAGATGTTTTGGACCGGACTGAGATGCAAGCAGCAAACAGAAAATGAAAAATGTTGTTAGTTTCCAAGGAAGATTTCAATAGAGCTGTAAAAGTTCACTCTGTTCAACTCTGCAGGCTAACTGCCCCCCCCTGAGCCTGGTTCTGCCCGAGGTTTCTGCCTCTTAAAGGAAGTTTTTCTTTGCCACTCTCGCCAAGTGCTTGCTCATGGGGGGATCTGTTGGGTCTCTTTAAATAATTTTATAAAGAGTTTGGTCTAGACCTGCTCTATATGTAAAGTGCCTTGATGTAACTTTGTTATGATTTGGCGCTATACAAATAAATCTGATTTGATTTGATTTAACTGGAGAAACTTTTTCTTTTTTGAAGAATCATTTTTCTGCTGTTACAATATAAAAAAACAAAACAAAGAAAAACCAAGCAAAACAAACTCACTTAAATTAAACCCCGGGAAGTTCAGCTGCAGACACAAATGTGTTGTTTTGAATCAGACACCAATATTATTCTCCTAGCCATCTTTTTAATGACCTGACAAATTAATATTCTCTTTCACGTAGTGCTCTGCGTGTCCAAACACATCATCTCTGGATACTTCAGGCATAATATAGCTGGAAGTTAGAGTTGGGGGACCTCTCCAGACTCTACCTGTGGAGAAAGACTGAAGTCATTAGATTTCATGAGGCGTTTGTGTAGTAGTCAGGCGTGTCCTGGGAGAGGTGATATTGCTAATTGTTCTTACTGCACTCCATAGTTACATCTGATAGTTGGACTCTATTTAGCATCTGTAGTATTTAAAGGCCGCCAGGTGATGTCATAGTCAGGTTCCCTCCCTTCGTGAAACAAACAGCCGATGTTGCTTCCTTCATCCACATCATTTTATTTAATGTTTATTATGGCAGCCATAACAACCGATGTACCCTAACCCTAAGGAAGTATGTGTTTTTTAAAACTAATCAAACCATCACATTAATGGGTTAACCATCGTTACCATGACAATGGAGGTCCGAAACGCCCGCCGCTCTTGTGGGGTCGTTTCTGAGGGTGAAAAATGTGCACGGATAAAAGCTTTGCTCACCGCACTTTGAGAAGTGCTGCACAGTGTGCCAGTCTGACGAGCTGGAGACAGGAAGATTAGTTTTCTTTTCTCTTCTTAATGGTTTCTTAATGTTTTTAAATCGGTGAGGCTTTGGAGGGGAGGCGATTAGACAAGTCCTCTAGCATAAGTGTGTTTTAATAGTGTGTCATACTAGTACATTGTTCATCTTACAGAGTAATCGTTTTTATGTTACTCTCTCAGTTTTTCATGGTCTATACTTTTTGTCATTTTCACATGACCTCTGAGTCACATTTTATGGGCATACTGGACTCCGATGAAATTGAAGGATGAGCATATAAATCATATCTTCCCCCTGTGGAATTTCTGCTCTCTGCACAATCTTGTTTTTTGTCCGTGCTTATCAGTCGAGCTTTAATGTAAGATGAAGAAATCTTAGTAAGACCTTCCTGGATAGATTGTTATCTGTCACATGCAGCACAAACTTATAATGCTGTGCAATTTCATTTCTTTCATATATTTAAGCCTTGAACATCACTGATGTTTTCATGGCTTGCAGTTATGTTAAAAAAAAGTTTCAAATTCATCCAGGGGCTGTGAGCATGCTGGGTGTGTTGTAGATGAATCCATGTGCCTGGTTCACAAAAACAAAAGGCAGTTTGCAAAAGTCCCTTGTTCCAGTCAAACGTAGATGCTTTGAAAGATGCTGAAAAGTGTTTATCATGACTTGGTGCAGTGCTGAGTGTCATAGGGATTTCAAGCAATGAATATGGGAGTAGAATGATAATCACATATCAACTGGTAGAAACATTTCCTACAATGCAAAGAAAAAGCCGGAACTGTTTTTGTACACGTGAGAGGCATCTACAGTCGCCCATAGCATTTAATCTATCTGTGTTGCTGCACTGATATTGCCTCAAAGGATATTGCTTCAAACTAAGCAGCCGTGGTTCTTCCCTGTCAAACACAGGAGCTGAATGGGTCCCAGACAGACAAACACAGGCTTTGTTAGCAGGAGAAATGGTGACGGTTTCCTTTCTCTCCGTCCAAAAGGTCAGGGGTTAACGGTGCGTTTCTTGACACTCATTATGGGAGCAGATAAAAGGCCTGATGAGAATCACTTTCATTGGAGCTTCCAGTCAGCTGCACAGCCGATCTCAGCTGAACACAAACACGTTCATAGCTAACAGTGTAATAATGGGCTTTGATTTACAGGCTGCGAAAAAGATAAAGGATGGTGAAAGGGGTGATGATACCGTTCTTCCACTTAGATTTGTTTTCTTTCTTTGCTGTAGTGATTTTTCTCTCTCCAAATGATCAATTGTCAGACAGCAGCAAGAAAAGGATCATATTTGGTTATACTTTGAAATACTACTCAATGTTTGCATCAGACTTGTTGATCATTATGTCTTCAGAATATATGTTCATATGTTCAATATATGTACTTAAACCACTCTATAATTATGACTATCTGGCTTTACTCAGAAAATGAATGCATGTCTGAACATCGAGTTTGTTAGCATCAGCTATTAATACGTTAAGAACTGCAATCAAGAACAGAATCCGCCGACAGGCTGACAAACTACCGATATAAACATTCACTCAGTATCTTTTTGAAATGTAAGTAAAGCAAATGAATGTTCCATATTCCATTCTCTCGGAAGCTCTTAAGTGTACTCTTATCAGATGTAGAGCAAAAAGATGGGAGTCTTGTACTTTTTTAGTGTCATTATTATTATTATTACCATATAATTGCACCCATTACAACATTTTCTGTCAGCCATTAGATATCAGAGGTTCTCCTGGCATCCTCTCTGCTGGCAGTAGTGCTTGTCTGGCAAATGAAAAAGCAGGTGCTCTTTACTTTTAATGGTGATTCACTGTTTGCTGCCCAGTGACATCTGATGAACAGGCCTGAGCTCACATGGATTCCAAACTGTCATGCAGGTGCCAAATGACTCTGCTGCTGCTGCGAGTTGATAGGCAGCCACAGCTGGAGCAAAACTAAAGCTTTACTTTCAGTCATAAAACATTTAATCGCGGTCTTACATGATTTGGCAGGTCTAGATATTAAAAAAATCAGCAGTGTGTAATTTTAACTGTGGATATAAAGAATTGATGATAAAATGTAGATTTTTCTGGGTTTATTTATTAGATATTCTGGGCAACATTAGCAGCCAGACCAATTTAATTCTGATTCACATCGCTGGGCAGGTGGTGGTATGATGTTGGCATCAGTGTGAGCAGCCAGAAGCACCAGGCTGAAGTGGCAGCCAGTTGGACTGATATGGTGGATAGTGATTTGCACATGGATGGGCAAATCAGAAGACTGCTGCTTAACTTGATGAAGAATAAAATTGAATTGAACATAGTTGTCAGGTTAGGAAATGCATGAATGGAGAAATACTAGATAGTGTGGGTGCGAGGGAATTACAAATAAGGTAGTGAGGAAGTTCTCATTCTTTGGAAAATAATAATAGTTATGATCTGTTACTGATAACTGTACACGTGTGGAAAAACACAAAGGGGTGAAGGCACAGTGGGGCTCTGACATTCTCTCATGAATCTTGGTTTTCCTTGTATCAAGAAAATAAATAAGATGAATTAAAATTGCTACTTTTATCGACTGATTAGCTGCAGATTAATGCTTTGAAGGTCTTAGATTTCGTTTGCACGTCAAAAGGTGTCACAGTAACTAGTGGGAGATGTTTGTGTGATTATTCAAGCAAGTTATAATTATCTAAAGAAAAATATATTCCTCATAGTTGTTTTGCACACACAGACATGTAATAGCATGCACCCAGTGTTGTGGATGTCTGAATCCTCTTGCCAGATGTTGCACCCTCCTCCTCTCCATTTCACACATATTGTATGACATGCTGACATCACCTACTCAAAGTCATCGCAGAGAGAATTTCCTTATAGCATGCCCAAAGCTGTCCTGTCCTTTTCTGCTAAATTACAGCTGGCTCTGCAGAATACATTTGTTACTGTAGAAGGATTCTACCAAATCCATTTTAGTATTTTAATATTGCTTGCCTGTTAAAATCAGAATCAGAATCAGAAATAGTTTTATTGCCAGGTATGTGCGAACATTCTAGGAATTTGACTCCGGTGTTTCTATCTTGGACAATCTTGGGAAGACAAAAGAAATAAAAAATAAAAAAGGAAATATATACATACATATATACACTGAAATAAGAAATATTTGTAGTGGAATAGGGCAGCACGGTGGCATAGTGCTTAGCACTAGGGCTAGCACTTGCCTGGGGCCTTTCTGAGTTTGCATGTTCTCCCCATGTCTGCGTTACCCAATGTGAGCTGGGATTGGCTCCAGCAGCCCCTGCGACCCGGAAACGGATAAGCGGTTGACGATGAATGAATGAATGTAGTGGACTATGGTACAATAGTGCAGTAATGTGCAAATGTTCATGAGGTTGTCAGTTGGCTTATGGGGAGATCTGGGAGACAGTCTGGGGGAAGAAACTGTTTCTAAGTCTGGAACAATTAGAAAGAGTACACCTCAGGCCCTTAAACCTTCAGCAGCTGTGAGTAGGGTGGACCACAATCAGCTACAGGAAAGATTAGAAAACATCAAAAGCAGACATGATGTTGGTCTCCATGTTTCTGGTAATGGCCTGTGTTATCTGGTTTGCACTCAGGCAGATTGGTATGATATTATGAGTTATAGCACATATGGTTATTCTCCTTTCAGCCTACTTTTACATGTAACATGGTGTTTTCATCCAAAGTTTGGCATTCCCAGATATTTTCTTCATTTACTCACTGTGCAACATGATTTAGGTCTTCATGACCAGTCAAAGTGACCCACCGGTCATTCTCTCTTTGTGACCAATAAATGCTCAGCTCTAGTTCTTTTTTTGCATTTCTCCAAGTGAGCCTGACAGAAAGATAGCTCGACAGCAAGTGAGCCATCCCATCAGAGAGCAGAGAGAAATCAATATGCTGAAAGACTGAGTCACACCTCTTCATTTAGGAGCAGTCGGCTTCTTAATGGAACAAAATCTGCTTCATGCACTTTAATTTAGCTGATTACCAGAGAACAATCAAATTTCAGCTTCCACAAGCTCAGGTTATAAAAGAAACTCTGATTTTGCAAATGCATTAGAGATGATGTTGTCGAGACATACATTGGAAAGGTACAACATGTCATTGAATCCCAGGTGGCTCTGTTGCATGATAGTGTGTGTCTTAACCAACTTAGCCACCAGGATGCACCATTGTATTCAACAGCGTTCACAATTAGTCCCTCCACATTGCTCTACTGCATCTATCTGCTGTGCGCCTGAATCTTGCCGCCATTCTTTTTACTTAACGGGGTCATCACCATGGTAACTCCACGGCATTCAGGATTCAGAAACTCAGTCTAACTTGGAATCATTTACAAGGATGCCAGCTGGAAAGTGACAGGAAGCTCTCAGCTCCAGCTGCGTCCCAGAGTAGATATGCTGTACTTTACTCTGGTCATCCAGTTAGTCATGGAGCAGCATGAAGAGATGAGATGTCCATAGCTTTGACCCAATGAATTACCATTACTATTAGTTCAAACCAATAAATAACAACAACGACAACAACAAAAACAAGCTTAAATTCTTTCATATTACTGTTCTGCTCTTGCTTTCAGCAGCATGCACGTTTACAGGACAGCATTTATTCTATATGAAAAGCTCAAATATATCATCATTGCAACCGTCACATGACCATCGGGTTCAACACCTGCAAATATGCTTCTTGAGCCGGTTGTTTCCTTTCAGACAGGATATGCATTGATACTTTCCTGGCCGAGTGAGTGTTATTTTCTCCCTCCACAACCCAATGACTATTTGTTGAATCTCATTGCCTGAAGTAGGGTTGAAATGATATGCAGAGAAGTGACATTATTGGCAAACAGCAGCAAAACCAATACTGGAGGAAAATCAAATAAACCCAATGAATTCATCACAGCTGACAATGCACTCGGGGAAAAAAAATGAAAAATGTTGTACATGTTGCTGACAGTAATTAGTTAACAGCAAATTAAAGTTTATTACATTTCTAAATTGAAAGTTCTGAAACAACTGTCCAATTTAACCGTCATAAATTTAAAATGTTTATGTAATGGAACACAGAATATAATGGATTATAATATAATTTGATTCTTACATTTTTAATACTAAAACGTATCAGTAATGCGTAGCTAATGCATGGTAGAGGAAAAATTTTGGGGTATAACTTGGTGTGTAAAATGGCTGTAAGTTGGAATAGTGCGCTATATTTTCACTTTATTTCAGTGTTATATTCGCTATGTGTTGATGAGAAGAAAGTTAGACAGAATTCTGTAGTGTGAGGGTGTGCCAAGGTACAAGAAGTTTTTGAAATGGAGCTAAAGCTTCCCTGTCTTTACTTTTTGCAGATAATGAGACTTTTCAAACTTCTTGTCAGAATTGTTGCTGAAAAGCTGTGAAAGCACAAAGGGGAGAGGGTTTGATGCTGAACTGAAGTTAAACATGACTCCCTCGATCGGCAAACTGTTCATTATGGGAAAGAGAGAAATGATATCAAGAAGAAAGGCTTTTTTCCTGCACTGATATTTCGATGATATGAACAAATTAACTCCCGGTACATAAACTCTTGGAAATTAACCTTTACACTCATCTGGATGTTTTTTAATAGATTGTTAGCATGTCATTATACAAGAAAAAGAGAAAAAGCGAGACTTGCAGCTTTGCCAATGACAGTGTATGCCCTGTCTATGGAAATGTGACAGCTTCGCAATTACTTGGCCAGCTCCAAATTCAAATGCCAGGGTAGAGGGGAGGCTATATTAAGTCAGGTCATTAAAATGAGACACTGCTCATTAACTTCTGTTGAATACCACAGGTCTGGCCTTTTGCTCTTTATGCTTCCTGTGGAGGACGAATGTTCTCCCCTGCTGAAGCATCGAAGTTCATGCCAACGGCAGCATGCTATCTCGCAGGGGCAAAGCAAATCAGCATCCCCATCTAGCATGTGAACAACACAACTGAAAGCTTGGATTTTCTGGACTTGCTTATCATATTAAGAGCTGTGAAGGTCTAAAGCCATGGTGAGAGGCTGGGTACCCCCTTTGCAGGTCACCGTATGCTCAAACACATACAGAGACAACTGTAATCACACCAATAAATGGCAACTTATAAAGTCAGGTGAATAAAACCCTCCTCTGTAATAATTCTGAAGTTGTTTAAGTTAAAGTCGCTTCTCAGTGCATGTAGGTCAAAGGTTTTAGGTTTCATTGTACCTTGTGATGGAGAAAGTCTGCTAAATGAACAAAGAGCTGTGGAGTAATTTGACGGAATTGACTTTTAGAAAATCAACATAGATCATTTGGTGTCCAGGCTTTGTTTAAAATCAATGAAAGAGGAAGGAGAAAAGAAAGGAGGGGAAAAGCAGATGGCAGATTTGGCTGCAGGGTGTTTACTCTGATCATTGCTCAGAGGACTGCAAATACCATAGTTGCACATGCCTCCATCAATTACAGATTGCTGTTGTTGTTGAAGTATTTAGCTCCTCTAAAATTCTTTCTTCGCTTTCAATTTTCTGAATTCCCTGTGGATAATTAATGAACACAGAAACTATCCCGGTAAACAAATCCAGATTGCCTCCAAGGAGATTGTTATGTACAATCGGAGTGTTTATGCAGAATGTGAATTTCCGGTATATCATTAAGAATTCAACAGATAAGGACTTGTAGCAGCCCACTTAGGACCTAGAGGGCTTAATTACTTTTCTTATTGAACAGTGTTGCACTTTCGTTGTGTAATTAACTTTGATGTCAGAAAGGTTGGGATTTGGCCATATATGGATAAATGTGTGTTTATCATATTATTATGATAATGATGTGACCACAACCCCACAACAGGACTTCCATCAAAATCCCCTCACTATCTTTTTGTATACATGTCCATTGTTTAATGTTCAAGTGTAAAATTCTATATTTAAAACTTAAATGCTGTACATATTTGTTAAATTGCCAATCTTAGTTTAGTTTTTTTAATGTTTTATATTTTTATACTGATACTGTTGATGATAAAATTTAAAATCGATGATGAAGCATGAAGACAAAACAAATGTTCTCCAGGTACTGCCATATACACCAATATCCCCCAGTCATGTTTAGATATGGAGTGTATTGATGTCAAGAGTTAAAGCTTTATGACAAACTCTGAAGTTCATCTTGGCAGAGTTATTTTCTTGAAAGCAGACAGCCCTAAAAGCCCCACTGATCTATCTTGGATATTTCTTCAATCTGGGGGCCAGAGCTCACAGCCTGTTCTCAAAGATCTATGAGATGATCAACAAGTTTGTTTCCCCCAGTGTGTTTTATGAGCTGTGTATCGGATGTGAGGCGGATGGCTTTGCAAGGCTAGATGGATGTCCGTGATATCCAGCTGAACTGTTGACGCCCTCTGAATGTGGGATGATCTGTCAAACACTCACCTCCCCTCCTCCCCCCGAAGGACAAAAATGAAAGACAGAGATATCATGGTGATTTGTTTGGATGCATTTTTCTTTCTGGAATCACATTCTGTCTCTCAACAGAGACTGGACAAATATGCAGCAAGAAATTTTCAGAGCAATTTGGTGATCTGGGGTTTGGCAGACAAGTGTGATGTAGAAAGGCACAGATGGCCTCTGGTGGTCATGGTGCTGTTTTACCAGGCGGCCTTGGAGTCACTGCAGTAGATGGTGAGGCTAAAGAGGGAACTAATAATTGAGCATGGCTTTGGCATCAATGTTTACTGGCTGTCTCCTGCCGTATTTGACTACAACTATACTACTGTCTTGGATGTGTATCCATGAATTTAGGTTGATGCAGTGTGTATTTTCAGACACAGTCACTTTTGACTTTTTGAATAGAAATGAAAAAGGAATTAAACTGACAAAAACAAAATTTCAATTTGAAACACACTTGTGGATTTTCTAAGATGGGAAAAAAAATTATGTTGGAAAAACACACAACACAGATCAGGGGATACTCACTGTACACAGTATGTAACATTGACTACAGAGCATCCCTCTCACCACCGAGCCTCTCTTACCTGCTGATAAGCGGCAGCATTTGTAAACATCTACCGTGTCTTTTAGAGGAACCATGGCTGCGCTGTGATCTGAGGAATAAGCTGGGAGCCGTAATTGGTTATGAATGCTGGCAGGAGCCTTCAGAACTCACACGGCCAGGGATGATTTATCTGAGTATAATGGCACATAAACTCTGAAAACACAGAACACAGAAATCATCGGACACCGTCCAAAAGAGAGGTGGAGGAGTGTGGGAAAGCAAAATGGAATATAAGCAACGGGAGGCAGAGTTCAGCTCACTTGACACACCCAGTGCAGAGAAAGTGACAGGCCATAAAGATAGGGCTGTAAGATATTTCGCTGGTGTGCTGTTTGGCATCTGAAATGTTTGATAGGACAGTCAGGATCCTGTTCTCCCGTTAATAACAACTGTTGCTGTACCTGTGTTATAATGTAATTGCATACACAGACCTTTCAGCTGCTGCTTAGTTGCTGGATGTAGAAAACACAGAATTCACACAGAATTCTTTGAATGTGATCCATCAACAGAGCTGCATGAACTCCTTACTCATCGTGTCTCGAGCAGTTGGAAAAGACTATTTTCTGTGTCTGTGGCGAGTAAACAGTGGCTCCTTCTCTGCTGTGTGGTGATGCCACCTACTGGATGAACTGTGGCTGTGCACTTTCCTGATAAAATGAAACGCATGCCTGTCTGTTATCACTAATGCTATAAAGACTGAGACAAGGCTCTTAACTCATGTAGCTCTTAGTTGTTTATCCTCAGAGATCTACTGTATATCTGCACATGATACCTTGTCTCTGTGCACTGGACAAAGCATTCCTTTGTCAGAGTGGTTTAGAGCACTTTACCATCTGCTGCTGCCTGTGTGGACTTATGACGTGGCTGATAAAGACACAATAACCTGCAAACTTATAAAATATATGACTTCACTCACACAGATTTCTAGGACATATCCTCATTGAGATCCTGATGAATTGATTTGTCATTGCTCAACAGGTGCAGGGGATCAGTCTCAGAGCTTTATACCTATCTTTGGTGCAAGTTCCTAATGAATCCCACCCCGTATAGTTCACCAGCACCTGTGTCCATTCTTGGCTATCTCATGTTTTTAAGAAGGAAAACCAAACACGGGGAAACAAAGGGCACACTGTGTCTGCCGGAGATATTTGTCACCTGTGGTAACACTATGATGTAGTGGAGCTGGGATTACATGGGTTTAGGAATTCGAGGGGTGACAGTTTGGACAAGATGGCTATTGTTGAAGGTAACACCTGAACTGGTAGTAGGAGTGAAAAGTGATCAGGAAGAAACAGGAAATGGCTCATGTCTGGCCAAAGAATAATTCTGGCGAAAGTCCATCAGCGTGTGATCTTTCTATCTTGATGTGAGCCTCCAAAAGTTAAAAGCCAGAGCCGATGGTGCCAACGTTGCATCAGTGCTGTAACCTTTCAAGCTCTGTTTTATCTCTCTTCATGGTTAAAGACACGATTACACATCTTTTGTCTGTTTTTAGACTGTCAGTGGAACAACGTTTTCACGCAGTGCCTGAAGTTCCAATTTGTTTAGATCTGAGAGTTTTTCTGAACAGATTTCTGTTTTCTTGCTAACGGCTTGGTCATATTTAAAAATAGGAAACTCTCTGAAACTTCTGAAAGCTGCCTTCGCACAGCTGTTGCCTTAAAATACGCTGTAACAGATCCAGGTCGGAAATTTATGAAAAGTGAATGGTATTTTCTTTTATTTCCAGGCCAGATGGGATACATTAGGGAGGAAGCCCAGTCAAGTATAGAGAAATATTTTACCCTCCTTGTAACAGATTTGGGCACTGTGCATTACGCGGCCAGCTGCTGTGAGATTCAGATCTTTTTTTCTTTAAAAAAACAAAACAAGAAAAAACGTGGAATAACATTTGGGCGGCTGTGAATTTTTTTTTTTTTTTGTATCACATATGTAAGGTGCACGTCATGCAAGTCAGTCAGGGGATGTGAATGGAACGCCTAAGAGGCGTAGGACACTGTGGAATGCACCGGAGACCACTG
The DNA here is from genome assembly GCA_034769265.1 of Remorina albescens. Lineage (NCBI taxonomy): Eukaryota > Metazoa > Chordata > Actinopteri > Carangiformes > Echeneidae > Remorina > Remorina albescens. The sequence goes on from CM068493.1 coordinate 8,897,784, forward strand.
TCCAGATGTGGAGTGTTGAGTGGGGGATGTGGGCAGCGATGTCGAGCGGGTGCAGTAGGGATGGGGCTTTAGCGTACCATGTAGAAATGGTATGGTACATGTGTACTCAGCAAGCAGCAATTTAACACAACTGGAATGGATAATTGAGCAATGATAATAAAAACTTCTTTTTACTCTAATTCCTACATTTTTCCAAAATGTATTAATGTTTTGTTTCTTTTTTTACTGTTGATTACAAAGTTTAATCTGTTGAACAGGGCAGCACACCACCTCTGTAATAATAAGCAAGTCTTGATATGATTTATAATCTTTATGTAAATGCACTGATGTCAATCGATCCTTTGTCAAAAAGTTGGTCTTATATTTTCAAGGTATGCAAACTATGGTATTTACTGATGTCTTGCGCATGCACCTCATGTTGTATCATTCCTATTCAGATTACAGGTTTAATGAAATCACCCAGTTTCCCATGGTATTTTGATGTATCGATTGTTGACAGCACTGAGCCAAGGCACTTTTCGTGAGTCCATATTTCATCAGCAGCCATCAACGTCAAGTTGTCAGCACTGCTTTTCTTTGAGTGACTACATGATGTCAAGTAGTCGAGCGGTTCATTTGTCCATAATAAGAGAGTCAATATGTCGTATGAATAAAGTATGTCCTTCTTAATAAATTGATTTCAGGTCTGTAGTCCATTTATGGTGAATTGATCCTTAATCTTCTGACAAAAGCAGTCACGTTTTCAGTAGCAAAGAAGTGACTTGTCTCCTCATATTGATTATTTCATGTAGCGGTTCACTCTAATTGCACATAAACTGTAGTACATCATGGAACAAAGAAGACAGAGCATGGTGCCTCAGATGCAGAAATATAAAACAAGTCATTTCTCGATCTTGCGTGTATCAATCACACACTCTAAACGCACAGCGTGTCAACTGTCCACACAGAAATGAGAGTTTCTTCCATTGTATATCAAGGGTGTGTTTCTTGTACGTGTGCCTGTTGTACTGGCTTGTCAGTGTGAATCTCTGTTTGCTTTAACAAGTGGTTGCTTGTGCGTGGTTCCACAGCGTATTGTAGCTATTAAAATTAGTAAGAAAGGAGTCTTTGTCAGGGCCATCATCTAAATCCAGTCACACGGGCCATCCTGTGCCAGAGAGCCCAACTCATTTTTACCACTGCATTCCTGTGCTGTTTGGGAAGCCCATAGGGGTCGTCTTCTTCGTCTTCTTCGTCTTCCTCGTCTTCCTCGTCTCCCTCTTCTGTTTGATTCTTCAATCCATCTTCTTTTGGGTCCGAACTGAAACATTAGTCTTACATACATGCACCTGTGAATACATGTGCAACTGAATGTTGTGTGTGGTGCATTCAGGCCAATTGCACAACCCACACACCCATGTTTGTTCTTCAGTGCAGGTGTCATAAAGATCCTCACTGATATAATGAGTTTCATTACTCCTTACTTTAACAAACTCCCTCCTCAGCAATAATTACTATTGTAATGTTAAACCTAACATTCCTGTATCTATGTTTGTCATAAAGAAACAACTGTGCTCACACTTGTACTAGCAGGGGGCTTGGTTTATATCAGACATTCTTTGAAACTGCCCAGCTTTGAATGAGCTGGTGGCCAAGAGGAAACAATAATGTTTTTTTTTTTTGTTTGTTTGTTTGTTTGTTTTTTTTAATGTAAACTTGAATGTTCATGAATATCAGGGACTGGGTGATGATTTACATGATCAACTTGCATCATTGATTAGCCCAGTGTCATGTGAAAGAGTCATTAGGTATCACGATTCGAGTCTCGAAAAGTTCTTGCTGGTTGTTACTGTTTTAATAGTCATTGGCACAGACAATTTCTATTGTGAGGCGGTTTACATCCTGCAGCATTTTTCAACATAGAGCATATGTTGATAGATTCAGAGACATTTTGTAATATAAGGAAATGTCCCGTTTGACAAAGTTTGAGACTGTTTGGAAAAATCATAGCTACTTTATAGACTGTGAAAGTGTGTGAGAGACCAAAAATTGTAATCTGTCAGTTCTAACCTTCTCTCTCATTGATCACATTTAACCAAAAACACAGCACAGCAGCACTTTAGGTTACGGTTAGGAGGAGACAGGGCTGAGCAGGGGAGGATTTCCCACACTGGCTCTGAGTTTTGTGAAAACGGCCCAGTGGGTTTTCAGAGTAAGGGTGGGGGGGGGGGTAAGGCTTTCTCTCATTTCCCCAAATCAAACTGGGCATCACTCTGCCGTTTGTACTCCTACAGTGCCGTACATCCCTTTCATTTTCATGCTCGAACAGTTGTTTTTGCCTGTAATCTGCCACCCTTTACTCAACCACAGTAAGCGTTCAGTTTTTACTCTCTATGGAGGAGATGGTGCGTGTTGTTTCAGGGGCTAACAAACAATCCATTCATAGGATAACCACAAATTCAAGCATTTGTCTATGCATTCATCCAGTGAAAGAGCTTAATTGTGGTTGAGCTTTCCTACATTTCACTCTCTCTCATTGTCTCTCTGAGACATTTTCCAGACTTTCTTCCTCCTTCCTTCTTTTCACTGTCCTGTGTTTTCCCAAATGTCTTTTTCCTCTGCTTATTTATACAGTACCTGTTCATGATGATATAAGATATGTCAGTGTGGGGAATGAGTTCAACATGTTCAGCTAACAACTTGGTTTGTTGTGTGTCATAATGTATCCAGCCTGCGCAACACATCCATTATTACGTTTAACCTGAAATGTATTTTGTAGAGAGAAGGAGGGGCACTAGACAGCAACCCAACATGGTGCCGGGCAGATTTGTTGGCAAATTTCTTAAATATCAGAAAATTTTAATTACATACATATCTTGTTATGTTATTCATAAGCTTTTGAAGTAGCTAAAACCTCAGTTATGAGGTTTGTTAAATGATTAGTGTTTTTGATTTTTGTCTGTCAGGATGAAAACAGGTTAACACAACTGGTACTTTATTCTTTCTGAGTTAAATATGGCACCATGATTACTATGACTTTGATGTTTTACTTGAACCGTACGTGTATAGACGTAGAGCAGATGGTTTCAGAAACCATGCAGATTCATTTGTTCGATGATGATGATTATGACGATGGTTATTGTGGATTGCTTTCACTGTGACTAAGTGCTTTGAACGGTTGGTCAAAGCATGCGTCACAGCCTGCCTTCCAGCATTGCTGGATCCGTATAAGTATCCATATAAGTTTGTGGATGACATTATGGTGGTGGGCCTTATCTGTGATAACAGCAAAGAAATGTACAGGGAGCAGGTGAGACATCTTATGAGCTGGCACAGACAACAATCTAGTTCTCTTTCTCAACGTAGACAAGACGAAGGAGATGATTGTCAACTTGTATAAGTCACAACTGGATCACACACCCTTCTGCATTAGTGGTTTTACTGTAGAGAGGCTGCACACCATCAAGTTCCAAGGAGTACAGATCTCTGAAGACCCAACCTGGTTTAGAAACACCGCCAGAATTGTGAAATGGCCCCAGCAGAGCCTGTACTTTTTGAAGACAATGAAGCAGTACTACACGCTGGTGACCTCACAATATTCTACAGAGGGGCGATGGAGAGCGTAGGCACCTATTACATCTCCACATGGTTCTCCAACTGCAGTGCGGCAGATAAGAAGGCCCTTCAGAGGAGGAGAGGGGTGCAGAGAAGGGATTGGTATCTCTTTACTGTCAGTACAGGAACTCAGAGCTAGTGCAGGACTTTGGCACTGAGCATCGCCAGAGCATTTATTTCCTTTTCTGATGTACAAATTTAAACATAGGACTCATATTTAATGAAGTTACACACCAAGAAAACAATTTTTCTCCTGTTTTATAGCCACCTTTACTTGGATGAAGATCTGAATATGTAGTCCTATTCTGTTCTGAGACATTGGGCCAGACTATGACTCAGTCAGTCGTCTGACTCATTATACTTTATTCACACATAGCTTGAATCTTATTTGGACTCACGTTTTATTAATATCTTACTCTTTAAGACAATTTTTATGTACATCTTTTTTTTTTTTTTTTCTACATCTGGCTTTTGTCATGCACAATACTGTGTTACACTGTCTTTTATTTTTCTGGACTGCGGTAATAATGTGGATTCATTTTTAAACTCATGAACTTGTCCAAACAGAAAGTCTTCGTGCAATAAGTATGTCCACTCTGCAATAGTGGTGATCTCAGACTACTCTGATACAAGGTGGTTGTTTGCAAAACACAAACATCATATAATACTTTAATGCTACTGTTAATTTTCACCCTCTTATTCCTGTCAGAATTTGCTGTTTGAGTTTTCCACTCTTACCCCACTTTCTGGGATTCTGTCTGGCAACATTTATTAGTTTTTGTCTCTTTTACAGCCAGACCTAATCAGTGGATTAGGTCTCAATCCATGGGGGGTTTAACTCCTGCTTCAGCATGCCTGTGTTTTTGGTCGGGCCTGGGCATATATGGCAGGCAGCCTTGACTTCCCGACTCTACCCTGTGTTTGTCTTGGCAGAGTATTCCACTTTGTATGATCTATTTTGCCACCCTCCCCTTTCTTATTGCACCACGCCAGCCTTGTCGAATAACCCAAACGTTATACCTCACACGTGCTCAACAAAGTTGACATTTTGTCACATAGATCAGGGAATGGGCAGATGTTTGTTGTCTTAGTTGCTTGGGTTTCCATTGAGGGCCATAAATCCAGACCAGCCCTGCCTATATATAACATAAAGTCCCTTTTTTTGTCTATGGCAGGTTCTTTCTTTCATCTCCTGGTGGTGAAGTGCTCGATAAATTATGTTAATGCTTTAGAGCACAATGAGAGTTTCTTCCAGTTTAACCAGTTTACATCCTCTCAACCTTAATGATTCAAGTTGGTCGTGCTGGAGAATCTCTGATACTGGCTTGTGATTAAAAACTGATTGTGATAATACAAACATGTGTATTATATGAACAGAATATATTTACTCTTCTGTTGCAGGTGTAATATTCTTTCCCGGGACTTGAAAGCTGATTCAGTAATAGGTTTGCTCTGATTTTTTTCATGAATCCGCTTTGCTGAAAAAAAAAAAGGAAGTCCTTTCCTTCCTTTCCCTTCCAGCTGACAAGGCTTGTTCACAGAGAGCACAGAGAAAACATTTCCTCCCCCGGACACCCTTAGTGGATTGCTTCCTTAATTCCACTGTGGAAATATCTCAACAATCTCCTCTCCAAAACTGCCAAGACACATTCTGTAATACAAGTAATGCGTTGTGCCATGTTTGACTGAGCGGTGGAAACAGAGTGGCTCAGTTCCCTTGGCTCTGCAGGTGCTGGTAGCACATTTCATAAACACCTGCTGAGAGTTTAGAGTGTGAGGAACTCTGAGTCCTGGCTGATTGATACTGGACCGTGTTTGTCTGGGTTACAGTTAGTGATGGGCTGTCATCTGTTAAGCAGTCTGGGTGCAATTTTTTTCCTGCTAAAGTTTCTGGATGGAAGACTGCAGCCACAGCTTCGGCCCTTATTCCAGCCACAGGCTACCCAAAGCCCCAGCACTAACCTCAGCCTCAACTCTTCGACAGTTTAGAGAGCAAGAGGACTGGGCGAGTTGACCCAAACTTCCCAGGATGAGAAAACTTTAAATCTAAATGTTATTCTTCTGGGTCCTCAAAGGATACATTGTGTGGGGATCCAGAAGGACATACCAGGCTGTGAAAGAGCCTCTTTCTTGTTTTCTGCCCATTGGCCCCCTCCCAGTCTCTCCGGGGCGGCCTGTCTCTCTCTGACAACAGCTGCTTGCTGCCTGTGGAGGCTGGGGGCAAGCGGCGCAGCTCCAGACATCTGTAGGCCCCGAGCCTGGGCCGCCTAGCTCTCTCTCTTTCTTTTTCACACACAGACACACACACAAACACGTACATTGGAGCCCACAGTCTGCCCAGCACAAAGGACTACATTCATCCCCCTCATACAGTCTCCACTGGTGAAGAGGTCGTCAGAAGCTCCCAAGCTCTCACTCTTTTCTGCCTCCTCTCTCTCTCTCTCTCTCGCTCTCTCTCCTTCCACATCTCCTGCCACTCTCTCAGGTATTCCCTCCCTTCTTAAACTCCCTACTCCCTGTTCACTCTCTGGTAGACCAAATGCTCTTCCATTAATCCCTGAGTTTCACATAATCATGAAGCATTACGGGTATGCAGTTAACCGAAATGGCAACGAAGGCCACATGTATCAGTGACGGAGTCTAAATTTTGGGATGCATTGTGACCTGTCTGTGGCTGTGGGTTACATTTGAATGTGTGTGTGTGTGTGTGTGTGTTTTTTTGAAAAATATGTGGGAAAATCTGTGCGTGCATGTGCATTTTACCTCCTAACCCCGAGAAGAGGCATTCCAGTGCGGAGGACTTGCCGACGAAGTTCACAAAGGGATACTGAGAGAGGCCAGAGCGAACAGAGATCCTTTGTACAGACTGAATGTGGCCATGAGAAGTTTGGGAACGGCATGGTTTCAGAAACAACTCAAAGTTGCTTTTAAAAAAGCCCCACTGGTTGGAAAGCATCTACTTTAAACGTAAGAGCTGGAGGTTGGCGATACATCCATAACCTCTGATAGTCACTCCCTCCACATCACAACTACATGGAGTCAGCTCAACAGTCAACAACACTGTGTTATTTAGAAATAGTTGTGGGTATGAAAATGGTCCTTTATCTAGTTTGCCTTTTAAAAACTACTAAAGCACTCTTGATCAACATAGTAGACCTCGACAAGCTCATTGCAAACACTGCGGTATGGCCGACTGGCTTTTAGTTTGAATCCTGCAGCTCAAAACGCGTTGGTTGCTAGTTAGTGTGTTTTGCAGGAACTTCAATGTGCGCTTTTGTAAATGTATCCCTTTAAATTGAACTATTGCACTAAACTTATTTCACTAGACCTTTTTTTTATTTTCTTTATATGAACGATTTATATTATTGTTGATTGTTTCCGGAATATAAACACCTTGTGTTCTTGTTACTCGTATGTACATGAACATATATTATACTGGTTCTTTTATATTGATTATGAGGCAAACCCCAGGATAACACAGTGTGCAGCGTGTTCTCTAAAATCATCACTGTATTGTGAGAAAACAGTTTGGTTGTTCCTCTTCTGACCTATAGGTGGCATATGACTGTAGTTGTTCCACTGTAGGAGTGCTGGAGCTCCATCTATTTTTACTGGATGACACAAGAACCCATCACTTGTCTCCAAGTGCATGAGGCCTGACCTACAAAGGGCTCACTGTGTGAATATTAATTTGTTCAAAGAACACACAGGCACATACTGAACACACACAGAGCTACATCACATCTATTAACTTTCTGACTTTTTATTTTCTCTCTTGCTTTTCTCATTCGCTGACAGTAGTCGTAAAATGTGACACAGAGCAGAGTGCATGCTTTACATCAGCATGTTCAGATCTCTGAATAAACCATGTTTTTAACCCCAGTCATGTTCCGTAGCTCAGCAGTAAAACCTGTTTATGCTCTATACACTGATGTACACATTCACATACACACAAAGTCGCTCTCTCTCTCACATACACACACACACACACACACACACACAGCCAGTGCAAAGCACAACTTGTCTGCTCATCTGCTTCTGATTAGTGACGACATGAGCAATGCCAAATGGGAGATATGGATCTCATTCCTCTGCAGACAAAGCCTCATTCATTGGCAGAAAGCTCAGATGTGGGAAGATTCTTTTGACTTGGACCTGAGCCGGTCCACTCGTTCTGGGTCTTATGTTGTCCTGAGAACAGCAGGGCGTACCCCATGCGTTTGGGTGGATAGAAAGATGTTGGATCGCACAGTGGGACGGTGGCCTTTTACATGAAATGCTGTATTCCTGGCTGAGGGGCTGAGAATGTGGGCGGTTTCCATCAGACAATTCTCACAATGAATTGTAAGAGTAGCCTTTTTTAAATTTAAGCCACTTCAGTGCAAAACATTTTCTATTGAACAGAATACTCTAAATTAAATAACAAACAATTATCCACATACAGTCTCCTAAGACTAAATCTTTTCTATTAGCACGCGAAACAGATGTGTATGTATTGGCTCGCTTACAGGATGCCTTTAACCTTTCTGTTCATTGTTTTGTTTGCTTAACTTGTATTTGGCCAACCCGTGTATATGGTCAGGCCTTAAGCCAGAAGCCAGACTCACACCTGACAGCTGAAGAGGTGATGGGACACCTTGAAAAGACAGACAACCTTTTGATCATGGCTCACCTATAAGCCTGTCTGTGACTAAATATTCAGCAAACAAGTTTTCATCTCCAGCATTACTAATAGTCCAAACATTCAGAAAAATAATACAGGGTGATATCCCATATTGATATCACCAATGAGGCAACCATGTGCCAGCGATATTAATGCAATGTGGGTCATATTTTGCAATTTAAGATATAGATAGATAGATAGATAGATAGATAGATACTTTATTAATCCCCGAAGGGAAAATAGATATTAGATATGGTTATCACCTGAGCAGAACAATGGAAAGTGATGCAGTTGCTATTATATTAGGTTTTTTGGGGAAGACTTTTTATCATAAATGTCTTTTTTCTCTTTTTACTGCACATATTGTACTTGTTTCTGCTGCTGGAATTGCACATTGTCATTATACCGTATGCCTGCAATTCAATTTGCTGATTCCGGCAGTAAACTCTGCAGGCTTCGAGGTTGATGACCTAAAGTTCAACTACATGCCGCTTGAAGTACGTCATAGATAATAATGTGTGTGATTTGTCTTTTTCTTTGTTCCTTGCAGGTGTGCTGAAACATCAGCCTCACAAAAGCCCACAACAATACTATCCCCATAGTTACGCTGCATCTGGACTCTATCTCTCCATCTCCTTCTCTCTCTCTCTTGCCATGAGCTGGAGAACAATGCACTCGCCAAAGCGTTTCAGGGCAAAGTCATCATAAAATCATTTCCCCCATCATATTAAGTGTACATTTCTGAAGGGATAAAAGGTCAATGTGGGGTTTATTTCAGAGCTGGGAGGCAGTTTGGGTGTTTTTTTTGGCTTGCCTTGTGAACCTCAACAACATTACACACTTGCCCAGAAACGTACTCATTGGATTGGATGTGTGTGGGTGTTTGTGTGTGTGCCTGTTTGCGTAAGACATGGATATGTGTTTTTACTGCCTTGATAGGTCACGATGAACAAAACCAACAAAAGCAGAGCTGGTAGGCTTTACTTCCCAGTGATGTTTTGCAGTGCTAAAATGCGTTATATGATTCTAAGGTATTAACTTAGCGTAAAAATTTTTGTTGCCGTTTAGGGTTGGGCAATATGACAATAAATAAAATAAGATGATAACCATAAAATTGTTTTAACAAGTTAGTTAAAAAAACAACAACAAACAAACAAACTGATAACTGCAGGGCGTGAGAGTGTGGGAATGCATGTGGAGTTGTCCGTCTCTTTCTCACTTTGAGTTGACTTGCTACAGCAGCAGAGCAAGTCAACTCGACAAGATCCAAGTACAGCACCACCAGGTTTTCTGTAATCTGTGAAAACAAGCAAATGTTTTGGGCTTTTCTCTCCTGGGTTCTCCCCTCCTTTTGCACCGCATGGAGCAGGGTTCTTTTGAAAGGCGCTGTTTGTTAAGGCTTTAGCGGTTAGTAAGTGCTTCCTTTGTTTGGTAGGAGCGTGGAGACGGGGGGTTAATATCTCCCAGGGAGTGCATACAAAGAGGGCCTTTAGCTCCCCTGGCCAGAGAGGGGTGGCTAGATGAATGAGGCCGGGCTGTGGGGCAAAGGTGCCAGTGAGGGCACAGGAGGGGTGGGGAAGTGCAGGGGGTGGGAGGTAGGGGAGAGTCCAGGAGGTCATAGGGTTATTCGAGCAGAGGAGATGATCAAAAAGACCATTGGGGGCAAGAGGCAACAAGGAGCGCAGTTGATGTTCGGATAGGGACCGGGAATAGAGCAGGGGCGTGGAGGCTTTGTGTAAGTTTGAGTAAAGCAAGTGCAGGTCTAACAAGTCAGCTGGGTGACCCAGAGGAGGATAGTTTGATGCCCAGTGGAAAAAACTTGGGGAGATTGTGTGTTAGCTCTGTTTGAAGTTGCTCCCTCAGGACCAGGTGGACCATGGAGGTCCTCAGGCTAGATGCCACAGGTGGCAGTAGGAGTACAGCAGGGAAAGTGGGCACAAAGAGACACAATCACACTGCTCAAAACAGAAAAGCCATTCATGGTACATGATGACAATCAAAACAGTGCACAAGGGCCTCCACGCATCTCCCTGAGAGACAGAGAAAGTGACAGATGAAGTGGCCACTGGGACCTTTTGGAGAACAGGAAATTGTAAAATGTTGTGCACTTAAAAATATCAAAATTAGTTCTATCTTCTCTTCTGCTGTCCAGCGCCCTCCAGCTCTGTGCAGCTGTTTGGGACATCCAAAAGTAGGTATGTGTGTGTGTATATCTGCACTGTTTTTAGCAGGAGTGCAGTGTTTCCCCAGTCGAGCGTGATTGTGGGAGGTCAGCGTTCCATGATGAAGAACAATGGGATTTCTGTCGTACTTTTGGATCAGACTGATGCTTTTATTTCATGCTTTGGATTGCAAAATTTGGCTTTGGTGATGATACAGATAAAATTAGGGGAGAACTGGGCCATAAAGAGTAAATCACTTTTTTTTTTTTTTTCTACTTTTCTGTCATGCCTTGCAACTCTACAGGTAATGTATAAATCCCATTAAAAGTACATGTTGATAATTACAGATAATGTATTCCAGAAGTGCAGCTCTTTTGAATGTCATGCGTTCATTAACTCGTTTAATTAGTTTTACCGTCCCGCCAGCAGGATTGAAATGGTGCATATCTCATGTTAGATTGAAATAATGCCTGCACTGAATCGCTTTTTTGATATTTCCATCTCCTCTGTCACAATACCACACACAGAGAGAGAGAGAGAGGAGGGGGGAGGGTCGGACGGGATGGAGAGATCTTACTCATTGAGCCCGACTCTTCCCACGGAACTCCCAACTAGATTCCTGCTGCGTCTCCGCCAAACCAATGGTTCCTTTGTGCCCGTTCATCAGAGTTCCTCTCTCCCCGTAGACACTGCCCTCTCTGTGCCCTGTAACCCAGGACCAGCTATGGCCTCTCCTCCTTGCTATGGGACTCTGTGGACTGTATCACCCCCCCTTGACACCCTAAGACCAAACCTCTGTTGGCGAATTGGGAAAATGTGTAGATGCAGTGGTTTACAGTTATTGTCAGAAACACTGGTGCTCAAATACAGCTGCAAACTTCTGAACCGTTGCAGGAGTTCAAAGGTGGCAACAATCAGGCTAGCTGGCTCTTGGAGATTGGCAGTTTGTCATCATTTATTTAAATAGAAATAACAGAAGTCAAGCAGTCAATGAAGGACCAATCAGTCATGTACTGTAATAAACATGGGATTTTAGGTTCACTTTAAGAACCACGCTGATGTTTTGACTTTATTTTCTCAGACTGGTCATAGAGGCAGCCTTACTTTCCCTCCTTATCATCGTCATCTTCGATTTGCGTTACCTTCTGAATGTTGCGGGTGCCATTCTCGTATCCAGTGTTGTGCATGAACACATCCATTAAAGCTCTTGTATTTTTAGGTGAATGGTGAATTGAATTTATCTGTTTGCAACAAATGAATGACAAGGGTGAAAAACCTTCACACACCAGATGATTGTGATCACACAAAAAGCTGTTTGGCACATGTTGGAAAATGGTGCGGAAGATTTACACCACCACATGCGTCTGGTGTCAACTCAGTTGCTGGAACTACTGCAGCTAATTCATATAATTCATGAACTGGTGAGGAAATGCAGTATAAATACTGTATTATGTTACTTCTCTACTGACGAATGAAGCGTGTGTTTCCTCCACATACATTCAGTAAGTTCAAGGTGCTCCGCATGTATTGTAACAGGGCAAACAGATGTATCTCATCATATTATCAATTAAAATGTAATGCATAGCAAATTCAATAGCATGAAAAATTTGTTCTGAATCCCAACATTCAAATATTAATTTGAGTCTAGCGGTCCTGCATTGTAGACTAAGCTATCAAATTATACATCACTGATTAGTTCAAGAAGAGTGTCAGATTCCCTTCCTTGTACATGACTAATCTAATATGGTGCTGTTGGGGCTCAACTGACCAGTCTGTCCAGTCAAAAGGAAAAATAAGCCGAATACCAGCCTTCAAATTGACTTTGGAAACTGAGCAGGTCAGCAAACAATCAGAGATTTCTATAATAACAACCTGAGCTTTAAAAGAAGCTTTGGGTTTAACAAAGGCTCAGCAGTGGCCAATCTAGAAGCGGATTAGAAATGCTCTTTCTTTTTTTTTTTTTTTTTTCTTTAACATTTGGACTCTTGATTTCCCTGTTTGTCCTCAGTTTCAATAGCTGAAAATAGAATACACTAAATTGACTAATTGCTAATCTTAAAATCGGAGTTGCGCAAAGTTATTATGTTATGAAGTGGTCAGTACAGGGCAAAAGGTGATGTGACAAAAATAAGAATTAAAAAAAATGACGTAACTGTTCATATAACCCAGCCTGACAGCCAGTTAATGAGAGTTAACCTTCAGTTTGGGAGTGGTGGATCAAAGCAGGGCCCACTAATAACTGTGTGTGCTGCCAACCTGTACTGCATTCCACAAGGAATGCAATTTCTGTTGTTGGTTAAGGGAAAAAATAAAAAATAATTAGGAACCATAATTGGGGTCTTCATGTTATATGAGTGGTCCTCTTAAACCAGTTGTACAGAAGACAAATGGAGATTAAAAATGCATTGAGGCTCAACATTTATTTAGTACCTTTCTTGGAGCTTCCAGTCATGTTTGTCCGCCTTTGTTGGTTTTCATTGTCAAGAATGACCTTTTAACCGACATGGATGAGAAGTCCCATACGTAGTGAACAAAAGCAAAAACAAAATGTGATGTTCATGACAACGGAGCAAACTTGATCTATTAATAGCCCCATCACAGAAAAATTAATGACGCTATCTACTGAACCTTTTTAGCCCCTAAGTATTGGCTTAATCCTTAATTAAGCCCTGTGTATCTTAAGTATTTCATTGGCAGCAATGGTTGCTGCCCCTGTATCTATTGTGCACTTGACAAATGAAGACCTTGGACCTAAATACAATCTGAGGCAATGCTAAAAGTCTCTGTGCAGAATTCCTTTTTACTCCGGTCAGGATTGCCCATCAACAGCTTCAAGGAAACTGGGGACAGAAATCTGAACTTGCACAAATCTTAGTTACTCAACTTCTATATTTCTCCTGAAAGAAGCCAAAATAAATGTCTCAGCGTCATGGTTGACTTGCTCACCACCTATGTCTTCACTCCTATTGATCTTTCTGTCTTTCCCTGTTGCCACTCAACATGTTTTCCCTTTTTGTATGGGTCACCACAACACCGTTTTTGACTCAATGATGTCATCCAGCCTGTTGAGCTTTTAAATAAGGTGTTCAGTGCTAATTCAAAGCATTTCTGAGAAAGAATAATATTTATTCTGTTTAATTCCCTTCTCCATTTTTTACACATTCCCCAGGCTACAAAACTACCAGAGGTTGCCAACAATAGCACCCCTCCCTTCTTCCCTGTCTCCTTGCCACCCACTCTACTCTTGCCTTGGTCATGTTGACAGAATGGGTGGCAGGTGTTTGGGTAAAATGCCATGTCAAAGGCATAGGAAGTATATAAAGGAGTTGGCTCCAAGAGTTTTGAGGAGTGCTGATGTACCTGGCGGGGGGAGCATCTTTTTAGACAGTTGCACTGTTGTCTTCTCGCTACTATAGTTACAGATTTCCACTTTTCCATGCACTGATTCAGAGGTATCACAGCTGTGAAAAGTGTACAATATAGAGTAGACTGCCAGATAAAATGCTGCTGAAAGGTACTATTGGGTTCAACAGTTTTGCTTAGCTAAGTTAAATTCCTCCAGGTGCAGCAATTAGAATATTGAAGGGATTCAATGAGTGATATTGGTTGGTTGGTCTAAGTGAGTGTGAGCACATCACTGCAGATCACCACATCCAAAACTTAGTTTTTCAGCTGTTTGTTCCATGCATTGCTGCTGAATGTTAGCATGACAAGTAATTTATGTGCAGAATTATCCGATATAAGTGTTACAGCCACAAAGTGTGAGCTGAACAAAGCCCTCAGTTTGATATAGGCTATGAACAGACTGTCTCATGAACTAATTTTCTGTACTCAGAGTGATGTTCTCAGGATGAACATGGTTTTAAGGAATAACTTTTCCCTCATTCTTGTGGTCAGAACTCCCTGGCACCATGAAATGGAGCATTTTACCATCAAGCATGTCTCCGGAATGAAGTAAACAGCTTAGAAAAACAAACGTACATTGGTCCTCTCACTCATTTTGTGACATCTAATGTCCCGCTAGGCAAACTTTACTCAGGAACATTTTTCCTCTCTGATGCAAAGATTAAGTTTGATAGGGACTCCAAAGTCAGTGAGGTCATTTAGCTGTGTGGTCAAGGAATGAACAAGAAACTCAGGAAGAGTGAGTTCACCATGACCTGTGTCTGCCCTGGAGACCAGGACTTTTGGGGTTTGGAGTTTGGCCATGGGCACAGGGAGCGAGGTCAGAACAGGCGTGTTATTGGCTTATTCATTGCACACTAGTTGTAGTTCAAATTCAAATTCCTTCATTTGTCCCACAGTTGGGAAATTGCAAGTTCATGTTACTTTTAAAACAACTGCTGATGTCTTTTTTTTTTTTTTTTTTTTTTTCCTCTCCCTCTTTCCCCCACCTCATCACTCGGTCTGTTTTCCAACTGAGAAGGTACAAACCTACAAGGTGAAACATTTTCAAAAGTTGACATTTCCATTAAACAATGAGTGCAATATATCATACCCTCAAAGGGAAAAGTATGCAAAATGAAGATTCACAGCACTGTCTGTTCAGCTGTCATTAAAAGACAGGGAATAGATGTCATGTCTAGACCATAACTAAACAAAAGCTGTGTAATTAACCATCTCCTTCTCTCCCCAAGATTTGGCAGAGGTGTTCAGCATATATAGTGTGAGCACAGCTGGAGGAGGAGGGTGAGGTTTTCTTAAGTGGCTGTCAGACCTGTCAGGGGAACATTAGCTGGATTAGTGTGATGAAATTAAAAGAAAACCATATCCAATCATTGTACTCACAATGTTTTTACAACTATTATGAGTCTTCATGAGGATTGCATTGATCTGTTTAATCTACGTTTGCATTGTTCATTTTTTGACATGCACACATACACAAACATTTGAAGAATCACACACCCTTTACTCATACCTTCTCATGTCACTCCCACTCCGACACAGCAGTTCCTCACCTTTGCTCCCCCCTTCTCTCCATCCTCTCTCCCATACTCCTCTTTTGCTCGCTGCCGCTATAAAGCCTTTCCGTGACTAGCTGTCATTAATCTTCTCTCTCTAAGGGCAGGATCTTGACTGTGTGCCAGCAAGTGCTCATACAAAGCCAAGACAGCCATCCAAAAACAGAGCCGCTTTTCTTGTTACCAGAACACCACGTATCTCGCACTCATGCTGCTCCATCCCCGAGGGCAACACTGCTCTCCACAACAAAAGAGTGACTCCGATGGCTTAGTACATCACACCTAATATCTATACATTAAGTTAAGCAAGCAGACGTGCACGTTGGCACGTATGAAACCCGTCGTTTTTATTGTCCACTCTCGCTGTCACTGCGTCACTTTTGTTGATGCATGCAGCAGCAAATCATCAAGTTCCTGTTCGTTGTGGCAACCAACCCCCAATTTATCAAATTTAGCAAGTTTTGTCAAAGACACAATAATAGTCTCATTTCCTTTCACTCCGCTGTCCTTGCGGTCTTAACTATAAGCTGCAGGTACAGCACCTGCGGCATGTTCCAGGAGGGAAAAAAATGATTACAGTTGCTACATGTACGTGAGTCAGTCAACCGCTGTTGACATGTGAGTGTGATATTATCAAACTATACACACCTATGTCGCACAACATTACTTTTCACAAGAAGGAACATCTAAAGCGAAAATACCTTGAATTCTCTCTGAGGTGGTTCCACATTAAAGTTTGAGCAAGAACTCGTTTTTCAGTTGACAACACAAGTTGTTAACTTTGTTTAGTTAAGTTGTGTTATGCCTTTAATGTTTTACCCTGTGTTTAATTGGTTGCAATCATACCAAAGTTCAAAATCAGTGTATCTACCTGTTACTCTGCATTTGTAGATGACCTGGATGACTATGACTGACAGAAACCAGTCCTGTCCCAGTAATCTGCTCTGACTGGTGTTCAGTATGTGAAACAGCCCTCCGTGTCATTCTCAGCGTGTTGGCAGCAGACTCTGGACTTTGTGTCATAGGCAGAAATCAACACATAGCAATGCAGGGGAGAATGAGTGGTACTTTCACCAGTTGCCCCTAATAAAAATCCAGTTCCTTTGCCATCATAAAGAGCTGTGAGGTTAACAATCCTTTGTTGGTGCTATAAACATCAGCCAGGCAAATGACATGAGAGGGAGAGAGTAGGAGAGATCACACCTTTCAGCAACACCACTTGTTTGTACGCCTCTATGACGGTGCTGTCCTAATATGTATACGTGTGTGTGTGTGTGTGTGTGTGTGTGTGTGTGCTAGCAGCGTAGTATTTCTCATGAATGTTTTCAGAAATTTAGATAACAAACTATGTTATCTTCCCCTAACCCCTGGGTTCTTTTCTCCTCTGAGATGAGATACTGTAGTCTACACTGTAAAGAGAACAAAGGGGCCACCTTCACTGGGTGTATTGCAATATCTCCTCTTAACACCAAGTGCCCTATTCGGCCCTCATCAAGCACTTCAAAACACTCACATACCTTGGTTCTTCAGAAAACATCATCCAGCCTCCACACAGTACTGAACATTCCCACTTCCCTTTGGTCTCAGATCTTTCATAGTTCATTCACTTCAACATAGCCGGACCACTATACTTCAAGCGTTCCCCACCTCTTCAGTGATCCAAACACAGGAACCATGCACGGTTTACAGTAATCACTAAATAAACATAACATGATCGTACTGTTGATATGGTTTCGTCTCTTTGTGGGTTTCAGCAAAAGCAGCCCTATATCATGTTGTTATACGGGTGCACAGCAAAATGTTGTGGGTGTGTTGCAGGGGGTGTGAAATAAGTTGCAAAGTTGCTATCACATGCAAGGTTAAAATATGTTCTAGATTTATATGATAAAAAAAAAAGATCAATCACAAGCTCTGCATGAACCATTTTTGTTTCGTACTGGTCTGATAATATTTCTCTTAACGTGTACAGCCATCAGAAACACAATATAACAGTCGAGTCAAGTCAAATGCAGACACACACACACACACACACACGCATTGAGGGGCTATACATGCATGTATGCATTAATAGTCAGACATGCCACACGCTGTTTCAACAATTTATCATCAATTAACAATAGAACCACTTGTGCCCTGAAGGATCTGCATGCTCTTTACCCTACGCATAGTGTATGTTTTCAAGATTAACTCTGCTGCACAAAATCAACATTAGGCATGATAAAAGATGATGTGTGTCAGTTATGGAGCTGAACACTGACTGTACAGTGAAGACTTTGTAGTAACACAAATAGACACTCCTAAGGGTTTGAAACGGAGCTCTTGGTGCTTTCTGTCTGCCCAGCGGCAGGATGGATTTACATTCACTCATGGGTTCAAACTGGTATGTGGTGATCCTTTCTTACTGTTTGCACTGGCGTGCAAAGCAGTAAATGTACACTAATTGCTCTGATGTCTTAAATACAAATATGAGATAAACCCTGTGTAATATTTTCCAAAAAAAAAAAAAAAAAGGGATATGCAAATGAAAACAGAAGTTTTTCCCAGCCTCTGCCTTAAGGCCACAATCTGTCAGCAATATTTCCTTGTGTTTGTCTGGAGGGGGCAACAAATTAACCTGCCTTGGCTGTCACGCTAACTCGCAGTTCAGTGAGTCATTGTTGGCGAAGGAGGCCGGACCTCAGCATACCGTTCTCACACATCCAAGGCAGCCTAAAGCGACTCCATACGGTGAGCTTCCACGGTGAGGTTGTCACATTTTTGCTACTCTTTCTTGACCATCCCTGTTTTGTGCAAAATGGCGTTAAGTGTTGTGAACTTCACTTTGTTGTCAGCTACTCAAAAGGGCAATTATGACACGATAAGAGTCAATACTAATCATACAGGATTTGCCACTCAGAATAGCGTTGCTCCTTTGAAGTGGTTTTTAGATATGTTACCTGTGGGTGTTCCTTCACAACACTGTAACAGAGAGGGAAACAAAAGATGATCCTCTAATCAGATGTTGTGAAGAGGTACAATGAAAACGGATGTTGGTGTTTGATGCATACAAAGTAAAACACTATTGTATGCTATGTTTTGCACGCCAACAAACCTTAAGTATGAGTTTGTGAGCTTATTAGGTGTTTGTGGGAAATGTTGTGTTGATGTCATGATGCACATTTCCTTCAGAAATGCCACTGCATTTTCTTCACTTTATGTGTCACAGTTCAGTGGTAATTGTCATTGAAAACATTTTAATTGAGCTATGTGTAGAGAATAGGAATATTTTTCTTAGTAAGGAAGTTTGGACTGAGTGCCGGACTTTTCTCATTGGCTGTAGCCATTTCAAAAATCAGTTGGCCTGAATATTTTCCCTCCCATTTTCAGGGGGTGCATACAGCCAGTCAACGGTTTACGTTTTGAGAACATTTTCGGTTTTTTTTACCCAGATAAGCACCCAGCAACATGTTTGCTATGTCAACATGTTGACTTTTTGGACAAACCTTCGTTATTTCCCATAGAAAAATTGCCAGTTCTGCCCCATGAGCACCCCTCTCACCTCTTATATGTATTCAGTGAGTGACAAAGAGGCGCAGCAGCAGTTTGTTGCCCCAACGGAGGCTACGCTGCATGTGAGAAACAAAATACGAAAGATTTTGTGTCATTTTATCTTTCTTTCTGAGTCGGTTTTCATTCATTTTACAAGTAAATATAACAGAAACCACCGCACAGCCACTGTCTTTAACTTGATGTGAAAGTTGGTGGTCAGATGATGGTCTCTAAATTCAGGATTACAGCAACAGCAGATCTTGGAAATGAATGACAGCTGGTTAGCACATAATCCGAATGGACTGAATTTCTCTCACTGTTTCTTACTTGGGGAACGGGCAAAGAAGCTTTCTTGGGAATGCGACTGTAAGAATGTTTAACTGAACAAATACGATACAGTGGTGTCATTACAAGACTTTTTGGTAAAGGTGTTATCTATTTCAGTTGTCTATTGAAGGGCACTTATTAGATTGCATGTATTTGCCAATTGGTATCTGAATCTGTCCCAAAAAAGTTATAGATCTCAATGCCATAAACGTCTTTATAGATGACCCATATTTTATTTTTTAAGAATTTTATCAAAGTGTTGAAAAATTCCCTATTTTAGGAACTGTCCAGTCTACTAAATTTTGACCTAATCTTGTTGTTCAAATAAAGTAAATCAATAACAGGCTGAGCTGCACATGCTTAACAGGCAGAGAGGAGCATGTGTGTTGGTCCATGCTTTTGTATGATTGTGCAAACAAACTAAAATTAATGTAACGAATCAAACAAAGATTAATAGCTTGAATTTTTCCTTGTTTGTTGCTGATGAATGTCTTGTATTGATTTCAAAGCTACTTTGTCAGTGCTGTTCTTTTCCCTGTTAGAGTGTGCCAGGAAGTTATTGTATTCTCACTCAACCCTGTCATTAGTTGGCTGTGGTGCGGAGAGTACTGTTTACAAACAGCTGCCTGACACAACCAGGGAAAAAGTGACACACGCTACGTGCTGCAGCAAATGCCAAATTTTTCTGTCTCTGGCTTTCACTGAATCACAAACCCCTATTGATACAACTGTACAGTTCAGTGTCTAAACAAAGTTTCAGAGTGTACTGGTAACCTCTGGGTTTGGGAAAAAAAAAAAAAGTCCACCAAGTATAACAAATAACATCAGTAATAATTGTAATAAGTCCTGTGGATTTGTGGTAACGCATGTGGACATCAGGCAATAATACATGGTGAAATATTTCATTACCCACTTGATGTGAACAATGAGAAGGAACAATGGTTCCTTCAGCAGGCGTGTGGTACAAATTTAGAAAAAGAACGTGCTTCATCGTTATGTTGCGATGCTTTTGGTTTGTCTCCAAACACACCTTGTGGTGTGAGGAAAGACAATACAGCTCTTTCACAACTCTGACCTGTCACACCTTACATCCATTACATTCATTGGTGTCAACAACAAAAGCAATTTTTCCCGATGTGAGCAGAACGCGATAGATGGCATATAATAAGAACGAACAATAGATCCAGACAGGGCACGACGATAAATGGAAAAAATCTGATGGTGTATTATTAGAAATGTTGGCAGGGGAAATGAGAACTTCAGTTGTCTTTACTTTGTATCACAGCCTTTGTGGCGGCATGCAGGGGTCCAATGACAAACAGTAGAGACTGTAAGAAGTATCCCTTTATTCTCCCACACCAATTGCTTCATATTCCCAATCAAACGGCCCCTTTGTCTCAGTGTTTCGTCCGAGCATGGGGAAACAGTGCGCTGCATTGACAAGACGCAGACAGATTATCTTGTTTGAATGGCTTTAACAGAGCAGCAGCGGGGCCAGTACAACAATAGGTAACTTGTTGTAGGCCCTACAAATCTAATATTCATTTAACATAGCCTTGTAGCGGGCTACCCACGGGGGCTGCTTATGCTGGTACAGTGACTGTTTGTATTTGCATAATACACTCCACCTCAGAATGGCTGCTAATTGGGCTAGTTGGATCAAGCCAAAAGCCCCTGGTGAAAGAGGGCAGCAGCTACAATTATCACAGGAGACACAACAATGTAGGTATTGAAATAATTTCTTTTATGCTTGTATTGGACTCCCTTTTCCTCTCTGACTTTTGACTTTTCAGAATAAAAAGAACTGGGAGGACTCAGCTCCACTTAAAGATTAGAAAGAAATCTTAAGGAATTCCTTAATTTCAATGGCTCTTTCTTGATAAAGGAATTATGCAGTATATTTGATGACCACGCAGCCAGAATTGTTTCCGAAATCTCCATGCATTAATATAGCCTCATGTCTCAGTTTGCCAGAAAGCAACACATGTGTGCAGACATGCAAGTATGGTTTTGGGTGTGTTTGATATGGCTAACGAGCTAAAAGGCTTCTTCTCAGCCCACATATTCATTAAGACTGATTAAAGTCATATGTGCTGCTGGCAACACTGGCATAGAGGTTTGTGTTTTGTTTTTTTTTTTCCCCTCTTTGGACATGATGGATGCTGATGTTGCGTCAGAAACACCCAGACCTTCTCTCCCACACTCTTGGAATTTGTTGCGGAGGGCAGCTCGAGGGATGTGCGTGACTGAGATTGGCACCAGATTTGGACTTTTTTTATTAGCTTTCCTCACTGTTCACCATCTGTTAGATCACAATCATTCACATGCAACTGTAAATATTTTGGATTTCATTCACACATATTGTGTCGGTATAAGCTGAGTTGAACCCTTTTGGCAACAATAAATTACCAAAGTAAAGGTTAAAGTGATCTCATCACACTTTTATTGTTGCGTGATTTGAATCAATAAAGGAGATGAATTAAGCCAACATACCACTTTAGTCATTATCAATGGCAAATTTTTTTTATGAAGATGTTACGTTTTTGGATCATTACTGGCAAAAGGGCAGCTGTATTACAATACAATACTATAAATTTAGTTTTATTCAATAACAAAATTGTTTTGCCATATTTAGTCTTCTTTTTTTTTTTTTTCTTTAGAGATAAAGAAGCTGAGGCACACACAGCTGACAGCTAATGTGTACAAGAGTCAAATTCAAGGAATAGGTGGATGCTTCAGTTGTGTTGCTAATGACCCATCTGGTGTGACTATGCTTAAATGCTTAAAATATCCAAGTAAAAAATATTCGAACAAGTGTGTCCCCTGGAAATGCTTCTGATCCGACCATTTGGAGCACATGTATTGTCATATTGAGGAAGATGTCCTTTTTGAATATCGCTTTAGTTTAGTGCTGTCAAAGCCACCATAGTATTTCACAGCTTGACTTTGCCACGAAATGAGAAAATCATAATGTGATAAATTGAAGCATTTATGTTCATATGGACAGACAAATTTTCAGTCTCTTAAAAAGGGAAACCAAAAGTTTCAACACCACAACAGATGAAACAAAGTTCCACCATGTTAATAAACCTCATAAGGACAGAAACGGCAAATGTATGAGTCCCTGTTAGGGACAGTAGGGGGATGTTTTCAGTCACAGACATTTTACCAGTCACTCAGCAATAGAAAGAAACTTTTTAACTTTCATAGGAAACAGGTGCTGAGTCAGTGAAGAGAGGAATTTCAGAAGAATGGGGAGGGAAGGGTAACTCGCCTGTGTGTGCATGGGTGAGGGAGGTGTGTGGTGAGTGTGTGTGTGTGTGTGTGCGCGTGTGTGTCAGTGTGTTAGAGGGTGTGAGTAATACTGAGTGGAAGCCAGGGAGCCAAGCAGAGAACAAGGGGAGGAGACTCTCTGGGGATTGCGTGCGGACATCAAATGTTTACCTGTAACAAAAAGAAAGGGGAAGGTGTAGAAGGGAAAAAAAGGAGAGGGAAAAAAAGGCCGTGGTTTACAGGGGTGGGCGGGGACCCAAAGCCTAAAGCATGAGCTTCGCACGCAACTTAACAATACTACCTTTATGAAGACTGTATTGCGTTAGTCAGTGAACACACACGCACTCATATTCATGGAAGATACAACTGCTGTTATACACACACACACACACACACACACACACACACACACGTACGTACACAGGAATAGGTAACTAAATAATAGCACTTGCACTGCAGCTACCCAGGAAAGAAACGAAGAAAAGGCTTTGTGACTTCCAGATAATGGGATCAAAGAGGTTCGGCCACACATTATAAACCAAATGGGACCAAATAACTGACCCCATCTGTTGAACAGCTGGAGTTTCTGTTTGACAGAAGGGCTACTGATGTCCATCTAAGCTCAACCCAAAATGAAAAACGTCTGAAAGCAGATGTTCAGCATTCCCCCTCGTCCCCGACCCTCTCTGTGGTTGCCCTGTTCATATTTCATCATAATTGGCCAACAAATCAAGACAAAATGAGAGTCAGCCTTTGTTGGGGAAACCACAGCAAGTCCCAGTGATTTACCCACAGATGGTCCTTCTCATGCTTTCACTCTGGGACGCTGTCTGTCAGTCTTTCTTTCCCAATGTATCTACACGTACAGCATCTTAGCTCACCATCTCCAGGTCGCTTTATCTGTGCTGAGAACAAAAAGCCTTGCAAAACTTGGGCTGGTGTTGGGCTGATAATATTCTGCTTAACATAACATAACTTCTTTTCAGAATAATGAGCCTCTATTATAATCAAGCCTTACAGTCACACCTCTGAATCATCATTTGTGTAGGTGTGTATTGCTGTAGGGGAGTCCAATCACCACAATAAACTTGTTTTTATGCAGAACCTGGACTCATATACACCAGTATTTTCATTATTGTCTCTATTTTTAATTTACTGTCTGCAATCAACCAAGCACAACCTTTCTTCTGTCCATCATAACTCTGATTGGCACCTTGCGTGTAAAAGCCAGCGTTATTGGGATTTAGCCCAGGGTGGCTGCGGTCAGCACAATATGTGTACTATAAATAATTTGATTGTGTATGTTGTGTGATTATGGAGAGAGAGAGAGAGAGAGAGAGATGCACACACACTGGGCTCAGGGTTTCCTCTCCTGCGAGCGTCTGTAGTCAGAGCGCAGGTACAATGGGGAGCATTGTTCAGCTGGCAGGTCCCTGCGTGCCGGCTCCCCCTCCGTACCTGAGCACAGAGACAGGTGTATTTCTCCTAGTCACGCATAGCCCTGCCACACTGCCAGCTGCCTACAGACTCCTTGCCACTGAGATCAATCACATACAAATACATGCTGATTAGAGATTTTTTTTTCTTCTTCTCCTTATGTGAACCCGTACCTGTATAACTTTGCTTTTTCATAATTAAAGTTTTAAACTTAAGCCAACCTTAAAACAGGCCTTTTTACACGCTGCAAGGAAAAGCAAATTAAAGAAATTACTCCCATGAACACAATGACTGAATTTGGGTGCCAGGTCGTTCAGCTGCACACTCGCTGCGTGGTATTTTCCTAAAGGAAATTTTTATGTTCATTAGCACTTCCAAATTTGATGTTTACAAGTTTTCCCATTTGACACGTTAGCTTAATGTGCCAAGGCACCTGCAGGTAAAACACTATGCTCAGGCTCCAGGAAAAGGGTGTTGTTGTTTTTTTTGTTTTTTTTTTTGTCCAAAGAAGTTTCTCCTCTGCCCAGAATGTGTGTTAGGGAGCAAAGGGGGTATGAGTCATGCACATCAGTCATTTCATTTCTCCTCGAGTGGGAAAACATGTTTGAGTTAACATTCAAACTGCTGTGAATGTTAGAACGATTGCTGAACATACAAGGCCTGAAGGGAGCAACTTCGGATAAAAGGAGATGATTATGTACTTGGGATAAACAAGCGATAGCTAAAATCTGAATTGCTTGCACCCAATCAAAAGTGAAAAATAACATTGTGGAAGGGATGGCAATGATGGTGATGGTCATCGATTACATGGTTTCCTTTGAAAGAGCCTCCTTTCCACAGAGCTGACTCCCTGAGGTGCTGGAGGGAGTCCAGAACTATCAGTCTCATAGCACAAGAGGATCAGTTCTTTATCCTGGCTGATTCTGAAGAAAGGGGTACACGCCACATTACGTCTTATTATAAAAAGTGGGCACTAGCCATTTTTTACCAGTTTTCACTTGAGTAATCAGCACCCATGTCACTTTGAAACCTTGCTGTGACCCTCATTTAGCCTCTCTCTGCCTGTTCCCACGGTGAGGCTGCTGTATATGAAATTACATGAACTGCCAGCACTGAGTCCAACCCCAGGCTTCCTGGCTGTTATTTACCAAATTAATTCCCAGGCGGATGTAGAAATAACACCCACAAAAAGTGGGATAATGGGAAAATAAGGAAGGGAACCCAGTGAAATGGTATGCTGTTGTCTACCCCATGGTTTCCATGATGTCACTGCCCCCCTCCCCTTCCCCTCATGTAATAATGGGACTCACATCATACTATAACATGGGCTGAGAAGTTAAATGGCAACAGTATGGTTTGCATTATTGTAACTTTCTCTGTCTTTTGGTCTCAGGCTTTTACTATCGCTGGAGTTTGGGCACTCAGAGCCACATAAGGAAACATTTGTTCCCAGTCTAGTTGAATAGAGCCTTGTGTTGGAGGTAGTCAAAGAGATACAAGGGGATAGGACATCCAAACAGTCCAACACAAGAGCACTACTCTGAAGCCCCTCTCTGTCTGAGCCAGGCCAGTAATGAATGTCCTCTAGTCTTAATCACTCTGAGCACACACTGGAGATATGACTGACTCCATTGTCCTTTCCTCTAGGTTTTGTATGTTGAAGCAGAAGTCGTACAGGTCATTGCTTCCAGTAAATATTAGATTAGTTTCACCAGCACCAGGTGGTAACAGTGACACTTCAACATCCTTATTGCGCTGGTTAAGCTGCCATGTATCATGAATTTTACAGTCGTGTGGCAGTCTGAGTGAATAGAAGCTCCAGTTATTTTCAAGCAGCAAAAAGAAATTTATAGAGCACATCCAGTCAGCCGTGTGTCCTTGTTTGTCCTGGATTCTCTGGTGCTTTCCTCCATTTTTGTCTGTACCATCTGTTGTTAGTGACTTTCAGGATGTTTTTTTTTTTCCTCTCTGGATATGATTATCCTTGTCACACCAATCTGGAAAACATTTGTGTACATATTAGCACATACCTACATACACACTGCTCATTACCGTGGTGTAGGAGGATGCACATAAGTGGGAACACAGACATATGCAGGCACTCACACAGACATATGTGATTATGCACATGGACACAATGTGAAATAATGCAGTTTTGTTTCATTTTCATTTGACTCAGTTTAGAATCTGACTGACTGATCAGCGTTAAAGTATGAGAAATTGCTCTGTTATTTACATTCATCACATAGTTTCAGATAAGTAGCTCTTAGTTACCTCTACAGGGTAATTAACTTTATTATTAACTTAATTTAGCCTTGAATGAATAATGAGCTGAGGGGGTGCGTTAAAGCAAAAAGTGGTCAACACAGATAAAAATATGTAGCTTTCCTTTTCTTTCTTAAAAGGAAAAAAAAATCCTTCACACAGCAGCGGTGGCTTAGGAATGTGAGACAGGAATGCTGTTGAGTTACTAGAAAGGGGGTTTGATCACTGAAAACAATGTCTTTGTGTTTTCATCCCCAGCTCTAGTCACGCAATGCTGTGTGTGCAAACCTCCAGCAACTTTTCAACCCCGGCACACAAGAAAGCCATCAAGTACCTGCAATTGACAGAATCGCGTGCAATTCAGGTACTCCTGGATTGTGCTGGAGCACGGCCAATTGGGGAGCAAAGGAAAAGGTGGAGTGGAGCTTCACCTGTTTAAAATGTAAGACACACTATGACTTTTATTCAGACACCAACGGTGGGGCAATGGTGGGGGCTTCAATTCAGTATAACCCTGACAATGATCTAAATTCCTTCATAGATGTAATATATGAAATGATAAAATACTACTTTTATTAAGTTCCTCAGGGGAAATAGTTCTCCTCTCACTGGTCTACATCTCTTTTGCCTAATGACAATCATTTGTTTCAAGTCAGATTTTGCCCACATGTGTATGTGCTCCATTCCTCAGGATCCAGTCCTTGTTTTGAGGTTTAAGGGAAGCTATGATCCCAGTAATACAAGCAAGCCTGGAGGTGGTTAGGACATGAAAGTGAGGTAATACAGACAAGAGATTCATTCATGGGAAGGTGAGTCAAGGCACCGACATCCCTGTATCTCTGCAGAGCGACAGATGATCATTATTACTCACACTGCTCACACAAGGCTCACACGCAAGCTGGGCTCAATATGACAGATGAGTGACTGAAACAAGATTTTTAACAGCTAACTTCATGACTTAACAACTTAATTGTGTTATTATTATAAATAATGATGACGACAGTAATAGCTAATCAACTGTGTGGGATAATTCTAGCTGCATTTTTTTATATTAACATTGTTTAATATTTGAATATAAAGTTATAATTATATTTCATTATAATTCTTAGATGCCAATCTATAATGTTACAAGACTAGTCCGTGTAATACATAGTATATTCCCCTTTTTTCCCTCTCTCTCTCTCTTTGCTTTTTTTTTTTTTAAAGTGCTAGTTTGATATCATTCTCCTGCTGTGAAATATAATTGCCCGCAACAATAATAAACTTCACTTCCCGGCATGCCTTGCGCGTCTACGCTGGGCAGAGCTCAGCATGTGCTTCGCCGCGCTGCTCTCACTATGGCTCAGTGCTGCCCAGGCTCCTCGCAGGGAAGCATCGCATCCGCCGCAGGGAAGCTCTGCGGAGCTGTAGCTGTGAACCATCACTTCACAGGAGCACAGACAGGAATACAGACTCCATTATCGATTATTGGAAATAACCACGCTGATCGATGGGCTTGATCAGCCAGAAGCTCCGATTCAATTTACGCACGGATTCTTTGGAGAGGATTAAATTGCTGGTATTTGCAACACTGACACGCGTGAAGTTGTTGTTGTTGTTAAAATAGTATTGTCATCATCATCATCATCATCATGATTGTCGGTAAAACTGGATCCCGATGGCAACATCTGCTGGATCCAGCAGTCCAGCCGTGGACGGTCCTGGAGGATTTGAGGAAATACTGTCTCCTATACGGGATGGACGGTCAGCAGCTGCACAAGTCCTGCTGCTGGACAAGCTGCCTTCTCAGACAGACCGGTCTCTGGGGATATTTCACGCGTGTTCGCCGGTGGCCAGTGAGAAAGATGGCCCGGACCGTGATATGCTTTATGGAAATTTCCTGTGTTGGATTTTGGCGCATGTGAAGGAATATCCTGGAATATATTTTGGAAAAGCGATGCTCAGCAGATGACCAGCAATTTTGGATAATGACAGCGCTCATCAGCTCATCCAACAGGTAAATGACAATACACAATGAACTACGTTTATTTATAAAGATCAAGAGTAGACTAGGGTGATGTTAGAAATCCATGTTTTTCTGGGGGGGGGGTTACCTAAAAGTCCAGTTTAGTCTAAATAGGTTTTTTTTTCCAAGGGTCCCATTGAGGAATAACTTCATCAGTTGCTCCTATATGTCTCTGTTTTGACCAAAGGTTCTGTCGTTATCTCCCAACACACCCATTTGGCCTACATCTTAATTACCAAATTACACCTCACCATGGAAACTTGTCCCATGGGATTCCTTTGGAAGAGTTATCAAGTTAGGGGTCTATGTCTGCAGAGATGGGCGTGTTTCATATGAAGACCCTGTTCCTCTGCACATGTGCAGCTTCGCCTGTACGCTGCTCAGTTATTCTCTGTGTCCATTAGGTGCACATCCCTCCCTCAAAGTGACTGACACTCAACTATTTGTATTTCGAACACATACCCCTGACATCCATACTCTAATCCACCCATGTTGAAATGTACACCATAACTTGTCTATACACCTGTACTGCCAGGTGCCCACAGCCCATCCAAAGAGCCCTGAGCTGTTGTAAGTCCTGAGAGACCACATAAATGAAAGGTGTGGATACAGTGACCATGAAAAGTGAAATGTTGTCCTCCCACCTCCTCCACAGTGACTCTTTTGAGGTGGGAGTAAATCTGTTTGAGATCCTTGCCCACAGGGTGGCCTGTGAAGTTACTATAACCTGACACAAGGCACGTAGAAGAGATGAAATCTATAGTGTGGTTACAAAGGTGTTTCCCCCGGATACTTCAATCGTAGAATGAAGTACACTGAGTTTACCTTGTCATAATGACACTTCATCCAAAGTGTGTGTTTGTGCGGGTTATCTGAAGTATCTTCCACCTTCTCATTGCTCCTTCCTCTTCCTTCACTCAATCCCATCCACTTCCTTAGCAATAAAGAATTCCGTCCATTGTTGGGGCAGTGGACAGAGCCCCACTATATGTCTGTATACAGCGCTGAGCGCAGACTCAGCACCCCCTCCCACACACCCCCTCCATTAAAAATCTTCTCCAAACAAGACCCCCTTTCTCCGCTGAAGAGGGACCCTCTGTCTAATGCCAAGTGACTCTCATGGCCAGCATTGACGGTGGGACACTTGCTTCACAAAAGGAGCTGAAGTGTCAAATAAACTCGGTCAGAGCCCCCGACACACAAGAATTCCTTTATCTGGCACCCTGGGAGGCAGACAAAGACAGACTTTGTGTCAGTGAGCAGGCCTTGACTAAACACTGAGGCTTTTTTTTTTTTTTTACTCCTCTTCTCACAACTTCTGCCTTTTCTTCCTCCTTCTCCTTTTGTCATTTGAACGGCAGAGCGGGAGCATGCCTGTTGACGTGACCCTACTCACCCAGCATCTGTCCTGCACATGCCCAACATCACCCCTGTGCTGTGTCAGCTCTGTGCAAACACAGATGCACCCACGCTGGCCCGCTAGCATACACCGACGACTGCCGGCGACCCATCAAAGCAGCCATAACATTTCTGTAGATGTAATTCCTTTTTGATACTTTTGTTTATATCTTTTCCCATAGCTGAGAATAGTAAGGCAGGAATTTGCTTTCTCACAGGGCTGAATGTGCTGGCTCTGCTGTCATATGATATGCTTGCGGTGAACCACAGTCGAGAACCGTATACACACCAGGCTCAGAGTCACTTAACAACCCTGTATTTACTGCATTTCCGAGGAACTTTCCCATCACTTTAAACTTTTTTAGTCCAGTTTAAACCGTGTTATCTGTTTCATTTTTCAGCTGATTGGAGACTTTTTTCAGATTTTCATGAATTGCAATTATTTATTAAATTATAAATCCACTTTCCATTGGCATATAATTTCACCTGAACCTATCAGATAATATAGATAGATACATTTATTTTATTGTTTCAAACTGGGACTGGGACTGGGACTAGACTAATATATTCACATAACACACTAAAGGTGCTATTCAGTGATTCTAAAGAGCTCTATAGTCTCGTCCATAAAGTAAAAAGTCCTGGTTTGTATGAAAGTGACCCCCAAAGATCTGGAAAATTACCTCATACAGCCTTGAGACGACATTGAAGCAGCACCGCTGAGACAATTTCGTGGCCCAGAGCTGTTGCTGGCTGGCCCCAGTGATGGACGTGTGCATCAGGCCCCCCAGGCATGCTAACACAGGCCTGCCCAGAGTGCAATAGTCCCTGAGCACAGTGGTTAAGGTAAACAGATCAAGTTGCTGTGGTCGAGCGTGTTAATGGTGTGTTTATGAGCTTAAGTTGAGCGGTGATTTATCATGTCTAAACTCAGGGCTCACCTTTAGTCCTTGGCCTTGATCGAGTTCTGTATCTTGTGTGAGTGTGTGTGTGTGTGTATTTGTATGTGACATTGCACACAGGTGACAACACTGGCTGAGTGGCGTGACCTCTCGGTGAACTGTGATGCCATGCCTGTTTCTGACCACTGAAGGAAAATGGAAAGTAGTAGAAACGTTTATTACGCATTAATTACACCCTGCTTTTGTAGCAAATGTGCCCTCTGCATTACCTCATCACGGGAAAAAAAATATCCTTCTATTATTAGTGTCAGATAACCTTTTAATGAGAACCATGAGAAATATCAGGCAGTAAAAAAAGCTGTTGTGTGTGTATGTGTCCTTTCATATAGAGCGGCATTTACACTCAGGTTTTGTGTGTGTGTTTAGAATGTGATCTAAAGTTTGTCTGAACAGGAGAACTGTCATTTATTAGTAGTCAAGGAACAATGGGGAGCTTGTCTCCGGGGGTGGTGGGAGCCAGAGGGGGGCCAGAGGGGGCCGGTGGAGCTAGGGGGGGTGGCCTGAGATTGGGCAGCAGCCTCTGACCAAGAACAAGCCCCTGTCTGATGGAAAGAACTGCTGACCCTTCCTGAGTAAAATGGCACCTTTGTTTGGAGGTGTATGGGTTTGTGCCTATGTGTTTATGTGTGTGTGTGTGTGTGTGTGTGTGTGTGTGTGTGTGTGTGTGTGTGTGTGAGGGAGAAGGAGAGAGTTTTAGAAAAGCTGGGAGCACTATGTAAAGTCTCCCCCCCCAGTACTTTGGAGAGTTTCCCTCCATTTGTGATTTTCTTTTAATTGCAAGTTTTGTGGCAGATTCTCACAGTGGTCATTATCAGAAGAGCTGTTACATAACATCATCTCCAGATTGGTCTTCCTCTGTAGTGTCACACCAAAACTGTGAAATCTTCCAAATGAAATGCCCAGTGCTTTCAAATTTGAAGTCATTTTTAGACCATTTACTTATAAACATGTACATTTATGTTAATCTTTTTTTCCCAGATGTGTCTGAGTATGAGAAAGACCTTTTATTAAGAAATGCATCAGACTCTCTATGAAACTACACAACTGTAGTCGTAATCTTCAATGATGCCACGACTCCAGACTTATTAGACATTTTAGACTTTCTTCTGTTGTGTAGTGCTTTCTTCCTATAGGCCTTTAAACAATTATCCTTTCCCTAATGATACTCCAAAAGGAGAGGGATTGAACGGAGGTTAAGTAAGTGCTGGTGGGTAATATCAGCAGATTGCTGATTTCCTACAGGGAAACCACAGCTTACAGGGTGGTGTGTGTGTGTGTGTGTGTGTGTGTGTGTGTGTGTGTGTGTGTGTGTGTGTGTGTTGGTGGGGGGGTGTTAGCCTGCTTGGGGGGAGTTATTAGGAAGTGGGAGGTTGAGGGAAACAGCCAGCCACTGCTTGAGTGAGAGTGTGGCAGAGTGATTTAGAGGAAGTGGTGAAC
The DNA here is from genome assembly GCA_034769265.1 of Remorina albescens. Classification (NCBI taxonomy): domain Eukaryota; kingdom Metazoa; phylum Chordata; class Actinopteri; order Carangiformes; family Echeneidae; genus Remorina; species Remorina albescens. The sequence goes on from CM068493.1 coordinate 8,929,796, forward strand.
ATGAGTGGGGATTCTTTGGTGAGTGATGCCTCTGGGTCTGACTCTGTCCTCTTTAAAATACCTCCCTCTGCACCTGGTTCGTGGACTTTTCAACTTACCTTTCCGCCGCAGGGTGTGCCACTCCCTGTTGGGTGATTAAATATGACACGCTTCACCGCAGAATTTCCTTTAAGTCCCTGCCATCCCTTCTGTCCTCGACCTCCTGCGTGAGCATGAAGAGTAAGAGAAAGTTGTATGAAGGATGGGCGGAGGACAGGCTCCTCTCCAACATGCTCCTGACACAGAAAGAGCAAACAGCAAAGACACACAGTGTAGCACAGGGGCATCTCTGTCAGCCCAGACACACACAGACAGCACTCCATTTAGGCTGCACACACCACCCACTGAAATACAAGTACACCAGGGATCTGCAGAACACCAGTGAATAAGAATGCTAAAAATAATCAGAAGTTCTATGCTAAGTGAGGCAGCCCCCGTGTTTTTTTTTTTTTTTTTTCCTATTCTTTGTTCTGAAAGTGGACTTATCCCTAATGGAATATTTGACTGTTTTTGTTTTTTTCAGTGTGTATATGAAGCAGAAAGGTCTTGTTTTGACTGGCCCGTCGGGTGTCTTCTTGACCTGCCTTGTGACACACAAAAAACTCAAAAACATCTGCAATGCTTTGAATGCCAGACATTCTTCCTTCTGTTTTCCCTCAGACTGACCTCTCTCGTTCTTCTCCTGCTCTTGTTTTGGAGGGAAAATTCCTCCCTTTGTGTTATGCTTTCACAAATGTCACATTCCGCTGAACCTGTGAGCACATTGGGCCTTTACTTTGGCGGGTGTGGGTCGCCATGGCAGCGTCACCTCATTTCAACGAGTCACACCTACAAAAGTAAGCCATCCTCATTCAGGAGTTGGGTCTCCTTCATTCAATCACTTGTCTTCCCTTTTCTTTCTTTCTCAGAGGGAAGGATAAAGGAGACATTTTGAGTGTGAAGAGGAGCGTGAAATTTCCTGGGTGACCTCCCCGGGACACAGCAAGACCACCATGCTCCTCAGCCGATTTTGTGTGTGTGTGTGTGTGTGTGTTGGAGCCAGTGCTTCTTTAGGAGCTCTGTGTGTCACTGAAAGCTTTTAGTGCATGTCTGTTTTTATTTGGTTTGTTTAAAGGAACTTGAATTGCAGATATACACTCCTTTTCACGTAATGAGGTGGATTGTTAACTATCCAGAAAATAAGAAACTGGACACAAATTTTCATGTTATATAAAGCTGTAGGCTGGATGAAGCTCATATGCTTCAGATGCTCGGTGCTCAAGTGAGTCCTAACACTCTGACAGAGCGTGCCATGGAAGTAGATAAGGTGGCTGTCAGTGTCCCTGACCAGAAGCTCAGATAAGTGCTGCAATGACAGTAGAAGCGACATGGAGCATCACTCATTCAACAGGCAGCAAAGGAGAGACAGACATCCATGTTTCTTCAGTTGGCTGATAGGATTTTGCATCTATTTTCGGAATGTTATGGTCGAGCAGATGATGAGCATTTTGGAGGAAATGGCATTTAGGGACCATGGCATGTTGTCCAGTCTGAAGTCGAGTTTGGAAATGCAGATGTGCATTTCTTGGCCTTTGCTGCACCCCTGTGGACATATGTCCAAACAACACAATATTACTTCTACCGTGCTGCAGTTCCTCCTCACTCCACCTGAGGTGTGGTTTTAAAAGAAAACCTTGGTTAGAACAATGCTTTTTCATTGTTTTTATTGTTATTATTATTTGTGGTTAGGTTAGGATTAGTTGTCAAAGTCTGCCCATAGATCTCATCATTCACTGTATCAAATCAAATAGAACCTGCTATTCATAATGTCCAATGCCAGTTTTAGATTAAAATGAGACCATATTCACATTTAGAACGTTTTACAATAAACTCTGAATTCATCAGTTGCATGTGAAAAAGACGAACAAACAAAAAACAAAACAAGCAAAAGAATCTTGACTATAATTCAGTGATGTCATTTGCCATCTCAAAATAAAACTTTACGCTGTAACAAATTTTCACATTAATGATAATACATCTGTATGCGTTTGCTGTGTGTGTGGCTTCTCACACCATTGCACCATTGTAAGGATGTGTGGAAACTATGTTGGCTACACTTCACAAGTGTGTGTCCTCAGTATAAGGCCCTACACAACAATCTACAGATTTTGAAGTTTGACAGTGTGTCTCAAAATACATCTGAGTTCTGAGTTCATATTACATAGCTGATAAGGCTTTTCTTTCTCAGCATCTTCTTCAACCCAGGGAAAGGTAAAGAAGTCAAATGTATTCAATGAATTTCCATTTTCATGAGAATGTTGGTTAGGTGATTAAGGTTATGTAAGATGTTAAAATGGGTCCAGAAAATAAAACGTTCCTTCCACTGCAATTGGTTTGTTTTGGATTATTAAAACATTAAGTCATTAGATAAGAGAGATCTGTTTCTTCAGTTTCATATCTATCCTGGGAGAAACAATGAGCTCCACTCGTTTTTTCATTTAATGTAACATACTCTAAATCGCAGCACAATGTAATTTAGAGGCCTGGTTGTCATATATTACGAAGGGTAATGTCTTCAGTGGAATGGAACAGAAATTGTGCTGACTCCCCTGAGTGGAATAAGCTCTGAGTTTTTGATAAAAGATTTTCCCACAAAACACCTGGTTTGCAAAAATCAAACAATTTTAATGTTTACTACAGATTTTCTTTCTTACTGCATTGTCAGTTTGATAAATCAGTGCTTAGTTCTCTTTGTGGTGTGCTTTTTACTGCATTCCCCACAAGGTGTCTCCCTTGCGTTAGACAATGTGAAGGGACTGGTGAAAACCTGAATAGTCAATTGAGTTTCTGTGTTTAACACGTGTTGTCTCAGTTGTCTACAGTGATGGTGTGTATGTATATGAACAAATGTTTAATGACCTTTGCTACTGTGTTCAACTTCAACTAGACATAAGTAAGAACACTGTAGAATCCTTTCCATCTTTTTTTTTTTTTTTTTTTTTACTACAATTTTCTTCAGAATGGTTTGATAGTCCAGATTTTCACCATTCCTTCAATTTTTAATCTATTACATGAAGTCACATTGCTACTGTGCATTCCACTAATTTCCAAGCCCCTTTTGGGGAGAAAATATTTCTGTAAAATTGTGCCACTAGATGGCAGTATGGTAACATGAAATCCAGCTTCCCAGTGGAAAGCCAAAGCCATTTTGCATGCCTGTAACATTGAGATCTATGGAGTAATGCGTGCAGACTGGTATTATCGTCTTATTGCCCCTCATTCTAACTCATCTCCCTTTGAAGATCAAATTAGCCCTGTGTCTCTGTGTGTACCGACAGAGATAAACCCAGAGTGAACTTCAATAAAGCCAACTGCTCACTTTGCACATCTGTCACTCTGCAGCCTTTTTTCGGCCTTTCAGGTAGAAATTCTGTGGAATGGTCCAGCATTTCGTGTGACTCTCTCAAACTAAGCCCACATAAGAGTCTTCAGAATACTTTCAGAGAAGAGGGGGGAAAGAGCTACAGAAGACCTAAATAGAAATGTGGAAACTGCCAACAAACACCAGTAATCAGCCACCAGTGGTTTTTGGTTTGGTTATTTCATTGTGATGGGGAAACTTAGTAGGTACCTCAGCTCTCTGTTGGCTTTGCTCCTGATCTGTTACACATTACACAACACAGAATGAATGAGAGAAAAACACAGGTGACATGGCTAAGTAACAGGTGGGGCAGCTCATGACTTACTGACAGTAATAGCACAGGTATAATGCCACTGTGACTTGATTTCCCACAGGTGTCGTATTTATGTGGGGTTTAATATTAATCACATTATGTGCTGGGCCTAAAATTTTCAGGTTTGTATCTGAACAGTATTTCAACAGTCAACAGTAACTTATCGTTTCTGTTGACAGATGACAGTTTGATTTAATCTGTTCTCAACACCCAAATGAAAGTCTCCTGCATATTGAACTGCTCCTTTAAAGAGGTGTATTGCTCATTTTGGACGACCTACGCTTCTGTATCTCAGTCTGCATGCCAAATTGTTGCTTGCTGACCAGTTTGCCTTCAACAAATCAGATGTCAGAGTATGTAGTTATTCAGGTTTCTGTCAGTTGGAGATTATAGGAAAGAATGCCATGGGTTGCAATCATAAGTGAAGTGTTCATCAACATATTGTGTAACCATGTCCATATTCAGTGTACATCCTTAAAGCCCGCTCATCATACTGTATTTTATGTGGAGAAGTTATCTTAAGGTATAAATATAGTGTATTTCTCTATCAGTACAAACGGTCACACCTCTTGCACTTGCACATGTGTATGTCAGTTTTGTCCACAATCTGCAGCTAATCAGATTTCTCCTTGTAGGTTTGTCACTAACAGGACTTTGGCCGCCTTAGAGGTCTGTGCTGCAGTATTGTGCATGGACGAACAGTCTTCTACATAACCTTTGTAAAATGTACGCGCCCTCTTATCTCCTCCTCGCTTTTTAACCAAAAGCAAAATCAAACTCTAAACTGTTGGCTTATCAGAGCCGTTGGACACTGTTTACTTTGCTGTGTTTTGTCATTTCTTTTCTACGTATCACCATTGAAAGTGCAAGCTTATGTTGCCCACAATTTACTTTTAGGTCTTTGCGGAGAGCTTGTTGACGTTAACACCTGCTTCAAATCTCATTAATTTCCCAACCAGTGATTGCTAGCCCACAACAGAATTGAAAGGTTGCGACACCGCTCCCCGGCTGCCTATCTCTGCCATCTCTTCCTGTAAGCTCTCCAAACACACTGATCTGTTTGTAACAATCGATCATCTAAATCCTTCGGCAGCTTCTGATAACAGCTACCGCGAACTAACTGAGCTGAGAACCTGACCAGACGTGTCCGAGGCAGACACATAGGCAGACAGGAACTGTATGAACTCTGCTGCCTTAAGGGAAAATGATCCTTGTTTTTTCCGCATGCTCCTTATTGCAAAAAGAAATATGTTGAGGCATGGCAGAGCAGGTTGAGTGAGCAAGCCAAGGTGGAGCTTAGGTCAAGATATGAGAGGAGGAAGTCTGAGTGTATATCTGTCTAGTTGATGGCTCAAGTAAACCTTCGTCTGCTGTTCATACTGTTAATAATTGACTCTGTGGTTCACTGTCTTTCTGTTCCTTGTACACAGCCCGGCCGAGGGAATCCTTTGATCTATAGCTTAATTTTTCACATGATAATGCATTTTTTGGCTACTTCATCCAACACACTTTGCAACTATGCAATAAAGCATTATATGGTGAGCATTCCTCTGTAGCTATATCTTATTGCTCTATGTGTTTGTTCCCTGTGGTGAATGTTAATGAGGTGTTGTTGGTGGCAGCAGCTTCTTTACAGGCCTTCTTATTGAACCATTGCGCAATAGAAATTAGTAACTACGCCATCCTCCTATGCAGATACCCCCAGTTGATTGTTCCAACTTTCAATCAGCACCCACCTAAATGGGGTGCATGTGTGTTCAGGGCGTGCAAGGCGGGGTCAGGGTATTGGGAGGCAGGTACGGAGCGTAACTGAAGTGAACACATAAACATAGGCACATATCAACGCAAACTTATCCACACAAGGAGGAGATTAACAGCAGCTGTTGTTAGCTCAGGTATTGTTTGGTGTGTTAGGAGGGCAGTTTATGTGAGGTGGATGTGTATGTTAGTGTGTGTTCCTCTGTTCGTTTACAAAGCCTGCACGCCCCCACCACAAACTCTGCCAACCTAGCCTCTTCCAGGCATCTCTCTCTCTCTCTCTCACTCTCACTCTCACTCTCACTCTCACACACACACACACACACCCCTACACCACCTTCTCAGTTAATCCCCAGTCCATACAAGCTGCAACTTGAAATCCAAGTCCTGTGTCCCAAAGTCTGTGCATATGAAAATGGATAATCCACCTTCAAATATAATCACAGCTGTGACATTTCTAAAATCAGACTATGCTCAGTTAGTCGTGCACTATGGGTTCTGTGTGGCCTGATAAAAGACGGGGGGGGGGGATTGGTGATGCTAAAGTAGCTGTTTATTGTCGATGGAGAGCCTGATGACCTTGAGGACAGGGCAAAAGTCACTCATGGTGAGGTTGGACTTGCTGGCCTGTGCTCTGGTAGGATGAGTCCAGTCAAACCAGGGAGGAGAAGCAGTGAGCACATCGGGCGGGGGGGTTGGAAAATGTGAGTGAGGTGGTCAGGGGACCTGCTGGTTATGGATGGCAAGCTTTCCTCTTTCAAGCTGCCAGCTTATCAACTTTAATGATGTGAGCAAGCGATGGCCAGTCCCTTTGCCCCCTGGGTCTCCATGTCCTTCATGCTTGCCAAGGCAACGAGAATGGCAGCGGCACACTAATAAAGACCCACATGGTACTGATTGAGACGTATTAAAGTTCAGTTTCCCTCGCTTGTGTTCACTCATTCAATGAATCATGAAGATGAAAGAAACTGGAACAGTTAAGCACGTTCACTGATCCCATGTCTTCCCCAAATTGCCTCGATGTAGATTTTTTTTTAACCATTTAGAAAGCAGGTTTTCTAAAATAATAATAATATAAACACTTTCCAGGGGCTAAACTGCTTTTCCAATCAGGACTTTAAATCAACAATGAATTTTTCTTTATGTTTTTGTTGGTAAAACCTGGGCTGTGGAGCACCGCAGGGCAAAATCATTTGCCAGTTCCCATTCTACTGTAATTTTCATTCTACCTTCCCTATCACCTCCTTCCCTTCCCTCCCCTCCATGCTTTGACTGAGCTGTTTTGGAAGGAGCTCCAGGGGCAGCATTCATTTAAGAGTCACATATAAACAGGCATTAAAAGGCAGCGTGGTCTTAATTAGCTGGAGCTGCTCATGTGTTTGGTGTGATTGTGTAATGTTTATACTTCAGTATGTGTGTGTGTGTGTGTGTGTGTGTTTGTGTACATGTGGTGTCAGGCCACCATGCTAATCGCCTAGCCTGACTTTTATTGCTCAATGTAATGTTGTAATGATGCCGAGGATGACAGGCGGGGGACATTCGCACCCGGGCAGGAGAAAGAACAGACGCCTATCGCTGACATTAATGACTGATGACTGATGACTGTTGCTGTCACCAAGAAAAAGTGCAAAAGCATCTTATCGTTTTTATTAACCTTGTCTTACCGTGCATTCTATTCGCAACATGTCAAAAAAAGTAAAAATAAGTGACACTAATTTCTTTCCTCACAAAAGCCCTTCAAATTTGCAGACAGTAACTTGGCTTTCATACTGGATACTTGTTTTGTGCTGTTTTTCTTTTTTGTGAAAGGCAACAAAAAACACATGAGCTGGCAGGGTTTTTGTGGCAATGCACTGCACTGGTCGTTGAGTGCAAACCATTTGCGTGTGCATGCGCCAGCATCAGTGATCGACTCATCCAGACGTCCACAGTTTCTCCGGTTTGTGTCAAGGATCCTGCAGCGATTATGCAATCAAAATAACTGTCTAGCCGCTCCTCTGACAAATTACCCGCCCTTCTTGATGTACAGTAAAGCAGCGACATTTGGCCCATTCATAAAGGAGCTACAAGAGCTGTAAAAACACCTTATGATGTCTGGGTTTCTGTAGCTGGGCTATTAAGCAGTAAAGTCCTATTGTAAAAATCTAGATTTGAACCGATATAGTTAAGAAGAGCAAAGATGAAAAGGGCCTTGCTCAGCCATACTTTCATAAACCAACAGTGGGCTTGGTTTTTACCGGTAAGCACACTAGAAAATTCTTTGAATTCCCCGGCCTCACACCCTCTCTCTACTTTTGCCGCCCTGCAGCCAATACCCCTGGCAAGATGAGCTTGTTTGTGGCACATTTGACGTCATAAGAGTTCAATTAGCTCCTCAAATGAGAGAGCTGTTGCTTTTTCCTCTGCAGTTTAAAAAGATGCTTTGCTTTATAGTTTGCACATTGGACTGAATATCTAGATAAGACGTAACAGTTTGTGGGGATAGGAACATTAAACTCTGCACACACTCCCACACAGACACACAGTAAAATTCAGCCATTGCTGTGTAGGTGGGCCAGATCGCACAACTACACTGGAAGTCATCCACATGTACGTTTGGACACACCACTCCCCTACCCCTTTCCCTTTGTCCCTCACCTCCTCTATCTATCTTTCTATAATTGTGTCCCAGACCCAGACAGGTCCATAAATAAACGGGGTCTCCTTCTCCTCAACCAGACCCAAGCCATGTTTATGTTCAGGCCTGTGTTGGGGGGCCATCTGGACCACTGGGCCTGCCTCACCGCTTTCCGAGCTCAGGTGGAATCAAGATGTGCCACCAAACACCAGCATCTGCTTAATGGACTAACATAGGCTTAAAACATAAGCACTGAGTCAGTGGAGAAATGTTTTATTGAAGATTAAACAATCCTTTACTCCCGTCCCACACATTTTTTTTTTTTTTAACACTTTGCAGTCTTAGCGTACTCTGAAGGAAAAATAAAGATCCAGATCCAGTTATGCTTTCAGAGTCACTGCAGTCTGACAGTTATTTACTCTTCCCAGACATTTAATGCCTTAGATCAATGATCAAATGCTACAATCCAATAGGATACAAACTTTTTGGTCAGCATAATCTTCCAGTTCCTGCTTTAGTTTTACACAATCTGTAAAACAAACAAACAAACAAGAAAAACCCAGTGAGATACATTTTTTTCAAGACAGACATTGGAGGAGATTTTTGGTTTATTTACATTAGCTGGATATGGCCTCTTGGTCTTTATTTCATTTGGTGCAGGAGCCAGGCTATTAAAACTAATGAACACTTATTACCTCGAGTTGGATCCTGAGCTCCTTGCTAAACATCCCCTCTGTAACTGTTTGTTTTACTTGTACCTGATTATTCAAACAGAGCAGTAAAACATGTGGCCGAGCCTATGCCTCTGGTCTTTACAGGTTGTCTCATAAACAGTCTGATCTATGATGCATGATTGGACATGAGAGCCGTAGTCTTTCTGTGAGTAAACACGGGTGGTCCTTAGTTTTCTTCACCCAGCAGCTTGGCCTGAATCCAGCAATTTTTAAAGCATTTGCTACGCACAGCAATATGCTATCTGCCAAATTATTAAAAATCGAGCACAACGTGGTTTTTATTGACTCGCCTGTGTGAATTTTTATTTCCCTCATCTCGTTGGAGAGAATGACAAATATTTTTTGTTCTAATCAACACATTTGCCTTGCAAATGTGAGAGCACATGACATCTAGAAAGGTTTGATGTGCAGATGTAGAAATGTAAGAATATCATTGCAGATTCCTTTAAAAGCTGATCTAAATCAACGAAACGCATGCACGCCTCTTTTGAATGCACTTACATTCTAATAATGCAGTGATGTTTTCGATGATGACGTGTCTAGTTTACATTGTGAAATCTGCAGCTTCACCTCCTGGCCCTTTTATCATGGTTTCAACATCACCAGCTTGATGGCTTTATAATTGTTTGCTGATCACCAGGTGTCAGACTTTAGTGACAACTGGCAGATGGAATTCATCGTGTACATATATGTGTGTGTGTGAGTGTGTGTGTGTGTGCATTCATCCGCATGTGTCTGTGTACTTGACATCTTTAAGCAGCAGTAGATAGTGAGTGACACCTAAAAGTGTGTATTCCTGAGTCCTCGCTGAGACCTTTTGTGCTGCATATCAGCCGGAACATCTCAGGTATCGTTGGGGTGAAGGAACGGCCCTTTTCTTCCAACTCTTCTCCCGACACTTGTGGTTTTTAATGTAATACGTGCGTACAGAAAGCATGGTCAAATAAACAGTGTGTAAAGTTTCTGTATGTCTGTACCTTACCGCAACCCCTGCAGCACTTTTCATCCCTAGCTGGAATTTCCCTGGAATCACAGTTGGCCATTTTGACTTATTTTCACCTAATTATTGTGAGAAGGTATGCTACTTAATGGCACCTTTGTTTGTCAAATACGAGATAAAAGAAATGTGCGACTTTGCAAGAGAGACAGAGCGAGAGCATGGAAAAAAAGAGAAGGCGCGGAGAGAGAGAGCTTAGTCAGAATGGAGTGATAAGTCTGAAAATGAAAGGCAGATTGAGGGAAGGGCAGCGTGAAGGGGAAAAAAAAAAACCTTTCCTGTGCACTTTTCTGCCAGTTACTTTACCTCTGCACCCTTGAGGAGGAAGCATATCAGCCCCTCTTTCAGTGAAACCCTATATGGTGAAATTAAAAGGTAGGGCTTCATGGGCTGCTATGTCTAGGTCAATGCAGGGGTTCTAACACTCTTGTATTACATTTCACTTAACATGCTATCATTGTAAAAATCTGTAATTAGATATAGAACACAAGGCACCACACCTATAAATCTAGCTCGATTATAAAGGCCTGTGTTGGCTTGATACTCGGACTCCACCTACGTCAGTGGCACAGCTGGCACTCTTTGGCTTTGTGTGTGTGTGTGTGTGTGTGTACTTGCAGGTTATAGACTATATCAGTCCCTGTTGTACTTAGTCATTCTACAGCTTTGCTCTAAAGAGTTTGGAGCCCTCACAACAGCATGAAAACTGGTTTTATGACCCCACTTTTCTTGTTTGTACTGAAAATCATAGAATATACTGGCAACTCGGCAAACAATGGAAAGAACAGATTAGAACATTACACGATGACGTGAGACAACCAGATATTTAGCAGGCAAATGGGCCCTGGGCTGCCGTGTAAAGCAACATAAAGAAACAGAGAGGTGAAGAGATGTGGGCCAAGCATTGTGAGAGAACATGGAAGGTCGACCTATATGGAAAGAGTTTGAGTTCCTCAGTGTGTCTTAACTCCAGCTACTGGTGGAGGAAATACTGAATCCTCACTGCGGGGGCCTTTCTCCGCTCACTCCTGGAGAGAGGGTGGCTCCAAGGTGCTTGATAGTGCCTGATAGTTTTTCTTGGATGCTTCACAAAGTCTTTGCTCCTTCTCCCCACACATCTGAAGATGTTTTTTTTTTTTTTTTTGTATCACAGAAGAGATGACGGGGGTAATTCTTTGGTGTGTTGCCGCCCCCCAACTGATTGTTTACTTCCTCTTTTTGTTTTGCTTTCTCTCTCTTTCTTTTTCCTCTCTTATCAGCTAATCCCTCCCTGTATAGACCGGCCAATTAAGAAGCTTAGCTGATAGAAAATGAGTCCATTTTGGATGCATGGAATGTGTGGAAATGTCGTGAAAAGGGGGGTTGTGACTGGCTCTCCAACCAAAGAAAAGGGAGAAATGGAGCCTTTTCGGGTGGACTCATTTACCAAAGCTGAGTGTGTCTCGCCTCTCAGAGTTTTGATTTAGGCTTTTGAAAGTTGCACCGAAATTGCGTCGAGAAACATCATATCCTTGACTGGTTTTGTTACACAAGTTGGAGTTTCAGACGTCACGATCACACACTTTTGTAACTGTAGCATTGCTGACCTTCATCTTGGATGCTGATAACAGAAAAGCACCAGCTTGCAGCATCTTGCACATTGAGCACACACATGCATAGTTTCTGATCTGCTTACTAAGATTAGGCACAAATGACCTGGCTTATGACGCTGCAAAATGGTGAGATTAAAATCAATAGAATTATGGTTTTAAGGCTTGTAGCATCTGCTTTGATTAGGAAAACAATTTTTTTCCAAGTCCAGTCAAACTATTAGAAGCCCTGATTTTATACATATTCCTGAGGATCTCAAAAGTAGTTCTGGAGCTAGCAATAATTTAGCTTGAATCTTTTCTTATCTTTCTCAAACTGAGGAATTCTTACTTGGCACACACTTTTCCAGAAGTCCATGTACATATAATCTACCTTAAGTCGACTGAGTGCCTCACCGTTTCTCCTGTGAAGTTTGAGATTCAGCTGGGGGGGAATGAAAGAAACACTTTCTGTGTACAAAACATAAACGAGATGCTTTGGAACAAACTCCGTGCTGTGCTGCTGGGAGAAGAGAGAAGAGGTGAGGGAGAGGAAAGAGGGGGTAATTGCCACATTAAGGGGAAGGAATTCAAAATAAATTTAATCTCTCAATCCCTTTCACCCCCCAAGAGGTTTACAGTGAACATGCTCCATCTTGTTGCAAGACACAAGGAGAGCACAGAGAGAGTGAAATGGAGACGGGGAAGAAAGAGGGTGAGATTCTGATCGAGGTGACTCGACTGGCTCTTAACCAGAGTGAACTTTGTGTGGGAAGGGTCACACTGAAGTGGAAGCTTTTTATGCACAAACTATCCAGCCATCTCTAAGTTTGTCGTACCATGTGAAGTAGCCCTGATGACCTTTGCTGCCAAAGCCACATTTGCATTTACTCCTCTCTGTCTGTTCCCTTTCCCACAGTGCCTCAGTCAGTAGCTGAATAGTGTCATCCAGACCCAGGAGCATGTTTTCAACCTAGCCAGACACACTGCACCAGCTAATTGTCCTGACTGGCACATCTTCAGGAAAAGGAAGGAAATGTGGAGGCACTGTGTACGTCAATAACCTCAGCTGCTGAGGTGTTTGCTTGGACTTAAACTTTGCAGATTTCACAGGTCACAGACAAGATGATTGGAAACCAGAGGCTTAGCCAACTAAGTGGGTTCTCGAGCTCAAATACCTTGCTGTGATGGTTTTCAGTCCCAGTTTTCCATCAACTAGAGACTTGCTGAATAAGCAATTGGTGTCTTGGAAGTCACTGCATCCTGCCCTCTTTCTGAAAATAACTTTAGGTGTGCGGATCGCCCAAAGCCAGGGTGAGGCTGCATAAGCTTGTGAGGTGCAGAGGCAGGGTTAAAGGCCTGCTGGATTCTACTGTAATGTCATCGTGTGGTTTGGACTCTCACTAGGACATATGGTGTGGTGTATTTTTGTAATATAATCATTCCTCCCCCTGCAACAACACAGTTAAAACTTTCTGCATGCTGGGGCAAGAATTCAGTGAAGAGCCCCGCTGACCCAGACACAGTAGAGCATAAACAATGGAGCTCGGGCCTTTGCAACACACGCACCGCACACGGATACACAACAGACAGACAGAATTGCACCAAGCACCTTTTGTTGTTACCCAAAATTCTGTTGATTTTGGGCAAATTTCTTGCATTATTTTACCAGAACAAATGGATGCCTTTCACATGTCTCATTGTTTTTAGATTATTATTTCCAACTTGGGGCAAAGACGCTTGCAATGTGGGGCCCCTTCCAGTGGTTTTATTACTGTGGTGTGTTTACTTGGCCAAATGTAACCTGTGGTTTTCTGAGGTGAGTCATCTTCCGCTGTCAAGGAGGGATGGCGAGGTCAGCTGGAGTTCTTTCGCCTAAGAGCTGTTTAAGTGACATTGATTTGCTTCTCAAGTAGTAAAGGTGGAGTAAAGATAGTTCCCCAAGCCTGTAATTATAGCTGTTCCTGATGCACCACTCATGCATATCCTGTCTTTCTGCATTTATCACCTGAAAATATCTATCCGCTGTACATATAGTTTAAAAACAAGGTCGCTTAACTCTTCATTGGCTTTGAAATAAAATGTATTTATGGTATAGCTGCTGTCAAAATGATTTGTCGCCTGAAAAGAAAAAAAAGGAAACACTCGTCATCTGTTGCATATTTTACTTTGAGTGATTTTACTTGATTTCCGTGCCTTCTGGTTGATAAAACACTTCCTGTTGAAATGTCAGCTTACCTGCTGCTGGAGGACTGACAGCATGATTGAATTGAATAATGGGATTGTCTCTGCTGTCTCCCTTCCGCTCATTAGGGAAAAACCAACCTGGGTTTTTTGGGGGTGCTGACAGGCTGATAAGGTGTGATGTGGTGCCCTGCGCATGAACATACTAAACCCCTTGGCTGCCGGGTGAACACTGTGCTCTGTGTTGATGGGGACGACGGGCACACAGATCATGTTTCGAGCAGAAGCAGGAAGTGAGAATTGGAGGGTTCCTGCTACCAGGCCCCTTCTTTCCTCCTCGTCCTACACGGGGCCAAACTCAAACCATGTGTTCTCACCCTGTGGACGTCCACTTTAAGCTGGCCTGGCTAGTTGGCAAGTGCTGTGGTCTCCTTGTGATCTCAGGAAGCAGTCAGCCCCTCCTTCTTGCCATTGTTATTTGAATCCCTTCTCTGTGTAACTCCACTGGGGTCTCTTGGGGAAAGTGGTAAGTGATTCCTCTCTGTATCCAGTCCCTAAAGACACCCCTCCCTTTTTCAGCATTCATTCAAGTTTAGACACACGATGGATGTGATTGGGGAAGTACAGTAGTCTGTCCCCAGGGCCAAAGGTCATTTCCTGATACTCAGACTGCCACAGCTTAACCAGGACCAGATTAAGAAAAATGTCTTAAACTCACAGTGGCAATTGAGCAGCCAAGATAGTTACATAGTTGCCCAGCAAATATATTATATGACTGGTGCATGTGACAAGTATTAAACCAGTTAGAAAAAACATTGTTAAATAGTTATATTTGTATAATTATTTCTTTTAATGACTTTTTTTTTTTTTTTTTTACTTTTTTCCTCTCCATATCTCTAAAGTTCTTGTAACGTCCTCTGCCTCTCCCATTAAAACTCATTGTTCCCTTATGTATGCCCATGTGTGATGAAGTGGTGAAGAATGCAGTGTAAAAACACCTCACAGGCTTGACCTCAGTCATCTATTTCAATATAAACATTGTGTATATTTGCCAGATGGTGACTGTTTGTGGGCTGAAGTTCCACTTGAACATTGCAGAATGAAGCCGAAGAGCTCAGTAAACTGTGTTGTCAGATGGAATAATGTAGTCGATAGTGGCATGTTGTGGCATGGGAATACCCCTAAGATGGTGTATGAGGCTGATTAGGTGAAATACCTGTCTCTGCTCTCAATCCTTGCACTTCAAAATGGCTGTTTACAGAAAACACAGGCTGATGAAGGGATAATCTGTGAAAAATATATGTGCCACTTTTTTTCCCTCTCTCTCCCCTACTGGCTTTTGTCACTCTTCCATTTTCACGGGTCGAGAAAGCTGATTCAACTGCAGTGTGTGAGAGAGTGCGCATGCTAAACAAGACTCCTGCGTCGACATTCTTGCTTCCACTGTCAGGCCTTTTGTCGAGGCCCTTGGTCCTGGCCTCGCTCTTCTCGTCCATCTCATGCGAAATGTCATGCCCGAGCCGCCTGCCACTACCCGTTTTTTTTTCCTATTGAGACATATTGTACGGACACCTGTGGGCTGCCATTTCCTCAGTGAGGGGGCGGTTGAGGGATGGGGGCGTGCCAGCATTGCTAGCTCTTAATCGAGACGCGTTGACTAATCGCCCAAGGATTAGGCTCTCAGACAAGGCCTCTTTCATTCTGACACTCCATATACTGCAAAGACTCTGTGTGGAGATGGAGTGGGCGGGGGAAAGTAAAGATTTTGGGGTCTGGGTGGGGGAGTACAGATGGCATACTGTACCTGGATGTGCTTTGTTTGATCATGCCTAAGCCAAGTGCATACACACACACACACACACACACACTCACAAACACACAAACATAGTTATATCCCGAGGCGGAATCTTTCCCCGGCTCTCTCGGAGGAGACAGCTCTGCATATTTCTCACACCAATCACCTTCTGAACCCCTGACAGCAGAGGAGCAAGAGGATACTCTTCCCTTGTGCTGCATAACTGCTTAAATGATTTTGAACAATAAAACAATTGTACCATCACGCTTCATGCCTCCTAATCACCCTGCCCACCACACCAAATGAAGGTGACATGTTCTTGGGAACTTTGCCGTTCTTTCCAGCCAGCTTACAAACAAACGCACACATACATTCGTGCACAGGCTCTGACTGAGATTGAGTTTAGCGTGCCGTGAATGGTTTGTGTATGTGTGCTTGGGAGTGGGCTGTGGACCTGTATATTGTTGTATGTAAATGAAGCGGGGAGACACTGTTGGGCTCTGTGGTGTAGCTTCAACCTGATGTTGCCCAGGCCTCTCTGCTGTATATTGTAGGGTTTGATGAGGTCATTCGTAACACACAGTACATACAGACACATAGGGATAGGCAACACACAATAGCGAGAGCAGAAAAGAGAAAAAGAAGGAAACCATGCATTGCAAATGGCCAGTTGCTGAACATATATTCTGTCTAAACATCTATCTGATAGAAATAACTTTTTAAATCACAGTTTTAATTATGGTTTTGATTTTTATTTATTTACTTATTTATTTTGTTGCAAGACCCCATTTACTGTATATTTTTGGTCAGTATGAATGTATTCCAAACACAATGTAGGTCTGCCACTGCACAGTTTATTGACTGTCTGAAGCAGACTTGAAGAGCACACCACTTCTAACTTTCTTAACAGTTTTTTTTTCTAAACCAGACTTAGTGCAGCTCCCTCTAAAGATAATTCTTTTTTGCCATATGAAGCACTTTAATGTGTAAAATTGTTAGAAAAAGAAAAAAGGTTAAACAGCCTTTGAATGTGGAATGAGCAAAGCTCAGTACGATATGATAATAATATGAAATAATATATTTCCAATGAGGAGGATGTTCGATCTGTTTGGCTCAAATGCCACCGTAACCCTCAAAGTGCTCTGCACATTGCTGCTTCTAGACACACATTTCATACTTATGCATGTCATTAAATGGGATGCTACAATTAATTTTTCAGGATTCTGTAATTTTACAAGGACAATA
The DNA here is from genome assembly GCA_034769265.1 of Remorina albescens. Taxonomy (NCBI): domain Eukaryota; kingdom Metazoa; phylum Chordata; class Actinopteri; order Carangiformes; family Echeneidae; genus Remorina; species Remorina albescens. Next base: position 8,946,446 of record CM068493.1, read on the forward strand.
CACGAGAATGCATTTATTTTCTAGATGAATGTGTGAAATGCAAGTTTTTCAGGATTCGTCACACATTTGACACATTTGCTGGTTCCCCCTAAAGCCTGTTCGTTTCAGGTTTCAAACACACCTATAAGAGCAACCTGCCACAAACTAAGCCCCCTCTGAATAGAACATGGTGCAGAGCAAGCGTAGGCCCGGGACGACTTTGTAATACGACAAAGGAGAGCAAACACCTCAGTGATTCTTGTCTTTCTCAAGGGCTTCTGTTCTGGGGTGGCGTGTTCCAGAGATCTTCCATTGTTCCCTCCATTAACTCACACAAGTGTCTGTTTGCACTGAGCGCCCTCTAACAAGTAGGCAGGGACCTTCAGAAGTTTTTCTCGTGCCTGATTTGTCACAGTGACAGCGTATGTAAAGGTCACGCTTGTGCAGCAGGCAGCTCGATCTCAGGTGTGCAACGTCAACCGCATGTTTGCTCAGTGAACTTGTGTGTTCTAAACAGTGTACACTCTCAAGTAGCCCCCGCTCAAACAAACATAGATGAAGAAACCTGCGCGAGGAAACGGCCCTTCCTTAAATATCACACCTGTAGAATCTTGAACTCCCACCTGAAACTGGATTAGAGTTCCTATTCTTTTGTTCAATTGCACTGGACTGCGGACCTAGCTCGGCTGTTTGTGTGCTGTTTCAGCTGGTGTCGAAATCGCTAATAAACGAAATAAATTAAATAGAGCTAAAGAATTTGCGGTTGGGCAGGTAGAAATGCGAGACATACTTTACAGAGGATGGGAGGGGCCAGATAGAAGCTGAGGCTGCAGGATATGAATAGGTCTGTGTGTGTTTACGAAGCACAGAGCTGGGAACTAAGTGTTTGGCCCTCCAGGTGTATGTGCCAGTGGTTGTCGAGGCTTGTGAGGGCCGCTGCGGAGGTGGCTACGTGACAGCTGTAATGATAGGTTGTGGCGGGTGAAGACGTGTGTGTGTGTGTGTGTGTGTGTCCTGCAGGCAAGTGTTAGCTTGGTCTTGGATCCTGATGACATACACATTCACACACAAAGGCCCATGCACACTGTTCACATCCCACGCAGTGCGAGTAATTAGACACATGACATCAGGACATGTGAGCACTTGCCAAGTAAGGAGGGCCAAGTTCTGTGGTAGCTCCGACTGAAATGCAGGTGTTTGGATTTGGTGATGGAGAGGTCAAGCTCAGGTTGAGCTGTAACCCAGCAGAAAGGGTCAAGTGCTGCTACCAGTCTGATGGCCTGTTGACTAAACAAGATGATCCGTGTTTGCAGCTCTATGGGGACAAGTCAATCAGCCTCTGTGGTTTCTACTTTGTTTTATTTGCGTTCACATGTGCATCAAGACATCAATAAAAAGTCTCCTTCTAAACAATCTGTGGCTTCCACAGTCAGATTGACAGTGAAAACTCACTAACTCCAGAAAAGAAACCGAAAACAGTGTAAGAAAATAACTGACAGGCCAAAGAACCCAGAGAGGTTTACAGTGATCCAAAACTGTTTTCAAGCCCTGTTTCACTTCTCAGTGTGAATCTAACCAAATCCTGCAAATATCCTGCAAAATAAACAAAATTTTATTTGTGGCCTGGGCATGCATGGCTGCACCATGTAAGCAGTGTCAAACTGAGATGTTTCTCCAAAGAACTGAAGGTGATTTGAGAGATACCACGTAAGTAATCTGATTTTACAACTTCATTTCCACAGAGCTAAAATCTGTAAAATTATGTTCTACAGTAGCATCTCTCTTGTCTAATTTTGTCATCAGCATTATAATCATAGTCTTCCATTTGTTTAGACGCTGAAAGGAATATGAGATCAGCTCCACAGATGTTTGAATTTGTTTCTTGTTTTATGACAAACACATACCTGGAGCTCATTTACTGGGATCTTCAACACTCTCCTCTCTCCTGTCATTTACAGTAATGTATGAAGATAATGGTGCTGCTCGACAAAGATGCTTATTGTTGTGGCTTGCAGCGGGGCCTTGCATCTCGGGGAAACAGAACTGGTTGCGGCTAACTGCCCCACACAATGAAGCTCTCAGGAGAACCGTAGTGCAGCTGGGACGTTCCACAGTGGTCTCACCACTCCAGCCGCATCCGTTCACTCGGTTGTGCATTTCTCTGTTCTGTGAATACCTGAAAACAGATTCACAAAGAAAGAAGAGAGAGAGAGAGCAAGAGAGACAACAGACAAACCATTGTCTACGCTTATATAGGATGGACTCAGAACTACTCATGTCTGCATGTCTGATCTTAAAGCTTTGGCTGCGGTTTTCCATATGATGGTTTGTGTCAAGGTGACTCTTTAACATGTCAACTAACATTTAACCTCTTAAAAGCTAGACATGTAGCAGTAATTACATAGGAGACAAATGACTTTCAGAAGGCGTCCAGTCATCCTGCAAGTGGCAATTTGCCACATGCTGTGGAGTAATAAAAATTTACTCCAAAACAGATGAGCAGTGGGAAACCATTGGTTTGATTTGGTAGCTTTTGTCCACAAAGCTCAGATGCTATTATGAGGTCGATCTGTATGAGTCCTGGTGAGATTATTTTTCTATTATTTTCATACTTGAATTGGATTCTAATGGAGCTGAGTTCAAAGAAATGAAGAGGATATTTCCTGCTGTCTCCAGGCTGAGTGCTAGTTCAAAGATATCCAACTGTTGACAGAAGCTGGTCCTCTCAGGAGCTCTGACTTTATCCTACTGTAAAAAGGAGCTACATCTCCACTGCTTTAGTCAATCCTGGACAATACAATACGATATGCCCCCCCCCCCCCCCACACACACACACACACACACACTCTGTCATAGAAAGATTTATGATTTAGACAATATTAAGCTGTCGGGAGAGAAATAAAAGCTTCCTTCTTCCATCCCTGACTCTTGTTGTTTTCTTCAGTTAAATTTTTTTCCAGTCTGAGAGACGGCAGTGCCCAGAGGCATTGTCAGCGCTTATATTTATGATTCTGTTGGCAGAGGAACAATACTTCAGTTTAGACAGTGCATTCCTGATTATTGACACATTGGTATGGAAGGGGATTAGTGAATGCCTTGGCTTTCTGATTCTTCAGCTCTGGCCTGCGAGGAACACCTGGGTGTATCCATGACAACAATGAACAGTGATTTCACCACCAACCGGTTCAACAGAGAGTCTGAAGTGGTGCCGGTGCAAGGAGGATCACTTAAGAGTGGAGAAGTATGAAATGTGGGCCTGACATGTGGCACACAGTGAGCCCCTGCACAAATTTAACTTCCCTTCTCCTGAATGAAACTCATTAAATGTGTTTTCTTTTTTCCACAAGTTTCTATGTTGCGCATTGAGTAGAAATAGTTTTATAGGGTGGAGACAGTGGTTTATAGTTTCTGCAAAAGGAGCCCGTTCCATTCTGACAGCCCTGATTACCTGTGTCCGGCTAGCCCACACGTGGTCTGTGTCGAGATGGCCCGATAGCTGGGACTGAGGCAGCATTGTTGTAGAAGCAGTTGCTGAGGGTCTCCCAATGACCTTCTCCACAATCTTATCAGCAGGAGCCCACAGGACCCATATCAGGCATCCTGCAAAAGACTGACATCATGGGCTCTGCAGTCTACCCAGGGTGTATTTTGATTCCTGAGAACATGCAACTTGGCATCAAGAATATGAGACTCTACTGTGTTGCATACATACTCTGATGCATTAGCAACAAGCACCATGCTGTATGTGTTGTGTTGCTTAACATTGTTACATTGTCTCTTCAATATAACAAGTAAATGAAATCCAGGATGTAAACATTAATGAAATTTGAAGTGCAAGGCTGGTAAAAGTTCAATGTCCTAGGTAGTTTTGAAATGAGAATTTACTAAGGCTCTTCTCAAAATTAGTAAGAGACAGATTTCAATGCTTTTTTTTTTTTTTTTCAACATTTGCTTTAATTTTACTGAACAGCCTTTGTCCGATTTTGGCCTTTTTCTAAGAATACCCACATTTGATTGACCACTTAAATTAGTCAAATGTGCATTAAGAATTGCATTGTGTTTTAATTTCACTGACTTTTAAATGCCCTGTAGAACAGCACAGGTTTTGGGGGGCAGCTGCAGAGGTGTCACGTTCAGCATTTCTATACACTGTTTACGTTTCCTAAAATGCATCCTCCAGCGTTGACCAATTATCTGGACTGGAATTAAGACGGTTGATTCTGTTCATTCACCCGCTACAGCTTCTCTTGAATTGTGTACTGACCTTGATATCAGACTGATAGATATGCCTGAGTGTTGAGAAGAACACATGTCCACATAAAGTTACTGTCTCTACATCCCAAAGGTGACTTGAGTTTACAGCAGAAACTTAATCGCAAGTTCTCCTTTAATGTGTGACTAACAATCACTGGTAAGTGAAGTGTTTAGGGTATTCAGCTACTCTGTTGTGTGCTGTAAGAGGCAATATTGGCTGGCAGGCCAGACACCTGACAAATAAGGCAAGAGGGGGAAAGTCCCTGAGTTTGGAGCCCATCTGAGTCGCATTGACTCACTGTTAGCTCACCTGGTGTGTGTTATAAAATAATGATTGCCAATGATGCTTTTACAGATTAGAATTTTCCACCTTTTAACCTAGTCTGGTACCACGCTATGATAAATGAGTTAATGTTTCTCATGGGCTTCCCATCATGAAGATTAAAAAAGAAAAAAAGGTTGTTTTTTTTTCTCCAACCAGGTGAACTTGCACCGTTCAGTTAAAATGTCTCCAAAAAAAGTTGCACCGTTTATCTTATCTGTTTAGTATTCCAGTGAGTGATGATTTGAAACATCCAACAGTCCGTAACAAAGCAGACAAAAACATTTCTGACTTTGGAGTGACAAAGAGTTTAACAGAGAAGGTCACCTGTAAGTGTGGGTGGCTGGCTGCTAAAAATACAGAGAATTTGTCCAAATAAAGACAAACATCTCGTGTTCTTCCTGATCTGAGATATGCAGGAGACCTATTATTGGGAATGAGGGCTGGGCAGACCAGAGTGGAACCAGAACAAGCCTGTCCAGGATGTTGAAAAGTGGTTTTGTTTGGCACTGTGACTTTTGTTGACACTGTCAGGTTCTCATGCCTTATTAGATTGCTGTCAACAAATGGAGCACCATGATGACATGGCCTCCACAATGCCATCGGCTTGCACTGTGTGTCAAATTAGCACCTGTTTTGTTCAACAGACATGTTTTTAAGTAGAAATTCACACTTTCCTTTTTTAAGTTACTGTGTTACGACACATGTAGCGTTGAGACACTAATCACTGTGATGCTACTGGGACACTTGACTCACATTCTCTCCTCTTCTTGTTAACACATTTGTATCATATTATAACATTTTTGTTTCATCCTGAGCATAATTGTTGTATCAGCACAGTCATGCTGATGAGGAGGTTCTGTATATTTTTTTCTTTCTGATTGCTCATCACTGGTTGGGCACTTGTGCACTTGCCCTTTTGGAAACAAACTCCCCTGCCAATAATGAAGAATGTTACAGGCTCTAACTGTGGTCTTCTGGTGCAAGGCAGCGTGGGAAGTTTGGTGAACTTCCTGACCCCACGCACCACCACAGCACATTGACCCTCATCACGTGACAAAGGAATGTTCCACGTCTTTTGTTTTAACCTCCACGGCACTCATGGAGTTGAGAGCAATTTTGCATACTATAGAATAATCACTGGCTTGGCATTTTGCCTCCCCATTCTCTTCCAGTGTTATTCTCAAACGGGATTTGCAGTCAGCTCTCTCCTGCATCTTTTAAATCACTTCAAGCGCCGCTGAAGCCTTTTTCACCCAAAGCGGGCACCAATCTAATGGCATCATTTGGGCCTGCACACACAGAGGGAATCAACCTCTTTTTTTCCACGCTTAAAGTTTTGTGAAGAGGGGAAAACAAAAGGCCGGCCCAGTGAAGCGCATCTCTGCTGGCCGGCTGAATAGAGGGGCCCCTTTCATGGCTGTTTATGAGCACCCCTCTTCAAAAACACACATACAAATCACATCCAGTTCTCCCAATGGCTCCTCTGATACGAGGATGATGGCAGGGAGCACAGGAGACGGGAGGGGACGGGGGCTCTTTCCCCCTTTTCATGTGTTCCAGTTGATGAATTTCCACCCAGCGTCAGCTGGACTTTACTATGGGATCTATCAGCTTGTTTTTGTGGGTTTAATCACGTTACATAAGAGCAAATCCAGCATTTCTGTCTAAAACATCATTAAAATGTTTCATAAAGGAGATGCTGGATAGAAGGCAGGAGAAGAAAAGGAGGCATCGTTATGAAACTGCCTGTTGTCCGAGGTATTACAGAACACAAGATGTAATTGAGGGGGAAAGTAAACTATCATGACAGACACTGTGACTGTTTGATAGTGTATATTATAAGTATATATCACTGGAGCTTCACTTTTTATTATACAAATCCGATTCTCAGAGCCAGAGGTGACACTTGTTTTGTCTGACCAAAACAAAAAAAATTTAGCTATTCATTTGGAAATGCTTGGCATTTTTAAGGATTCATTATTTTTCATTCATTTATCCTTAAATCCAATATTGAAATATTTTCAGATTAATTCTCAGACAGTCAGTTGTACAACTAGTTATTTCAGAAAATTTCGAAGACGTCCGTTGACATTCACAGAAACTAACATATTGTGTTCCCTCTAAACTGTAACTGTTGTGGCATTAGTGTGTAAATGTATCTCTTTACTGCAAAAAATAAACTTGTTTGCATACCTTTTTCTGTGGGTGAGACATGAAGGCCAGAGAGCTACTGTAGCAACATTTTAACAAAGTGCAAGTCATCCTGCCACGAAGTAGATTTTCTTGCAGCTACCTTTTTTCCACTTTGTGTCATATCTTGTTCAACAGGTAGGATTTGACGGACAGGAGGAATGCAGGCTTGGGGATTGTGTTTTGCAATGGCAGTCCATTCTTTTGGTATTCTTAAGCAAACAGAATGGCACTATGTCCAGTTTTTTACGGGTTTCACACGTCACTGTTCAAACTCTCAAACAGGCTGGTCCCCATGAGTACATGGAGGAGAGCAAACAGTGATCTAATACTTCACCACTCTGACCTTCTGCTAACTTGATACACACATAGACAGACACACACACACACACACACACCTTTTCACTAATACACTCAAAGTGTGCAGTGCCAAAGGATGTGCGAAATGTTAATTTTGATCTTGGATTTGTGTGCTTTATTTGTTGTGAAGCTAAATAAAACAAAGCAACAAAGACGCGCAACATGTTGAGACAAACCAAATCTCTGGTTTCATATAAACATACTTAAGCCTTTGTGTGTGATTAATGCAAGGTCCTTCTGATACAGTGCAGTCCTCAAAATATCCCAATTATGAGTTTGTGACTGTAGTTAACAAATCAGTCTTTTTTAAGTGCAAGGCTGGCGTCATGAACGTGGGTGATGGGTGCTATAAGTGACGTTTAGCATGTGAGTGTCGCTTTGCAGGCTCGGTGTGCCGGCCTAATTGTGTGTTTCTTTAATGTGTGCAGGTCAAAAGCATGGAAAAGTTATGAGAAATTTGTGGGAAAGTTTGAAAGCTCATAAAAAAATGGATTTTCAAGTGCTCCCTGGATACCAACAAAATGGGCTCAAACAGTACGATGTTTCGTTTTATTAATGGCACAGAATAAATGTTGGGGAACCGTGCAGTGCTCCCTGGTTGGTGTGGAGTACTGTGTGTCTCGGGCTGATTTAGTTTATATAAGTATGTGTGAAGCAGTTAGGCGTGCATGTGTCCAGACTTGTGTCATTACAGCGCACCTTTACAATACTGCAGAGACTGCTGCCATGTTGTCCATTTCTACAAATATAAAGGGAGCGAACACCCACTGCCTGTGCAGATCCCTCTGTGATCCTCTCTTTAATGTTCTTTTCTTTTCCGCTTGTTTTAAATCAGTCACTGATGTACAAGGCGTTTCTTTGTGGTTGCGTAATGGAGAGCAAGAATAAGACAGGAGAGGGGGAGAGAAAGGTTTGTCTAGCTGGGTTTCACGTCCTACTGTGAGCTCATATTTCTCAGCCCGCTTCACAGTTGTGGGTAGCAGGCTTATCGTTGGCCTCCTCAGCTCTTTCCGTCATGCATGGCCTACCTTAATCTCTCTTGTGTACTGTAAACCGCCCCTAATAACCCTGCGCACGATTAAAGCAAACATCTTAATAACAGCCCACCTCATTATCAACTCGCACTGGGAAAATGGTCAACCTGTCTGTGTTTCTTTTTGTTTCAAACTCGTTGCTTAGTCAAATTTTCCTAATTTGAAAACTTAACTAACTCAAAGAGTTTTGGTGTTTTATTATTCATTCATTCATCTTCTCCCGCTTATCTGTTTCCGGGTCACAGGGGGTGCTGGAGCCAATCCAAGTTCACACTGGGCGAGGGCGTGGTACAACCTGGCCACATCACCCGTCCATCACAGGGCCAACACACAGAGACAGACAGAGACCAACAACCAGGGGCACCGCTAGGGATTTTGGGCCCCATGAAAAGAATCTTTACAATTTATATAAATTATGATTTTATTAGGGGCCTCTCTGGGCCCCTCTCAATCATGGGCCCCTGGAATCCTTATCTCCCCCCCCCCCCCCCCTTTTTGGCGCCCCAGCCAACAACCACTCACACTCACACTCAGACCTACAGATAATTTAGAGTCACCAATTAACCTAAACATGATGTCTTTGGATGGCAGGAGGAAACCGTAGTACCCGAAGGAAAGCCACGCAACCAGTGCTAACCATTATGCCGCTGTGCTGCCCATGTTTCATTATATGCATTTTAAATGTATCTTATATATATATCCAGGAAGTCAGCGACAATAAGGGTGAAGTTCAGGCTCGAATGTGGGCTGTTGCTCTAGAGGTAGCTGTTTACTGAAATGTGCTCACCTGTTTGTTTCCTCCTTTCACTGCTTTCACTAAATCTCCATTTTTTTCGGTCTGACAAACATAAAGCTTCAAAAACATCCCATCAGTCAAAAAGATCTAAATGTTTCTGTGCGGCAGAATGGATGGATCAAGCAAGGTCAGGTCTCGAGGGGAAATGAGATAAAACTATAATAAATAAGGCGGTTATTTCTTGAAAGAAGGATGTTACAGTGTCAGAAAGAATGTGCGGTATTGTGCTGGAAGGCGTTCTCGATATGACATTAGGCCATTGTAATCCCTCTGTGTGTGTCTTCTTCACCTGTGGCTTCCTCTCCACATACACACAAACGTTCAAATGCCTGCAGAGGTTTACACAAGTTCCATATAGCCAACAAAGATATATGATGAGCTGTCAGACAGACTTCCATCGGCAGAACCGAGGTGGGGAAGAATGTGTCTGTGGCCGTGTCACAGTTACACCTGTGCTGTCTGTGGTTTCCTGCGGCGGTATTGCAGGGTGTAATCCCTAACATTGCCTGTGTTTATGCTTGTGTTTTAGTTACAGGCCTGATAGTTGCATGCTTTGGAGCTTAGATGGGACTTCTGCTTCACCTACTCCTCAGCCTGGCCCAGGGGCATCTTCCCCAGCCTGCCACACACAGTTTCATCCCCGTCATGTATGGATACAGTAAACAAACACAGTAGCATTATAACTGAGTCATGCAGCCTTTATTCACACCAAAATGAATTCACATACAAAGTTACGTTTCTTGCCTATTCATTCTGATTCTTAATATCAAGACTGTTCTCAGTTAAAGTCTGTTATGTAAAAGGTTATTTATGCTCAAACTCAGTTCTAAAATTAGAAAGGAGAAAATAAAAAGTTTCTGTTGATTTGAACTTGGATTGTTATAATGGGATCATTTACAGGGAACATTAAATTGTGGTTGTTTCCTTATGTACTCTGAGTATTTGAGGAGGTCTTTTTTTGTTGTTTTATATGGTTAGTATTTCGTCACGAGTGACGCCGGCTGCACCACTGAGGTCATGAATGGGGAGGAGAAAGTTCTAGTGCCAGTGACTGAACTCACTTTTTATTTTAGTAAATATGCTAAATTTAGAGCTTTAGCCACAGCCAGAAGTTGATCCCAAACTCCCTGAATGACACACCTTTCGAGAAGTGACTCTTGACATCTGGTATTTTTATCATAATCATACTTTTTCCCTTGTTTTTTGTCCACTTTCTTTTCTCTTTCTCTGACAGATGTGCTATAAACGATGCACTTCTGTTTTTCATTTCTATGATTTGTTGGGTGGATTTTTTTTAGACAATATCCTAATTCTCACTAAGGGAAGAACATGCTTCAGCAGTGTTTATGAAAACATTGCTCTGACGTGAGTAGCTGTGGAGAACCAGTAAAAAGTCATCTCTGCTAACACACCCTCTCTGCACTCCTTTGAGCAGAAGCTCTGTTGTATTGGTAGCATTTCAGCCTTTTAAAATTAGATGCCCAATTAGATAATTGGGTTGGGTTTGTCATTTTGGGGAGCAGACCAAGCTGTGAAGGTGCATAAAGTTACACGTGACAACTTGTGCTGACTAAAACAACACTGTGTAAAGTCTAATCTAACATAAGTACAGTGTTGAAGCCTTGCGGTTCCTTTTCTGTATGATGTGACACTGATGTGATCCACCCGTTGGCCGTCTGTTATTTCTGCCTTTGACCCATGATTGTCAAATAGCGCTCCGGTCCGCTGTAAAGTGGTCACTGTTTTGGATCCCCGTCCTGTGGGTTGAGGCTTTGAACCGTTTTCCATTTGTACCTCATATTACATGTTCTAACATGGTTGCACCTAAATTAACCCAGCTGAACAAATGGAGAGTGAAGAGTTGAGCAGCTACAGCAATTGAATACTGTATATTCAGTGTGTGGAGGGATGTTTGTCCTCTTTTGATATTTTTTTTTTCCCTCTTTTTTTTTCAGTGATGGAATCCAAATTCCTAGAATAAGCTGTCAACCTTTAATTGCTTCTGTGGGATCTTCGGTGAGTATGAGTATTTCTAAAGAGACTGAAAATATGCAGAGTTTGCCTGTTGTGTACAAAGTTCTGCCACGGCCAGGTTTTTGGTTCAGAACGGTTTTTCTCTGCAGCTCTTGTGGCTAATCCAAATGCTCTAAATCTTCTATCCGTCAATCAAAAGGGACATATGCAGAAAGGTGTAGATGTGGTTTAGTCTTATTAAGCTGATCGAACTCCTATTTTACTGGTACAAATAGTGGCCAAATGTCATTAACAATTTTGCTGAACATGGAGTATTCAAACAGAATATACAACCTTATGTTTGTTGTGGTGTCCTTCAGAGATTGCTCTTATTCTCAAAGCGGTATCTTAACACAAATCACTTAATTACACTGCTTCACAAAACCGCAGCCATCAATACTGAGTTGTCGCTGTGCTGGAGCCTGTGGTACTGAATGTACTTAGCAACTCTCTCACATCCAAGTGCCCTCCCCCCTTGTGTCCCCCATCCCCTACTCCAGCTTTCAGCTGGTCCACCCTCTACCAACCAGTGTGTTCCTGTCAGTGTGTAACCCCAGGGTGATGCCCCTCTCTCAGACCCTTGGGGCCCTTTTGACTCCGCAGCGCTCCGTGTTTGCCCAATCATTTGGGAGCCGGATACGGGATGAATTGTTAACTACAGCAGGTCAGCCTGTGCCCCGCAACCCCCAGCCCACTCTGCTTTCCCTCGACCTGTTGTTGACTCATCTCCATGGCAATGGGGCAGGAATTTGTTTTCTCTCATGTGTCCGCTGCCAGCCAGCTCCCCGCCACCCTCCGCTGCCACCACCACGCACCCTCCCTCCTTCTCTTCATCTTCTCCGACTCTGAGCAGCCGATCTAAAGGCGGCCGGAGGAAGTCACATGGCCAGGACTGTGTGGAGCGGCTCTTTCACCGAGACTTTGCTTTCCTCTGTTGGGAATGATGGGCATTTGGGTGGAAAATTTAATTTTTTGGTGGGGGGGGGGTTAGGAAAATGAGTCAAGTCATCGATGACTTTCACAAACACACAAGCATGTATTCACTTTTCTGACTGGTACACAGTCGGAAATTCACTCCCACAAATAGGCCCAAGTTCTAAGGAGACTACAGTGTATTTGCAGGCCCCAACAAACGGGGTTTACGTTGTGTAATTTATTGTAAAACCTGATCTGAAAGGATTCTGGTGGTAATAATTTTATATCTGTTTATTTTTGCACTGCAATGATTAAAAGAAATTCTCAATAGAATGAACCAATAATTGACATGATAAAGTTGTGTACCAGTCTCTTTCTCTTTTTTAAATAGCACATTAATACAACACATAAAAAATCTTATTTATTTATTTATTTTTGACTGAATTCCCATTATCATTTCAGCGTATCGACAAACTCAGGTGTGTGCATATGTGTGAGCCTGTGTTTGTCTGTTTGCCTTCACATGTGTTATTAGCTAAGGGCAGGTGAGTGTTTGCCTACCTCTCTCCCTTTATGAGGTGAGTGTTTGCCCAAGGAATGCACTGTGTCCGATTTGTCATTGACTCTCATTGTTTGGCTCATCCGACTGGTGCCTTGAGGTTGAGTTGAGCTGTGCCCTGGCAAGTGATAAATATGTGCTTTTCAACCCCGCCCCCCATTCGCACATGTTCTTGGATCAAAATGTGACTTGGTGGAAAAGTATTAAGGGTGGTAAATGCATTTGGAGTGAAAATGAGAGGCGTCCAGACCTGCGTCAAGAATAGTGGAAAGTGAATTATTGTGATCAAGGTAAATGTCACCCATTGCGGAGAATTTACAGAGATTTTTGATAGAAGCCAGAGTCTGAGCTGGGCTTCTGCTCTCCCAGTGTAACGACGTGTGAGGATCTGAGCCACTTGAGATAGAAACTTACCCAAGTCATCAATCTTAAACTATGCATTATGCAAAAAAAAAAAAAGAAAAACAGAATTGAATGGCATTACTGACTAATGAGGCACATCATGTAGATACATGTGAACTGTGATGAGCAAAGCTTGCTGGCTTGTATTACAATAGTAAGAAAACCTCAAAGAACTAATTCTTTCCTCTGCACTTGACTGTTTAACAGAGCCACTACAGAGTGCATGTGCAGCTTTTCACGCTTGGTTATTTCCAAGAAGTTAAATCTTTAACATTAAACATCTGAAATAGCAAGATTGTTTTTTCCCTTTAAGTCATTAAAGTATATCAGCTATGTACAAATGTACATATGTACATTTGCGCAGCATGAATGCATAGGCATATCTGAATTTGTGTGCATGTGTGCCTCTGTGTGTTTGTGCGGCTGTCATCCTCTGCCACCATTTGGGTGGTCCTCACGGCTGGTTTGATGGTAATCCCCCTGTCCCATAAATCAATGTCCGGGCTCGGGCCGGGAGCTGATGCTGTGTGACCACTGGAGCGACGGGCTTGAGGCACTAAGCTGAGACCCCAGGCGCTGCCCTGCCCTGGCCTGGCCACACGTCAGCTCTCCACACCACCTTTAAAATAACTCGTCACACATGGCTGGCTGTGAGAAGCGGCCTCAGCTCCAGGTACATACAACTCATCAACAGCATGACCCACAGCAGAAAGGGAGGGCAACTCCGTAAACCTGAGCACCACACAATACAGTTTTGTGATTTATAGCCTGAGCGGTTGAGTCCATAATATCTCCCTCAGTTTCAAAACTTTTTCATTACGGGTTATTTTTCTTTTTGCAATTTTTCAAAAATATAAATGCACTTGCTAATAATGCAGTTTGTTCTGACTAGTGGCTAACAAACACAAAGTGACTGCTGATAGCTTCGCAGAGAGTTCAAATGCTTCTGTCAGACTCAAAGGCCGAAGATTAAAGCCATATCTTAGTCTTTGTAGGGCCTATACCTCTTTCTGAGAATGAGTAGTGAGGATGAAGGCCCGTCCAAGCTGTCTGGCTTGCATACAGCTCTCCGCTGAGCTTTTATCTAGGGAGATTGGTTGCAGCTCTGTCCAGACCCAGCTCCCTGGGAGTGCACAGTCCTGAGACCTGTGGCATTAATAAAGATAATGCTGTTTGGAATAATAACGGCCAATTCTGCCCAATAGAGGAGAGAGACAACAGACACACATGTAGCGGAATACAAAAGAAGCCAAGATGAAAGGCTTGAAGATACGCTTGTGCACCTCTCTGGCTCTGTAGTGAGAACTGATGGAACCTATATCAACATGCTCGCACACAAACAGTATTGAGTGGCAGTCTCTAGCGATTTTGACCCTCGGGTGCCGTGACGCAGAAATGCAATTTGTTCTTTTGTCTGCCAAGATCACAGAGGGAGAGCAGTGACTTGTCTTTCTTTTTTTGTTTTCTGTTGCCCCCCTCCTTTTCATTCTCTCTATTCTATTCCACATTGCCTTCACTGAGTGCAATTTAGTTTGATGAGCAGGTGGTCTTTTTTGAATCTCACAGTGCTTTTGGCTCCCACCTCTGGCGTGTGGGGCTTTCAGTTGGAGTCAGTCATGTAGGCCAGGATTAGAAGGGTGGAGGAGAAGGAGGAGGAGGAGGAGGTCCAGTAAGAGTCTTGGTATTGGCGACCCTGCAGTCAGAACCATGCAGAGTGCAGATTGAAAGAGTTATTTTGTTGCTAAAGCTCTCAGCTGCACCCCAGATGGCTTTTGTGCTGGCCAGGGACATGCTTAGGGACAGGGTTAAAGCAACAGAGTCCTTCAGGCTTGGTGAGTCTCTGGGCTCAGCAGGTAAAGCAATGTGGTCCAGACAGGCTGAGAAGGCAAAACGCTGCAGTCTCGGCACTTTTCCACCTTGATTCTGAACAGTGGACCGAAACAAAATTGGTGGATTAGAGCAAAGAGAGCCTTTACTTCTCAGGATACTCACAAAAACACCCATATACAGAAAAAGATTAAGGCCTCCGAGCATCTAGCTAAATTCGGATTTAGTGGAGCATTTTATCTTAAGTCTCATTGGACAAAAGAGAAGAGATGGGGGGGAAACGTGCTGCGTCTGCATTTCCAGTGTAAGCCCCTTCTCCTCCTGCACACGATTTCTTCACTGGAGAAAACTGCAGCAACCAAATTACAACCTGCTTTTGCTGCTTTACCTTTCATCCCAATTTCATCACACACATCTAATTAACCCATCCCAGTTACATCATAAGAGAATTTATGGCCTGCTACTTTATCTGTCCTGCATTCCTCTGAAATAATATCCATGGTGACGCGTTGACAACCAATCAATATTTGTCAATAATGCTAAGCAGGCCTGCTCTTCTGTCAGTATAGTGCTCACTCCCTTTTGCTCTTGAGCAAGAGGACTCTGTCGCCTGGTTCCAGACCCTTAATTTGCCACTTTTATCTCAGTTTGAATTGAGCAGTACAAAAAAATATGGCGTTTTGTCTGGTAACTGGTGGGTTTCCTGGTTTTTGACAGCAAGATGTGTCACGTGGGGTCAAAGGCAACAGCTTAATCTCAGATTTATTATTTTTGCCCATATTCATTTGGTCTAAAAGAACAGCATTGTGAAAAATGTTCATTCATTACTCCCGACAAATCTTCAGAATCAGCTGTTTCTTTTGACTAGCTATCCCATATATACCTCATGTAAGATCAAGCACAGAAAAATAAGTACAGTCCAAATTCAAATTTTAAAAATAAGATGCCCTCTAAGGTCTGTTCTCCTGAATCAAGACCCCTCATTGTCTCTTGTTACATGAGGACACATTGGCATTGCATGCACATGATGGCTATATGCAAGTATCCGTTGGACTATCCCACATTTCAGTTCTTAAATACTGCTTAGGGCCATATCATGTTGTCATATGTCAGAATATGGCCAACCAGAAGGCAGCGTCAGAGTAAATAATGGAGAGGAAACAGTTTCAGACACAGTATTGGGATAAAGTCTGAGGTCTGAGCTGTAAATCAAAGTGGTAGGACTGATTTGGTTGGGCCGCTCTGTTGCCCATCCTGGGTTTGTCCCCCAAGTGTTTGTCATGGAGGTTTCACAAGTGATAACTTCTGCTTGCACTGATAAACAGCAGGGATTGGATCCAGACCCTGTTGGGCTCTAGCTGAAGCTCGGGGGCTTGTAACCACACACAGTGGGAATGTTAGTCATTTGTTTATTATTGGTGGTATTTGCCAGTTCGTAATCCCTGGATGGATTAGCCTTGATATGTTCCTCATCCCACCTTTTTCCACCGATTGCAGTCTCTGACATTTACTTTAAGAGTGGAGGGGGGGGGGTGTTGGGGCTTTGTTGACGTATGCACGGGCTAATATGTACACACACATGTCCGTGCAATGGCATGCTTCTGGGCTTGTGCATCGATGCATAAATGTGTGTTTAAGTGTGTTTGCCATTTCACATATGTTGCTAAAGGATGTTTGTAATCAAGGGAGTTTGACCCTTGAACGCTGTGTAAAGCTGTGATCAGTGTCAGTAGGAAAACTCTGTCACTGTGGCTGAATTCTCCCCATCTTGAGCTGGCTTTGCCTGGGTCTGGAGGCATGTTTTTATCTAACAATTCAGAGGTCCACAAAGTGTGTTTTGTTATTCATTGGAAACTGTTAGATCCCCATGGGAACTGATTAATCAATGACACTGAATGTCAGTGTAACGTCAGTGGAATCGGAAATATACTGATGTCATGAAGAAGGAAAAGGTGTTCAGAGCGGTACTTATGTGTCTACCCCATGTGTCATGAAACTTATTGGCTGAGAGTCACCTGGATCAGAGTGGGAACAGGGCTTCGCCGAGGAGAGCTAACTCGTTTGGAATGACCTTTAAAAAGCTGATCCAGTTTCCAGTTTCAGAACACGCACATGCTGACTAACATGCTGTTGTGTATTTTCTGAGAAAGTCCTGCAAATCTGCACATACACTTAGGCCCTGAAGACAATCCTTGTTCCTCGCACAAACAAACACAGAAGCAGATATTCATACGCTGTAAAGGCTGACGGATGTGTAGCATGTAATTATATCTGTGGATGTGTTTGGGCTTTCAAGCCAAAAGGTTAAGAATGACAGTTTATAATAAAAAAATTTTTTCCAATACTTGACTTAGACTTGTTTTGGTGAGAATCCCATTTCTGATCAAATCTTGAGGCTTGACTGCTGTGGCTTTCAAACCTAACTGCAAGTCAAGTCTTAGAGCAAGCAAGACAATTGTCACGATTCTTATTGTGAGGCATTTATGGAAAGTAGGTTATCTTATGTTCCCTAAACCCTTGCAGTAAGTACTGGATGACTATCAACCTCTCAAACTGCTCAGTAGAAATGCTAGTGCCAGACGAGACCAACAGGCTGAATGTTTGACCCTTACTCTACATCTTCTCCAGCCCTGCACAGACTGAGGTTTTACTCACTGCACATGCAAGCTTTCCAGCTGAAGCAGGCACAGCTGAGCTTCACGGGGAGTTGGTTAATTGGCAGTTTTTGGTAAGTGCAGATATGCTCCACTATGCATATCTTCCCCAATGTCCCTTGCACTTTTTGCCTTTATAAAGTGTCCTTTAATTGGCTGCACGGTCACAGTCTCCTGCTTTAACAGTCTCCTTTGGTACCTGGTTGTGGCCTATTTGACCCTGAGGCCCTGGGGTGAAACGCTCATATATGGTGCCAAAACCACTGCCCGTTTTTTTTTTTTTGTTTGTTTGTTTGTGGGGTTTTTTTTTTCTCCCTTCATTTTAGTCTAACATGCCTTTCACATTTTTTCTACTGTGCCTATGTTTTGGTTAATTTGAGTTTACAAGTTGATCTCTTTACATCAAGACAATTTTGGATGTCTGAAAAGCACAATCCCACACCATTTGTGTCTGCCATTCTCAGTCAGGCAGTTCTGTTAACATGGTAACATGCTTGGCTCCTCAGCCCCAAAGAAAGCCCTCTAATGCAGACTCAGGAGGACCCTTAGTAGCCCACCTGATAGTTATGGCCATGGCTTCTCCCTGCTCACCAGCCATTTCCAACTGGGCTGCATCAGCAGTACTGAAAGACCTGTGAATACTGTGATCCCACCATGGGGTGTATAGCCGTGGATCCGGCTGCACTACGCTTTAATCCCCTTCCCTTTTAACCACAATGGGAAACATGTGCTTACTCTGTGTAGGGTACAGGCCCACCATGGGAGAGGCTGTTTACCTTCACTATAAAACTAACATTTCACAGCTCCTATGACCACTATTGGTCACTTCTTTCAAAGCAGATAGATTAAATTAGCAGATAGACATTTTCACAGATGATTCATCATCACTGTGCAGCTGAATGAAACTCACTGACCTTTCAACAGACATTGTCTTTTTTAACGCTCTGTGTTCGCAAAGGGAGAAAGATTTATCCGTCTAATTTGTCTTATTAAGGGGCTGTTCAGGGTTTTTTTTTTTTTACATTGCTTATTAAACTTCCTTTCCCTGAGTGAGTTTTGGGTCAGAAATACGTCAATGATTTGATTTCACTTCTTGACATTTTGGTGGGACAACAAAGCAGAACTACTGGTTGTGCCTTATCAAATATATATACCCTAAACCAATATAATCCAGTATGTATATTATGTAGGGTTTTCCCAGATGTGCGGGATTAATCTCATAGCTCTAGATTTTGAACACCCACAACACAAGTCTGAAATCAGCACCTTTGTCACCAAATGTCTGTCTCAGCATCAGTGACAAGACAGTTGTTTTTGTTTCTGAACACAGAGACACTGTGGTTTAAAACAGGAACCGGTGGGCATGTGCCAACCCAGTGGACAGGAAATGCACTCCAGATGAAGACACTGCGTTGTGGTTTATTTTATCTGTGTGTGTGTGTGTGTGTGTGCGTGTGTGTCTGCGTCATATTTCCTCTGATCTTTTTTTTTTTTTTTCCTTCACAGACTCTTTGACCGATTTCCCATTTATTGACTGAATACTACTGTGGCTCATTTAATCACTGCTTTGTATATTTATTTAACAATAAAACAGTGATATAAAAACAAAAATGTAAAATTTTATGAATACTACTGCCATCTATTCATTTCAGTATAAAAATTAACCTGAGTGATTTAAAACCTGCTTCAAATAAATTTCCAACTTGGTATGCTTTGGACAATGGTTGCAATTAAAGTTTAAAGTCAAGTTAAATTTTTTTTTTTGACCAGGGCATGTGAAAGCACCAGTTAAATAATGTATTACATACCAGTCTGAGACTTTGGTGAGAAATTCCCAGCTCCTGGCCAGTGGGGCTGCGAATCAGATCCCGTTCTCAACAGGTGTGGCAGGTGATCTGAGGGATGAGTGAGCTCTTCCTGGCGTTTCATTAGCCTCTGCCAGCTTCCCCTGCTGACCTTTCCTGTCGGTCTTATCAGAGCATCCAGTGCAATCTAACCCAGGGCGCAGTCTCTCTGCCTCTCTATTCCCCACGCTGCTGGTCTCCATCACTGCTATTCTCAGATATCACTGTGAAGACGGAATGACTCGCCTGAGTTGAACTGGAGTTGGGCTGACTGACAGAGACCTGGCACCCTATTGCAGCCACAACAATCTCCGCTTTCCCACCCACACCTTCCCACCAAGGGCAAAAGGAGCACAGACAAACAGCTGATCTGCGTAGGATTTTGTTCATTACGATAAACAGTGAGACAGCAATGATTGTTTTTCCAGACTTAATAGGGAAGTAATTTAAAGTTGTAAAGACACTTGTGATTTGGTTGTTGGTTGGAGCCAAAGGGACATACTGATGTAGTCAAAAGGCTTTCTTATTAGAGGAGTGGAGACTTAGTGTAGATCCTGCAGGGACAGGGACTTGTCCCTCCTCCAACCATCTGAGTATGATTAAGCAGGCCAGTCCACCAGCAGCTAGACAGCTAGCTTCTTTGGCACTATGAAAACTCAGATAGCTGCAAATTTAATTACCGAATCTAAATGTGCAACACATGAAGTGTTCAACAGCCTGGAAGCAAGCCATGTGAGCAGATTCACACGCTCAGCACGTCTTACATGTCTTTTTAAAGATATATGTATTTATCTGTCACTCAGTGGAATAATAAAATTTCACTAACCAGCCAAATGATTTGCTTAATACATCAGTCTTTGACAACCTGAATTGGGCCTGAATTATTAACAAATAATCTATTGTTTGCGTTCCCTCTAAACAGACTAAAAACATGTCTCCACATGTGCTCATTCCCCAGCGCAACTGCTAAACAGCAGTCAAGTGCTGCGGAAAGGAGGCTTATCACAGACCACTATGATTTCCTTTGACAAAGAAATTAATTTATCTTGTTTTTATTCGAAGGCACGTGTGGCCTTAGCTGTACTCATTTTAATACATCATACATACTCCATACAGTTACAGTTACATATTCACTGTGTCCTGTAAGTATAAAATGTGTATTTTGAGTCAGTATTTCCGGGCTTAGCTGTTCACTAGCAGGTTGCACACACTCGCAAAGACGCGAAGGTTTGTGGGGGCAAAATCTGATTAAGCTGTGTGGGTGCATGTGTGTGCGTGGACCTGAGCACCGAGCTTTTAATGTCTGTGTGGACTTGCAGACCTCAGCTTGCAGATGTAATCTGATTTGCAGAAAGGAACGGGTCGATTCACATGACTGGTTTAAAGGACCACTGGTGCAAGGTTGTGCCAGTGTCCTCTGTGTGTGTGTGTGTGTGTGTGTGTGTGTGTTTGTGCAAGTGTGTGTGGCTGTACATATACACCTACAGGTATTTGTTTTCACAAAGTGCTCTGTAGAAATAGAAGCATTTGTCAGAGTAAGCTCAACAGTAGAAATAGAAAGGTGTTAAAGTTTGCTATGTGGCTGGAGAAACCAAAATGTTGTATTTAGTTGTTTTTGGTTTTAAATAAGATTTATTTGAGGCAGCTTGGATGAATGTACGGCCACTGCTAATAAAGAGTCAATTACGCATCTGGAAAAAAGTACTGCTCAGCTTTAGACCTCGATGCAGGTTTTGTTGCAACTTTGTTTACACAGCTCATATAATCAGAGCTTTATTTTAAACTAATGGACCATCAGAATTTATATCAAATAATTGAAATCATCCTATAGCCTCAACCCTCTTTAAAGGGCTGCTAGCATCAAATCCCCTGAAAGCTTTGCCTCTGAATCCTCTGTGTTGTTTTTTTTTTGTTGTTGTTGTTGTTGTTTTTTTGTTTTTTTTTTTAAAGTTGTTTGTTGATGTTTTTTTCTGGATGGCAGTTCTTTTGGGGTTTTGGGATGTTTTTTGTTTTTTTGTTTTTTTTTTTCTTTCCAGAGCTGGATGCGGTCCATCATGTGATTTTCATTGGAGAGTGGCTGGAGGAAATGATCACAGTAAAAGAAAGGGAGGGTGTGCTAACGTGCGTTTGTGTGTCATCTGGCCTTGTTAATAAATAGAGGTTGCTTTCCATCTGGGGGTCATCAGCTGTGGTCATGACATACACAAGTGGGAGAGAAGAGGTGATGTTTGCAACCATGTGTGTGCTTGTCTGTGTACACACTTGTTTACTTAGAAGGGTGCACGTTTGTGTGTGTGGGTTTGTGTTTTTTCTCCTGTGTGCGGAGAACTCATAAGCAGGACGATGTAGCGGGCAGGAAGCTCTGATCCCATCAGGCGTGTCAGCGGGGGCAGTTTTTCATAAGGTAGTAATCTCACCACACAAAGGGGTGTCCATTATTTGAGAGAGCCCCTACCCCTGAGCTAATCAAGACCTGACCAACCCTTCTCCTGGCTTGCCAACCCCGTAAACATTACCTCATCTGGGGGCTTAGCTGAGCCACATGCAGCTCCAGCCTGCTGGTGTACATGATAACTCACTTAGCTCAGTACGAGCACGAGAAAAAAGGCGAAATATAAGAAGGGATATAAAAAGGAATGAGAGCAGCACACTCCTACCTATGGTGCTTGGTGCCAGGGAAAGGTATTTTAAAAGGGAGAGGAAAGAAAGAATTATTTTACCATGTCCTCCAGAAACTCTGGGAAGCAATTTGCCGGTATTCAGTTTCTCTCCCCGCCGTCCTGTTATTGCTGTTTTCCCTTCAACTCTTGGAGCCTCCAACCTGAAAGGAGGTTCTTAAATTCAGGCTTTGTATCACTCGGAAACAGTCCATTTGTTACCAAGGTAACAGGTCTGGGACAGTGAAACTCAGAAGCAGAGAGCACCTTTGTCTATGATTGGATGAAGAGGGACCCAAGTTGTCAGTGGTCCAGAGAGCACAGCTTCAGGCTTACTCATGTCTGTATAAAGAAACCTGTGATTTTCATGATCCAGTATCTACCTGAACCTGTTGACCTTATAAAATAGAACCAGCGCACCAAGTAAACTTTAATTGCTTCAATGGAAAAGCCACTTTGACTGCTTCCATTTTCCTGAACCTGCCAGGTACTGCAGAGCTCCACTGAAACTTAAGATTTACATAAAACAGATTCAGTGTGATCTATGTGGCTACACCAGGTCTGACTTTTTAAATGTTCTGTGAAGACACTGGAGAAGGTCTGAGTCATGTGGTCTTTATAAAAGCAATTCGGGGAGAGTGAGAGCCTTAGAAATAATGTGACAAGAAGGCATCCGGGGTAGCTAAGTAATTACCGGAGTCTGAGTTAAGCCTTTTCCTCAATAGTGGTGATGGAGCAACAAACATCTTCTGTGCAGTTATTGTACTCATGGATCATAATTTGAGTAGGTTAGAAAAAAATGACTTGTAAGCCTATAGCACAACATGTCGCCCATTATAAGTGATTGAATATCACAATAAGCTATAATTTTTTTTTGTCCTCAGATTTCATGTGAATTTTTAGAGGCATGAAGAAGTAAAAGTATCCAGTATTTCAAAAGAAAAAAATAGAAGAAGATAATTGTTATAATTGTTTTCCTATCATGTTAATCATCAAAGTTTTACCTGCGAAAACAGAAAAACATATTTCCTCTCTCAGTGTCAAGAAATAAATACGAGTTGGTGTGTTCATGCAAGTTTAGGCAGAGCTCCACAGGGATTTTCTGTTGTCAACTTTTAAATTTACACTTGAATGAGCCTGTCACTGAATCATTTCATTTCCCCCGTCCTTTATCTCTTTCAGATTACCTCAGATGAGCAACAGGAGGAGGCTGACTAATGGAAACCTGATCTCAGCAGGTTCAACAGGTAGGGATGACTCTGTTTTATTTTTATTTTTTTTGATCTTTGCTCTTTGGAATATATGATTGGTCACCCTGACGTCTCATCATGAAACACAGACAGTTGTTATAAACAACTAAAGTATTTTCACTGATCTAACAGAGATAGCAACAGTTGTTCACATGTAGAGGAGACGTGATCGGGGTGCTGGCACTGGCTTTGCGCCCATGCTAGGTTTTTTTTTTTTTGGTAACTCAAGTCATGACAGCACGGTAAAGAATGCAGTGGCACAGAGATATCACTTCAAACACGGCTTCTCTCATGAGCCTCAGATCCTTTCAGTGGAACTGAATGAAGATATGCTTTGATGGCCCACCACAGAGTCGGTGGCCTTCAAACAAACCTGTTGATGGGACGGTGTGGGGAAGCCAGCAGGCTGAATGAGCGGTACTGTATACGTGCACCGCTCAGAGTAGCTGTGGGTGTTCTCAATAGATGTCAAACATGCTTGACCCCAACATGAGTAGTCTTTTTCTGTAGATTTCAGGCTTGCATTATCGTTTTTTTTTTGTTTTTTTTTGTTGTTGTTTTTTTACTTCTTCTACCTGAGTCTCGCACTAAATGAAGCAGCACTGTGTGTGTGAATGGCAGGGTGCCAGCAGACAGGTACAGTAGATGTGCTGATGAGGTGGGGAGATAGGGTGACGGCCCCAGTCGCAGCTTCAGGCGCAGATGGGCGTACACGGGCAGGCCGAGGCTCAGCGGCAGGTTGGAACCTGGTCCTGTGTGCTGATGCTGCTTGACGGGCTCAGCTCCAAGGTGAGGCAAAGGAGAGAAACGTGGGAAGGGAAAAACCAGAATTGAAGGTGAAGTAGACATAATCAGGTAAAAAAAAAAAGTGTGTGTGGGGGGGGATAGATTGTCCAAGTGAGGAAGAAAGAGCAAACGACCAAGAAATAAGGGTAGATAACAGTCAACAGTGTTGACACAAAGATACACAGTGGTTGTAGCTAAAGCCAGGGGAAGCAAAATAGAAGTAGACAGTGATGTGTGAGGCCGGTGGGAAGGGAGTGGTGAAGGAGTGATAGTGAAGAAAGAAAGGGAGAGAGTAAAGACATATCCGGTTCGCCGGTGGAACGTGACTCCTTACAGGCAAACCAGCTCAGAGGTGCAGACAGGGAGAAAGAAGATGACAGACATTGATGGATGACTACTTATCCTCTGACATGTTGTTCCTTCCCGGAGCAAAGAACGGGCAGGACGGGCGTGTCCTGCCACTTTGCTGCCATGACAACTGCAGGGCAGCACGATGGCATGTGTGTGTGTGGGGGGGACATTATGTCATTATGTGGGAGGTTGTATGTGCAAGCACCAGGTAAAGCAACTCAAAACAGAGCAGAGGTTGTCAAGAGGCCACCTACCTGCATTACCTCACATTCTGACGTTTTTGGGAAGGAGCTTATGTCGTGCACTAAATCAGCTGTTGTTGTGGATATAAATCTGTTCTCCTATCTTCTTCCTGATCTGCTCTCACACACAAAAGTGATATTTCATGTCCTTAATCACTGAATATATTCATGATATAATCAATCATGACTTTTTTTTTTTTTTTAAATACAAGTTTTGAAAGAGGGGCCTTTTTTATGCTGGTGTTAAACTGAAAAATGGCCAATTCTAAATACACAATGAGCAAGCCTTGTGATGTGTAGCCACACTGCTGGAAGCCTGACACGCATTCTGGATTTTGCCACCACTTATAATGTGATAATTTCAGCTGTGGATAAGGCTCTGGGTGGTTCATCTGTAACTTCTTCATGCTAGTTTGAATCCACAAGGCCTCGTGATGTGGAAAGTTTGCGCTAGCAGCCATATCTGTTCTGCTAAAGGATTCAGAGAGGCAGAAGTTTGTGTTTATCAGTTTTGGGTAAATCTCTGCTTTCTCAAGCTAACGGTTACTTTTATGATTATGAACAGATATTGCCAGAAAAACCTGTAATCCTCTGTGAAATGAGTATTAGAAACATGCGTGATGGTTCAAACTGCAAATGTTTTTTGGCCTCAGTGAGTCATTAGTTTCTGTATTACGTTTCTAGGATCATACTAAATCCTGGGTTGGACTGTGGACCAGCAATCCCCTGCAGCAGATGTTTGCTCCTGGCATGGCAACTGACAGCATGAGCTCCATCACTGATAATCGTGCACTCAGGATACAGCGCCAGCAGCCTTGACTCGGGAGAAGCTGTGAAATAAACCCAGCAGGACGGGAGAGTGTATTCTGCTGCTCAGATATTATGGAACAGATCAGTCAACCCCACATGGAGAGGTGTTTCATTGAAAAGCCAACTTGACGAATGTGTATTTACTGTAGCTACCACAATGAATCTACATAATATTTGACTTTCTCTGAAATGAACCTGGATTAATACTTTCCTGTATATACATCTGCTTTTGATATCCAGTGCTTATTCCCACTGTTGTTCATACACTTGTTCAGTAATTGTGACATTTACTGTATTATTCTGGGGCCGGTATCAATAAGTGCTGGAACCTTGAATGGAAAATAATTAGATGCCATTTTCATTTTTATGACTGTTTTAACCAACTGAAGGCTGCGCTTACACCAGCACTGGCACATTAGCTGGCAAAGAGCACAATAGATGTCAGTTATGGTGTAGATCAAATAAATATACATTTGGTCAAAACTCATCTCAGTTATTTCTTGGTCAGTGGGAATGTACTTACTGTAATTATATGACATCTTCAATCTTCAATGTCAATATGTCACAAGTCACCAACACATTTCATCAAGGTGCTGATGAATGCTAACAAAAAATGTGTACTGACACTGCATTTCATTGACACATCATCAGCCCACGTTCATATTGCTTAATAATTCTGTCAAGTTGCTCATTATAAATGATGATTTGTAGCTTGTGTTAGTGAAATCCTATTAACAGAAATAATTTTAAAAAAAAAAAGGATATCCAAGCTGCTCTGTGTTTATTTTGTTATTCCAGCTGCAGATCAATGAGACTAGCTTCCAATTAGATGTTTGATGGTTTGTTTGTTTTTTTGTTTTTTTTATGTGTTGGCAAATGTGTGCCCAGTGAAGCATGTAATTTGCTTGTACATTACATACAGTCGTATCACTCTCTTTTTTTTTTTTTTTTCTTGTTTTTCCGTTTCTGCTCGGGTAATGAAAGGCAGAATAAAAGTGAACTTTAAAGTGGAAGTGCAAGAATGTGACATTTAAAAGTTGATAACGCAAATTGGGCTTGGAAACCACTGGGTTTTACTTCAGAGTGTGAATAAATCAAATTTGAAAGTGATGTCGTGCAAAACCACAGTTTACCTTTACCACAATGCTGCTTTCCTGAAAAAGATGACATATATGTCTTATATATATATGCCCTACTGAGTTCACTTTCTGGAAAACTTGCAGCCATGATGTTGACCGGACAGTGTTTGTCACTGTCTGGGTCAGCAAAGGTCAAACTGCAGGGAGTTTTTGTGATGTGGATAAAAATCCCCAGAGCTCCCAATTTTCTGCAGAAAGACATTCCAGCGTTAAAAACAAAGTGTTTTCAATAAGTCTGAGTGAGTCCAACAATTCAGCAGTGACTTCCCATTCAGCTGTCTTTCACTGACAATTTCAGCTGTAATTCAATGACTTTTAGCTTGGGGAAAGGGGGCAGTTGTGGGAGAGTATGGAGTAGTGGAGTGGCCAAGGGGGCAATTATTCCTCGAGGGGTTGCTTATTGTTGTCTTTCTCTCTGTGATAAAACAAAGCCACCCATTCTCGTTTCCATTGCTTCTGTGTTCATGCTTCTATTCTGGTGTTTGACAATATCCTGACAAGTTATTCAGAGCATCATAGGGATCATA
The DNA here is from genome assembly GCA_034769265.1 of Remorina albescens. Taxonomy (NCBI): domain Eukaryota; kingdom Metazoa; phylum Chordata; class Actinopteri; order Carangiformes; family Echeneidae; genus Remorina; species Remorina albescens. The sequence goes on from CM068493.1 coordinate 8,973,360, forward strand.
TTAAGAATCAAATGTGTGCAGGACAAGGTCAGCGCCATCTGATAAAGAAAAGGGGTGTGATGGCTTCAGTGCTGTTTTAGAAGCTGCGCTTCATGACATCCTTATAGCTCTGCTTACGGTCAACAACATTAGCATGTCGACAATACTCTTCCGTGCTTGCCTGCGCCCCCCCCCCCCCCTTCCTTTCACTTTCTTTCACACACACACACACACACATCTCAGGGAAAAATGACCTCTCTGCAGCTCTCAATTCACTGCACTTCTATAGCTCTGAATGGACCGGCTCAACAAAAGGTGACATAATTTTCTCAGGGTTTGATTGGCCCCCTCCATGCTACAGGATGACATCATGCAACACCCCTCACACCCCCCACCCTCGCAGCACATCACGACCAGCACCGGCACACAACCAACCCCCCGGCCGCTGGGTGCTTGGATGCTGGGTTGCCGAGACAACAGAGTAAGGCCCAGGCCATGGGGCAGGACTTGGCAGTATATTGCAGCTCGGCTGTCCATAATGAGCTCCGGCTGCGTTACTCTTGTGTCGGTGGTAAACAGTCTTGGGAAATGATAGGGGGAGATGGAAAGAATGGAGGAATGGGGAACACTTCCTTGCTTATAATGGTGGGTTCCCTCTTCATTCCACCTATGGCAAGTTTTGATGCAACTCTGCATTTGGAAAAAATGTTTCAGCAAGCAATGGCAACCAATTTTTTTTTTTTGTCAGGCTTTGTGTCCACCACTTTGCTCTCACTTGATGCTCTGTCAAGTTTTGATGCAGGTTTCTCTGTGTCTCACTTGTTCTATCCACTGTGAGTATGTGTTCATTGGATGGAAACTGTAGGGGCATTCAAAGGAGTATTTGGGCTCATATCATTTTTCGCAGCTCATGTTATTTAATTAAAGAAGCTTTTGTTGTAGTGTTAGTTGATTTCTGTTTGATGGGCCCTGATTTGACTTCTCTTGTAACCTTTATCTTTCTATAGGTGTCTAAACCGAGATTTTTAATTTTTTTATTTATTTATTTTTTAACCTTTTGGGGGGTTTTTTTGTTTTTGTTTTACTTTTCAAGTTTCATAATAAAAAGCCAATTAATTCAGGAAACATAAACATAGAGGGAAAGGGTTTTGTCTGGGGTGTTTCTTGCTCCATTTCTTGCTCTACGATTTGAAGTAGCAAGTCCTAGGTTCTCCCACAGCATCAGAGCCAGAAAAACTGCTCTCGGCTGCCTAGTTCTGCTCAGTACAACCTGTGACCCTGACTAATAAATGCCACTTTTCGTACTGGTGTACATCCAGGACTATTACAGAGCCTGAACACCAGAGTATCTCACACATACAAACGGCCGTTTCCCCTTGGAATTGTCATTAATGAGGATAATTTGAAGTGAGGTTGACATGCAGCCAGAGCCAAACCTTGTTGGTTCCAAACACTCCTGCAGCATAGACGCCTTTAGGCACATGCCAAACCATTTCCTCAAATTGGGTCTGCATTTGAAGAAAAAAATGACACAATTACCACTCGATCTTGACAAAGGTCCATGTTTCATACAGAAAGCTTGAAGAGTGCATGATGCACTGTATGGCTTCTACTGGTTTTAATGGACAAAACAAGTACACTTTTCGCCTTTTGTTCTTCCTGTACAACATCCTGTCGTTAAATTGTGCATTGTGCCAAGTGTCTTACCCACTTTAAAGTGCCCCTCTCTGCAGTCTTCATGCTTTCCCTGTGGTGTGATGTGATTAACTGTGGTGTGCCGCGCTGGCCCCTCCTTGTACTTCTTTGGACGAAAGCATAGCTTCAGTGGGTTTTTGAGTTTGGATGAACACTGATGGGGTATTGGTTACCTCTGGCATGCAGAGGGTGCGTGGGCTCCCAGTGACCATGACGTCGATTCACTCAGCTCTGCTTGCACTTGAGAAATTGTGGGAATCCGCTACTTTCCCTTTTCTCTTCTTTTCCACAATTGTTCTTTATAGCAGTAACCTATTTTCCAACAGGTTTTCCCTTTCTAATGTGTCAAGGGATTTACCTTTAGTTTTTTGTGAGCGTATTTTCCCAAGAAAAAGAACTTTATCAATACATCAACAGCAAATTGATAGGGACATTAAGATTATGTTCTTCCCAAAAATCATAAAACACAAAACTGTCTGCTCTATTCAGGGTGACAGCAATGATTGGCAAGGTGACATAGATGAAGCAGTTGTACTGTATGGCAAACCATCCCTCAGTCTGGGCAAGCACCCTCTATTAGCCTCTCCATCGCTCGCCTCTCTCCCTCGCTCTTAATCCCCATTGAGAAGGAGAAGGGGAGACTCGGAAAGCAGGAAAGGATGAGGAGGTAGAGGAGGAGGGAAGTAGCACAACAGGCCAAAGGCTCCACTGACATCCATGGGAATCTGCAGATCCATTCAGTGGTAATTATCAGCATCAATGCAAAGAGGCAGTGGCAAGGCGCAGGGTGGGGGCAAGGGGGTGTGGGAGAGTTTAGGGGGGTGGGGTTGGGCGTGATGGAGAGGAGGGGATGGGGAAGAGGGGGGGGGGGTTAAGCCAAGATGGAAATCATGGGCCTACAAGAAGAGCCAAAAGATTGGGGGCAAAGATGAAGAGAGGTGGCAAGGTTGAAAGTGGAGTAAGTTTACTTTAAATTATGGTGACTTTATTGAGCAAGCACATTTTGATTTCCGTTTCCTTCATCTCCAGTCTCTGGGGAAGTAATTACAAGAAATGATATATATATAGTTATAGACACAGGAACTGTACTATACACATGTTCACATTATTACATGTAAAGGCAGTAATCATCTCCTATTTGGATTGTAGATGGATGGTCACAGAAGGACTTCATTTCATTTGAGCAGCTACAGTCATGTTCATGTCCTCATACTATATTATTAACTTGAGCTTTGTTGTTGGGTTGTAGTATATAAGTATGAGTATATCATGGTTTTTCATATTGTTGTACGAGACAGTAAAATAATTCACGCACACATATGCTTCCTGCCTGTCTGTGTGAAATGAAATGACGGGGCATGGTAGACGTTCTCCAGTCTCAAGGATGCCAGGACTCTGTCCCTTCTGCATCATACATCACTCTGACAGGCTATTTCACCCGTTGATTCAGAATTCCAGCTCAGCGACCACCTCAAACACTCTGGGTTGTCCCCGCTCAGTGCGAACGTCACTCCCAGCCCACTGAACACAACGTTTGAACTGTTGCCGAGCGGCCAGCAGAGCCAGATCTGTCCGGCGGGGTAAATTATGACAAATCATTTTTTAATTTTCTCCCTTTTTTCCCACTTGAAATTTAATAATTTTCCAACAGTACAGCAGCTTTAGTGGCCTGACCTTTACAGATTGGCAAAGAGGAAGGATCACTTTCAAATGAAGGCCACTAAAAATTTTGTATGTAAGTATGTTTTCCCGTGCAGTGTTGCTCATTTCTTCTCTCTGAAAGAAAGGTCAAGTCAAAGGTCAGGTCAGTACTTGTCCTCTTCGTTAGAAAGCCTAGTGATATTCTGGAGTTTACCTTGGGAAACACAGTCAGATGGAGATGTCTCATTATGCCTCTGGTGAATTTAGACAGAGGGTGTCAGCCTGTCAACTCCATGGATAAATGATGTCTTCATATGAAGCTGTCACATAATGAGTGCTATGCAGACAGCATTACACGCTGGGAGAATTTAAAAAGAAACACACACACACAAAAACAAAAAAACAGCCACATACCGGAATCTATTACTTTGTAAAACTTTAAATGATATTTTGTTTGTTTTAGAAATAAATGATCTCAGATAATATTTTAAGATAGTCTTCAATCAATTCCCCTAAAAAGCAGAAGTGAAAATTATGTGCTGGTGTGAAAAGTCTAAAAACAACATATGCGACAGAAATGCAAATTTCTAACTACTACAATGCAGCCTGTTTCACAACTGAGGATTTCAGAAATGAACACATGCTGCATATTCTCTCGTATTCTCATTTTATTAACTTGACTATATGTTTTAAATAAACTGAATATCTTTGTCCCTGGCCTTGATGGAAATAAAATGTTGAATGAAAAAGCACTTAAAGAACATGAAGCACATTGTTTTTGGTAACATTTGGAGCACAGACTCAGACTATGCGCAGCAAGAATTCTCCTACATAGTGTGAAATTAAAAAAGTAGTGGGCCCTCCAGCTATCGCCTCAAGCCTATTTTATTTTAACAGAGGGAAGCAGGTCGCTGATTATTTCTGATCATATTGCAGCAAAGGTTCTGTGTTTATGTTTGGTAACTATGGTGATTATAAAATGAGATTATACTCTTTACCTTATCGGGTTCTCTTTATTTCGTCCTGACAGACCTGACAGTTTATTGCATCCCACGCTGCCAGCGTCGCCTGGTCAGGGAAAGGGGTGACCCCTTGACCCACACGAACACAAAGTTCCTTTTTACATGCAGCACTTGAATTTCGTTTCCTGCTGTGTAGGGCTGACAGAGGGGTGAGGAACAACTAGAACTCACACAACCATCTATCACAATGATAGGACAAACAAGATGGTGGTGGTGTGTCACTTGTGAAGCAGCACTGCATGCAATCCTCACATCCTCCTGTGCGCGGTCTGAACCCATTCCTCCAAAGATTTGGACAGCTATTGCTTACATAGAGACACAGACACAAACGCATGCACACGCACACACACACACACACACACAGACTTGTATCTCCCAGCCAACCCCAACTCTAGATAAGGCCTGTCATTCCTAGGTCTAGGCTGGTCGATAGCTATCAGCTGTCAGTGTAGTTAGGCCTGTTTACACACACAGTGAGGCCCTCAGCACCAACATACACACGTCTGATCTGCAAGGACATAACACACCGAGGAGTATCAACACCATCTACTCCTTTCCCACCTTCTGTCACCGAGTTCAGAAAGGGAACTCTGAATTGAAATATAAACTACAGGTCTATATACAAGCATGTGAATATATGCTGTTAATAACGTTAAACAGGGTAAAGGTTAAATCTATCGAGCATCCCACAGGCAGAAATCTGAGGATTCCCTGACAAAATTAGGCCTGCTTTTTATCTTGCTACAGAGGGTGATCGAAATACTGCAGACTCAGGGTTTTTCTTCATTTGTATTTGTATTTCAAAGGCAGCTTTGTCTTTCCTGTTCATCCTGCTTGAAATGTAGCCCAGAAAGTTGATGGTGTGTGATCTTATCAGTGAGCCCCAGAATGTTCTATTCCTCGCCAGAAATTTAAAACGCTTCCTACTTTTTTTCCCCTCTCTTTTTTCTTTTTTTAATACTGAGGTCAACACCATTCATAATTCTTTAGAGCATATCACGTTTCATTCCATTTTGGCTTCATTTCACTTTGTGTCCTGAGGAAGACTAGGAAAACATGACATAATTATCACATTTACAAATAATATGCCTTTTCTATAAAGGTCACCAGAATCTGAAATAGATAATCTTTTTTTTCTTTTTTTTTTACGTACATACCGTATATTTTAACGTTTTAGTCTTATATAATAATTATAATTAAATATATATTATACAAAAGGTGAGATTAGTATATAGTTAAGAAAAAGGAAAACATATATATGGAGGAGAGGACTGAGTCTCATTGTAAGAAGAAAGAATTTTATATTGGCCTGGTCTTCACAGGTGACACTTTAATGTCCTCCTAATGATGATTCTAATTTCAATAACTGTGAAACCACAGATCATTTTATGGGAATTTTCACAACATCTGCACAGTATTTCTAGAGCTCAAGCCCTGTTCATTATAGCAGTGCATAAATGCCTGGACACGACTCAGCAAGTCCATTTACTAAAACAACACAGAACTGAGTTGAGCTACTCCCCTGAGTTTATTTCCACTGTGAAACAAACATGAATTCACTCATTTAATTTTATTTGGATGTTGAAAAGCATTGCGTTGGCTTTTATCCAGTCAGTAAGAGTTGTGAAGTAAAGTGCAGCAGTAGCCTCTGTCAGTGGCAACAAATGACACATAATTTAACCTGATCATAGAGCTCCAAAAATCCCCTGTTTCAGGCCAAATGCTGAAAACGATGAATATGGATGTTTTGGGTGACTCACTCATATGCTGAAGTACGTTTTTCTTGAGGGGGGGTGGCTGTACGAACTCGCATCATTTGCTGTCAGTGAATGGTGTCTCAGTGTGGTTGGCACCATGTGTCCTCTTTCTCTTGCTCTGGGAACATGTTTGTGTGGTAGGGCAGGATCAGGGGCTGTGTGCCTCCCAGCCTCCACTTGCTGGGACAGAAGGCTGTACACTGAGTGTGGAAATTTTGCCTGAGAAACTGCAGAGACGGCTAATTGTGCCTTTGTTGTTGCTTTGTTTGTTGGCTTCTGTCAGGTGTGTTTCAGTACAACATCTTAGCAAATGCCTGAATAGTATGATCCAGCTCTTACTACGAGTGTGCAGATTTGAAACGTTTAATTGTGCTCACTGTTGGATATAAAAGCATTCCCACCTTGAATCCTCCTGAGAACCACAGTTGAAAACCAGTCCCATCTCCTCCACCTGAAGCCGTATAAATGGCATTGTCTTCGACACAGGTGAGTATAATTCATCACCCGATGGGATCAGATGCAGTTTCTCAAGGGCTGGACACTACAGATATCTTCTGGTATAATTAAAGTTGCTTTTAAATGAAGTCCTTTCATTTTGTTTTCTGTCCTGTGAGAAAAGCCGCTTTCTTCCCCGTCAACTGCACAATTTTTGTTCGCATTTTAAAGACTGAACCTATGTGACCTAACTCAAATCTGATCGGCTCACACCGCTGAACACATCCTTGATGCACACAGTGAGAATCAAGCAATTAAAAGTCAAGCTGCCTGTTCCCATTTTGTTACAGTCCTCTCATATAAAGCACCTGGAAACTCCCCTGAGAGGTAAAGTAAGAGAGAGAGTTCCTCTCATTAATGGGAAGAGGGAAGTGACAGAGGCTTTGTGGCGTAGACTGGGTAAACAGTCATCTTAGGAATTGAAAGAATCTCTCTGCTGTAGTGCTATGCTGAGATCTTGTTTACATGTTTACAATCAGGGCATGTTGGAGCCGCTCAGCGAGCCAGTGGACATGGGTGTGAAGCTGTGGCTGCACGGCTGGAGCCGAGCTTCGCATATCACACGATTAGAATACTTGTGATGGCCATAATGACAGCGGTGTTGGGGGTTATCAAGAGGTTATGACCGGCCAAGGAAGAGTCACAGTTTATTGCCACTGGGGGGGGACCAATTAAAACTGTGACACCACAGTGCTCTTTTGGTTTCACGCTGAAGAACTCCGATTATTTACTGCTGTTTTACAGCACTACATAAAATGTTTAAACTGTGCTGTTATCATGATGATAGCTTTAAACAAACAGAGAAAACTCCTTCCTATGATTGATAACAAACACAAGGTGTGGGATGGATGGATGCGAGTGAAAGAGTGTCTTGGGATGAGAGTACATCCTGTCAGCTGAGCGCCCCCCCCCCTCTTCCTTCCCAGTTGCTCCTCTTGACAGCTGGTGCTCCTAACTGCATGCAGGGTGATGTGAGGGTTGAAGGGGACTCTCCTCAGGCTCTCCAGCTGAATCGAGATTTGGCCTGGAGTTGTGCTCCAGGGTTACCTGACCTTTTGACCCTTGGGTTAACCTCTCAACTTCATCTCTCCCCAGGGCCCAACGCATAGCCATACTGAACACATTAACCCACTGACCCCCTATGTCCTGCTTCTTGATAGACAGGACACTTCCTTCTCATCCTTCTCTCAGTAGTAACAAAAACTATTATTATAGACACTCGCTTGCAAATATTATGGAACTTAAAATGTGAGGTTTGATGAAGCATTTGAGTTAACCAGGAAATGAAGGCAGTGCCTGCTAATGCTGAGTGGACAAGGGCAGTTTAGGACACAGTCAAGCTGACAGCGGGCCAGCGTCTGTTAAACCTGACTTAGCCATAACTACTCAGCAGCTCCTTATCAAAATGAAACACTGAGGCTCCCGGCCTGCGGGCTGCAGGGCTGCCAGGCTGGTCAGGTGGAAAGCTTGGGGCCGGGTGACTGCCACAGGGTAGCACGACTCCTCCCTTAGTCCCTGATCTGCCCTGCGTGCACAGGGCTTAGGGCAAAAGCCTGGGATTATCTCCACTGCACTTCCACCCCTACCACCCACTGCCTCCTTGCAACTCAATGCCATGTAGGACTTTACCCCCCCACCCCACCCCCTTCCTTGACACTTCGACCATACACCTGCATTTTACATAGAAATTGTGAGCAATGTTCATCGCCTATCCCTCTGTGTTCCATGGTTCCTTTTGTGATACTTGTTTTTCATGTTCATGTCTGACAGTAAGTAATGACTCTTTGAATAAAGTAGCATTATTTAGTACTATACTTAGAATGTACTTATTTAGTAATTCTAATAATAAATAATAAACTGTTAGTTATTATTATTCACTTTTGAATCACCTCAATGTGAATTCTAATAAGTTATTTCAAGATTTTATACAAATCCGTGTGTTTGCAAAGGGTTAAGGATGGATCCTTGTTGTTAAAGACGGCACCAAAGGCCTCTACCTCACTCTCTGTAGGGTTCCTCTCCACGGGATGTGGCTTTTAAAGGCAGCTTATGTTTCATTTCCCCATAACTCATGGCCTACTGTGTGCTTTACCTTTCTCCTGGTTCTTTCACTCTGTATCTCTGCTTCTCTCTCTCTGTTGTAGACACACACAGCACAGTCCTACGTCTTTAGCTCCTCTCACCCTAATGAACTACCTCTTACTCATGATATCATATCTGAGTGCTGACCAAGATCTCGTCTCTGTAGAACTGAAAAACAAACAGTAGCTGAATAAGATGGCCACTGATAGGAAGACTACACAAAAAAAAGAAAAGAAAACAAACTAACAAAAAAAAAAAAAAAAGAAAAAGAAAAAACCGATCAGCCTTCACGATCAGATGACATCAGTTAGCCTGTGGCTGACCCTGCCATGTAGCAACAAAAGGCTGGATAGAAAAAACAAACACAAGATTCATCAAGCATTTAAGATGAGGTGATATAGCGCTGGTTAGGAGACACGGGCATTACAAAACCAGGGAAATTACCTCATTATGTTGGAGTGGAGATGTGTCAGTTGCAACAATTCAATTATGTTCTTCTCTGAGGGTGTTGTATTTCTGTGCCTGTCTTCGAGGTCTTGCGCCGCAGATCTTTGCCTCCAGTGCGGGCCAAAAGCTGCAGCGTTGCAGCTGTGGGGTGGGATCGGTTTGGCACAGTGACATCACTTTTGTCTTAAAGCTGAGGTCATCGAGATGTATACCATTCCTCCGTTCCTGATGCATATTCATTTTACACTGTTTGCTGATGTGAAGTTGTTATCAGAAAGATCCCTGTTGTATAAGACGACAAATGCAGAATGGCTTGGTATCGTCTCCTCTGCTCAGGCTTAGACAAGCTACACAAGCTAAGATGGCCTCCAAAAAAATGGATATGTGGGGACATGTTCTCACAGGGCTGCCTGCTGCAAGCTTTGGCTCAGACTTCAGGTGGCAGTATGAGTGTGTATGCACATGCTTGTGTATGTTAAGGGGGAGCTGATGGTGGGCTGAGGGGAGTGGCAATAAGCACAGGCAACAAATCATGGGCCCGATGCCAGGTGAGATAGTGAAACAGCCGAACTGGATTTTGGGGGCGATAGTAGCTGTGGAAACAATTATGTCATCTGGGCAGTTTGCCTGCAATCTAGACCCGCTGGTTTCATATAAGGTGGTAGCTTTTACTTGAACGAACAGTGAAAGGGGGAAGAATAGGAGATAAGGGTAGGGAGGTGCTCGAGAGGTTGTAGAGGAGGTGGAGAGGAGGTTATAAAAGTGCATTTACACAGAAATGTCTGTGATGGACGTGATATGAGAGGGATTACGTGTGATTCAGCTTGTTTGTCATATGGACTTATGCACAGTGCATATGGCGTATCTATATGCACGGCATGGTGGCAGAGCTTAGTGTGGTGTATGGATTCATCATAGTTCATCCTCTCCTCTTTCTCCTCCTGCTGTCTTCTCTCCTGCCCCCCTAGCCTGGCCTCTGTAAAAACCATTTTGCAGGCACGTAGCCACTGCACCGTTTCTTTCACCTACCTGTGTCTGCAAACACATTGCCCTCACTCACTGCTGGCAAATAGCCACAAAGGCAATGTGCATTTGCCTGCATGGCTCAATGTCTACACCTGACGGACACACAGCAGTGGATTGTGAGGGTCAAAGTAGCAGCTGCCTTATAGTCACACAGCGTGTTCAATATGTTGACTGGTGTTACATTTCTGACTTTCTGAGGAAGTAAAATCAGCTAAACCAAACCTAACCTGTCAAACCAATGACAGGATAGTTCTGCTTCTTAATTTTTTTTATCAGCAAGACACACAGAATGCACTTCAAACAGAAATTTAGTCACAATGTGGGTAGTACAGGAAGTTCAGGGGAAGAAGCTAAACTCAGATTCAGCCACAGCCTGAGTTTGTCCTTGTAAATCCTGATCTTGCTGAACAGTTCAGCAAGATCAGGATTTGCAAAAGACAACAGATACATCTAGATTTGAAAGCTTTGGCTCTATTTCAGGTTTAGCAACCTTTCGTTCTTTTAATCTTGTATTTGCTTTCCTTTTTGTTGGCAGGGAACATTGAGCAATCCCTTTTGTTCAAAGCTTACAGAGGATTTAACGAGAGCAAACAAACACAGTCCATATAACTTAGAAATATGTTTGAGATACATCATCCATGATGGAAATATAGATAAACATATAATGCATGACGGGTCATGCTTGCCTAAGGGCTAACCCGATTTAGTCGCAACACTTTTATGGTATAGTTCGGACCTTTGAGTCAGCACTCCCTGCGGTTTGAGGTGAAACCCAAGGCCCCACAGTCTAGGTGGGCCTACTGTGTTAACCTAGCTCTGACAGCACCTGGGAGTAGTTAGCATCCTGGCTAGAGCTAGATAGAGCTGCTGGACAAAGTTCAGCTCTGTGGGAGAGAAATAAAAGTTACAAAGAGAAAAAGAACTTTCTAATGTAAGCATGACGTTAATGCTGCCAGACATCTCCTGAACATTCGCAAACCCACAAATCAATTGACACGTGCGCCACCTAGTCTCTCTATTTCTATACATTACATACAGTAGTCATGCGTTACATGTCTACTAAAACATATTTAAGTTTACATGGGCAGATGTGCTATAGCTGTGCAGGGGCCACAAATAATATCAAAACAAATGGGCTAGAAAAAGAAGCCAAAAAGAGTCACAAGGCTGCTGTTAATAGCAAGCTATTTTAATAAGGCAAATGTTGTGCGACTAATAGTTGATGGGAATTTACAACTCAGATCTTATTGTTCTGTTTATTGCAAGGAAATTTGCCAAAAGCTCACATTAGCACACAAATTGTGGGATTACAACTCAGAAAATAGGCCAATAGCTACCATGAGTAATGATGTTTACCATATTTTGTCAAGATGCGTCTGTCATGACCATCCAGACAGTGGCTACCAGAGGATAAGTTATGGTTTAACACTGAAGCACTATTTTTTTTCAGCCCTGCGTGTATTCATTTCACAGACATTTATTCTTCATCATTCCTCTTTTTTCCATTTGCATCCCAGCAGGATGTATTCTATCAACACTTCAGTTTATCTACTGGAGGTACTAAACCCTAATCCCAAAATGGTCATTCCTCTTGCTCTCACATGCCTCCTTACTTTTCACATTAGCACAGCGTTAGAGCAGTGGTTCCACCTCCATAGCCAGTTGGCTGTGGTCCTTGTTCCGGTTCCAGCTTCTGCACCAGTATAGAGGCATGGCAGCTCCGTCCAAAGGGTTTGCACAGTCTAAGGGTCTGGGTCAGAAAAAGGGGTTTCTCTCTTGTGACACAGTCATTACACAATCCAGGGTAAGCCTTCTTTGCTGGATGGATGGGGCGATGTTTTGCCCTGACCAGGGTTGACCTGACTAGACGACCACAAGCACTTGGCCGCCTCTGGCTCATTTTTGGGCTTCCAGCCCACCTCCATGTTCTGTGCTCCATTTGGGCTTTCTTGATCCATCCCAAACAAAACCACAAAAGTGGAGGGGCTGATGCAGTGAGGTTGCTGAGCACTTCTACCATGTTGCAAAGCAGTGAGGTCATAGACTGCATGCCCCAGCCTAGTTCTTGGCATGATGTATGGGAACTGTCTTTGGATCTCTCTCAGCACCCAAACCCCATATCCCCATTTCTTCTCCATCTTTTTCCTTTCCTCTCCTCTATCACCCAGCTTTCTGAGTGTTGAAGATCTGACATCCTAGCACCTCATCATCCTTCAACCTCCTGGTCTGGCAGTGAGGCAGGGGAACATATGGTATGTATATCATGGTCATATATTACTCATCTTTGAATCTTTCAAGATCACATCCATGCATGCTGCACCAGCTTTCCCACAGAGCACAAATCATTAGTCTCTGCATCTTGGCGATACAAAATGGTGCCATGACGTGATATGTTAGCATTACTGCAGTGCTGCCAAACAGGGCTATATGGTAAGGCAGGCAGGATTTTATAGTTAGATTCTGTTACATGTCACAGAAGTGTATCAGCCCTTGAGCAAAAACTATAGCTTTTGCAGAAGTCACCAAACCCCCTCAGATTTCTGAAGCACTGTCAGAACATTAAGTATTTTTTACATTAAGTTGAGACACATAAAGACAGAGATTTAACATGAATGATGGCGGTGTTGGTTTTCATGGTCACAGGACCCAGGACTTCTCTCAGGGGTAAAGAAGCTGATAAGTAGTGATGGGGGAGAAATAAAATAGCTCAATCCTACAAATTAGATATTATGCATGCTGAATCCTGCTTTCTAGTATTTGGCCTGATAATGTTCCCAAGTGCAACAACATGCCAAGCAATTGTGAGAAAGAAAGGAGAGAATTTCTAGATTTCCTTCCATGTGTGATCTGCAGTGACTTGCACACAAGACTGTTACACTTCCACAGCTCTGTTACTGTCTGGGCAAGCTCCAAGGGCAATTTTGTTGTACCACACAGTTTTGAATAGTAATATCCCTCTGTTGTACAAACTGTACTGCACTTTTGCACAAGATGAGACATGCATGGCTTGCGAACATATTGCTCGTCAGTCATACATTAGCTTGTTCTAAAACCTTCACAAACACAAAGGTGCCAGTATTGTTTTCTATAATATGGCCTCTTCCCAGGGTTTAATTCTTTATTTTAGATTGGAAGAAAAAAAAAAGAAAAAAAAGACCTCACTTCCTGCATCACAACGTGTCATATTTCTGTCTCACACAAACAGCTCCTTGTCTCAGAGTGCAATTTACCTGTCCCGTAGCCATGAGGGCTGTTGTTCCCCTTCGCTTTGTCAGAGCACAGTTCACTGGGAGGACAGGTTTATATAGAGGCTCTCTTGGTGATACACACCCACTTGAAAGTGAGACAGGATTCAAATTATTGGATGTCATATATGGCTGTAGTTGATAAAACAGGTTTCCACTTTTGTTATAAATGATTTCTCCAGTGGCAAGTGCATGCTGTCTTGATTTTCCCAAAATCTTTAAAAGGTTTGAGATCCAGGCGCTTTTTTTTATGGCACATGCTGCTATTGACCCTTCAACTCCTCTTTGAAATGTGGGGTTAAGATATTCATTCAGTGGGAGAGGGTTTGGGCTCAATGAGTCTACAGGGCTGCCTTGAGGGTCTGGTGCCACAGCAATAGGTACATAAGCGACACCCTACTGTGTCGAACGCCTCGGGCCCAAGGAAATGAAAGGTGTACGAACATACTCTGCTCAGACTTGTTTGGCCTGTCACTGTAGCCAGAGAGTATCAGTCCAAAGCGACTGTCAGCAGCTCTGTATCTGATGGCTCTGTGCATAGTGTGTGTGTGTGTGTGCGTGTTCGTGTTCACTCTTACATGTACCAACAAGCACATGTGTGAGGTAGGTGAGAGAGCAAAGGTGAGTAATTCAAAGAAACTGTTGACCTACATTCATGTACTCGGATGTATAACCCTTTTCCTCATCCTGAAGTGCACTGACTCTCATGGCTTGTTTATACATTGGGTCCAGACGGATTTCCAAGCTCCATCAATGCCTTAAAATGTAGCAATTTCATTTTGCGTCACTTGAAAAGCCATATCCTAAATTCATCATAAATCTGTCATCAGATTGCAGCTGGTCCAATTATAACTAGCTACTTTATTACCACGTGCCTTAAAAATTAAGAGGAAAATTAAGGAGAAAAGAGAGAATGAGATGAAAGAACTTGGGTGGGGGTACTAAAGTTTTATGATATTATCCTGCTTGTAAAAGGGAGCTGGTGATGATTTCATATTGGTGGAAAATTATTCATAAATCACGTAGCTGCCCAAATTCCTCATTGGCTCCCGCTTCATGACCAGGACTTGAGAACAGACAAGGTTCACAGGACACATTAAAGGAAAACAATGCAGATTCTGATGGTTAGTGTAAAGACACAGGAGGTAAACAGCTAGATCACAAATATCTTTGTGTGCAAGTTATACTGAGGTGGCTGTTCCCACTGTAACAGTAGAAATTGATGATAACTTGAATTACACCGTGACTTCCCCCGGTGTCTGGATCAGTCACAACAGATCAAAGCAGCTTATTGAAATTGGCTGTTTATACAGGTTTTATTTGTCACCACATATCACCACACATGTTTCAGTCCCCTATAAAATGTAAAATTGTCAGATAAAAAGGAGAAATGTGTCTAAGAATCATATGCACAAGGAGGAATGTAGTTCATGCTGAGTGCGCTGAGCCTTTCTTCCTTTTAAACAGAGCTGCTGAAGAGGTTGACAAACGTACCCACTGAAAAGGGCTGGAGACTCGTGATCTGTCAGCAGGGTGACATGTCAACACGTCTACAGATGCGATGCATCAACTTTGTTTGTTGTAAGTACATCATCCAGGAGTTTGTTTTAAGTCCAGCAAACTCTTGGATGAACAAATTTTAACTGGTGGTTTGAACTGCGAACCACACGCTGAAGCAGAATTGCACAGATGATTTTCCTCTGTAGTGTATCACAAATATCATGCAACAAGGAACACCAGGCAAACAATTTGATGGTAGATTAAATGTATACCACAACATACTTGCATGCCTCATTTACGTATTATTCTCAATACTATATTGGTAAGATATGGCGGTTGCACTTTATCCAAGCATTCTTGGTAAACACTCATCATCATCATCTTACAAACGTATAGGTTAATGTCAGTTTTGATGCCGGAGGTCAAAGGTATTTGTCTGTGAATGTACTTTGAACTTTGAATTGCATTAAATCCTTTCATTGGAGCTGCCGTTAGTTGTTCTTCAGACCCAAATTCCTCGTTGTTGCGCGGTATCTATGCAAACAGTCCGCTAATCAGAAAATCTGAGTCATGCAGAACACATAAGCTGACAGCTTGTGCCCAGTAAACTGTGCTGGGTGGATGAGACACATGTACCGGTATGTGCGACTTTATGCCACATTCACACAAGTATCTTTAGCTGCCATTGTTGGCCTGTAGACATGACAGAGAGTGACAGTGTGAATAGTGAGATATAGATCTGCCAGCTTAAGTCTGTGCTGTGAGAATGCAACAGATGCACTACAGAGTAAGGAGGTGACATTAATGAATATCCTATACAGTCTCATGTGTGTTTGTATGAGTACATTTCAGGCACACACTTAATTTTACAGCTGATCTATAGTTATTGACGGGGATGACAGCTTTGTTTACAGTGAACTAATGAGCCTGTCTGGCGATTATGAAAGTCTTCCTTCAGAAAGCCTGTCATTTTCTCAAGGTAAAACTGAGGCAGCCCTACCTTCCTCACTCTTGGAGCTGATACCAGTGTGTGTGTGTTGGCAGTGGGTGTGTGTGAATGCAGGAGACTGGGAGACTGCCAAGGAGAGCCTATTATAGGCAGATATGAGTACACAGTGAAATTAAAGAAAATGACAAATACATGTAGCGGATGTGAGAAGATGAGAGGAAAAGTAAAGTAAAAACATTCATTGGTCTGACAAAAGAACGTATAAAAGGGGAGGAGGGATGGAGCGATC
Source organism: Remorina albescens (assembly GCA_034769265.1). NCBI lineage: Eukaryota > Metazoa > Chordata > Actinopteri > Carangiformes > Echeneidae > Remorina > Remorina albescens. Next base: position 8,989,487 of record CM068493.1, read on the forward strand.
CTACATGGCAGGATGGAAATTCTGCCCTGACACAGGCCTGTCAGCACTCCCAGCAGCCATCTCAGAGCGCTGCCATTGCTATGGCGACAGAAGAATGTTTTCTTTAATAATAGGCAACTGTGAGCCCCTGAGCGTCCCCATGCACAGATACACTTACTCATACTTTAACGACACCTGTCAGAGAAGCTGTCTAATCCAAACCTGATGAGCTCAACAGCTACTGCGAGGAAGTGCGGGGGCTTGTGTTTGGTCATGCTCGCACACACACTCGTACACGAGCACAGACACTCGTAGATCTTTACAGATGAGTAGAGTCATCAGCGAAGTCAATAGATTGGAAGTCAAACTCTTCATGAAAGAGGCCTGAAGGAAAAGACTTTTGACAAGGGCTCTGTCTCACTGTCTCTGCTTGACAAAACAAAAGCTTACGCACACTCACTGGAACTCTGGGGAAGTGAGCGAGAGGAACAAATTAGTGATATTGTTCACAGGGGGATGTTTTGGGGCCTGCATCTGATGCTATCACTGCCCCCTGATGGTATCTCGCCCCCAAGTGATCCTGGGAGATGTACAGCAGGGAGAGAGGCTTGGTCACGTCTCATTGCCCTAAGATGGATAACACGCAGCTGTTTACAACACAAGGCCGAACAAAATCTCAGGGTTAGGTCGTCTGTATGTGTTTTTTGTTTTTTTTTGTCGATGATGTTTCCTCATTTCCAATGCATGTCACCTCACAATCGCGTTTTTGTGCTGTGTTGAGATAAATATGATAGCTGAAAGACATGATTTATCTGTTCCATATAAACCATGCTGTTATTATCATAGTATAAATCTGCCACCAGCTGACTTTACGTTGGTTTTACAATAACAACCGCAACTGTAGAAGGCATTTTTATTTGATCCTGTAAGGTACACAATTTGATGGTAGCTGGTGACTCTGCTTATGAACCTTGAGTACAGAAGGTGCTCATTAAAACTGAAACTGATATGGCTCTCTATCTCCAGTTGCTCAAAGCTTTTGTTCAGTATGGGAATGGCACTATATCCCAGAGTGCTTGGCAGTGGAGCAGTGGGTCGTTCTGGCTCTGTCGCCTGTTGTGTCTTTGTCAATCACCTGGCCCTGCGAGGAAATGGCTGTCTGTTGCATGGGCAAGCAGCATTCTGGCAGGCACCTAGGACAGCTGAAACCATGGGAATGTCTGTCCAATAGAAACCCAGGGCACTCCTATTATTGCATTGTACACTATTATTTTGAATACCTCATAGTGGAGGTTTTCTAATAAGGAAGTGGAACCTCCTCTGCTCTGCTTCCTTCATCATAAGATTTGTAGGATTGTTTTGATTTTTTTTTTTCTTTCAGTCAGACTGATGACATATACATGCCAAGTGTAGCTCATTTTCAAATTTTAAGCTTTATTGTTCCTTCAGTGACATGTGCTAATAAAGCCAGAGTTTCAATCTGCTGCTGTGCATTTATAACCATGGGGAAGAAGGATCACACTTCTTTTGCTGTATCATGTTTGCACATGTATCACATTGGGCAACATGACAGAGATTGAATAGTTCTTAATAAGTAATGTGATATAGATTTGAGCTTCTTTATTGAAATGTTTTCCCCCTGAAGTTCTCAGATAAAGTGAAATGCTTTTCTGATGTTCTCCTGTCTGTGAAAAATGGATCTGTGATGGCTGTCAGCCAGCGTCTCCTGTCAGGCTATTATCACTTTGCAATAAAGATCCGCCTCACACACAGTCTGTCTATGCATATGTCTGTCCATGTGTAACACATGCTTTGGCAGATGAATGCATGCAAAAGTGCACTTCTATGCAAATATTAGAGATAATGTCAATATGAAATCTAAAAGTTCAGATGGAGCACTGTTTGCCTTTGGCGAACAATCCACATAAAAGTAATTTTAGGCAACATATAATAACCTGGATAATAACTAGCAGCAAGTGAGCTCTTAATAAAGTAACAATTTGGCTAAAAAATACTTTCCAAATAATTTTACAATGAAAAACATTTGTTCTCACTTCAGGTGCAGCTCCTTAGAACAAATAAATATTTTCAACAAACACATTTTCTCAAACATTTGTCCTAAGTGGGCTTATGCTTTTAATTATTAAGTTTTTTACAACAACACAAACATCCCCTAGTAACAAGCCAGCAATACACTGGCCAAAGGAGAACACATTATGAGTAGAATCCATGTAGTTTTTCATAATTTGAGGCAAAGCTCACTTATGGTCCTGTAATCACTCTGAACCCATATAACAAAGAACAGACCGTGCAAGTAAATCTGATTCAAAGCAATTTGTTCAATTATAGGGAGCTGGAAAGTGAAAACTGATACCCGGTGCGAGACTTTAGTTCCACTGCCTTCAAGAAAAGGGTGTTGGAAAAACTTTGTACAGTGGCCATGACTGCTGCATTGCTCCCATAGCACATCCACATTTGCTTGAGGGTTTTGTGACATATTTGATGCACGGACTGTCGTGCTGAGTTGTTCAAGAAGGTGTATAAGCATCGAGTGTAAGCTTCAGTGTACTTTTACTGTCAGAAGCCAGGACAGGCTCAAAGAGAAGTATGAGCTTCACACCTGAAGTGACACCAAAAAGCATTACCAGATAACCACTTGTGTTTCCAGCTGAGGAAGACGCTTTCCCACCCGTTCTGTCCTGTATGGCCCTTCAGTGAAGGCTTTTAAAAAACTGCTTATGCTAAAATAACTATATATTTTTACTATAAATTAAAATATATATGCATTTATAAAATAATATATTAAGAACTTATACAAATAATATAAATAGCATGAATTCTAAAGAGAACAAAAAGCAACACATTTTGAGTAAAAGTGTTTTAGATTCCATATTAACAAGGAAAAATAACTCGTGCCAGAAACTTGCATCAGTGAACAAAACTTTACAAAACTAAACAGTACCGTTAGGATTTAGCAATTTTTAAATTGAAGACTTGCTTCTCAGTTTAAAAATGAAGGAAAACCTAACCTCATAACTTAATTATTGTCTCTTTACTCTTGTCTTTCACTTCTCCCTGCTTTATCACGTCTGTCTGACGTGTGATATCATACAGACCCATTTTTTTTTTGGCCAGCCTCTTAAGGGGAAGTTTGAAGTCATATGCAGAGCGAAATGGCGTGATGAATGTGATGATTTCTTTCTGAACAATATTCTATAACTTCTGTGGTTTTTACTTCTCTTTTCTCCTGAGCTGGTCGGGAGTGTCCTGCGGCTTCCAGGGGTGCAGTCCCTTTGCCATGGAGAGTACAAAGCTCCACATTTTCACAGCTGTCGACCACTGGGAGTGGGGATTCACAGCTTCTGTCACAGCAGTGTTTTGTTTCCATGTCCAAACTGGCTGTTTTCCAAACCAGGGCAAAGGTTAAAAGTTCCCAAAGGTTTTTCAAAGTTGCAGTAGGTGTTTGTGTTTACATGAAAAAGTCAGACATTTTTCAGGAACAGAACTAAAAGACAACAAAACATAATATGACAAAGTTATTATGGAAACTCCAGATCTACTTCTTTGACTGCATGCTTTTGTGGAAAAATGTTTCTCAAATGCAAACACGCATTTTTTAGCCCACGTGTTTCAAGCATATGTGCACAGAAACACGCGCGCTCTCACATGCACAGGCACAAGCATGTGCACATGCACAAAGTCAGAAAACAAAAAGTATTTCAACCTTTGTAAGTTGCTGTTCCAGGAGCCAAATTTATGGTGAGAACACAGCAGAGAGCAAACAAGCAGGGAAGTGTAGGATGCTTCATGAATACTAATTTTGGCGCTATTAGCCAAAAGGCTATCACATGAGACAGCCGGAAAATGCCTCATAGCAGAGTCTGTAGAACAGTGGGAGAGCTGTGGTTTGAGCAACAACACAAACCTTTAGTCAATTTTTGTGTAAAATCGCTTGCTTTTACCACCAATATTAGCATATCACAGAAAAAAAAAAGCATTGTGAGACTGTTGTGTGAGATGGTGACCCCGCTGGCAAGGCAACAATGTTGTGAATGGAAAGTGGGAACGGTGGAGGGAATAGGAAGGAGCAATAAGAGCCTGAATCATTGGAGCTAGAAGCCTGACATCTCAGGTACCCACACGACCTTGTTATGCCAAACACTGGCATCAATCGTATTTCTTACTGTATGGAGAGGCGAGAGCAAGAGAGTGAGAGGGGAACTTTCCTGTGGTAACAGCTGTGTGTGTGTGTGTGTGTGTGTGTCACAAAAGAAGCAAGAGGTCATCTGAGATAAAAAACATTCCCTGGTCTCCCCATAAATCTCCCTTTATTTTCACGATATTTTTGCTAATCTCATGTCCCTTGGGATGTGACGAGTTGGGCTTAATCCATACTTAATGGGTAAGTTAAATAGGCCCATGTTGCAAAGCAGGCCCATAAGATTTGGGTCAACTGCTGAGAGGAGGTGATTAAGGTTTGACGCTTTGATAGGCAACCAGATGCTAACAAAGAACTGTAAACTCAGACCCCTGATCCATCACAGGGTTGAAAAATGACAGCATCCACCGAAAACCCAGAGGCCTCCACACTCATAATCATCATTTTTGATCCAAAGCAATTACTTTCTTCTTGGACCTATTCTGTTTAATATTATTACTGTCACTTTTTGCAGGACATCATTTTACTGCAATAAGGTCTGACAAACACAACTTCTCCAATTGTTGTGCCAAGGGTTTCGAGGTGAGGTACGCCTTCCATGGTTTGGAGATACCAAGGCTTAACACTCACACACAGTGATGAATGATGTGATTCATGGACGTCACTGGTGGTCCCCTGCTCTGGTTGTGTTAGATCACTGGTGGCTTAGATGCTTCGATGATCGCTCGGCCTCACAGTGTCTCTCAGCTGCAAAAGCATGACTTAATGTGTCCAGTAAAAGCCAGCAGGCCCTGTGCTGCAGCAGGCCTGACTAGACTCGGCTGGGGCTGTGTGCGCTGCAGCTGGCTGCCAGATAGCTACGTCAGAAACAAGCAAGAGAGGGAGTGACGAGGGTAAGAAAAATCTGCCTGTATGTGTTTGGAAGCAGAAGCTAAAATATGTTGATATTATCATAACTTAATGTGTATGTGTTGATAAAGGGACGTAATATATTGTTATTGTGATTTGTTATATGCGTGAGTTGTAGCTAGCAATGCTATTCAAACAGATGGATTGCAGTGATCCGTCCTGGTAGTGGGGGGTTGATGTGATTAGATTGCAAGGAGTGTAAAGGCTGTATGGAGCAACATGCAGCTCAGATTGTGAATGCTGCTGTTCGGCAATTCATACATCAACCAAAGTACCTGACTTCACAGCAGATATACCATAGAGTGCAATTATAAAGCAAAGCTTAATGGTTAAACTTCATGGTTCACAGTTTATTGTTGGATATGCTCTGTCTGTAATATAAAACAGGTGAGGGTAGCAGTGCCACTGAGCCATGGCCTGAGTGGCTCGCCCATTTGGATTGGGCAGCCCTTGCCCATATAGCTCTCCTTAATGTATTAGCCCTCCCCCAGCCTGTGATGTCCCTACCCTCACCCCTTTTTAACCAGACCTGGTGCATTAATGACATCCATTTTGAGAGGCGGTAACAGGGGCCCTTTTATGTGGCAGTGATAAAATAGCTTTTTGCCTATGCTTAGCAATAGTGGTGCACAGGGCAGTAGACCATTACGTGAAAATAAACCTAATTATTTTCTGTACCACTGCAAACTGTGGCCCCCAGTCTCCAGCTGCAAACTCAAACCCACGTTTTGGCCTCAGCTCCTGGGTATCATGAAGCTCAGCCTTCCCCAACTCTGTAACCCACATAGTAAGATTGATTTTCTCAAAGTATAACTGGAACAATGGTCTTAACTCTAAAATCATAACTGTCATCAGATTCTTTCAGCTATAACAATCTTTTAAGTGTGCTCTTTTACTGCATTAACTCCAACCCGATGTAAGTGGTTTTTAAAAAAACATAACCAGAGAATATATCTGGTAAATCTTAATCTAATAATTCCCATTTGGTCATGAATACATATGTAAATGAGGTTGGAGGGGCTGCGTAAAAGGGGCAAATGGTGTAAGTCTGACATGCTACAAACATGAACCACATGTGTTTCCCTCTTTGTCTATAAATGCAGTCAGATGGCTTTGTTCTTGCAGTACCCCCTAGGAGATAATACTCTTCCATCCAGATCTCTACTGGTTTCCCCTCATCCCCTCTCCAGTTCATCCTAGGTCCCTTCAGGCAGCCACAGAACTCTGCAGCCTGCTGGAGCTTTGTTTCCTGGAAGATCCTCCTCCAAGTGTCTCCTGTCAGATAAGGATGGCAATTGTGTGGCAGTGTGGCCAGAAAAACTAAATATCTGTGACCAGGCCCAGAATAACTTTATTGTGAAGGGGAGGTGGACCGGAGGAGCCAGGAGGCATGTGGAACCACAGTTATAGAACAGAATGGATAGGAAGTAGATATTTTGCATCTGATCCCAGAAGCAGCGCTGCACAGGCCTGACCGTCAAGGAAGTGGCCTTCACAGTGTGAAATAGAGCTCATTGCTTGGCAGCTCATGTGTACCGCTGGGAATGTGACAATGACAAAAAGAGAGCATTGCTAATAAGTCTTAATAATGCCAATAATAATTGCTTTGCGCTCTGTCTAGACGAGGAACGGTTAAATGGGTGTGCGAGGGTGTTTGAGCATGTGGGGGGGGGGGCAGCGGCGGCCACTGCTGGAATGGGTGAGTAAAGTGAGCATTCTATTGAGGTCTTAGTTTGGCTAATCTCCCCCATGTGACAGCACAGCCAGATTTGCTGCCATGGAATGCTACAGGCTGTTGTGCCGGGGACAAAAAGAGACAGAGGCTTAAGCTGCAGGGGGGCAACACTCCATGGTCCTGGAGAGCAATGCAGCTACGCCAAGAGAAAAAAAAAGTTCTCAGGGTTTCCACACACACCCCTTCCTTTCCTGCCCTGCATAACCCCCCCACCAACATCCCTCCACCACCAGTAGCCTCCAGGAGCGCACACTTGCCACCGAATTTGACTTGCGGACGCACACACACACACACACACACACGCACTCAAACATGCAAACCCATAGCTCTCGTACCATACTGGAGGGTGGTCAGAGGTGTTCTGGGAGGTGTCTTGCACATATCTGTACCACCACCACAGCCCTCTCTCTGATTATCTTTTCCTCTCTCCCCTCTCCCCCTCTCCGTTGCCTGAAGTGGTCCATGTCCCGCTCCACATTCAGCTCAGGACAACATCTGGTCTACAGCCACACAGGGTACACAAAGTCTTCCCATGAATACCACAACAGTGGCGAGGACAAACAGTATACATCCCAAGGGCAGATTGCTCATCTAAATAGCGTTCAATGTTTTTCTGGTTAGTTCTTATGTGAGGAACATTATCTTAGGGGAGCAGGTCAGAAACAAGCAGTAACAGCTTTAATACTCACCCTGCAGCAACAGACAGTCATCACAGCTATCCATTCTTATACTAGTTTCCTGTAAAATGTTCCAGTTCAGCACACAGTTGTTCTACTGAATACATCTTCTCTGGCTTTAATTTAGGTATTTATCCTGCAATGATTAACCTGAATGAATATGAAGAGTGGTGAAGACTATTTGATCCCTATGAAGTGATCTAACCTGAACCTCAAAATATAAGCACAAGCACGAGGACCTCAGGTGTCATGACCATCTCAATATATAATATGTTTGCATTCTTGCATATTGTTGATCAATTTCACTTGCTGGAATTGAAACAAAAGTCTTATAAGTTGTTTGAAGTCTAGATAAAAAACTGGCCTGTGTCACAGATTCAAAGGCTCAGCTCCAATCCCCTAACCCAACCAGCCCTTCACAAACCAGCCAAATCCCACACAGCCCCAGATCTCCAGTCTGGGATGGGACGTGAGAATCTCTGTCTAGTAGGGGTAAGGACATGCAGCTCTGTCAACTCCACCCCTTCTCCCCTCTTGCCCCCCTCCGACGCTTTAATTAAAGAAATAATCAGGATTTGCATCACAATAGCACACAGGGCTCTTACCATTAGTGCCCCGTTCGCTATCAGAAGTCTAATGAAAATGTAACATCACCTAAGCCCTCCTTCACAGATTCTCAGATTAGCCATAGCAGACCAGAAGAGAAAGCTTGGACCTTGAGTTGGTTTAATTCTTTTGTATGATAAGCATCTGCACCCTAAATCTGGCCTGGCCAAATCCTCTTGAGAGGGGCTAAGTGGCAGAGCTGAGTGAAGCGAGAAGAGGAAAGAAGAGAAGAGCAGAGGATAGAGGAGCAGGAAAGAGAAGCGAGGAGAGGGGAGGAGAGGAGAGGTAGCCAAGGCAGCCATACCAGGCTCAGGCTGGGCCAGACCCCTCCTCCCTTGCCTGCCTCCGCCCCATTGCCCTCCCCCCTCAGCTGTCCCGGGCCACAATAGGCTGAGCATCTTTTGTGGCATTAACGGTTTGTAGGAGCAAGAGAACAATGTATGAGAAGTGAGGAGCGCGGGGTTCCCACACACAGGGCCGACATGTCCTCACACCCCCACCCAGCCACCCCTCAAAGACAGCAACCTGCACACAGCTGATCGAGGCCCCCCCTCTGTGCCCCCCTTTCACACAAAACGCACTTTCCTCCACATGCATGTACAAACACGCACACTCTTACAAAGCAAACACTCACACGCACATCAATATACATTGCTGCCTCGACACAGATATTTGCTCATGTTTAATTCATGAATAAGAATTTATGACATGGGATGCAGTTGTTTATATAGATGCATGTATATGCATGTGCACATGCACTTACACATACACAAGTTTAATTGCCTGGTGAGGCCATAGAGGCCTACAGAAAATCCTTTTGTTGCATGAAGGGTGAGGGTTTGTCTGGGATCTTGATTAATATGTACTGTCATATGTGGGAGGGGTCTTTCTCTCAGGGGAGCAAGATGGGAATGCCACTTACTCAACTCTAGATTCCTCCCTGTCAAATAGACTGACAGTGAACTGTGGACTCCACAAGTGAGTTCCAACTATCTGATTAAGAAATGTTTGTCTTAGGCCTAAGTTAATCAGCACTGATTCAAGGCTGCACAAATGACTTATCTGCAGCCAGAAAATACAAAATGGAGTTTGGTGTAAAACTCATTAATTCTTCAAAACATCCCAAACTGAGCACAGGCCAAAAACCACTTGGAATTTTACTTTTCATTCCCTGAAGTGTGATTTCAACAACATTAACATAATAGGCAAATCAGTGTCCTGGATGACAATAGAACAATTCCTCACACAAGTTTGCTGTTGAATTAAGATCTTGAATAGTGAAATAAGTAAACAATAGAAAATCCAGAACATGATCCTGTTTCCTTGTACATGAAGAGTATTGTTTTTTTACAGTGTGCCTTTTGGTGCTGAAACACTTCTGTCAGTCATTTGTGTGTGTCAACCTGCCAAATAATTTCTTCCAAGACAAAACAGGATATGACAACCTTGTAAAAGCCTTGACAATCATATTTGTTCTTGATACTTGTTCTTGATATTTATTTATTCCCTTATTCCCTTTATTCCCATAAGTGTGACTGAAAGCCCTGCAAGTGTGTGTGCAAGTGAGCTTGACAGAAAGCAACAGAGCCAGCAGGTTTGTGTATGTATGTATGGATGAGTCACTGTTATTTGCACTTAATAAGAGCATTTAATCTTCTAATAACTCAACATGTCACCATCAGCAGCTGCATTGTTAATGCTGAGCAGTGAAATTCCCTCAGGACTGAGGGATAATTAAACAAGTGCCAGAAACATGCAAAATATGAATTGTGCATAAGAGTCCGAATGCCACCTGTTAAATTGTCCTTCTCATTTATCTTGTTTTATGTGTGCATGCATTCGGAGCGTGTCCTTGTCACCCTGTCAACATGTCATTTTGATAATGTGAAATAACGCGTCTTCACCCCTCCCTCTCCCCTTCTGCTCCTCCTCCACTCTCTTGCCCTCCATCATCCAATTTAGCTGTGTGTGGTACTCAGCGGATTCCCACACTCCACTGCTCTGCTGTTGTCAGGCCCAATCAGAGGCCGGATCTGTATTGATTTTCAGCCACCTGTGCCAGGCGCCTTGCTGCTACAGGGACTCCCTGCTCCCTTCCTCCTCTGCTCTCCTTCCTTGCCCCAAGTCCGTCACCGTCTCCCGGGGCAACTGGCACACAGTATGCAGTGCAGTCCATTTGTCACCAATTGTCAGCGTTTAGTGGGGCAATGATGTGTGGTAAGATGGGGGAGGGCGGGATGGACATGGGGGTAGGTGGAGGGGGTGGAAGAGCTCCCTCCGATGGGGTGAGAACCACATCTCACCATGATTCCCCTTGCAATGAGGACACATTGAGAACAACAATCTCTGTGTGTGTGTGTGTTTGTCCTTTGCTCCTCACAGTAGCTGAAAAACCTGAATCTAACACTCAGGTAGACACATCTCTTTCCTGCGCACACTGTGTGTTATCAAATCTCTGGCTGTCTCTTTCATTCACTTCCCAGGATATATGCCGGGTCACAATCCCCAGAACCTGATTTGATTTTCAACTGGGGACTATTGGGTTGCAACAGCAATCCGCTGGATTGCCTGGGGACGGTATTTGTTAGCGCAGAAAGTGAATGAGTCTGATGTCCCTGTTTGTTTTCCTTAATAACCAGAGACTTTTTAAGAATGTCAAGGCTGGATGTCATTAGCGGGGTGCGGCTGTTCCCCAGTGAGACAGGGCTTGAGTTCAGCTTACTCACTTCCAGCTCTGAGTCAACAGAGCAGGGGCAGTTTTCCGCCATCGCAGCGACCATCACTAAGCCAAGACCCTGAACTCAGTCAGGAGAGACTGAGAGAGGTGCCCCAGTAAGAGAGGAGATACCAGTGTCCTATAATGGATCTGTTTTCATTCCAGGGGAAGTGGTTATTTAAGTAGACTATGGGGAGAGCCCCCCTTTCCAAACATCCACACAGGGGTTTATACTCTGAGTGAATTGGTGTTTTGAATAGATGAGAGGCTATCCATGAGACAGAGGAGGGGAGATTGGTAGCTTCAGGTCAGTCATTTTTTTTCTGTGTAAAAGCACATCAGATGGATTCTGAACCCACAGTAGGTACACCAGAGAAATAGTCACAGTCTCGAATGTATTCACTTTTCTCTCAACCACGCCTCTATGATGACTCCTATTTTAATGCACCTTCCAGTATACTAACTGCAAAGGACCAAATAAACAGTTTAACACTGAACCCTTTTTCAGAACAGGGGGGTGAACTCACTGTTGTGCTGGCTGGTATCAATCTTAAGTCCAATTGCCAGGATTTAGTTTGGCAGCGAAGAATTTAGACTTCCAAATCATTAAAATTATACGACACCTTCTTCAGTCCAGGGTTGACAAAGACGCTAAGATTCTGTAATGATGCCATCTGAATATGACTCACTGATATTTTCTTCAGTTTGCTGAAGCAAACACAGATGAAATGCTTTTGATATGCATTCCACACAAATGGCCCTTTTCACAGACTGCCAGGCAAAATGTGTTGACTTGGCCTTGACTTCAGGTGCCTCCAACAATTATGAAAATATGACGGGTGTAATTTTTAACAGTGTGCAGTGTGCACTTAAGTGGATGGGTGCTTTTGGCAGGTTGCTGCACTGCTTGATGCCGCTATGCAGTCAACACTATTGCAGCTTCAGTAGGGGGTGTCATGATTGCCCCTTTCGTCTGCTCCCCTCCCAGCCCAGAGTGCCAGAGCACGGGTCCTGGGACATGTTTTGGGGATCAGCTCATGTAAACACAGACTGACCGCTCCTGGATCCATATGGAAGAGATCATCGCATGGAGAGCGGCGTGACGCCTGTCATAGTGGGGTCACGGGATCACATATATCCCCACCCATTCCCCTTAATATCTCCCAGGTTCTTCCCCTGAATAGCCCCTCCTAGAAAACACATTCAAATCTGTCAACAGGGTCTGCAACCTGGCAAGCACTCCTGGTCTTCCAAATCACTGACTTAATGTCTGGCCTCCCTGGATTGGTTGGTGAATACTTTGGGGACTGTTGGTTTATCAATAAGAGGAGCACACAATTGAATGGGGGCCTGATATCATACCTACAAGCATTTATGAAATATCTAACATAAAACACTTCTGTGTCCTGAAGCTTAGAGGTTAACGAGCAGCAGCGTAATTACTGTGCTGATGACTTGCTTATTCTCATCATGGATGGCTGGTTTGGGATTAATTCATTACCCCCTGTCCTGACCATGCAATTAGGCCTTGCACCACAATTAAGTCTCCATTTTACGCCTCACTGGTCACCAGACACAGTGATTGCTGCCGGTGCACCATCACTGCTACCTCTGATCTCCACTATGCGGATGATCGAACTATGGGTAGTTATTGTAATGACAGCTATTGTTTCTGAAGGGGCCTATCAGTTGGATAGTATTGATTAGGTTGGGTGTGTCCGGCCATTCCTAAAGCGTGTTGACAGACAGCCACAGATGCAGAGGTTGTGGTTCTGTCCGTGGGTGCTGTCAGTAAAATTTTGGGTCTTGCAGGGTCGTCCGGACGTCTGCCAGGGTGGCCAAGGAACAATGCTTCCCATCTGGAAGCAGCTCCTCCTGCGCCTGAACTATCTGATGGATGGGGAGGTCTCACTAGGATGTCCAGCTGAGCTTGCCGACAGGGACACAATCAATCAACCCCTCCTGTCCCCACTGACGGGCACCCTCACTGGCTAAGACCTTCAGGTCAAGGGTTCTGTCAAGGCATCTCCAGATCCTTACACCCATCCCTTGACCACAGGCAAACTAATCTTATCATGTTAAGTGTGCCCTTATGCCAGAAGTGTTAATTGTATGTCTATTTGTTGCTCTCACATTCAGATATTCTTCTTTTATATTTGCCACGGTTTTATTGCTGGCCCTGACTAATTTGTTTTCCACATAGTTACCTCCAGAAAGAAAAAGTAACCACCAAGTGATGGAAGCATCAGCCTCGGACATCACAGCAGACCAACTTACCTGGTAGGATATTATGCGCCATGCTTCGTCCATACTTATCCACCTCAGCTTCAACACAACTCATAAAGATCATTTTCCTCTCCAAACAACATTAGCGATACCAATATATCTCTTACAGTAGCTTTACATTTTGGAAAATTGTGATTTACTATTAATGCAGCTCCTCAATCAAACCGTTTTGACACCCTCACAATCTATTATCTTGTCAGCATCTCAGAGGAGACTGGTAGTGAAAAGCATGTCTTTCAACCAATCTCCTGTGCTGTGATTGATGGAGTTTCAGACTGATTTTCCATTGCTCTGGAGACTCCTCTTGTCAAAAGACCTCTCAGGTTTCTGGCAATAGTCCTCAGTTGCAGTTCTTGAGACATATGTTGGCCCACTCACTGTATGGAAATATAGAGACTGATTGATGACCTCAATATTTTTCATGCGTTTATATTTGACAGCAATGGCAGCGACAGTGCAAACGCAGAAGTAAGTCTTTATGCACTGAGGAATTGTCAAGTACAAAGGTGAGTGAAAGGTATAACAATAGATAAAGCCAGTTTGAGGGCCAATAGGAGGCCTTTTTTTCCTCCCCTGTTGCTCAGTTGGCCCACCTCAGCACTTGTCAGTCATAATGACAAATGGCAGCGCTTGATGAAAGAGAGGGGTTACATCATCACTTCCCTAATGAGGCTGCTCACAGCAGGAGGGGAAATGAGGGAGCAATACAAGCAGTATGGAGGGATGGATGGATGAAATGAAGAGAGGGAAGACCACTTAACTGTTGCCAAATGACTATGGTTGCCCAGATATTGTCTATGTTTATCAATGAACACATTTCAGGATTGCTGTGGAATACTAAAACTGTCATCAGTTATATAATAGAAATGTATCACAGATGATTACTTTTACTTGACTCCAACCCACTGTCACATCAAAGTGTCCCTTTGTACTGATTATATAAGCCTAGCAAGGACAGACAGTTAAGCTAAGCCATCTGTATTGTTGTTTGGAGCCCACTTACTGAAAGCCACTTGGTAGAAAGCAACAGGGATGTATATTTAGACAGTAGCATTTCACAGCTTTTAGTCACGAGGCCAGCAGGGACAGGGATGGAGGTTTTTACTTAAATATTTCCTTTTCACTCACAATGTATGTGATTTGTTGTGACATTTGTTGCAATGCTGTGTGGTACATCATCAGCAGCAGCAGCCAAGCCTAAGGACATTCCCTGTGGGCCCGTGCCTATCTGTGTCTTTATGCCCAGCTCTGGACTTGGCGCTGGAGTCCGAGGGGGAGATTATCTGGCCTGTCTGCCTTCAGGAGCTCTCAGGGTTTGTGTCTTTGTGCAGCATTGGAGGTGGCTGGGAGTGCGCCCACCGAGAGAGGGGAAATGTGTTTGACATACGCTCAACGCACACGGTCGGGGAGGCTGGAACAGCAGGATACGATTAATGACCACAGAATAAGATTGTTACAATATGGCTTCCCTCACCCCCACCTTCTTCACCGTGGGGCTGTCATATTTCACAGACTTGCCTGCCTGTGTGTGTATGCAATGTGTGTGTGTGTGTGTGTGTGTGTGTGTGTGTGTGTGTGTGTGTGTGCGAGTGCGCCTGTGTTGAGAAGGGGCCCTTTTATCCTCTCTTTTTGTTTTCTCGCTCTCTCTCTCTGTGTCTGTGTGTCTCTCTCCCTCTCTCTGTCTTTCTCTGTTGATGTGGGTCATTGATATGCAACAGTGCATTCCTGGACCTTACAGGAGAGTCTGTTCTCATGGTCATTGTGGAGTACTTTGGCAGATTAGACATATGGGCATAGGTCCTTGGCTTCTTGTTATGTTTTAGCTAGGACATAAAAGAGGCAGAGGTTAACTGACCCCTGAATTATCAGATGTGTAACTAAATGACGGAGATCAAATACCTTGTTTATACGCTTATTTTCATTTAAAGCAAATGTACTACTGTAGAGAAACGAGTTTTGTTTCTTCTTGGCCAGTCCTATGAGTATGTTGTTGTGATGTTGTGGTGATGAGGTTTGGTTTTATAGCTCTCAACATTATCAGTGAAAACAGAGTGCAGCTGAAACGCCAGTTACACACCAATTTGCTGTACAACAATAAAGACAAACTTTGAATGGCAGTTAATGGGGAAACCTCGTGGGGAAAAGAAAAAAAAAAATCTGGAGGCCAAATGTTGCCAGATTGTTGTTGTGGCCCAAAGGCTCCTTTGAGTGATCTTCTGAGCTTTGGGGTCAGTGCCCTGGGCCCAAAGGGTTGCAGGGGCGTGGATATGCAAGGGTACAGAGACCGAAAGGAAGAAGAGGAAAACCTTAACAAGGTGTCAAACAGGCCTGTTGGATCTTTGCACATGAGCGCATGCATAGCTGAACCTGCGCTGTGATGTTTGTTGACACGTCTGGGAGAGAATTTTGAAGTTTTCACAGCTATCATAAATCAGGAGAGGGCATGATTTTTCCCAGGGCTAGGAGCCCCATCTCACTTACTATAGGCCAAAGCCAAGGGGCTATCGAGGCTCATGAACGGCAGTAGGCTTTATCGCTATGGCAACCAGTCCTAATAGAGTTGGAGGAGATGCTTTTTTTAGGCAGTTTGTTTCAGCACCCTTTACCTCTCATGAGTCGGGGTTCACCTAAGTCACATTTACTTAGTTGACATTTACATTTACTGGGTAAGCACAAAACTGGTGTGTTAAGAGAGACAAAAGATCCAAAACAACAACAAGACAACATTTCTCTTTCAAGAAAAATTATCTTGAAAACATGGACTCTTGGATTCAAGAAGTTGACTTTGCTGCACAAAAAAAAAAAAAGAAAAAGAAAAAACCAAATGTCTGCCCGATTCTTCTCTTCCTGACGTTTCCTTGGAATTTCACAGCAAGTTACAAAAAGTGACTTGAGAGAAAGACGGAGAGAGACAGAGATAGAAAGAGAGAGAGGGAGAGAAAGGGCTGGATGTACCGTCTGGTAGCTTTGGCTCTGCACTTGGGCACAGCACTCATTCATTTATTGAAATCCCACTGTGTGATCCTGCTCTGAGCAAGGGATTCAGATTTCTCCTTCATCTATCCCATGTCAAAAAGACACTTAACTGGCACCTTTTTCTAATTTTTCCCACTTACTGTTTCTTTCTCCAGATGTATTGGCTAACTTCCTGTGCTATAATCTTCCACAAAAACATAGGTCCATTTGAGGTTAGCGTATCTTTCTGCTCTAGTTAAGCAGCAGCAGTGTTGTGTTTTATGCATTTAACATGTGGC
Source organism: Remorina albescens (assembly GCA_034769265.1). Lineage (NCBI taxonomy): Eukaryota > Metazoa > Chordata > Actinopteri > Carangiformes > Echeneidae > Remorina > Remorina albescens. The sequence continues at coordinate 9,005,808 of CM068493.1, forward strand.
AGACCTCATTGGCCTTACCATGTGCTCACCAAACACACCTGTTCTCCACCAGTTGTTCCTTCAATGCACTCTGGGGCAGGATACTAATTCCCTGTTTTCTGAAGCCCAGGCTTAGAAAAGAGCACATGAAAAGATTATCAGGAGATTTCATTTTAATTAGCTGGTGATGTAGGACAAAATTTGAAAACAAAAAAAAAAATAATTGCTTGCCACAGACAAGACTTGACCATCAAAGAGATGTGACAGTCTGAGATGACTGGGCATCTGTAAAACCAGCTGTTCACTAAAATTAGGGGTGCATAAAAGATTCCTGCAGAGAGTTGCACTGCACCCAGTTTCAAAGTATTCCCTTCTGCACACGATGAGGCTAAAACTGCTGATGCTTCAGAGGTAGTTGGAAAGCACTAAACTGCCTGTGGAGAAAATAATGGGGGCACAGAGCAGAACAAGCCCAAGGCCTGCCCAGCCCCCATCCCAGAACTGCTACCAATTTATACACTAAAGAGGCTGCACATGTAACTTTCTGAAAGTTGCTGCTTGAGCAACCCTGTTTTCATAAAAATCCATATATTACAGTTAATGGTGGCCATTATTCAGATTATTCAGCAATTATTCAGTTTTTGCTTCAAAGCGAGTGCTGATTTCATTTGAACTGTCCTGTCACCCAGTTATATGAGCAGTCAGCTGTCCTGCTGCAGTAATCTGCCCAAAAATTGGAAGCAGTGAATCACAAGGCGCTTGTGTCTTATTAGGCTCTTCACTCATTGAGTTACTGCTTCTATTTATTACAGCAAAAAGATATTTGCTTTAATTCTAAAGAAACCCAATACTGTGTGCTTCCTCTCATTTGGATAGCGTCAGGCCTTGCAGGAAGGGGGGGGTTCTGCCTCGCGCTCTCTGACAGTGCTCTGCATGGAGGAAATGAGGCCGGTGAAGACCCCATTGACCGTGAGGCATTCTGCCCATATTTCACTAATCTCTTCTCCCAGAGGTAAAGGCCACAGAGATGAACCATATCAGAACACATGCTGGGAGCTGGGGGTCAAAAAAGGAAAGAGCGAGGCGCAGGGAGGAGAAGACATCCACAGTCATATGCACACACATTGGCCAAAAGGAACATGCAAGGCAGAGGAGTGAATGTGAAATCTAAATTTTTGGTTTATGAACCTCGAACATAACTCTTCGTACCTCTTTAGGGTTAAGCTTATGTGACTCTATGAGAGAGAGCACGCATGCTTTTGTGTGTATGTGTGTGTCACTGTGTGTCTCCATGACAAACTGAGTCACTGTGTGTAATTAATTGGTTTACTGCCATGTTAGGCACCGTCTGTCTCTCAGGAATCTACATTTGGCCCTGAACTTTACTTTTACATGTTGGTTGAGGTATTAACTTATTTGGACAAGGGATTAAGTCTCACTGGTTGTCCTGTAGATGGAATGGACAAACATGGGGGAGGTATGTTTGAGATACTGGGCCCTGTAAGCAAAGGAATGGCGGCTGATAATACTCTGAAACCTGGCTCGCAGTATTCATTATGGGAACTGGTCACTAATAGCTGCGCTGCATTGACAAGACACTCATCCACACACTCCACCCTATGTACACCCCCTCACAAATCTTCCATATACATTGTTTGTCATGTTGTTATCCAGTGCAGGACAAATGTGACAAACAAAGAAACAAACAGAAAACTCACACCAGTCCTCCTGTTTCGAATTCAGTAGTTCGCCTCTCGTCTATTAATAGTAGATTACATGGCAGAAAAAAATAAATCAGTATCATCCATTCTTGATTATCTCTACACATGTGGCAATCACAGTTTAACAACAACAACAATTGTGACACTTCACAGTTGTTTTCTTCTTTCTTTTTTTTTATCCAGCTTTCACGCCCCGAACAACCTTTACCTTGACTGGCATGTACACTGTAAACATGATAGCTTCTGTGTAGATGTACCGGGTACATGAGAGGATTAACAAAGACCAGCTACTATCTCCGTGGCTGATTTGACAGCCCAAACTTTTTCTCTCAGTGTCCTTAATTGGAAACAAATGGAAAGATGGAAAGTTTTCTCTTTATTTTGGGCCAATCCGTTTCTGAAGGACAAGGGATAATAAAGATAAGGAGGAGAAAAGTCGATTATGGACAGCTCACAGGCAAACGCACTTGATCCATCATCTTGTTTAGGCTCCTGGATTCAATTAGCATTGGCTTGTCCATGAGAACATTTATATGTCCTTTTTTTTATTTGCTGTAATATATTTGTGTCATAAACAGTTTTCAACATACTGTGATGAAACACAGTGCTTTGGGATCTACACTAATCCCTTCTTTGCATTATGACATTGAGGCCAATAATAGTACAGAAAAGAAACTAAAAACATAAAAATCTGAAGAGAGATTAAACTTCGACCTCATATCACATCTGACTCTGTTGTTTGATACAAACCCACCCGCTGCCAGCCCTCACCTACCTTCCTCCCAAACCGAGCTGGAGCTCATGAGGCCTCAGACACACTTAATAGGATTATGGTAATATAATTTTGTGACGCTGACCTCGGGCCAGTGCCAGGTTTCTTCCACATCCTCAGACAAAAGCAGGAAGCTCACCAAGAGTTCCAGCAGGCTGGCCCAGCTCAGCCCCTTGGCACAGGCCAGCACAAGATAGATGGCTACGGGGCAAAGTTTCACTTACTAATTCTACTCAGGGAGCGAGCAAAATCCAATGGCGATTAAAAAAAAATAATAATAATAAAAAAAAATTGTGAAGTTGTACATAAATTTCCCAAGAGCGAGGTGACCCTGGTGACTGTTGTTTGTGTCGTTCTTCCGATTTAATGTAAACAATAAGCAATAGGATTCAGGATGTAGGTGTTTTGCTCTCAACACAAATCAGCACATAGGAGTTCTTAAGCTGATGGTGAAGCTTCCATGGAGACAGCCTTGTGGTCAGCTTGTCTTTCCATGTGATTTAACAGAGGTTTCCTCCTCTGGATGTGTCTTATTGTTTTACGAAAGAGAGAGAGAGAGAAAAAAAAAGAATTTTATGGACTGGACAATTTAAAAGCAACTGAGTGTGGGGATCAATTCAAACAGTCCTTGTACTGTAGGTAATCTAAACAGGGGGGTTGATATTACATATATTAAAATATATTAAGAACACACAAGGTATTTAGATATACACTGTTATGCTTGAAATGTAAATAAAAGTCTGGATATGATTTTTTGGGATCACATTTAGCGTATTTGATCTTTTTTTTTTCATGAAATACAGAAGCAGATAAAAGACCTACGCGCTGATACAGTATACTTGCAATATGTCAAGTGTTTGACTGTTCATCTAATTTTGTCTCATTTTACTTTGTTGTGTATTTTATTGTTGTCCAGTATCCACGGGGGTATCACCAGATTTTTTTTCCCCCTTTTCCTTTTCTTTTCCTCTTTCTTTTGCCTTCAGAAAGACCACCCATAGGGTTTGGAGGGGGCAGACGTCTCTGTGGAATAATAATGGGGTCGTCCTGGGAAAATTGCCCATGGAAAGGCCTGTCTGACAAAAAAAAAAGGAAAAGAAAAGAAAAAAGAAAAAATTGGTCTTGTTTCCGATCCCTCTCTGAAACATTCATCTGGGCACTCCTGCTGTTTGGAGGGGAGCAGCCCCATCACAGCCCGAGTCCACTCCGTGGCTGGCTCACTTAGCTACAGCCAGGACTTTCTGAGCTGGGGTCAGAGGGCAGCGGCACATATTTTAGAAAGTTTTTCTTTCATTGCCTTTCCCTGAACAGGTTTTTATGCTGATTATAGGTGGATAGTATGTAGAGACCAAACATCGGATGTTCTATAGCTGCTTTGGAATTTCTATTAAAACAGAAGTAATAATCAGGCGGCAACTGCTTTGTGACACTACTGGAACTTTTATCATTCCAGTGGTCAAGTGGCTGTACGAAACATATTAAATTTATCATTTTGTTTGTGCTGCTACTGGGCAAGGCTGTCTGTGTCCACAGGAAAGCCCAACAAGATGAGTCATCATGGTCTCAAATAGGGAAAGCCTCAATACTGATGTCATTTCCTGACCGGTTTCTTTGAGAATGACACAGAATTCTGATGAAACACGTTGAAAGTGGTCATTTTGGTTCCTCTTTTTTTATGTTTGTTTGTCTTTTAAGGTCAAACTAGCTAGACTGGTCATGCTATCTTTTTTTTTTCCCACATACACCAATGTCTGTTGGGACTTTTTTGAGTTTTAACAAATCCACACTTCATGTCTCTTATGATAAGTAGATGTGTGAAAAGACTGAGAAGAAGTGATTATGCAGGTACAGTGACTATCAACAGTTCTAAATATTCAAAAGGTTGAATTCAATCTGGAAGATTTTACCCCAAATCAATAATATGATCCCGATCTCATGATTGGTTTTTGAGGAGCTGGACTTGCAAATGTAAACCTTTCACATTTTTCTATACACTTCTCTCACTGCCAACAACCTGAGAATGAAACAATGCAGCAAAAATGTTCTGGTCATTCTCTGAAAATAAAGGAACATGTCTCTGTGTTTACCAGAGCCAACTTTACCCTTGTTTGCTGAACAGAAATTATTGGCTTCAGCGAAATGTTCAGGACACAGTTTCCATCAGGAGCTAATCATGTCCTGGTACTGTGCACAATGTGCCCACTGGAGCAGCGTTCGGACATTGTGGTTACTATTGCCAATAGTTTTAGTCAGACAAGATGTTGTTAATGCTACTCTTAACTGCTGTAATATCAAAGTCTTAGTTAGATCTGATCCCCAATTCCCTAGTTTGAATCATTTTGAAAATTTTTCAAAAACTATATCATTCAACTCCTTGGTCTTTGGAAGACCAAAAAAGTTGATTATTACTGTTCCCTTTGAGATCCTCCTTCTAAAGCCCCAAGCTGAAACTATCTTGCCTCTCTCAGCCCTGTAAGGCCCTGAGGCCCTGCTGCCCCTTGCTCCGAGTCTGAACTACTGGAGTTCTGGTGATGGATGTGCTTCGGGATCTCTCTGCAGGAGGTGGGCTCTGGGGCTTCACTCATTCTGCCTGCATTTCACTGTCAGACAGAAAGAGGCCAGTTTTCATATTTAACCAGTAACTGAAAGAGGGTTGTTGTCTTGTCATTAACACCAAAAGTTCAAAGGTAACTTTGGATTGATTAGATTTATTTTATTTTTTGCTTTGGCCAGTTCCGGAGAGTTGCATTACAACAACTCTAGTCAGTTTTGATGCAGTTTTGAGTCAGATGAAGAAGTAGTAAAAAAAGGAAACAAAGAGGAGCATAGTAAACAATTTTAAACGTCGCAATCCAAAGGGAAACACAGCAAATAGACAATTCTTTAGTTTTAACTACACCACACCAGTCATAGTGCCAAGATTTAAACAACAGTTAAATTGTAGATGCCAACTTTAAACCACAGCTTCAACTGTATTTATTGCATAGTCTTGCTGATACATGTTATTGGTCTGTGATTGTCAGTCCATGAGGTATTGTGTGATGAAATCATGCAATTTCCCTTTTCGGTGTACTCATTTTCCCACAGCTTATACTTCTGTCTCAGTTACAAACAAATTTGCAACTGTTATCCAAACTTTGATGTGATGATTCTTACTTTTCTGAAACCCAAGAAATTCAAAGGCATTTTGATTTAACTTAAACTTGGCATTGAATAATGGCTGCGGGTAGAGCAGGTTGTCCACTAACAGGAAGGTTGTTGTTTTGATAAACAACTTTTCAAGGAATCAGTCTTCCCTTCTGTACTTTTAACTTGTTATGATGATGCAAGTTTTAAGACTGGCACCAGTAAGTAATAAAATATTGCAGTGAGGAGTGGAAATGGCTAGTGATTCTATTTATTTTCATATTGTTATGCACCAGTGTTGAGCCACAGGGTTAGCATGCAGGGTTAATATGGAGTCTAGCTTTTAGAAAAAAAACAAAAACCTGTCCAGTCATCGCAGTGAGCTGAGGTGCAGTGGTGGGTGGCAGAGAAAGGTTCAGTCCGGCTATTGTGAGGAAAGAGATTTCATCCGTGAATGTGCCTCAAATTTCAACACAAAGCTATAGTACCTGATTGTGTTTACACTGTCACTGATTTATTAAGGTCAGCTTGATCCCTACATTACTTGCCCAGTGATGAATAAACAATATGCAATGTCTAGTTTGTTTCTCTAAGCTGCGGTGTATACAGGCGGGGAGGGGTGTGGACATACATCTTTTCAATCGGCCTTGGTAATAACGGACCTGTGACCTCACAGTCTGAGAAGCCTGGCGCAAAACTTTGACTTTAGCAAACTGCTGCAGTTGGTAACTGACAACCTGGCTCTGATGATTGCAGAAATAAAATGATCAGTTTCATATTATACCAACCGAGGGCACGGCTACATAGTGGTTAGCGCTTTTGCCTCACAACAAAAAGTTCATGGGTTCAATTCCCAGGCCTGAGGCCTTTCTGTGTTTGCATGTTCTCCCCATGCTTGTGTTGGTTTCCTCCGGGTACTCCTGTTTCCTCCCACCATCCAAAGACATCATGTTTGGGTTGATTGGTGACTCTAAATTGTCCGAAGTTCTGAGTGTGAGTGTGAGTGGTTGTTGGTCTCTGTCTGTCTCTGTATGTTGGCCCTGCGATGGACTGGTGACCTGTCCACCTCACCCAATGTGAGCTGGGATTGGCTCCAGCACCCCCCATGACCCGGGAATGGAAGTGAAAGTGGTAGAAGATGAATGAATGAATGAACATTTAAGCAGCCATCTTTATCTGTTTTGTTGTTTTGTTATGTTTTTGTTGTTTTTTTGTTTTTATTAGTTTTTTTTTTTAGCATGAGTTGGATTGAATTTTAGTTCATCCAGTCCTCTCTTCATTTCATCTTTTACTAACTAATCTTTGACAGCGCTTTAAACAGCAAACATAGAAACATGCTGATAATTAATAGCACAAGATGGTCACATAATTCTCAGTGTTTTGTTTTTATTGCAAACAATATAATACAAAAGATAAGCTTTTAAGACAATGGCATGTTTACCTAGGAAAACTGCATTAAGAAGATGACAAAAATGAGAACTAATGATACAGAATATAAAATGAGGACCACAACTTTTTTTTTTCAAAAACAAAAAGCATTCTGTTGATTCCTGCAAATTCTTTACAAAACAGCCACAGCTTCCATATCCATTAATTCATTTGTTAGAAAGAAAAAAAGACTTCCAGTTTTTCTTTTTATAAGAGAAAGACTCGTTGTGTAATTATAAGTAATCTGTACATAACTAGATCACGAATAAAAGAAATTTTTTATACGGAAACATTTACAAATGATAAATAAACAAATTGTACCACATATGTCAGCAAACTATTCCACTGAAATCTCAGTTAGCTGCTGCTGAATTTAAAAGATAATTGCAAATAGTTATTTTCAAATAAAATTAATGCTAAAGAATAAATTAAGAAAAAAGGTTAGGAAAAGGATGGGGCTGTTAGAATGACAGAAGCATGCCTGACTCAGACCTGCTGGCTGCTGAGGAAAAACATGTCACTGATCACCTCCTGAATCCCCTCAAGCAGGAAGTCAGAGCTACGCTGTTTCGAAACTGCACTGCCAGTGGACGGAGCCTCTCTACTATGGCTCCGGAGGCACCAATGGTATCAAGGCAGTAGCCAGATAAAAAGCGAGCATTGCTTAGTTACATCTAGCAACACAGTAAGGCCCCTAGTAGATTTACATGGCACCTGCTATAGCATTTCTGACACAATAATTTGAGCTAAAGCAAAGAACAAGAAGTAGAATATTTGACTAATTCACTGATGACACAGTCATATCATGGCCAAAATTCAAATCTATTTCCAACGTGCATTGCTCAATTCTTGCATTTCATGAGACTCGTGATAAAGTATGTACAGTACAAAAATTCAAAGCAGAATGTAGGCTATCATATGACGGCAGTGTCAGTAAACAGATGTTTCTTACTTCCTGTACAAAAATACATCAGTGAGAAGTAAGGCCACTGAGGGTGTTTCTACTCGGCATTTCTGCTCCTTTCGATGAGTTAAACCTTCAAATGGTGATGTTAAAGATGCTGATGACACTGATTATAATGGAGATGGCAAGAGCAGAACACATACACAGTACATACTAAAAATATTTATAACCAGTATGTCCTCACAGAGGATTTAACATTTTAAAACATTATATCTAAAAAAATATAATCACAATTCCAACCAATACAAAAGGCACTGTTGTGAGCCAATCCAAGGATATATTTTCAGTACTACAAAAAAGTCCTTGTCGTGTTTTTCTGTTGGCAATGAAGGGTGTGTGGCGTGGCGGCGCAAAGGCCGCTGGGCAGAAAAAAAGTCTACGTGTGGATAGAGTGTTGTACAGTCAGTGCTGAGGCGGCCTCCTCAGGGCCTGGACAGCTGTGTGTAAATGGGCTGCTGCTCCCAGTGCTGTGGACTATGGGTCTGGGGCACAGAGGGCACCCCGGTGGTGTCGGCGATAGGGGTGTACATCGGCCTCTGGGTGGGACTCATGTAACTGAAGGTAGAGTAGAGGCCTGAGCCCTGGCCATTCGCATGGCTGTAGTAGGAGTTGGCCCCTCCTTGGTGGTCTGAATAGTCATACTGTGCTCTTGTGATGGAAGGGTAAGAGGAGGTGCTGTAGTGCTGCAAGTTGAAGGACCCATAGGTGATGTGCTGTGGGGAGCCCTGTTGCTCGCTGTAGTGACTGGGACTCAGCTGCTCTGTCTTGATCTGGGTGGTTCTTTGTTGCCCCTGCTGGCCTTGCTCACCTCCTCCACCCAAGGTGGTCAGGGAGTGCTGCTGCTGCTGCTGCTGCTGCTGCTGCTGTTGTTTGGACATCCAAGTGTGGGCTCCAACGTTGGCCGCTTGGCCAACCGAGGAGCTGCTGACGCCATAGCTACTGCTGTAGCCTGCGCCGGCCACTCCAGCGTGGCTGTGAGGAGGCAGGTACTGATCAAACTCGTCAACGTCAAAACTCCCCATGTTGGAGATGACGTCGCTGCTCAGCTCGCCAATGTCCACAGCACCGAAGTCGATGTTGAGCTGGCGGCTGGTGCCCTCCTGCATGGGACGGCCTTCGCGCTTCAGGTCAGCTTTGCTGGAGGGGAGGTCTGTCTTGGGGGTGGTTGGGGGTGTTGGCGGGCCCTGGGATTGACCTGGTGAGAGAAAAGGGTAGAGAAGAGTTAACTTTACAGTAAAAATGAATTCAACAAATGATGCATTTAAATAAGCCTGTGAAAAGGAGGAGGAGTTCACTGGCTCTACACTGACAGGTGTATTTGCAAGATGGATCATAAAACCTACTAATCATTAATCATTAGTCATTTTGTCTGTTCAAGGCATAAAGCCTTTACAGAGAGATACTTTTGAGGAATATATAAACCCCATAATATCTTTATTTCATTTCTTTATTATTATTTGTCCTCTCTTACCTGAGTGTTCTCCCGGAGAATGCACCTCGCCCATGCTGGACGCCGGAGAGTCGGCCTGCTGCAGCGCCTTGAAGATGGCGTTAGGGGAGATGTGCGTTTGCTCGCTGTCTTCGGGTTCATTTTGACCGTTCTTGACAGATTTTCTCCGCCTTGGCTGATATTTATAGTCAGGGTGATCCTTCTTATGCTGCACCCTCAAACGTTCTGCTTCTTCCACAAACGGACGCTTCTCAACTTCATTGAGCAATCTGAGAAATGAGGGGGGAAAAATTGCACATTTATTTTAAAATGCATCCAATCAGCAGACTAACAAAGCACACAAAATGAGTATTAGTTGGTGCAAGAAAAGGAAACACTGCATCAATAGTCGCATTATCAATAATCAATACTGTACAGCTTCCTTGCAAACTTGCAAAATCTACATAATTACACATACAGAGTTAAAATAAAACTTTTTGGGAAACACTGGTCCAATCCGTACAAGGTAAAACTCAACTTGAAACAGCAGGTGGTGCATTTAAACTCAAAAGTAATGCAGAGCGCACAGGGACGCGCAAAAAAATTTTTAATAAAATAAAAAAAAGAAAAGAAAAGAATAAAAAGAAAACGCACAGCAAAATTGACTGAAATTGGAAGCAAACCTACCTCCAGAGTTTGCCCAGCGTCTTGCTGAGTTCTGCGTTGTGCAGATGCGGGTACTGGTCGGCCAGCTTCCTCCGGGCAGCCTGAGCCCACACCATGAAGGCGTTCATGGGTCTCTTGACGTGAGGTTTACTTTTACTGGAGCCGTTGACGCGCACCGGCATGGGCACCAGCGTCCAGTCGTAACCCTTCAGCACCTGGGACACGGCGTCTCGGATGCACACGGGGAACTTCTCTTCTTCGTTCTCCTTCTTGTAGTCTGGACCCCGGAGGAGGTGGTTGTCGGACGGCCGGGTGTTCTCTGTGTCCGAACCGGAACCGGACGGGCACGGTGAGCCGGCGGAGTCCTCAGACATGCTGGGGCTGGGAGCGTCGGAGTGACACTTCTCCTGTTCTTCTGCCATCTTCAGGTAAGGGTCGAGGAGATTCATGCGAAAAAGATTAAAGAACAGCTTCTCGCAATGAAAAAAAAAGGAGGGGGCACAATCCTTCTTTTCTAAATCCAAGTGCTGTGCCCAAAGACTGCACTGACAGCCTGTTTGGGCGCACAGCTTGACTGAAAAACTGGAATCCTTTGAAGTAGAAAATGCCCCCCAAAAAAATAAAAATTGGGGGAAAAAAGAAAAAGAAAAAGTTGCTGCTCCTTTAACTTTTCGCGCACGAGAATTCAGGTTGCAAGTGGCCGCTTTCTAATGCTTAACTTTGAAAGTGTGACATAAGAGATGAGTGAGTGAGAGCTGCGCTCCTGGAGGACGGCTGTGGAGTCTAGAGACGCAGCAGGCGAAGTCTGGATTTATGTTTGACGGCGAGGAAATGATTGGGGGAAACTTTTTTGGAGGCGGGGACGTAATATGACTCGGTGCAGTCAACAACGGTGAAAACCCCGATCATCTAGAAGTGCTTTCTCCCCCCTCTTTTCTAATCTTTGTTTTAAATGAAATTTTTTAAAGTTTGAAGAGTTTAGAATGGAAAGTTAAATGTGGCAAACTGAGTGAAAAAAAAACAAACCAAAAACCAAAAAATAAACAGAACAAGTCTGTAACGATTTTACAACCAAATGATATAAGAGCCATTTTGATTAAGCAGGGTGTTATTATTACATTATTTTGTATTGATTTCATGAGAACAAACTGGTTTGGGTGGACACAAGTTTGATTATAGACTTTATTCCTTTGATTTTAATCGCGTGGACGTTAGACTCATTTAAAACAACTTGTCTTCCAACGTTATGCGATGACACGCTTATGTTTCATTTCCCTCGTATTTCCAGTCGAGTCTGTTTGTGTTTAATTTACTGTAGTTGTTTGTAATAGCAGTGGCCTAAATACTCCTCAGTTCCTTTTTTTTTTATATTTAATCTTTGGTTAGTGTCATTGTGTATTAGAATAAACCGGGCTGCTTATTTGTGTGTGAATAAAGGCGGGCAGTTTGTGCGGAGTGTTTGCAGTTAGATGAGTCTGTGGCTGCGGAGCTGATCCGGATCAGCAGCCTCAGTACGGCTCAGCTCAGTGAAATCCCCCTCCTGCACCAACAGGGGGAGACAGCGGTCCAGAGAGGAGGCTTCACATCTGTGCGTGGGGCTGCAATCACATTAGGTAAAGGAGAATCAGAATATATATAATATAAATAAGCTCCCACTCTGCATTCATGTTGTATGTCTTCCTCGTCCGGACGAACAATTAATACTCTGTCCCAGAAAGGACAGAGTCCAAATTACAGAGCAAAACCTTTCTAATTAAAAATGATGCCATATAGAAAATGATTATCTAGAGACTTAAATGTGTTTTCTTCCATAACGTGCGGGTGTTTTTGAAATTATACACGATAAAACAAACAAAAATACAGCTGTAATAATATAATAATAACAATAATAAATAACAATTGGTGAGCATGGACACATGCATATAGTACAATTTTTCATTGAAGACAAGGCGCCTTAAATATACAGTCCGTGAAAAACTGGAAGAAAACAAATGTGTTTTGCAATCCTAAAACCTACTTTGCACTTTGCTGGATATGCGCCAACATTTGTTTTGTTTTTTTTTTGGAACAAAGGAAACTTTGTTGGGGAGTTCAGTCAGTGTAATCCACGTATTCAGTTTTAGAAACCATATCCAACTGCCCCCATATATATATATATATATATATTTTAACACAGCACAGACATAAATCTGTTATCAGTAACAGCACAAGAATGCACGTGTGGTAATATGTATCTTCGGTGTCTTTAATGGGTAAAAATATACATTTGAAGATATTCTCTCTTTTTATATATATATTTATATTTATATTTTACTTACAATAAAACCCCTCAGTCTTTTCTCCCTGTGACAGTTTCCTTAAAAATAGCTGAATATACCTCAGATATATCTGCTATTCCTGCTCCTTGCCTCACCGGTTGACTGGTGGCTGTGTCAGACTGCCTCATCAGCTCTTTTATATTCAACTTACTGTTCATTCAAAGTTCATCTAGAGGCATAGGGGCTCTAGGAAAAGTTAGAGATGTGAGGTGTTTTTGTTTCATCACTATTTGATAGGTATAATTACGCTGATTTAATGACACTTCAAAGTAACCTGATTCCTCACACTTGGACAGAAAACCTTGACCCATTGCCCTCTAATAAGTGTAACTTCTGTGATGTCTCTGAATGGCTGCAGTTCACTTCATGCCGTAACTGATATTTGCAGACTTTACTTGCATTGAGATGTACATTTAGAGTTCGTTATAGCAGTTAGAACAACATAAAACATTTTTATTCATTTCATTTGATTTTATGTTCACTTTTTTCACTATGTTGTGGAAGGTGTGACGAGAGCTGCTGCCATTTGAGAGCTTTCTGACTATGAGGCCTTTGGTCTCGACATGCAGAGGAGGAAACCCAGTGATGGCTAACACAGAGGCATCAGAGGTGTGGTTGGGCATGTTCGCGCCCCCGCAGTGCTGACTGCAGAGGGTCTGGGGAGCCCTGCAGACTGACTTATGGTCGATCACAGTGAGGAGGGAGGGGGGGGGGGCAATCCTCAAGGGCCAGGCTCACAGCTTACATGGAACACCCGCCTGCAGCCCGAGCAGGTCTTGGGAAACTTCTCAGCTTGACTTCGAGCCATAGCGTCAAAATTTTGAGGCAAATACTGAGAGTAAACTGCCAAATCATGTCTTCCACCTTTCCTAGCTCTCTCATATTCCACTGCAAATGTTTGAGCAGAGTCCCTTTCTTGATAAAATAAATCCTTTAGTTGAGTGTTGTTTTGCAGACATGTTGATTTGTAGTGTGGGCTGATGCCTTTGTAGTGTTTGTTGAAACAACAGAACAGGCTTGAATTTATTTTAGATCAAAGAAAAGATTAGGTACAAAGGATTACAGTCATTTATCCAAATAGCTAAATTTATGTCATGAAAATATGGGCAATGCATTAAGCTGCACTGAGGAGTAAAATTCAGAACAATCAGATATTAGGCAAACATTTTAAGTGATATAGCACTACTGAAATGCTTTAATGACTTCCATGAAGACTTACAGGACGTCATAACCTAGAGGAGGCAGAGGAGGCTTCAACCATTCATAGCCGCCATAACACCTGTCTGAGACTTTCCACAACTTGTGCCAACTGCCCCAGACACGGCGGAGAACTGCTAAAGGGGGAACTGAGAAAATCCTTTCGGCAAACCCTCTCAACTTCCGGATGCTTCCACTGTTAGTTTTTCCATTTGTTTGTTAATACCAAAAAACTGGTGTCTCTAATATGAGCCAGTTCGGTCACAGGACTGCACCGTCGCCACTGTCAGGGTCTCATGGGGATGGGTGGGCCGCCTCCAGGTGTTTGCCTAACTAGATCAGAGCACTCTGGTCACGGGCAACTGTTGACACATGGCATTTTGCTAGGGGTAAAGTTTAAACAGGACTTATCAAGGCCCTGACACCCGCAGAAGGATGGACTTATATTCTCTGCTCTGACTCTCTCACACCTCCCTGATAACCCACACAAAACCACAACAGCTCCCGGTGGCTTCAAGAATAAGACTTTGGGGAGTGGGGGCTGGAGCAGACAGCTTTTTCCACAGATATATTTTCAGACAGAATCTTGTTTGTAGGAAAAAGAAAAACAATAAAAAAAAAAATGCACAACTGTCTTCAAAATTATAACAAAGCAATTATTTATTACACTGGCAGTTGTCACCTCCATCTTCAGGTCATTCCAGTATCAGATAACACATGAGACAGCTCACCTACGCAGATGAAGGAAATACAGTCCAACTGAGAAACAGATGTATTCTGGCCTTCACCCCTGTGACCAGCAGTGTGTGGTAACTCCTGCCGCACGCTTTCTTGTATATCTTCCCCCTTCTTCGGCCTCCTCTGGAGATAGTGGCAGAGTAATCTCGGCCTTATCTGCTCCTGGCTTCTAGTAAACTGAAACATCTTGGGCACTCATTGATAGTGTATCTGCAGGGAAGGATACATGCACTGATTTAGGAATGCAGTGGAGCCAATAGTTAATAGATAAATGCCAGCAGTGTTGGATAGGTGCCACTACTAAGCCACAGCTTGATGTTATTAAGTAAGTATTAAATAAGTAAAAACTATTATCAAACAGAATATGTTAAGTTCACAACAACAACAAGTGACTCGCTTGTGAAAATCTTGCCTCCGATGGAATTCATGTTCTCTTAAGACCTTGTGAGGCTGCTCGTATGAAATCCAAGCATTCCCCCCCTTAACCTCTCTGACAGCATGCCTGAAAAGCACATTCAATATTGGACTTTGCTGAGTGACTATAAGGCAGCTTCCATGCCTTCAGGTGACATGACCTCAGAGTCACTTTGAAAGACAATAAAATGCTGTAAGAGCAGAGAGAGAGAGAGCCCTCAGCAGGTCACTCTCCGCTGTTTCTAATAATAGGGTCAGAGCTGCAGTTTTGTCTGAATTACAATACCTTATTGACAAAGCGGTGACAAAACATTATGACGTTACCTGGGTCTTTGCAGAGGTTGATGATGTGCTCGCGTCCTCAAGGGGGGTGCTTTCAACAGAGAACAGGTGACAGGTACAAAGGCATGAATTAAAATAACACTGATCTTGCAGTCACTGCGATTTATGACACTGAGAGAGGAGAGGGTAATATTTAAAGAGACAAAATAACAGTAACAAATCTGAACTAAGAAAGAATTTAATACACTCTTGGATTTTTCTACATGCGTTGTTTCACACCAGTCCTCAGAAAGAGGTATTTCTCACAACAAAAACCTCAATCATCCACTTAATTCATTTTCACATAACTTTCACTTTTCTTTTTGTATCTGTTAAAATCTCGGCTAAAAGCTGCTTTCATCCATCTGCTGAGGAAGACTGTGAGTTGCCCATAATGACCCATAAATCTTATCAACCATATTCTTCCTTGCCTGAAGTGTACATTTAAATGTCGCCAATCTTTTCCTATACGTTTTTTTTTTTTTTTCTTTTTTCAAAAAACAAAAACATTTCCCCTGCCAATTATTTAATTGCATGTCTCATCACGTCTAAATCAGCCAACCTGCTGTTCAGGCTGATCAGAAATGTGTTGTAGAAGCTGCGAAACTCTCCTCTGTCATGGCTTCTTGCACACTTGTGTCTGGAGCGTGCAGCGCTGACTCAGGCTGATTGACAGTGCAAGCTGCTCCCTGGCACTGCAACACACGGAAAGTCACATCCACTGCTCTGGATGATGTCAGTGTGGCACCTCGGCCTGCACACAGAGACACCTTTCACAAAGACCCTGTGTAGGCGCTCAGGTTTAGTCTACATAATGGAAGGTTTAAGCTGCCCCCACCCACCAACCTATCTGTTTCTAGTACCAGGTGAAAATAAGACTGCTGTGTCATAACCTAAAAATAAACTTTACTGTATTTCCCGTTTTCCTCTTCTCGTTTCTGTCAACGGCTCTTGTTTACATCCTCATTCATTTGTCACTACAATGTTTGAGTTGAAATACTGAAGGCCAGTCTAAATCCACAGATTAAAGGTATAACATTTTTGCTGCATAGATTTAAATATTAAGATGTAGAAAGCATCCACTTATTATAGTCCCCCCCCCCCCAGATTTCCCCCTTTTCTCTTGTTTCATAATCCCCCTACTTTAACCTGGCACCTGTCAGCAGGGCTCATTTGTTGGGATGACCGATGAAAAGGCCCATTCTTTCTACAGAGTCACTGTGATACTAGAAATGCTGAGTTAATGAAAGAGTGATGATATCTAATCACCTTCCAGAGGATAGCACCTGCACCAGAGCCAAAACCCAAACCCTTTCTGAGCACTCACAAATGGATGGTCTACAGATGTACTTCCTCTTAGCTGCTCAGCAGTGAGCATGGTATCACTTGTTGCAGGGGGAATAGGAATATCTTGTGTGGTCAAACGAATCCAGCCCTCTTAGGTGTTTCTGCTGGGGATTTTGGCATTAGACCATGGAAATGGGATTTATACTTTCAGAAAGGGCAGGGGTGAAATGAACCATGGCATACTTCAAGGGCTTTAAAACAGTGTCTTATTACAATAGAGAGCACCAAGGCTATTCTTGATAACCATATTTAAGGGCAAAAGAAAAGGAGAAGGTCAACAATTTCCACTTATTGACGCTACACTGAGACACTGATTTAAAATAATTTTTTTTTTTTCTATCTTGGATTTGTTGGAAACAGAGGTCTGATCATTATCATTATGAGAATCAGTGTCTGTTTGATTTAATGCTTTATCAAATGCAGATGAAAATCCCTGAAGTATAAACTTTTATATGAGAATGATTTTATTTATATATATCATTTGCAGAAAAGCTCAGTAGTTCACACTGGTTCACTGATCCAGCACTTAGCTCTTACCTAGTATGCATCCTCCACATAACCTTAAAAAATAGCAATGTCTATTAATAATATTTTGAAAATAATAATATTAAAAATAGACAAGGAATGTATTCATTCTATATGAAAAACATGATTCCACAAAATCTGGAATCAATTTATTTTCACCAATTTTCCTCTTGAAGAAATTCAATTTGCTGTTCATCTACTTTAAACTAGCAATAGCAGCCAGCTGCTATAGCAGTGACTTTCTCCTCAGTTCCCCCAGTGTTCCATGTTTTCTTCTTTTTCTTTCTTCCTCTCTTTGCTGTCGTACGATCACTTTGCAGTGTGATGAGGGGCCAGAAGTGTAGATGAGTAGAGAGACGCTGAGCAAAATGTTTGCCAAACATAACACAGTACTCAGAGTGTGTGTCCTCTCCCCTTCCTCCATTTCTCCCTCCAGCTCCTTTCGGGTGCTCCTGTGTTGAGGCTGGCTCAGACGCAGCAGGGAAGCTCCATCTAATTGGAGCAGCCCAGCGGTGGTGGCCCCGAACCTCCGGGAGCCAGGCTCTTGCTTTCTAATGTTACGCTCTAAGGAAATTGTCCTCCACTATTTCCTGAGATCCAATATTTGAGCAGCTTGGTTACCATTCTTGTCGGGAGTGAGAAAACTGGAACTGGTTTATTTGATTTGCTGCAGAGTTCAGAACTGTCCTGTTCGCTACAACTGAGCTGGCTGGTCCTACTGCAATATCAGTAAGCATGGTGTTACAGTAGGTGTTAGTGTTAGGGGGCTGCAGTTCTTCGGATCAACATTAGCATCCACAGTGCAGTATTGTCATCTACTCTATGAAACCTACTGATTTGGAACCAAAAAAAAGGTTGTCAGCAGCATTTGGACATGAACTGTATTTGTCGACATTAATACCAAAGGCACAATTCTATTATTGAACTTGCACTAATTGGGAGAGCGGACAAATTATAACTTCCCTGTCTATTTTTTATAAACCCTGGTTGTTTGATGTCTGATGAACCTGAACAGTCTAAGAGGCGTCTCAGAAATCATACAGCAAAACTTCCAAACTGATGTACTGCTATTTTGTCTGACTCCCAATGTTAATAGTTGCTTAAATTGGACTTTGGCCTTTTGATTGCGGGTCTCTTGCAAACCAACCATGTTTGCTTTGTTTTCCCTGGATTATTCATGATATTTTGTTTGAAGCAGACTTTGAGTAGTGACTCAGATGCCTGGTTTCGCCTCTGTCGAAGCTAAAAGCAGATAGCAGTTGTCATTTTGAGTCTACAGGAAGTCCGGAGGGACATATCGACACAAAGAAAGGGTTTTGTCCCATTCTCACAGCTTTGTCAGGCTGTCTGGGTGACAAACGTCCTCTGACTCACCAAACAGGTTATCAGGAAGCTGTGACCCTCTTATCGCACCGCCGTGCACACTCTGTAATTAAAAATCTAAGGTTACCCAGCACCTACAACTTACTGCACTCCTGTGACCTGAAACTGTGGCTTCAGTGCACCTTAGTCTGGTTGAAGTCGCTCACTGAGGCCTAACTCTTTAATAATGGGTGTCTATACACAAGGACGTGCAGATGGTAGATCCCAAGAAGGGGACGGAAAGTTTTGTCAGTAAGCCCAATCCACGTCTCTTGGGTCGCCACTTAAAGTCATGCATGGAGCAGGAAGGAAAAGGAGCACCTCTGAATGCTTCTCACCCGCCTTAAGATCACAAGTCCAGGGAGGGAGAGGGTGCAATACAAGGCGCGTGCAGTCCCACTGGGAGCTAGAATTCACAATTGAAGGTGTAGACTAATGGCGAGGAAAAACAACGACATGGGAAAATAAATGAGAATATGAGCTGGAAGGACGAGACAAGTAGAACTGTTATGTTACTTGAGCTAAAAGAAGACAGTTTAAGTATCATATCAGAATGTGTGTTGTCATCTGGCCTTGAGGTGACTGCTTTGGGGAAAGTATATTTTTTTAAAGTTTCCAGACTTTATTTCGCTTCAAATACGGATTAGCAATTTTTTGGAATTATTTTCAATATCTGATTCATTTTATATGGCACCCTGCTGACCACTTTCATACCCATAAAGCCAAAATGCAAGTGGGCATTAAGGTGGAAATCCCTCTTTGGAGTGAGTGGAGAGACTCTTTGTCCTTGGCAGTGACAGGACGTACACAACCACCTCCTCAACAGGCGCCAGCTGATTTTTATCACTTTTGAAAACTGACTCCACTTCCCTAACGTCCCAGCTCTGTGGGGTTCTGCATAAATTTATCATTGACATGATTGATAACAGTTAATTGGCTCAGTCTAATCCTGATACCTTGTTTTTATGAAAGTTAATATTTGCAAGTTATTAAAAATTATTTTGGATTGAACTGCCAACCAAGTAGACTGATGATTAAAAAAATAGAGACTCGTGTATTTTATTTGGGATTTGCTCATTACAAGCTTTATTTTTACCAGCTAATACACACTGATCTATTCATTTTCTGGGAACCACTTATAAAGTTTGTAGAGTTTGTATTGACTAATGAGTGCAGCATTACCTGGAGAAGGTTACATTTTATTCCTCCAGATTTCAGTGAGGCAATGTAAACAACATTAATCCACGTTTACCATACAGTGATTAAATAAAGGAGGTGTGTTTGTAATGGCAACCATTTTATTTTCATAATATGAACTGCTTATGAATATTTATCAGCTGAAGGTTAATGTAATTGCTGAACTGTACTTGCTTGGCATCCTGGAGTCCTGCAGTGAAATCTGGATCCCATCAAGTACTGTGTAATGCATTAAAATAAACCCACTCTACTGCACAAGTGGGATTTTTTTCATTTTTTTGAGTTTAATGAAATCAGACTTTCATTCCATT
The DNA here is from genome assembly GCA_034769265.1 of Remorina albescens. Classification (NCBI taxonomy): domain Eukaryota; kingdom Metazoa; phylum Chordata; class Actinopteri; order Carangiformes; family Echeneidae; genus Remorina; species Remorina albescens. Next base: position 9,025,623 of record CM068493.1, read on the forward strand.
CAGCAATAAAAAGCTCATATCCTTCTGGAGGACTCCACAGTGTCAATTGGCAGATGAGAGGCTCTTTGATTGGAATATGCTCGTTGCCCGGCAGCTCTTGCCCTGCAGGCTTAGTATGGATATAACAGATATGGTGGATCTCAGGGCTTTTCTCTAAACGCTGAGGTTTGGCTGGCCCACGGGGTGCCAGTGAAGGAACTGCCTGCTTTCACACATTGGAAGAGACTGCAATACCAGTGCCAATTACATAATAATGATCTCATCCATCTGCAGCTATCCCGCATAACAGCCAGCCTCTTTCACTGTTATTATCACCTCCCAGTCATGGACTGCATAAGTATTGTTATATTGTAATTGGCTTGTGAAATGTGGACACAGGTATGCACAGGTCCGGCAACTGTCTCCAATCAAACTGCATGGGGGTGTTTCTCAGGGCAGCACAGAGAGGAATCAGCTTTATTTTAAATCTACAGGGCAGATTGGATGGTACACTGACTCTGTGTCGGAAAGTAACAAGTGGAAGCTGGTTAGCATGCTAATATAAGTGCAAGGAAAGAAGTGAAAGAAATACAAGCAAAACAAGGGAGCTGCTTGTTTGCACACATCTGTTGTGTGTAAAGGAATTAAATTTGACGCTGTGAAGGAAGCGTTATTTGTACATGACCTTTTTAAATGAAACACAAACTGTACTGGAGCTTCTTTCTATCTTCTGTGGAGTTAGTAATCTTCGTGTATTTTCATTCTTGTTGGGCTTGAAATTCAGGTTTTATGATATAACTAATGTGCTTTTTTGAGCCATTATATTTATCCAATAGATGAAACTGGACTTGCTGATCATTGCACATATCAAACAAAGAATACAAATCCTAAGAAATCTGGACATATTGGAAATGGGCCAGTTTATATCAGAATAATTTGAAACCTTTTCATATCAGTACAAGTACTTCTCTTCATACATAGTTTGACATTTAACAAAATGTCAGAGTAATTGTATCTATAGCCTATTGATGGTCTGTGAAATGCTAAAAATCCGTATGTGTCTATGCTGTTGACGTTTACAGAGTGGACCGGATCCACAGACGTCTGTGATTTAGAGAAATGCAGCCACAGACTACCATGTCAGTCCCTCTCTGTGCCAGCTTTCTGAGCCAAGAACACAGGAAAAAAAGCGGGGCGCAGAACTGCGATGAGGTGCAGAAGAAGAGAGCAGACAGCAGCCAGATGAAGTTTACTTAACTGATCTGACCATAAAATGCAGAGCTTTGATTACACAGGCAGCCTGAAGCAGTCACATTAACCAAAAGAAGCTTAATCATCATCATCATCACCGTTGCTGGACTCTTTTAGCTGGCCTCCGTGCACCGTCCCCATTCCATTCCTGTTTTTTCTTTCAGCCAGCATCACTATATACAAGTGATGCAGTGTCCTTCCCAAATCAAACTCATAAAAAATAGCCTTGCTTCCAATGCCCAGCACCACCTCTTTCCTGTTCTCCCTCCACCCCCACCGCCCTAAAGCTGTCAACCTCGGCTGCTGGTCCCTCAGGGGAAAATCCAGCTTACAAAACCTCACAGCCACTCATTCAGCCAAACAACTGCGGGTTGGGCAGCCATTGTGGTCTGTCATGCTGTCATAAGGTTTCTATAACACTCAGCAACTGATCACTATTTTATAGTTGTCTCACCAATTATTGCTTATCCTTCGCTAAATGTGAGGGATTGTAAATGAAAGAGGTACAATACTCCAGAACCAGCAGCAGATGTGTATGCGCAGAGTGCCTTGCGGAGACGGGTCAGTGAAGTTGCCACTGCACTTGTGCTGTGATGCCTGAAGGGAAACCGTAGAGACTTTAATATAAGCAGTCCTGCTTCAAAGGAAAAAAAAAAGTTTAAGTTTAAAAGTTTATAAGACTGCTTCAACATGTTGATTATGCAATCTGTGCATGTCAATGGCCAACTTGTGTGATTAAACTGCATGTGTACTCTCCCAGTAGGACTGAGGAGTAGCAGACCTATTGCCATACAAGAATGCTGAAACTGGATGATTTTGCAGAACTGGATCAGATTCCCCACTATGTAACCTTCGGTGTCAATGTTTTGTCCTTTTTCTTTGACTACTGTTGCTCAGCAACCCTAACAACATGTAACTTTGAGGTTTGAAATGCTTTGGCTGTGCAGTTGTACAGAACTAACTTCATTACCATGCTTCTTTAATCTTTGGATGTTCTGGGTCATATTGTATCCACCTGTTTGAGCCTTCATGGCCCATTTCATAGTTTCGAGCATTCAAAATGAAAATACTTGCGCTGCTGTGACACAATTGTACGATGTAGAATATTGGGACACAGTTAAGGAGTAAAGAGAAAACTTCTTTTCTTTTTTTTTTAATTTTTATTAGAATTTCTCTTTTGTTTGTTTGTTTGTTTGTTTTGTTCTTAACTCTTGCCATCAGTCATATTTGTTTTAGTGTATTAACATGGCTAAGAATACGACTAATGGACAAAGGGACACACCAGTCAAACAATCAAACAGGTTGTCAACAAGGTTATGAGTGAACCTCATGTTCACCCAAGTCCAAGCTAGCTGTATTTGTACCATTAGCCTATATTTTTTTTAAATAAATGTAACTTACCAGGGAGATTATTTTGAAACTGTACAGTCCCAGGTTACCTACAATCTTAGGCAAAATGTCTAATATTTAACTATTTTAAAAATGGCATAAATTGTACTTTTCCTTTGAGTCTCAGGTGTGACCTGAAGTTTTGATATCTAAAAATCAGTTTTAGTTAATGTGAAAGATTGTAGTTTTCGGAGGGGGGGGGTATTTCTTCAGGTTGTGGAGGTGAAGCCAACTCCTGCCTTGGATGCAAACCAAGAAGTTAGAAATCATCCAATATTATTTTACCTCCTACAGGTTCTACCTGGCCACTCAACTGTTTTCACTGCGGGAAAAGGTTGTGGCTTTTTCACACATTGTATTTCCAGTATTTCTTGAAAGTGATTACAATTTCTTTCATAGAACATGAGAGAAGAAAAACACTCACGCTTGTTGTTGACTTGATTAATCACAATTGCACCTCTCTAGAGCCAATCAGATTTATTTAAATCCAACAGAAAACAGGCCCCAGAAGCTAATTTCTCTTTCAAATCCACCCACACCCGCTACCAGCCCGGTGTTCCTTCCCTCAGTAGATTCAGTTTGTCAGCCGCTCTCATTGAACATGCAGAAAAAAAGAGGCCCTCCACTCTACATTTCAGTGGCACGCCAAACAAGGTCAGAGTTCATTTGAGGATGTCTTTTAGTGTTCCCTGCTTGTGTACAGATGGTATAGTGCACACTAGAAAATGTGATGACTATTCTGCTCAGCCAGGTGTGTGTCAGAGCTTGAAGCTAACAGGATGAACATTGACCTGAAACAGATTAGGAACTACACACATTTTCCAAGATCTGTAATATGATCTAAATAAAATAAGTATACTAATAGTCAAAAATGTACATCTCCATTCAGAGATTCAGATGCTTTAATAAGGTATAACATCATCAGCCTTGGATTTAGATATACACCCAGACGTCTCCTTTGGTTCCGTAGTTAAGTTTGACATTTAAACACAAGTATCCTTGAAATGATTTCAGATTCGTCTGATATTTTATAGTCATTAATATGCTCAGTTTTATTAAAGTCATCCCTGTTTTTGCAGTGATGTCTTCCTTTCACCGTCTCTTCTTTAACCTTTCCAAGACTGCTAATGATAGTTTATATTTTACCATTGCCACATATTCCAAGTTTTGACCTTAACTCCCATGCTTGAAGCAGAAAGAAAGGCCACTGCAGAAGAAGTTGTGTATGGATGTGGTCATAGCAGCCACTTGTGAAGTTAATATGTCCTGTAAAAACACTGAAAGGGATTTTTATCACATCTTTACGCATTAGAGGACTTTATTTTATGAGGATTTTATGCTTCCTTGGGTGACTATACCTTTAGCTTTATTTTTAGGGTAGTTTTTATTTGTATTTGTGCAGCTTTTACCACCAACTATCCCTTCTCAAACATCATGTAACATTATGTGTGTAGCTGTTTTCTTAATTTTAATTACTGAGCCATGTTTTTGCGGAATCAGCAGACAAAGAGACGCTCCTGCTTTGCAGCTTTTTACACTACTTTCTCAGCTAATTTTCAGCCTTGCAGGCATCCTCAGGCGGAGAGGTCTGAGCTGTAATGCATGTGCTTGGCAGTCATACCTCCCTTTGCGTCCAGATGTTGCTTGGCTGATGCACAGCACACTTGTCAAATGAAACCTTGTGACGTTTCAGTGGCAATTATTCTCTTTGTGCTCGAGTGTAACTACACACGTGTGAATGTGCGTAGACACACACATTCAGGAAGAAATCTGCCAACAAATCTGCATGTGCCAGGAAGTAATTGTTTCCATGTAGCTCTATAAGACGCAAAACTCAGCAGCTTTTTATGTGTTTAACTGTTTGCACCAAAAATGTGTAATTTCCAAAGGACAAGACCTATAAATGGTTTTGTTGTATAAAATGTAATTTGCCAAATCCAAAACTACTTGTTTGCCATAATATTCTGATGTGTATATATATATATATATATATATATATATATATATATATATACACTTTATTTATTTAAATTTTTTTCTCCTTCTTTTTCAGATAGCTTCTCTGAGTAGATTCCTCTGCTGGATTGTGGTGAAATTATTTGCCTAAAAAAATGTCGTCTTGATGTCAACACAGTCACTTGTAGTTTGATTTTTGTCAAGAGTTTTCTACCTCGCCCCTTTTAATATGGTGCAAAACAGCTGCCAAGATTTTAGATTTTACTTTTTGTGGTCCAGCCCATGGATAGGAGCTGGAGTGAGTGGCAAAGGAAAAGGGTGGAGTGAGAATGCTGAGTGGGAGGGGTGGTGTGATAATCGGGAGGGGCTGCCTGGTCTGACATCCAACGCCCCGGTTACCAGTATGCTGGTGATGTGTTTTTTTCATGTCGGCCTTGAAGCTGGTCATCATTAAACTGCGCAGTCACTCTCTGTGTGCTTTATTACTGGGCTGTTCTTCATATGTGGTTCAGTCACATTATGAAGCATTTTCCCGAGAACATGCTAAGATCACTGGGCAATGAACAATAACTAGTTCTCCTACTACTTATATTTGAAGGCACATACCGGAGCTAAGCATATACTTGAGAAATTTCCCCCATCTGTTTTTTGACCCCTAATCTTCGGTAGATAAATCACCTAATATAAATTCCCAATTGAAGCTATCGAGTCCAAAATATTATCATGACATCTTTATTTATGAACTGTCAGTTCGTCCTGACAGAGAGGACACACGGAGAGTAAGAATTAGCCCAGTGGCGGTTTTATGGCCCCTGGTTTTATAAGACATGGGTGGGGATGGTGGAATTGTGGGGGAGTTAGTGAGTTTTAACAGGCACTTGGGGTTTGATGGCTGCTGAGGAGCTACTTGTGGAGTTGTGTCATTTTACAGCTGGGGTTATGGAAGCAAGGAGCCAAGTTACATCCAGGACCTCAGCTGTGTTTCAGGCTGGCTGGTCTGCCCAGATAGGGCTGTGAGTCATACAAATGATGCCTTCCTCCTGTCGTACGGGACCGAGCAGGAGCTGGGCGGTGGATGTAGTCTGTGTGTGAAAACCTAAATAAACCTACTGTGGTTTTCGGGAAGGGAAATACAAACACCTGTCGCCTGAGTGTCAAACACCAGCAGCCAATTAGAGAATCGTAGAAATTTACGTAAATGGAAATGTAGGTTTCCGTGTTGGAATTTTGCTTCCTCATAATGCAAAATTCAATTGCTTTATAATTTTATTTTTCCAGACCTTTGCAATAAAGATAGCAAGAGGTGTCAAGTAAAATTTGAACTAAAATGGCAGCGTGACTTGTTCATCTCATCAAAGGTTAAGGCTAAACAAACACTTGACCCCTCACATCAGAGAAGCTCAAAGGCCTGATTGAAAACCCAATGAGAAGCAACACTCCTACTTAGTGCTTTCATTCCTAAGTATGAACATGTCTGTTTGTTCTGAGTACACATCCCAAGCCTGAACACATAAGGGCCCCTGAGCTGTCATCCTGATATGGCGGCGGAAGATGCTAAAAATTTCTCTTATGCAGTATTTGGAGCGTCTCTTCTAATTCTGTTAATTTCCAAGAATTAGGACTGCCTGCCAGATAAATGATCAGCAGTCTCAGTGCACGGAGTGGTTTTCCCAGCTGTAAACCACCAGTAGCTTAGAGCCTAGTTAGAGGTCAGGGGTTAATTTGGTGCTAGAGGCAATATTAGACACTGTCCTAAATATAGCCCTTTATATGTAGTCACGACTGTCATTTGACCCCAGGGACTCTGGAATAGACATTTAAGAGGTGATTTGTCTCAGTTTGTTGACAGAAGACACTGCTCATTTTGTAATTTCAGCAGGAACTGTTATTTTTCTCAGATCCTACAATAAGATGTCACACTCATTGACAGCTCAATTAATATATGGATACTGTAAAAAAATCTCTAGAGGAACTGTTTAATCAGTAAAGTCTCTTATTATTGTTGTTATTAAGCCTAACAAGAGATTAATTTTCCCAATTTGGGCAGAGAAATGAGGACAGAAAAATCATCTGTTGGTAATTATGGACTGTGCTGCTCACAGCCCTGCAGGAACTTTCACAGGAGCAAATTTCTCACTGCTTTTGAAAAGCTGGTCTATAACAGTGAAGACCATCACTGACCATGTCCCATGAGTTCAGTACTTGTGCTTGCAGACTGGCTGGGTTGCCGTGAATGCGAACGATCAGGCCTCTCTGAGTGTGCATGCATGGCTCAGTGCAAAGCAAGCAGAGGGATGCTACGTGTCGGGACTGCGTCAGGTCCTGCAGTCAGCCAACTGTGATGAGACAGATTGCATTTTTGCTCAGCCCTGACATCTCAGGCCGTCTGCATCTTGCCAAGGAGCCTCCAGAGAGACGAGAAGGGAAAGGAACTGCCCCGGTGAGTCTGTCTCGTCTCACCGTCCGACCGCTCAGGCCTGCTTTCCGGCCCGCTTTCCGGCCAGGGCTCCTAATTGTGTCTCAGGGTGAAGTGGTAGTGGCCCCAGCTGTGGGGAAGGGGGGGAGCACGTATGTGTGATGTGAATAAGACCACACACACAATTTCATGCATTCACACACAAGTACTGTATTCCCATGGCTTGAATAAATGACCATCACAGTTGTAATTAGATTATTTTTGGTATTTGTGGTCCACAGCAAGACCCTGATAGACAACAGGACCTAGCAGCAGGAACTCTGTGGATTAGTCCTGGTTTGGCTAATGCCTCTTAAACCTGGGGCAGATATCTTCATAACATGACTGAATTCCGAAGTGATGCATTCAATCAAAGCCAGATTTCTAACTTTAATTTAACTCATAGCAGCATGAGACAAATATTTACTATGTTCACAGAACCTATATACAATATTTATGTTTTTTTTTTGTGATGGGAATATCATTTTTCTTCATCAAGTACATTCACTGAAAATCTGTGCTCCATATTTCAGATGGTGTCTGTGTATATAAGCAGAACCCAGAATAGATTCACAGCAAGTCTCCTCCTTCTCGCCTTTGTCAGAAGACTATCCTATAAAGGTGATGTCACTAAGTCTTCCTCACACCTAGCCGAAAGGTTTCAGTACTGGCTTGGGCTGGCTGCAGTCTGGCCAGTTTCCTGTCTGACCATCGTGGGCAAGACGGGGCAGCAAACATGGACGCATCCACCTGTTAACTCGGCCAAGTTATAAAGGCCAAAGACAGCAGGGGAAAGGGCTTCGATCCAGAGGGAGAGATATGTGTCTTAGTTGAACTGTATGTCACAGGGTGGGAGAGGAAAAACGACACTGCTGACAGCAGCAGAGTACCCTGAGAAATACCAGCCTAATATGTCCGTCATTTGTTCCAGTTTTGGCTGTTGCTGCTTTGTGATATATGTCTTTCACTGTACCATTTCACCATAAAACCCAGTTGTAATGAATGAAGCTACTCGCTGTGGACTCTCTAATGTTTGCCCAGACTGGTCACTGCTCCAGGGTTTTATAGTGTTTGGCAACAAGTGAGCATTTTTCAGTCTGTCTCCAGTTGTCAGATTCCTTAATTGGGGAAGTCCGACCACCTAGGTAAATTTATCTTATGCGTGTGCATGCAGCCAAGTGACCATCGTGTTTATGTAGCGGTAATTGGTGGACAGGTGGGATGGAGGCCTGTTGTTTTGCTTAACCTTCTCTGTGGTAATTCAGAACCCAGCTAACTAGACCTTGCTTAACCCTCTGACTTTAGCCCCAATCAACACATGGATATTAGGCACCGTGTAACCTCTGCCTTTGTGTATCTGAGAACTGGTTTGTGGTAAAAACCTGTCAAAATATCCCACTCTTATTTCTGTTCGGCGACAGCAACAAGACCTCTACAGTAATTTCCAGAAATCTGTCCAAATTGCTTAAGTCTTAAATTATCTATAATTGGTTCTTGCGTTAGGTTACTGGGGGTTGCCTCCAATCATGTGGTGGAAAGCAGAAAGAGCTCTAGTCACTTCCAGCTGGTTAATGACGGTCAAACGGGTGCTTACCAACATGATGCCGTGTGCCAAAGGTTACCATGGATGAATATTAGCTGGATGTGAGGTTTATTTGTCAAAAAACACCCTGGCACTTATGTGTGCCAAGCCCCTTTCAATGACTGTGAATTATTTCACCCCTTGCACAATGCCGACTTGTGTGACCACACATCACCTTAACTCTGCAATTAAAACCCAGGATCTATTTACAAACCAGCTTGATTTTAGCATTGCAACTGAAGATTCACCTACTAGATATTCTCTATGTCTTCTTAAGTGAACCCCTACAGCTAACAGTCGGCCTACGCTATGCCAGTATTATCTTTTTAGTACCTGACTCACCTGTAACCTGAACTCTCTAAATAGCAATGATAACAGGCTTCTCTGCATGGGGTCACACTGCATTAGGGGTCAGGGTGAAACAGACTCTCTCTTTGTGCTTTGCCAATGAAGTTTAGGACCAGGGCTAATCAGGGGGACGAAAGCGTACACCACTCCAAATCAGCTCCAGCCAGGCCAGCTGAATTTATCTCAAACTTATTAACTTTGCTCAGGGCTCAAATTGAAACCAGCTCGGGCGCTCACGTTCCAGAGGTGCTGAGTGTGAGAAGTGACAGTATGATTTAAAAGGGGAAACCGTGGTGCAGATGCTGAAGAGCGAGCGCTGGTTAGGAGGGCGGGATGGAGTGAAACATTTTCATTTGACAGGGAACGCTACAACTCTGGAAAATGATTTCTTTGTTTGAAAACCTACGTGACTGCACAAGTCAGCTCACGATGAGAACATCACTGTCAGCAATATGAGTCAACATAAGAGTGAGGACCAAACTCAAACAGACCAAACAGAGAACGTAGAGTAGCCTCACAGATGGAGCTAACTAACAGTGATATACGTGGAGATATGAATTATTTCCAATGTTTTGTGTCCTTTTGGTCCTGAACTGCCCCAAACGTGGTGGAGGGATAAAGCATGGAGCAGGGAGGAACTTAAGGTTAAAGAAGCAGATCTCATCTTTTAATCACATTCCTAAAAATTGCGAGATATGGCATTTTTCCAATGTTTCTGTAAATTTTGATAGGGATATGGATTTCATGCAAAAATCTGTCATATTAATTGTGTCCAGATCTATGACTTTATACAATTTGATGTCTGGATCTGACAGATTTGTTTGGGTTTGGCCTTGGTGTAGGTATGTACTCTACTGGGTACCATTATTGTTTGTAATGTATTGGTGCGTCCTTGATCAACATGCTGATCTCTGCCAGAAAGAGAAAAGTTTTATGTGTGTGTGAGGCAACACTTCAATATTTCATGTGAAACTGCCCCTGAATAAATGCACTTTATGAATGCATTTTCTTTGTATTTGCTGTTGGAGCAAAATTGTTCTAGCAGCCACAAACATTTATTTTGGTCTATTGGCACAAAATTCACTGGAGTTCAGCTAAATTGATGGTTAGATATTCCCCGAACTCCACCAAAGACGAGCAAAGAGAGTAGAAAATATAGTTTTATGATTTTTTTTATTTCTTAATGCACGGCACCTGTGGGAGGATATCTGCACAATATATTAAAATCAAGAGTTTGCTTAGTAGAATTACTAACTCCACTTTGTAGCTTTATATCAAATTTCATCAGCTGATCATCTTGGCTCATTAACATAACTCACAATTTCCCCATTATCTGTTCATGTTTAACTTAAACTATTTTTTTTCCCTCTCAGACATGGATTCCTGACCACATATTCTGGTCCAGGTTTAGCATATCCAAATTAACATCGGGCACTTTTGTTGAACTTGAATAAAGAACAAAGTGTGTTTGTGTGTTTCCTTCTGTTGCAGATGCCCTTGCAAGGGGAGGAACATTCCCTCAGCTGGCAAATAAAGTTTCACTGGCTGGCAATAGTTATTTTATTGTTCCTGACCCAGGCTTCACAAAGAGCGTCTCAAACACATAAATCCTCAAATCCTCACAAACTTTCTCCAGTATGCGTTCAATGTCTCCTTATTTTTAGCATTGCCTCTGTCGCTTAGGATGAGCAGATGGCCTTAAGAGAAAATGCTTATAAATACTCTCTTGTTTATATGATCTTACCGGTAGTAGTCAGATAGTTTGTGTGTGTGTGGGAGCATGCCTGTATGCGTGCTCATCCCTCCCCTCTTCCTGGGCTTTGTTGAGCCAGGTGTGCCTGTTCTCAGTGCAGTGCCCAGGGAGCCGTGAGAACGCGATCGCTGGCCCTTCTCTCCCTCCTCTATCTGATTTATTTCAACCTCTATGGCATTTTAGCAAACAAAAGTACCGCTCAATATTGATCTGGATCGTTCCCATTTCCCCAATCCGCTGCTTTTGTTTTGCTCAGGTCTAGGGTGGCTGCTTTAAATCAGGACCTCTTGACGTTTGCTTAATGTCTAATTAGCCATGGGTGGGCATGGCCTTTGATTATAGGAAGTGCCTGGGGGTGGGGCTGCAAAGACGACTGAATTTTGACAAAACACCCCAGACTTATCAATCACTGTCTGACACATTGTTTTGTCCTTAATTTTAGACCACTTGGTTTAGGGATATGTCCTGTTGGTCGGCCTACTCTGAATTCAAATGATGTGATTTCCTCTCAAAGGCCCATGTGCCACTTTTCCTGGGCCGTGATGCGTGTCTCTAGATCCACTTCCACTGACTCCAGGGTGTCCTGCAGTCGACTCATCAATCTGCAGGGCGCTGAGCTGATAGCAGTGGCTGAACCTCATAGTTAAGTTAGTGTTTCTATTTGTAATGAATCTGTTTTATCGAATAAATCCAGAATAATGAGTCTATTGCTAGATGAGCTGTATATGTGAAGATACTGAGTTGATCAGAAAATATTGTAAGTAATTGAAAGTTGTTTCTTTTTATTCTTACTAATACTTAAAACTTAAGATTTTTTTTTTTAGGTCTTAAAGGGAACATCATGAGTGTTCTACTACAAACAGGTTTAAATGCTCAGCATTAAAAATAAAGCTTTCTTGCTCCGGTTCTAGCCTGCAAGGCTTCCCCCTCTATCCTAAACACTGGCCAGATGGCCGGAAAGTTGACTTTATTTAAATTTGGTAATTCTGGCTCTTTTCCCACCCCCCCAACCCCAGAACACCCTGCTCCCACCCCACGCCCCACACCCCTGTGCCTCTCTATCTTCTCCCTGCAGGTCACAGCAGTGGAGTGCCAGTGAGTGAGAGTCTCAGCTTAGAGCAGACATGAGAATGACACAGTGATGACATGCACCTGCAGAGCGGACTAGAGGAGAGAGAGAACAGAAAGAAGTAAAACGTTAAAACCGACAATTTAGTCTTCTACTCTGAACTGAGATATTTTTAAACTCTATAGACTCTTCAGATTCACTGCATTACAATAGTATGTTTTCTAATGTCTCCGTGGATACTGGTACCACCAAGATGATGAAACTGGGCGAAACATCTGAAAGAGAGGAAAATTTGTATTCAGTTTAGCGTACACCAAGATTAATCTTTTTAAGCTACTCTGGCTACCGTGTGGTTGTTACACATCATTACTTCACCTCCGTGTCATTGTCCATTTAAACTGCTATCCCACCTGCAACTCACACTTCAGTGGCTACCTTTCATCTTCCTAACCGCCTTCGTATGAGACCCCACACTGACAGAGTAATGTCCTTTATTACAGCCCTCATTAACACGAGGGTCATGGGTCAGCCAACAGGCCACAGGACATCAGGCTGTCATTAAGGCTTATTGTCGGCTTGTGATCATCCTCATCCTGCTGAAAGATACTGGTCAGTGTTGACTCCTCCACCGTAATTTTTGTTTTCTCATTACTCAAGACGAGTAACTTTTTTGTTCTGTATGCTTCGTGTTATCTGGTCTGCTAAAAGTGGATGGTGCAGATTTACACCAAAACCCCTGACATCACCACTGTGTGCCATGAGACCCCCCTGGGTTCTGTATCTATCCCAGCTCTTCCTGTATCACGCTTTCAATGCTCCCTACCTTCGCAAGTCTGTCTTTTAAGCAACTCCTTTTCTGAAAAGAGAGTAGCCCACTTCAGTAGCCCTCCAGTGTGTGGCCATCTGAGAAGGAAACTGAATATAAATCCCTAACAATGGACAGGGTGCTGGGGGAATAGGCCGAAACGGCTATTTAGCAGGTGCACCTTCATGGCCTCTACACAGTTCCCACACATATCACAGAGACCGGTGGCCTGCCCTAGAGAGTACCCCTGAATCACTATCCAAGATCAAGTAGCGATCAATTAATGGGAGAACAAGGCATCCGCTGGGGGGATGTCCAATGTCCCACCCTCGGCTGCTTTGACTCATAGAGGTGCCCATTTGCAACTCTATCTGTGTGGCTGCTCCGTATCAATGTGTGTGGGGCTAAGGGGATGGAGATATTATCGGGGTGACTGTGAGAACCGGGGCTGGCATTTTCACTGGGCCGACCTTTGTTTGTGTGAGTGATGGCCGATTGGCGGCGCTGTGATGAGGTCACCTAACAAAACAGCAGGGGGTCCTGAAGCTATTGTTCACCTGAAACAGTGGGATGAAAACTGGGGTGGGGTGACAAAGAGACCCTGCAATTCTGTCTGATGAACTCACATTAGACAGGTGAGTCCATGAAGGTTTTTGGTCAAGGCTACATGGGAAATAATTGTTTTCCCTCTTACATAACATTAATCCAACATGACTTCAGGTTGTATTTGGCATTCCTTTGCTATCTGTCCAAAAGAAAAACATGTTTGCTCATGAGTGACTGCAAGTGATATGCCAGCATTGATTAGTGAGTGGGACTCTGCTAATTGCATTCTTGTCTATATGCAAACAGACTTAATCCATGGACACCGATAAGGTCATGAAGGCAAATCGCACCAGGAAAACATTGTCTGTTTGGATTAATAGGCAGGTAGATAGTAAGTGCCTTATTTGGCTCCTTCCGGAAAATTCAGGTGTCCAGTTGCTCCAACAGTGTACATGAGTATACTTTCCACAAAACTGCCAAAAAAGAATATGTTGATCTGGACTAAAAAGGAGATAAACATAATAAAAGCAACTCATAATCCAGTATTTCAGGCTGGTGGATAGTGGGGGGGGGGGGGCAACTTGATGGTATCGGCTGAGGTGAGTTGTTGTTCAGCCTGATGGCTGTGGGAACAAAGGATGACCCATTCAGTCCTACAGCGCCGTGACACCAATAGGTTACAAAGGTTGAGATTTGTGCCTGCTCATTCCTGGAATACTTAATTTCTGTTTTCCCATGCTGGAGTCCATACCTGCAGGTTTTGCAGCTCATTCTCCAGAACACATGCTGGCAAGTTTGTGTCCAGATTGTGGATTTTCTTTAAAAGGCTGGGAATGTGTTAGAGGGTATTCATAACTTTTCCAACCGAGGCAGCTCCCCAGTGACATTATAGGCACCTCTGAAAGCCCCAGTAGTGAATAAAGGTTTAAGTTATAAACAGCCTTATATAACTTCACACCCTCAAATATCATTGGAACATTTTTTTTTTTAACTTTAAGGTAACCAGTGGGGCTCATTAATCCATTGATTGATGGCTAAACTGTTCTCTCAAGGATACTTTTATCAGACAGGGAATAAAATCGGAGTGATTCTGCCCATAGAGAAAAATATGAGGATATGCAACACGCATAATGTATGTTCTGTAAAATGTAGTTTATAACTATAGTAAAAGAGTGCAACTGCCAGAGCAGTGTTGTAGTGTAGCATGCTTTTATTGTCCAACAGCAACACATATTTCTTTGCCGCTTCAGCAAGGTGAGGAGCCCATTCATACGCTCTGAATCCACCTTTCACCCAGCTGATGAAATGGGTCCTTTCTTTTCAGTGCTCTGTATTCTCCTTTCCCTTCAGTGCCAGCAGACCGTGGAGTGATGGACAACTAACCTGCAATTACTGTGACCAGACAACCCCAACAAACTAACCTGTAATCATCACTATCAACCAAAGTGGGAAGCTGGGTTGGGGAGGGGGGGGTCTGCCTTCCTCCTGTTTGCCCACCACCCCCTAAGACCAAAGGAGAATCATCAGAGGTACCAAACATCACTACATACGGGAGGTCTTCAAGTCCACAGAATCAGATTATGTTAGCAGCTCATGCAACATCTGCCTTCGGCTGTTGTGACAGCTAGGTAGATATTATCTCACACACAACTTTTCATCCCGGGGTCACGTAAGTTTACCAAACTTATCATGATACATGATACGTTGCTAAAATCATTGGAATAATGGAAATCCTGAAATTTATCTTGACTAAGAGTGTCTTCTATAGTCTTGATGACTTTTATTTAGTCTAATTTTTAAGATATCTTATATAATTTGGTGCATTCTCTGACCATCGCACCCAATACTTTGGATGTGCGCGACACACCAAAAGAATCAATCCATGGGCTGATCTTTCCATTCATATGCCTAATATATTTTGCTTTTTGTTTTTCTTTGAGGACCAAACTTGATTTCTCACTTCATTTAAATTTATAAGAGTCAGGCAAATGGAACATACATATATGTACTTTTTTGGAAGGGGCAGTTTTTATGGCAACAAAAACAGAATCTGTGGTCTCAACAGTCCAGGTTTGATGCAAAAGCCTGTGGAACCTTTTATGCAACCTGGCGTCCAGGAGACTTATAATAATATTTTGCTTTCCACCCTTTTGAGCCTTTTAGCCCTTGCTAAAGGAAAAGTGCTAGCTCCAAAAAACCACACAGAAGACCGAAAAAATCCACAGGGTCAAATGTCCTGAGTGGGCCATTTGCCAGGTCTGTTCCACAAGCAGGATGCTCACACACAGACTGGCTCCAGCCTCCCAATCCTGCCGAAACATATGAAAACAGAAACAAATCCCACCACGAGTGTGAGCAGCAGTGGTCCATGAGAATATAAGAGGCTGCTTTAGTGCACGAACACCGTAGATCGCCCAAGAAGATTAGCCTCTGTGCTACAGGGCCTCGTGTAAATCTCCTTCTAATTGGCAAGGGAATTTGATTTGACTCATGCTCTGTGAGAGGCCAGCACTCATTATTGCTGCCCAGTTAATGCATAAACAGAGGTCTCAGCAGGTCCCCACTAAGTGGTACCAATGATCAGATAGCAGCCTCTTGGTCTGAGAGGCTGCCTTTACAGAAGTTAATTGTTCTTTTTGTGGCAACTTGGATCACACTGCAGTGATATTTTGCTGACCATTGCAGTGAGGTTAATTTGTATTCAGAATTTCATGCTAAATGAGTCAATGCAAATTAAACACAATGTCTTAGTAAATATCCTTTAAATGCATCGTGCATGTGCATGTATCAGCACGATAATTGATTTAATGCGTCCATACCTACATCCTAATCTTTTCTTTTTCCTCTGTCCCTGTTGCATTCACCAGACCTCTCATTCAGGGGAAAACATTTCAATTATGAGCTTAAGAAGAAGTTGATTCAAATTGCATATTTCATAGTATCATCTTGCCCTGAGATGAATTTGAGCATTGCATCAAATTAGAGAAATAGAGCCTAATTCATTATCTTGATGTGGATGTAAAAAACATCCTGAGCAACTTCCTCCTTGCCTTTAACTGAAAGAATGTTATCAGCAGGATGAAGTGGGAGTGCTTTTGTTATTGCCTGTCCACCTGCATTGGGCAATAGTGATTCCTTGGTGCTGTTGGCCTGATTATAGGTACTTTCCAAAGAACAAGAGTAAAGATTGGTGACTAATTTTACAAAATTGAGGCCACTTTGTAGTATGGCACAGCATGATCCGGCCCTCTGGTTAGTAGCGGTCATGCTGAGCATGCCTGTGGGCAATAGTAAGGGTCACAAGAGAAAATGTAGGCAGTTCTTGGGGACTTCAGCGGAGCCAACCACCCACCATTGGGCTCTGTGGGGTGGAGGGACAATAATCTAGGAGCCATTAAAGTGTGACTGATGCCATTCTTTTTGGGTCTTATGACTGGATATCTTGCCTGTGGCAGCCTGGATGGCCGGACAGCTACAGACAGACCCACAGCAGGCTGCTAATGATCCAGATCCTGTGCTTCAGACACTGACCTCACAGTGGAATCTACTTTGCTGCCAAATTAATTTTTCCATTTCACTAATGGGTGATCTCAGTGTATACCAGTAACACATTTAATATGACAGCTTGTCAGGATTGCAAATGAAAGGCAAACTTGGAAGCTCAATCAAATATTGACACACCCTGCTGTGAGCTGAAAGGTATTTGTTATGAGTTTATTTTGTTAAAGTGTGTGCACATGAGCAAATGTGTGTGTGCGTTTTGCATTGTTGTCTAGAATTAAGAGTTCCTGAGTACTACGCTGAATGTTACAACATGCAATTTTTTTAATGGAGAAAACAAATTGGCTGTAGCTTGTGCTACGAACAGTTCATGATTAAATCTGTGACTAAGAGTGCGTGGTATAATCTACCTTTCATCACCAGCCAATATTCCTTGTTTGACCCTGGTTATCTTCGGTGAGAGAGACATCGGAATAGAGATATATTTCAGCTAAATGTTTATAAAGATAAATTCAATTATAACCATCTAAGTATTTTTTTCTATTTGTTATTTACAGTGTTTTGTACGTAAAAGAATATCACATTCTGTGTCATAGTGTGTGTAGCAACACAAGTGAATATAGTAGACAGTTCCTCGTTTGCACACCTAAATTTTTTTCTAAATTTAAAACCTTTTATTTTGTAATGTCTTTACTTTTATGAGATTTTCTCCTAGTGGGATCACAATTCGGGGATCTGCTTAAGCAGCCATATAGTCTCATCCTTGTAAACCCCGATAAAGGGGTTTTACTCTCCAAATCCTGGTTAAGCCAAGCTGTGCTGCGTCGGCTGGAGATGATCATTTAAAGCCCTGAGGAAGATGCCCTGTCCCCAGACGGTCAGCAGAAGCATCTCTTTAATGGTTAATGTTCCCACCTGCAGTGCCTCTGCATGGGCCATTTGCTCAGGTTGTGGTCATATTGACCTGTTGGCTGGTGGGAAGAAGCACTCCAGGCTATGGCTACTGCTGAGAGATGTGATCCCCTTTTAACAGAGGTGTGGCGCCCCGCTGGTCCAAAGCTAACTGGCTCTGAACTATAATGCTCCAACAGAATGATTATTCATTACATGAAAGTCAATCATGGTTGTGGTTTAAACTTTTCTTCTCTATTGGGCCAGCTGAGTGAAGATATGTTTAACTATGTTAGAAGGACTGCATGCGTAGGTTTGTAATACTTGCAGGAGTAACTCTAGTAGTCTGATCACATCATTAGGCATTGAACCCCGTGACCCTGGACTCTGGGAGACTGAGCTGTAACCAAGGGAACTGATGCAATGATGAGAACCTGAGGGGGACCCAGTCTGAGCGCTGAAGCCACTGGTGGAGATAATGCTAATGAACAGTCATGCAGTGAAACAAAATGGCTTAATTGTGCTGGATTCATCTCGTGCTGAGGCACAAAGGCTAGGGGGAGGTTACGCTTCCAAATGTAGATTATTGTAATCCTCCAGTAATTACTGCACCACATCTTCTCATGGGAGCAGTGGGGCAGATGAGAGGAGTGGACTCCGCATTGTTATTCGGTTTGTCGGTCTCTGATGACAAACTCCTGCAACCAAATGTTTCCCAGTTAGCTACACAAAACACATATATGTTTCGCCGACAATGCATTTATATGTTGTCCATGCAGAGCCTGTATGGAAGGTAGGCAACTGGGAAAGTCCATGTCAAGCAAACTGAACGCATTTACTGCTTTATGAGGCCTTGTAGTATCTTGGAAAGTTAAAGGTATAATGTGTTTTTATAATGCTTCCCTGTGCCACAATGGCCTTTACTTTAGGCCTTTTCAGTGCCTTCAAAATGTTGCGCTTCCATTCTCCCTCTGAAGCAACAGAAAGCACACTTGGCCAGCCCGACCCTTTCTGGCTTTTGACAGGAAGCTCATGATTTTAAATGTACGGCTCATGCATAATGAATGAGGCTGCACAGGATGTGAGGGCAGTGCATCCAGAGAGCACCTGGGCCAAACAAAGATGCCCTTTCTGCCATGGGATTTGTGCCCTGGTACCCGCTGTCACCAGCGCCCGGCTAACACCCAGCTGCGAAGCATTCAGGCTCACCATGCACATTCATCTCGTCAAAGTTGACTCCAAAAAGTGACACTGTCCACTCAGATATAAAGAGCTCTTTATGGTGTTATTAATGATAGGCTGAAAGCTGTGGACAAATGTTTTGAGAACAAGTTTGTTACTGTGGCTGAGCGTTGCTTTGTTTTAATCCATGCCTGTTTCAGTCAGGGTGGATTCCACTGCTGTGGTGGAGCGGTCCCATGGGTGCTGAATATGTCAGACATTACAAGACACAGCGGATTGTCATGTTGCAGTACGTTTCATGTCTATTTCTATTCTATATCTATTATATCTAAGCCATGACCTAAACAACTTTCACTCAACAAATTCAAAGTTGCACGTGGAATAATGTGACGGCTTCAGACCTGACCAGAGATCATTGAAATGAATCTTGGGGTTGAACCCCTGCTCATGACTCAAACTTTTTCAGGTCTTGTTCTCCAGACAATGCCAAATGAGACTGAAAGGAATAATTAGCGTCGTTTGGGCTTTCATTTAAACACCCTAACAGATGATAAATGATTTATATATGCATCCCTCAAGACAGAAAACAGCCTTGGGAGCTACAAACAGCCCCACACAACAACAATTTATTTGTGAGCATTTGCGTGCCTCTGTGTGTGTGCGCTCGCGCGTGTGTGAGTGTGTGTATGTATATGCAGAGCCAGCCAACTTGGCATAGAATGACCCAGTGGCATTGTTGCAGTGTGTGCAGCCTCAAGCATGGCAAGATTTATGCCGATGGGGGTGTGTTGGAATCCAGGGTCTCTCATCCAGCCCAGCTGCATAGAGAACAAAACCAAAGGCCCAGCTGCAGATATTAGCATGGGCAAGCTCTCTCTCTCTCTCCCTCTCTCTCTCCCAGTCCATGTGCCCCTCATCCCACATCTCTGTCACATGCCCAGAGGCTTTTTGTGCCTGACTCTGTTGTTATGGAAATGACTCAGCCCACATGAGAGAAGAAAAAAGGAGAGATGTTAAAAGTTGATTGCAGACAAAATTGAAAGAAGGAAAACCAATAGGAAACAAAGGGGGCACAAAATATAAAAGAATTCTTAATTAATTATTGAGTTCCGTTCAGAAAGTCAAGACAGTGTTGTCAAACAAAAGCACCACCATACCCCCCCCCCACACACATGCAACACACAGCCCCACATGAAATACAAACAACCCTTTTCTTGTTGTTTGACTTACATGAGGACTGGCTGGGCCTGTTTAAAATGTAAATAGTATTAAATTCTTTTATTTCCCCACAAATCTCTTGTCAAGCTCAGTCTACCTACCTAGCTGTGTTCTGTGAACACAAAGCGAAGATTACATGTGATGCCGGCCATATGGCTTCAGTTACCAGACAAAAAGGAAAGAAAACCCAAACAATTTTTCCCCTTTCTTTTTCAGACCTCCGTCAGCTGTGACAAAGTCCAGTGCCATCAAAACAGCAGCAGGGGAGTTTAGTATCAATTTAGCAAAAGTGCCAAAGTCGTGCAAAAAAAAAAGAAAAAAGAAATACAAACCTGCTATTATTATCATACCCACCTTTTCACCGTGTTTTTGTCTAGCCTCAAAAGCCATGATTCCACGGCTACTTTACATGGCAAGACCTGCCACAGACTTGGCTTATGTGTGTGTTTTAGGGTTACAGGCAAGGTCTCCTTCAGCTCTGGAAGCTCTCACTGCAGTTCTCCACACTTTGTGGTCTAACACATAATGTTCTGCCTTGCTGGAGAGCATGTAACAGGCTAACATCTTGCTGAGTAAAGAATCTCTTGCATTGCTGCTTCAGGAACCTTGTAATGCTTTCTTTTGGCACACAAGCAATATAGTGCAACCAGCCTAACCAAGCGCTGGTTTAAGCTTGATTCCTTCACCACACACACACAGACACACAAAAACAGACACACAGAGTTACTGCTGTTTCCACTGCCCAATCACCCGCTGCTGGTTGGCAGGTCAGACAACTCACTTGTGCCACTGCAGCCTTGCTGTATTACAACGATCAGACAGATGGCTGTATGAAAGGGGACTCCCTCTGTGTGGCCTAAAAAATCTTGGCAACTGACAACTACTGGATGCCACAATAGTGAAGGGACTATTTTCAGTCTCCTGACCTCAATTATGGTAAATATATGCAAAATGTCACATGAATGTGATGTATATGCACCTTTGCCCAGACATGAGTAAAGATTTCCCATTTATTATGTCTGACCTTTTCACCAGAGTGAGTGCATTTGAATGCATGTTCACAGTACTGCAGACATATCCTCACACGAGTATGCTATTATTGCATGTGGCACAGGCACATAAACACACTCATGCATGGATGAATACAACCACAAATACTGTATGCACAAAAGTATATAATACCATCCCATCATGTTTCAGGGACTTAAGTGTTTTCTTTCTTTCTTTCTTTCTCTACTCATAACTTTTCTTTTTCTTTTTTCTTTTTTTGCACTATCCATGTAGTCTTAATGTACAGTAGCCAGACATTTAACCTTAAGCGACACAATTAAATTAAGCAATTGGATATGTCATTCATTTACTGTTTATTGACCTTAGATAGGCCACGGGGATAGGGGGAGAAATCCATGTTTTAAAAGCATACCTTGACTAAATTCAATCCATTCCCTAATTCGAAGGTATTTATCTGTTGGCGTCAGCCAGGGACACTTAAGTCTTGTGGGGTAACGTTTGTCAAAATAAATTTTCCCAAGTATGGCTAGTGGAGAGTGACAAGTGTGTATTTAATAAACCCTGATTTGTTTACTGGCTGAGCACTTAAGACCATAGGCTCCCAGAGCAACGACAGCTTCAACAACAGTCAAATGCATGTTAGGATGCAATGTTAGTCTGCTGGAGTAATGAGACAGTCTTGAACATTCATTATATTCTGTGCAGGTTTTGGGCAGTGGGGTGAATGTTAACTCACATGGTGTCTCAGTAATCAATTATATATACATGAAGCTGACGTAAGACCCAGCATGTTAGGTGTAGTTCTAGAAAGCTTCGACATTCTTCATCTCTTGCCCTCTTCTTTGTTGTAAAGTGATACAGCCTTGACTTTGGACTTTGTTCACACTTTGCTGCTGTTCTTTAGACTGTCAGGCCATAACAGAGATCATTGTAGATCTCTGAGCACACTGGCTACCAGAGCATAAGCCGTCTGCTGACTGTTTTTCTGCCACACCAGGGGGTATTGTTTCTGGGGTTTTTTTTTGACAGAGAAATTAACATGTTAATTTATCAGTCAGCGAGTTCATTTTCCATCAATACATGCTATTGATTTTGTTGTTTTGTTTTAAAGTACTTTTAATCAGTGTTACCTCCTCAAAGGGTAGCATACTTCTAGTTGAATTGTCACCTTGTTTGTTTGTGGCATGGGGAAATAGTTTTAATTATGCATATTTTGTAAATGTCAGCCACACAGTAAAATGCTCCAAGGAACTGAAATATAACTCCAGTGTTGAAGAATACAAGTCTCTCCACAAAGCCCAGTTGAAAGTGAAAAATAGGCAGCAACATACTGAAGGTTGACCACTAAGGTGCTTTTACATTTAGAGAGGACAGACAAACAGGAGATTTACTGCTCTAATCAAAGCCCTGCCGGCTGCTGGAAATCGACCGTGAATGACGTCATCAACCTGTCTTCACACTGATGACTTGATTTATCAAGCGTGCAGGATGCTTGGCCAAGGTAAAAGAAGTGCTTTCACAGCCCTGCACAAAATGTGCATCAAGAAAATTCGAACTTATCTTTTGTTTTTGTCTGGTCTCACTTCTAAACTTATTCTGGCCTTTTAACATTTACCACTCGAATGGACTGGGAGATGCAGTGCAGTGTTGAGCTTTGATCTCAGAAAACGTACACAGGGCATAAGACAGGCAGTGTTACCGCAGACGTACATGAAATTACCAACACTTCTTTTATTTGCTCTTATTTAATGAGAGATAAAAATAAGAGCCAAAGACATTATAGACACAATAAAGCTGCTCCTGGAACTCCAGTAGATGAAATTAGATGTGCTCCTATTTGGTAACACCAAAAACAGCTCATTAGTTTGTTTTCTCCTCAGTGGATATTTGAGCAGCTTTTGGCTAAAAATGTCAAGAGGTGTTTTAAGTATTTACATGGCACGGTTTCCACCTCTGAGGTAAACCAAGTCGGCTGGTATTTGTGATGATGTTGGTGTTTACACGGTGTCTGTGCAACATCAAACACACCCTCTCTGAACACCTTCAACCTCCCCCCCCCCACAACTGTAAAGAAAACCCTTACACTCAGTCTTCAAATCCCTGGGTGGAAGAAGACTAATTTGGTTAGTTGCAGCAGGATGATAGATGTATTATGGGTAGTTTGCAAAAACAGTCATGCTTTTGGTTCCAATAAACAACTTAAAACCTGGAGGATATATTCCAGAGAAATTCCAGAGAAGCCTGAAAATGAGGCCTGTGCTTGTTTCCCCATTTACGTGATGCATTCATGTAAAATCATCTTGGGAAGTAAAGGTCATTTAAAATGTAACAGTGTAAAACTGCAGAATGAGCCTAAGATTAATTTCCAATTTAAGTGTGCTATTGTAAACATCTGAAGAAACGTCCAGAGATGACTGAAAATGTCCTTAGGTGCTAATGAATGGAATGTAAATGGATAATGTTTTTATGGGACTGTTGTGTTGGCCACAGAGCAAACCAAATACTGGCCAAGTTTTCCTGGCAGGAATGTTTTATTGGTATTCAATGATAATTAAAAAGCCTGACTTATGCATAGGCATACTTTTTAGAGAGAGGCAATGGCCGTGTGTAAATAGAGGAAAATTAATTAAATGTTAGGCATGTTAGTATGGCGCCATGGAAAGTGTACACAAGTGCAAAACACGTTGAATTCTAGATGAATCAAGTTCAAGGGTGATCTGTCATATTTTGCTTGGTTTTGACAGGACATATACAGTTTCAGTGACATGACTGAGCAATTGAGACAAATTGGGCCAGGCTCACAATATAAACACAGGAGTCTCACAACAGTTTCTGTTTTTGTTTTTAAATCTGCACTATGCCTGAAAGGTTAACTTGCTTGTTCTGTAAACAGAGGGTTTTAATGTTAGTGCTAGTGCTCTCAGTCCTGCTCTCAAATGAAGAAGTCTTAGTAGTGAAGCTAGCCAGCATGGTGCCTCAGTGCTTGTGTAACTTAAGTCGTTTCACCCGACAGCACTGAAGAACAAGATCTAAATTAACTGTTTGTTGTACAATTAAGCAGTATTAGCAAATCATTGCAGGCAGGTGCAGTAAATGAGAGAATTATTATACTAGAAGTAATTACATTTTATAAAGATGACATGTTATTTAATGTCATGTAATTTTGAGTTCAAAACAATGGCAATTCCTGGCAATGTTACGAAGTAATTACAACAAATACATCATATTGTTATATTCAGAAATAGTCCCATTACGCTCTGAAGTGTAAAAGAGAGAGGAAGGCTTGGAGCTAGATGTGTCTGATTAGGCCCTCAAGAGTGATTGTGGTCTGAATGGCTTCATAAAGCCCAGAGCCAGTTTGTTTAAACCAAATGAATCCAAGCGTGGAGGCAGGACAGTGAAATTGCAGGCCTCCTGAAAGGTGATCTGGTGGCAGATCTGTGGTCCAAGGGCTGAAGTTTACATAGGATAAATAAAAATAATGAACAAGAAAATAACAGTGCTGGTTGCCAAGTAACTGTGCATTTATCTTGTGGAGAAGGGACTGGTTTTTGTTATTGTGCATTTATCTGCCCTGTTGGGAGAACACTGCTTGTTACCGTTTACCATTAGCATACTAAACACACAAAAATTATATTTATTTGAAGTTTTGAATGGACTTTTCTAGAATAAAGCCAAAAAGGGGAGGGGGATACCTGATCATTTAACATTCTGAGAGGGTACATATTAGTATAGTAAATAAAAGAGGAATGCGGCTGCATACCAGTGGTGAGAAATTAATTAAAGACCAAAGGCAATAAAACTTTCCAAGAATACTTCATCATTGAGGTGACTTCACTCTCTGTCCATTAGACAATTAGACCTGACAACCTTGTCCTGCATGTCTGCACCAGCAGTGTGGTAATCAGCAATGTCTGTGCAAACCACAGTGTGGATTTCAACCCAGGACTGCTGAGGACTTCCATGGCTCACATGTGGTGCAGAACACCTCTGCCAGGCCTGTCAGTTCCTGTTCTAGGCCACTGCTGCCTAAATGGATGCTGATTGGATATTTGGACAGGGAAGTGTGCAAAAGGTTGACATATGAGAGGTTGAATCACTGTCTCTCCCCTATTTTACACTGTGGAGAGAAACATTGGGAAAAAAAATTCAATCCAAGCTACATGAAATCCATTATGTCTGTCGTGACGTTTTCATCATGGCCAATCAGCACTGATAAATAAGCTTATTAATCTTTATTTCCGTCATGGATTATCATGAAACTAGGATATGAATGATCCTGCTGAGGATCTTGGACTTGGGCTAGTTGGACTGAACGTTTGTGCTGTCAAATGATGACAAACTCACTTCACCCAGACCTATCCAGAGTATTATCTGTTTGGTGTCCAATCTGCTGAATACAATGGCCATTAAAGTTTAGCAAGTATATCTGCTGAAGCAATTAGAAAGAGATAACCACAGTTTGATGGCAGGATACATGTTGCTTATCATGGTAGACATACACAGACCTGTGTTGTTGCAGTGATTTTGTCATTCTCGACACAATATTTACCACAACCAAAGTAAGTGACCCAGAGCCACAAGACTAATGACTGACCGCACACTTGACAGTTTGCTGCTAGAATATCTTCTGCTGAAAGGTGAAACCCTGATATTTCCCGCTGAAAGGGAGGAAGTGTGGAAATACATGTTTGTCATCTATGGAAGTGATCGTGTGATCCAGGATGGGCACACTTCATCAGATGCAAGCGTTCTGATTCCTAGAAGACAGGAAGAAGTGGAAATGTGTGACAGCAATTCTTAGGGCTAATTTGCAGACAACCCAGGAGGGGAGGCTGACAATTGGTGGGGGATAATGTGGCCACTCAGGTCTGGCAGAGGAGAAAAGAAGACAGGAAAATGACGACAAGACTGACATCAGAGGGACAGCCTGTTTTAATTGCCTCGGCACAGGAGCCTGTGATGGCAGGCTGTTACGTGCACTGCTTCATGTCAGTGGATCATGTTGAGTCAGATAGAGGGTGCACAGTTGGGACAGAAAGAAATTTGTTCCCATGAAGAACCCAAGTTTTATTGTAAATAGTGGTGCTTCTGGCCTGAATGGATTTCAAAAACGCAATTGGCAATTTTCATGTATGGAGCCTACAAGGTCAGTTGAGTTGTGATTAATTTAGCCAGTTGGGGGCTCACAGATTTCAGGTCCTCATTTATTGTAAAATGACTTTTTTTTCTTATAATTTTCTTTATCCATTAACATATGTGACAACATTTAATGCCCTCTTCATTGACAGTATTTCTAAATTACATAGTTAGCTTATCATTTCTTGAACTTGTTAGAAGCTTATTTGGCCAGTACCTGTGGACATTAAACTTAACAGGTAAAGGGAGTGACACAGAAGCACCTTTTCAGATGTTTTTTTTATATCAAAACACAGAAAGGGAGAAGTCTGTGTTCTGCTAAATAATTTTATATTTTCTCTAACCAATTATTTAATGTAACATATTATTTACTGAAAAGTGCATAGACAAAATCAGTTTGATTTCCAAATGGAACTTTCTCTTTCCCTCTCACACCAATAACGGAACATATTCATTAAATTGTATATTTACAGTAGGCAAAGCAAACACATGCACCTTACTAATTAGCTACTTCCAACAACATTGCTTTTTTTTAATGACGCATTCAGCCACCAGTGTTCTTAAAGCTACCGTTTACTTCACTTCTTCATTGTAATGAATCTCAGACGCTTCATGTTTACACCAGCGGCAGAAGCCAGAAAAACGTATTTCTTCATAATTTACTTCTAGAGAGCTTGAGGTAAAGTAAACCACACATCTTCACACTGTTGTTCCAGTGGACTCTTCTTGGGCTTTTCCCCTCTGTAATTATACTGAAAAAGTAAATGTGCAATTATTCCCTGTCCTTCTCATATACAGTAAATGCCATTCTGCTTGCCACATTGCTACCAGGGGTGATGACAGTGAAATCTAATTGTAATTGCAAGCAGTCAGTGAATTCCTGCCAATTAACTAAGTGCAGTCCTGCGCAAAAGAATGAAGGAGGAATGCCTTTTACAAATAAACCCATGATCTATATTTGTGTGGAAGAGAAATCAGTGTGATATTATGTTATAATATAAATGTTTGCGGTTGTGATTTCTTGCTCTGTTCATTGTAAGCAGATTTGAGAGATCTCACTGACTTCCTGACACCAACACTGGTCGGGTTACACCGAGGGGCGTAAGAAGATTGTTATCATCCGGTGATCTGTCAGAGTAAATGGGACATCTTCTATACACAGGAAATGCATGAATTCCGCATGAAATGAATGGTCAGAAAGTGCAGGATAGCTGAGGATAAGTGGTTCATTCTGTGAATGGACGAAAGAGGAAAAGTGAACAAGTATTGTTTGGTCTGCAATCTGTCTTCGAGAGAGACAATGCCTCTTTGATTGTAGTCTCTGTGGCCCCCAGATTCAAGTTCAATGCCAAGGAATCAATAGTCTGTGCCACAGGGGCCCCAGTTGTCAGAGGTCAAATGAGTGGGAGGGTGTGCTGGGTGTGAGGAGGGAAATGGGAAGTCTATGTGTTTTCAGGTCAAACAGAGAGATTCCCTGTAAAGAACACCACAAAGCAGCAGCTCGCTGATCTGACCTTTCACCTTAATCATGAAATATGCTTACGACCATACTTAATTTTGACAGGGGTTCAATTAGCGTCAGAAAGCCCACAAATGAGCACAAATAGCTGCAGTTTTGCTGAGGAGATATTTCCTTTATTATTTAACTTCCTTAAACATTTCAAAGGCAGTGTCTCTTTATTCATTTACTTTTATTAAATACCTTAAATCTTCAGTGCTGTTGATACAGATAGATAATTACATACAGATGATTTTCTGTCTTCCTTCCTCCCACCTGTTTGACATACGTGTGCAGCAAATGTTGCCTATGATATTGTGTGCTATGTCTTCTACCAGCCACTCGTTGGATTTGCTGACTGTAGAAATCAGGACTTTGTTTCACTGTTTAAAAAGAAACCACTGTGCTGCACTTGCTACTGGAGAACACGAAGGGTGGCAAGGTAGCATCCTCAAATGAAGTCAAATCATAATTTGGTCTGCAAGGCCTGAACAACTGTGAGCGTGTCGCCTATAATGGATAATTGTGGTTCATACACTATATGGTCTGTAAAACAGCGCCGCAATGAATCACTCATGCCTGTCTGGAGGATGCACCGTCTGAGTATTAGCTGAGACAGCTGTCTGAGATTGTTGGCCTTCTGCCCAATGCACCGCAGTCTGGTGGTCAAACATCAGAAAGGAAAATGCTGATAACATCTGATAACCGTTTCCTGTTTGTCTGGATCTATGTAATCTTTGATTAATGTATACGTCCCATTTCACACAATTATCTAAATCATATAAACTTCCATTTCATAGGCATTACAAGGCTCAGCATAATAACTTCCAGTCCAGTCCGGCCTTTGTGGTGACAAAGATTTTCCAACATATATATATTTAAAACAAATGGCAATATTATTTAAACAAATGGGATTACATTAGAAAAAAAAAAAAAAAACCTGCCCACCACAAACGGTGCTTTCCTTAATAATCAAAATTGACAAGTGAGGGATCTAATTGCAACCACTTACTGCACGGAGGAAGATATATGGAAGGGTGTGTACTTTCATAACACAACTTTAATTATAGTGTCTGGGTAATAGTATCTCTACTGAGTCACATGCAGTATAAATGCAAGGACTGGTCTACAGGGGGATTTTTTTTTTCTATTTTATTTGATTTTTTTTTTTTTACATGATGTCTGATGTGTGACAGGAAGGATTTGTGGCCGGAAACTGTCAGTGGATTAAACGAGGGCCGAGGAAAAACACAGGCTAAATTTTATTTTTCCCTAAAACATGTGTCCAAATGAGACTGTTGCCACAAAGGAAGCCACAGTGTATCCTCAGCACACCCACAATGCTAGGTTCAGTCTGCGCGTCTACGCTGAGGCAAATGTTGGATCAAAGGCTGAGTCTGTTGACCTTACAGTGCAACCTGCATACACGACCACCTCGTTCCAGAGACTCACTGTGCATCACCGACCTATCAACTGAGACAAATATTTGACTTACTACCTGTGTTTATTTTTCCATAACTATGAAGCCAACGTGAAGAACTTTAATGACACATTCATTTTGGTTGCTTCCACAGATGTCTAAGGAAATTCCTCCTAGTTTTGCTATTGTCTGCTCTGTAGGTACTCAGATAATATGTTAAGCCTCCGTGCCTCACTTGGACAAACTTTGTGGAACCTGCGGAGGAATACTTCATTGCACTGTCGTATGAAAGAGGAAATGTAAAACACATGAAACATGAAAAGGCTGTAATTATTGTCTGAAAGCTGTGGTGAGGCTGAGGAGGGTAGACTTCGTGTTGGCTGTGAAGGATATTCCATTCACTGTGTGGTACGTACAGTACTGAGCTCCAGTACTCTCCTCCAACTATATATGTTACTTCCAACATAATACGTATACATTCTTTTTTTTTTTTTCATACAAACAGACAGCTCCTCGTATTCCTATCATGAAAAGTTAATTGTTCTTGTATGAGACGCCACTATAAGTATATATAATAACGCCATATTGTAAATTATTTTTTTTAACTGGCTGACCGAACAGAGCAGATTAATGGCTTAGACCTTGCGCTGACATGTTAATTATCCTTAAAGAAAAACTGGTTTGGTGTTAGCACCAAAGGTGGAGAAAGCTGTGAGCGATGCTCAGCAGGAGAGTCAGATTCATGACCTTCCTGGTCAAGATTTATTCCTCCTGAGTCACACAAGCAGTAACATAATCTATTTAATTGTGACAGTAAGGTATGCATGTAAAGTGAATGATATATAAAAGACACTATGCAACAAACAATTACCCTTATATGCATCAGGAAACTGCAACTGATGTATATGATTACCATTTTTTGGGGAACAGATGAATTCCCCTCTCAATGATACACTGTACAGTGTGCCTCTATGCTGTTGGGTTTTCTTTTTTCTTTTTGCTTTGTTTTTTTCTGCCTCACCCTCTATAGGAATGCAAGAGCCATTTCATCAGAGGCGGTGGAGAGCAAAAGCCCTCTGAAGTTCATGTGAAGTAGCTGCATTTATCAGACTGTGGGCACCAAAGGCTGTTTGCAGCTCTGCTGTGGCGTCCAAAAGGAATTGTTTGCATCTTTTACCACATGGAGAGTGGTGCACAGGTACGAAAAAACCAAAAAGTAAAAATAAAATGAAAAGCATGTTTATAACAACCAGTCATTTACGTAATAGCATGATACATACTGTGGTAACTTTTTTTTTGCTTTCTGTACACTGGAGTGCGTTGCATTACTACATTGCATTGTTTGTGCAAAAGCCTGAATCCTATGCTTTCTTTACAGCAATATTATTACTGCTTCTTTTACAGTCCTGGAAAACAAAGTGGGCAAAGACGTGGTGTCTCATTAATCACGTCCTGTTCAGACCTCACTATCCGAATGATGTGATTCCTACATCTAATCTTTACCATAATGGCAGTTTTATTGGTCTAGCCAGGCTCCACAGCTGTACATCATAGTGCGTTATCACGCAGTGCTACACTCTGCTCTGTTGATCAACAGGTCTTCACTACTGCCGCAAAAACCACAAAAAGCAAATGGGCTTACAGGAGGGGCCAGTAAAGTGCAATGCAGTATTTAAGAGCTGATGGGTTACTCAAGTGTACTCGAGACGTCTGCACAGCTCCTCATTTTGAGGTCCCTCACTTAGCATTCCTTCTGAAAAGGAATGTGCCTCATAAAAAAGCATCACTGATTGCTTCACTGTGTCACAGGACAGTCAATTTACTGTAGCAATGTTCTTTGATGCTGGCTATTAGTTCAATGCTTAAACTGTTGCCAACGATAGTGATGCACATTCTTTGGAAATTATTGCAGAACAACCTCAGTCATATTTTATGATTTATGTTATTTTTACATTTAAATCAATGTGTTTATTTTATCCTTATCTGAAGATCCATGCAGGTGATACAATCTGCATATCCTGACAGACAGGTAATATATCTGTAGGACTTGAGGGCCCCATGGATCAGAGAGGAGAGGCCGAGCCCAGCCCAAATGATGAACCCGTAATCCACAGATCAAAGGAGCACATTCCAGGATAACTCAGCCTGACTACAGACACGCTCTCTGACCGTCCACTTTCCTGACAAAGGAGTTCACCCACCTGCCTGCCCCATGTATGTCTCCACTATGCTCATTTCAGTTCAAACGTGCATGTGAAGGTCTGATGGACTGTGATGTCTTCACTATGTGCATTGTCACGTTGGGGATATTTATCAGCAGTGACGGCTTACGGACATTGTTTGTGCATGTCAAAATGTCAGGACTGCTGGTGGCATAGCGGGCAGAGCACACGTCCCATAAACAAGAGGCTACAGAGTCCCTCTCGGCGACACTGGTTCAGTTCCGGCCACTGTCATTTAAGGTGTGTCACTCCCAACTCTCTCTCTCCCCCGTCTCCTGTCACTCTTAAAGCTTAAAGCTATTAATAATAATATTAATAACATGTCAAAATGCAGTCCAAGACTTTTTATTGTAGGAACTATAAAAGTGGCCCTGTGAGGTTAAGTTTGAAGCTGGATTTGGTCAAAGTAATGAGGACTTTTGTGATAATAAAGGGATAAAAGCGGACTAAAAGTGGATGGACAAGCGTCATGGCTGGTGTGATCTCCAAGTAATTTTTTTACTCCCTTGAATGTGCTTCTCAAACAAAAACTAAACTTTAATAGAAAGTTAAGATTATGTCCAGCTTGGCTTTGACTTTGTCTTTCTAAGTGTAACTTGGGGAGTTTTGAAATAACTGGAATAAATGAATAAAAATTTATTGTAAAAATTCATAAAGAAAACAGTGTAAAAATACATTCTTAGGTAAAACCTTTTTTTTCCAATTTAAAAAAAAAGTTTGAAATGTGAAAAAACTGCTGCTGTAGACGAGCAGTTTTTATTATAAAAACACAGGTGACTGTTCATATAAACCTTAACCACAAATCAGCATTTTGTAGTTTTAAACTGGAGCTCTGAGTAACCTACCATGAAATATTTGCATAGCCATAAATTGAGCAAGACCGTTATCTATGGGTCTTTTCACACCTTGTTTCCTTGTTCACAATAAAACCACACACGGTGTGATAATTCAAAATTCAAATTCAGTGACGTGTTTGTATGCTTGTAAATCAGCCAATATAACTTCCAGTAAGAATTCCAGACCAGATTGGTTTATCGATTCACAGCTTCCAAAAGAAAGAAATAATGAATCTAAGATAGTTTAAAGATGATAATAAATTATTATTCCTTAGAGTTTAAACATTTGCAAAGTCTCACTTTTCCATGAAGCAGAAAAAAAAGAGGGGAAAAAAGTGCTTGACATGCCAAACAGATAAGTATTTACATAGATAAACATGGGTGACATCTTGCACCTGTTTCTACACTGTCTCAATGAAGAAACAGGAAAAGTAATAAGCTCTAATACTGGGACTGGTTTCCAGTTTAATTCAATCTTACACAGTTAAAGAATTATGAGCTGGCTGCTAGATCAGCTCTCAAAGCTGATGTTCACTCCCTCAGGTCATCAATCATTCTTGTTGTACATGATAAGTAGGCCCAGGAGAGTGAGAGGCAGCCTACAAGGTGAAAGTGAACACTAAAAACATTTTAAAGAGTGGGAACCTGAAACCCACCTGACACTAAAGTGGAGTGCACCTCCTCATTTATCCTTCCGATCTGCTTGCTCTCGCCGGGGATGATAAAAGCCTTGAGGTTGTAATCTTTTGCAACCTCTGATCTGAAAGCCAGCCTGTCAAGGATACTGTCTTGGAATCACATTTGGATTTTTTTTTCTTTGTAATATCTCCCGCTTTCCTGCCCCTGGAAAATCATCACTGACATGGCTGTGTTAGTCTTGCACATTTCTCTTTTCCCTGATGTGATATAAAAGGCTCCTCTGCCTGAGCACTTTGTGTTGCTGAAAGATGAGCTCCTTTTTCTCTTAGATTTACCTCACAATAAATATCTTTAGAGAAAGTTATTTATTAGTCTTACTTATGACTGTCTAGGTAGCCTTCTAGAGTAGATAGATAGCACAAACTCTCACAGATTTAAATTGTCATATGACATTGCATTATCTTGCAGGATACCTTTGAAAAAGAGAGGGGTCAAAGGAGGATAGCAACTGAAAGAAAGAATATAATAACTGGGATAACTAGAAGCAGAAACGGTAATTTGAGGCTGCAGCAAGAATGAGTTCACAAAAACTGGCCAGCTGAAAATGGAATAAAGATTTAACAGCATTAATCTTGGTGTCACGAAGCAAAAGCCATCTCCTGACATCATGAACATGATGGTGAGTTCAGTGTAATTCAGTGGCCTCCCCAGTCACCAGAACTGGATCCAGTGGAACACCTTGGGGATATGAGATTTACCGCAATACGCCATGTCAACGTGTAGCCAAGTCTCAGAGAAAAGCTTCCAACAACTCTAGGAAATCAAGTTAGAACTGAGGCCTTTTGGGGCAAGTAAGGCATAACCCGGGCAGCACAGCAGCAGAGTGGATAGCATTGTTGCCTCACAACAAGAACGTCGTGGGTTCGATTCCCTTTCTGTGCGTGTTTGCATGTTCTCCCCGTACTTACGTGGGTTTCCTCCGGGTACTCCAGTTTCCTCCCACCTTCCAAAGATGTTGGGGTTAATTGCTCTCTAGGTCTGAGTGTGTGTGTGGTACTTCGTCTCCTTCTGTCTCTGTATGTTGGCCCTGCGATGGACTGGCAACCTGTCCAGGGTGTACCCCACCCTCGCCCAGTGTGAGCTGGGATTGGCTCCAGCACCGCCCACGCCCCGGAAACAGTTCAGCAGTAGAAGATGAATAAATAAGGCCTGACCTTTTACCAACAGTATGTTCCTAAGAAAGCGCTTAGTCAGTGTGGTGTAAGATTCCATGTAGCCTACTGTGTCCATGCACACTGCTCACCCAGTGTAACTCCTTTTTTTCTGCTCATCTCTAAAAAAACATCATGCGTTCACAGCAGTCCTCAGATAATCCTGTTTATATTCTAACTGCCCCATTTTTATGTTTTTGATTTTGACATTTTAACATTTGCTCATCTCATTTGCTCGCACAGTCAACGAGTCATGAAGATAGCAGTTTTTAATTTGGCTTTGGCGGTTGTGTACTAATGTTTATTTGTGTCATTCTGTTTCCACCATGCAAATGTTGCTGTGACAGAGGTGTGGGAGCCGCCTGTGTTGGGATGTGGATCATCAAACAAACAGAAGTCCTTTCATCGCTTTTGAAATGGATGCAAAAACGGGTGAGCTATGATCTCCTGAATTATCTTAGCTTCAATGAAACAGCTGGGCTAAGGTAGCTCCATTAAAACCAATGCACATTACATTCACACTGTCAATTTCACTCAGTATTATAAATGTGTTGGTGTGTAATCCTTGGCAGCCGTGCAGGCATTTGCACTTACAAAAATTGCATAATGAAAAACTAAGAGCTCACTATTTATCATGTGGCATCAGTCCTTAAATAAATTGATTTCTCTCATCAGCCCGCTTTTCCTGTTCATTAAATCTGGAGTTTGGCTTATTTATTTAAAACGGGTAAGAAAACACATGCAGTCTGGAAACTCCCTCCAAGCTATGAGAGCAAGATGTAGTCTGCCTCGGCCCATGTAAAAGGTCTTTTGAGTCACGACTGTGTTGTTGTTGTTTTTTTTTTATTCTGTCCCTCTTTTCATTCCTTGTCCTTATATTTAGATGTATTGGCAAAAACTGTGCACTGTTTGGCATAAGCTGAACTGCTTCAGGCACACTAGTAACTCCAGTCTGATATCAGAGCTAAAGGGCACGATGGTAACCCCGGTCAGCTGACAGTGATACTCGAGGTGAGTGGGACATTTTTGCCCGGATTTCAATGGGGTGTAGCCACCGCTAATGTTGGAAAAAGTGTGAATTTTTCCCAGACAGAGAACCTTCTTTGGAATTAACACCTTCTTTGCTCTCCTCTTGAGTATAGACCCCAATCTGCCAGCTCTGCCTCAGTTTGTAATTCTCACCAAGTGAGGCTGCGGAGCATATGAGAGAGGATGACATGGGGCTCTCTGAGTCTCTGTATGGATGTTTTAAGTCTGTAGCGCTTGCAGCAGGATGGACCTTGACAATTCTGTTTCATAGACTTAGTGGTGCCTTTCAGATAGTGAAGTACCTGGAACTGTTCGGACAGAGACCAATGTTCCTCGCAAAAGTTGCTTTAGCGATCAAGGTCAGAGTAGTGCCAATTTAACTTTTTTTCTCTACATACATTCTATTCATGTCTTTGCGTACTGTAGCAGCTTAGCTGAGACATTTGCCTCCTTTTGTACAAGAGCTAATGAGTAACTAATGGGGAAATTAATGAATGGATGAAATGAAGCCCAGGCTGCGGGTGTTCAAATTCAGAGCAACTGTTGTTGCCCCACCTGTCACCTGGCATCTGTCACCAAGTGGTCAGCTACTGTACAGCTTGGCCATTATATACACATGAGTATAAACCTCAGAGACCCACAAAGTACACATTGTCGTGCAGTACAAACAGCTCACTTCCTCCAGCACCTCACCTACTGCCTTACTGTGCCATCTACATCTCCTGATTTACACCACTGCTATTTAGGATGCTATATAACCGTTACTGGAGGCTTATGGCTCTTATTTTCTCACAGGAATTTGAAATTCAGATTATTTTGTCGATGTTTTCGTTTTATTTTTTAGTTTATCTGTTAACGCTCTGATTGTTTTAAAGGAGTTGAAGTGCGTTGCTGTGCTACTGGATAGCTTTCTCTCTCTCTCTCTCTGTATGTGTGTGTGTATTACTTTACTTATGCTCCTGTTCCATCCAGTAGCTTACTGAAATTGAAAGTGTGTGTGTGGTCCATTCCATTGGTGTTTACAGTCTCTGGTCAGAGTCGAGGATGTCAGCGGTGAGGAGTGTGCAGCATGGCACTGGGTGTGGGCTCAAAAGATGCCAGTGCCATGGGCCAGAATCAGCGCCACGAGACAGGCAATAGTGCCAACCACGGGCACACAGGAATCCATACTGCACCTCGAAAAGCAAAACCCACTCTGATAATCCAAGCAGAAAGAGAGAAAGCACAGAGAGCTGCTCACATATTTTGCTGCCCGCAGCTACAGCAGTATTTCTGTGCTTCCTTGTTGTTGTCTGCATGCATCGTGAAGAAGCAGGAAGCAAAAAACTAGTCTCTCCTGCTCTCCCTAAGCCATTTCGGCTGCAAAGTGAGGCACACCCACTAGGGAGAGGCATGTGGCATTTGGTGGGGTGTCTGGCCTATATTCTGGTTCATGCACCGAGCCAGGGCCTGTCTTAGGGCATTGCAGTGTTTCCTGACAGCAGAGCCAGTGTACACTTTTGAAGCAGCAGACCTGTTCAACTGCAAACTATTATGATGTTCAACTGCTTGTGTTGTTTGAGTTTAGAGGGTGGAAAAAACTAAACAGGGGGTGTATGTGTGTGTTGATGTGGGGCACAGGGGGATGTAGTCAGTCTTCTAATAATCTCCAATAACAGCAGGAGTGTCCACAGGTCCTGCCTAAGTGTATTCAGCAGAGGCAGCATTCAGCTTGTGTGATTTTTTTTTTCTCTCTGGCTGTGTGATATTTAAATTTGCAAATGCAGGCAGAAGGTAGACAGCCTTTTTCACCCGAATCAACACCTCTGTTTAAACAGTGATGAGGAAACGACTTTTCAGTCAAAAGGACATTTGTCTTCAGATGAGCTTTTGTGCAAATACAGTTGCTGCTGTTCATTCAAAGACAGATTTAATGGTGAAGAATATGCAATAAAACATTGTAAATAGTGCCATAATGTATCGGAGGCCTAGTGTTACAGACAACAGAAGTGTGGACTCTGTTCAATAGATATAAAAATCATTTATCATGAAAAATTATTCCAACATATTGTTAAATTCACCATGGACTAAACATATTTTTCTTATTAATTAAGATCGTGAATAAAAGACACTACACATTTTTAATTAACTGCAGATAGTCAACTCCCAAACTGGGAAATACTTTGCTGTAAAATCAGCGGAGGTATAATGTTCCTGTTTGAGTTTAGTGTATCGTTTCATAACTCACAGCCTCCAGTTGGGTTTAATAAGTCAAGTCACCTGGAAAGATGCTTGTTTTGCCACCTCCATAAAATTGATAGGGAATTTGCTGTTTTTCCAAACCTCTCAGGCGAGTTCAATACTTTGGGGAGGCCTAAGCTACTATTACTACCACTTTTACACATTTGCCTCACAAGTGATGTGGGTTGAATTAAATTGCAACATTATATCTTCAACTGAGGGCTTAGCTTATATAATGGGGAGCCCGTTACTGGCATTTTCAGAGTCCTCAATCAGAGTAATAAATTGGGCTTGATGGCTAATTTTAGCTGAAATCCAATCCTCAACAATAAGTTACAAGCCTTGCGGGACCTTTTAGTCAAACTGTGTCTGGCACTGCCACAGTTGAAACGAGCCTTTTAAATAAATGTCTTTCCCAAAAGTTGCATGTTTTCAAAGTGCTGCTCGTTCCAGATACAGGGGTCACACAAATAAAGTGAAGTTTCCCGTGTCTAACACCTATGTTGATTTGTACTCCATGTTATTCACGTTCTCAAACTCAATCAGCACTCTAATATCTAATTTCGCATTTAAGGAATTTTTGTGTGTTATCACAGTAAAGTTATTGAAGGTCCCCTGTCTGCACTACACTCGCCCCCCCCCACCCCCCTCCTCCATCTGCCAACCGCACCCACCCGCCGCTGATGTGTAGACAAGCGTCTCCGTCAGTGTGATTTCACTGTATGGCCCTCAGTCAGTGCATTAGCTGTGACGTGATCATGATTAATGTTAATCACGCTGGATTTACTGTGTGTTTATTTTATGGCGCAGTTGGCAGAGTGGAGCTCGGCCCATCTATGAGAGCTCCTGCTGGCAGCATAAGGAGGTGGACTGGGGGATTTGGGTGATGTTTTCCTTGATACTCGGCTGTAACGTTGGCTTGTCTGACGAGCTTGTGGCCGAACAGAGGTTGTGTTGTCAGTCACGAGTGACTGCAAACATTTCCTGCCTGCTGAAAACTCACTGATTTCTCAACTCAAGCTGTCTCCTTTGATAAGAAGACATGATCAGATCTCACGACACTCAGCACAGTCGCTATTCTGTGAATTCAAACAACGGTCATTTGCCTCCGAGTCACATTCTGTGGCATGTTGAAGCTGAAGTGCAACGTACATCTCAATTTAGTAAAATCAGCCTGTTGAGCCACATGGCTCTATCATAATCCTCAGCATTGTCTCTTGCTGCTTGGTACTGAGTGGCACAGAGGGGGCCAGGTGTCAAAAGACAGTGCAACACTGCCACCATGTTGACCATGTGTACTACAGTGTAATTAAAATCACAGCAAACTGCAAAGCATTTCTACGGCTTATCCCAAATGATTTCAGTTTTGTTTTGACAACAGGCAACAGTTCTCTTGAAGGAGGTGAGCCCGAAGACGATAATAACTGTAACATCCAGAACATGTCGTTTTTTTCACCTTCAGCCTATCATTGATAGAGACAACTGGGTCTGATGTTTAGTGAAGCAAAAATGAAGCAGTAAATGAGAAGAACACAATTCTGCATCAAATTGCCTGTATTTCCTTTCACCAGCGCCACTTCAACATGTGTGCGCTCCAGTATTTGCTCCAGCCATGCCCTTTAAAAAACATAGAATAACAGAAAAGGCTCAGATAAAATCCCAGTGTGCATTGTATCTGCCTTGTTTACACTGACGGATTCCCTTACCACTTGTGTTAAATGTAGCCCTCCGTGTTATTCTACCAAGCAAGAAAGAAAACAATTACTGAAAATGAGGCTGAGTTGAGAGGAGGCCTGTGTGTAAAATAACAAAGAAGTGTGACTGTTTGGATCTGATAAGCCCTGTCGAGTGTTTCCTCTAATGCCTCTGAAAATAAACAGCTGGGTTTATGAGGTGAATGGAGGCTTGGTTTGGGTCCTAACCGCTGCTGCAGCCCGGGAGCTTGTTTTAGGGGCTGGACCGGCCAGGAGCGGTAAAGGGCCCCCATCAGTAGCTGAGGCGCCGAGTGAGTTAAACAGGTTAGTGTGTTGGCCGTCTGAACCTGCTGTGATACACGCTCTTATGCAGAAACACGACACGGGCAGGACATATACATAAAAACACATGTACAAGCAGATACAACAAACAGACAGGAATAAGAGCTGCGGCGCTCTCAGCTGCAGGCAGTATACTTCTGTCATCAACAGGAGGATTAAGACACTCGGCATGATAATGTACTACATAGATGTCATATTTGTGATGGCCCTGCTTGTCAAAAAGAAAATTTAGGCTTGACAAGACCGCATTCCTACAGTACAAACCTCGATGTGAAAAATTGTCTGTCAAATCTCTCTGGAGATTATGCTCATTGACTAAAATACTGGAAGTTTAATTGACTCCTCAAAAAATGGTAATTTGTTCAACTTTTCAATAATTCTAACCATGGTTTCATCTCCTCATTGCACAACTTAGTACAACACAATATTGTTTAATGTGCTTAATAGCCCCTGAAGAGGACCTCAAGTACACCATAACTTCTTTTACCATCATATTCATTCATTTAACATTATGATAAGTGCAAATTCAGCGTTGCTAATGTAAAATTCTTGAATAGAAGGATTAAACCTAATTAGACTGTTCATATTTTAGTTTTATCCAGCATTATGTAAATAGTTTTTTATTATTATTATCACTCACTTTTGCTGACTTCAACATAACATCATCACTGAGCTCATCTGCATTCCTGTGAGATATATGTTACTGAGGAAGTGTTTCTCCACTTATTGGTCAAAAACTACACACTGTGTGTTTTGAAGAGAAAATCATGGCATGAATTCTTATCATCTGGTGTTTGTCTGATCTTGCCTCAGTGTCTGAACCAGCCAGCCAAGCTGACTCTCACATCTTGGTGCCACTGAATCACCTTGAGGTATGGGTTGTGTTGAGCCTGGCGAAAACTGACCTCAAACCTTTAAACGATTCTAAAAATAGTGTGTTTCAGCATGTCTGCACCCTCAGCCCCACTCAGACCTCCACACCCAGCTGGTGTCATACCTGCATGTCACAGTGCAGCAGGTAAAAAAAATACATCCTCCTCGATCCTACTTAAGATGTGTGTGTTAAAAGCTTATCATAATTTATACAGTTTAATGGAGCATTTTGTTATTTATTTAGAACAATACAACGAGTGAAAACAAGTGGTTGGTGGTTAAATTTCGATGAGCCAGTGCTGTATATTTTCTATCAGAGAACACATCGCAGCATCTTGCCCTGAGCCAACTTCCTTGACATTATCTCCTTGCAAGACAGCAAGAATGAGGAAATTTCATCGTCAAACAGGTAGAGACAAGACCAGGCTGCCAGCACACAGGAAATTTCAATTCATTCATAAAACCACAGAAAACAGGACATGCTTTATCATCTCGACATGTTCAAAGTTCATCCTGTCCTAATGACGTCTTCTTTTCCTCGGTTGCAGCTTCCAATCTTTCCAAAGCCTTTATCACTTTGAGACTTAATGGAATTCGTAACAGATTAAAAGCTTATATTATTTTATATACATGCATAAAGTATTAAGTATACCACACACAGAGCTACAGCCTTGACAGCACAGATGGACAATGAAATGAGGTAGACGTCTGGATTGAGGCCAAGAGACAGAATGTCCCAGATCTGTCAGTTTAGAGTGAAATGCTACGTATCAGGTCAAGACATTGTGATAATTATGCACGATTCCTTTGTCAATATGTGCTAAAATAATTATACGGCATGGTTTATTCTTGTATAGAAGGCAGCATTTTAGGTTTAAGCAGAAATTTTAAACTGCCATGTTGTTTAAAAAAAGAGATTAATATTACCTCAAGGCAAAATATTTAATGTAATTTATTTTTTTTGTGAATCTAACAACTAAACTGTAATGTGCAGTACCAGCTGACAGGAGAGAAATGATGGTAGTTGGTCAGTAACACTCTTTAGTGCTTCCAGCAACATGGTTTTTGAGGAAGTTTGGAGCCTTGCTTTGGCTCTGATTGCCCGTTTGAGTTCATGGGTTTAAATAAAGACACTTAATCAAAGGAGCTCAGTGGAGTTTTTTCCCGGACTCTGCAGGACTTTGCCAAGACCTAAGGCAGTCACATCGCTGGATTGGAGGAAAAATATTCCCCTCAGATTACTGCATGACTCACAAAAACAACTGCTGTGAGAGAAATATGATATGCATATCATTTAGATTTTAACATAACATGGCGTTTATGCCAGATTTTAGTCAAGTCACTGTACAGCGTAGGTTCAAGGCACGATTGGGAATTCTATTTAAATTCACATACACAGCTGAAAATTTTAAACTGTTTCCGTCCACTACTGTGATGCACAAGTCAGGAAGCGTTTGGGGCAAGCAGCTGTTGGTTCATCCTGGATTCGAAGTCAAATGTAAAATGAGCAAAAATTATATGGAAGGACAAGGCAAAATCATTTGGTATTTGTGTTTATAATAGTTTTTATTGTTATGAATAAATTTAGTTGTACTTATTTTAGCTGAAGCTATGGGTGTCCTACACTCGGCCACTTTATGTTTTTACAAAACAACAGCACTTCCAGAACAGTCCACATTCAGTGGCTGATTCTCTTCTAAATAGGAATCAATTAAAACTCTGAAGAAATTTCTGGTGGTCCATTTTTTATTGTCTTGACACATTCTACATTTCTGTTTACAGGGTGGGCAAGGCTGTCTGCCCACACCATATAAAAACGGCTTAACACATCAGGAAAATAAAATGCCGTTGGAAAGCACTTGTCTTCCAGGGCAACATAAAATCCACCACCTCTACTCAGGACTAATTGGCTGTTAACACCGTTTTAACAAACCTGAGCTCAAGTGTTACACTGATGTGCAAATGAACAGGCGTTAATAAAAGAAGACGTCAATCACTGTTGGCAAAATGGAAACTA
The DNA here is from genome assembly GCA_034769265.1 of Remorina albescens. NCBI lineage: Eukaryota > Metazoa > Chordata > Actinopteri > Carangiformes > Echeneidae > Remorina > Remorina albescens. The sequence goes on from CM068493.1 coordinate 9,067,699, forward strand.
GTAATCAGGCGAATGTGGGTGTTGAGCGGCGTTGTTTTTGTTTTACATAGATGACATCACAAAGGTAAACAGGTCTAATTATTATATTTTTTTTTAGCTACAGCATGCGCAACACACTTCTCTGAACTGTACAGAATGTTCACAAAGGCGTACCGTATCATGTTTCTGGTTTAGGGTAAATATTTCACAATTGAGTGAACGTATTTAAAAGAACAAAAACTACAATTGTATTCAGAATCACATCAGTGTTGGAATTAGTTGTCAATGTCTCTGCTCCAAAGATCAAATCATTAACTCCCAGCTCATATCCTTTCTGAGTCACTAGATGTCTGAATCTCTCATGTCAGCATGAGGGCTTTTGGATGCACCCGAACAGACAAATATAATATCCAATGTACTGCGTAATGGCAGCATGTACTGCTGTGTCTGGAGGAAAACCGGTCTCTGAAGTGCACAGTGCTGACGTATTCGCTCCAATCCAATTACTGTGTGTGCAACATGTTATCTGTCGCATCCACTGCTAGACTTGACTGAATCAAACTGAGAGTTAAAAAAAAAAAAAAAAGAAAAACTAGTTTTTTAGAGGGTTATTTTTAGGGTCTCATGACGCACATAGGTGATTCTCTAAGGATGTCTTTCTTAAGCGCACAGTGAGAAAATCCCATTCAGTGAAACAGAAATCACCTTGTTCGGAAAGCTGGCCAACAGACAAGCTTCTTAGTTTTCACATGGCGTCTAACAAAGTCATCCAAGCTGTGGCTGTCTGAGATTTGCTCATTGTTTCACCCAGGTAATTAAAGGGCAAGCCAGCTTTCTGCATGGAATAAATTGGCTCCCAATAATGCGTCACACTTTTAAGGAAAAAGGCTTATCATCTGAATAATTGATAACAAGATTGGTTACACAATGATGTTATAAATCTGAATGTGCTGACTACTGTCTGTTGAGTGCAGCCATGGATTTCAGAAAATGTGAACAGGGTAATGTTTCACAGTGTGTTGAGCAGGCAGGTTTCTCATTTTACCCCCTATGGGTGACTGGGAGTGTAAATGTCACTTTGAATTGATGAAGTGCTTTCTGAGCAGCCTTGTCAAATAAAGAATCTCAGTTTCAGCAAAGAGACTGAATGATCCATGTTTGTTATTTTATCCCACGTGTTAATAGAAAATGTCTTTCACTTCAAGTCATTGATACATAGTTTTAGTTAAGTTTAGATGAATTATTCCACACGTTAGAACAACATTAACTTTTACAGCAATTAAAAAAAGGAGACAGGGTGGGGGGCAAGTTGATTAAGACCTTGTGAGACAAAGGTCCTGTTAAGCTATACAAAGTGCAGGTGACCAACTCGTGTTCAAGTCATGTGGCAGGCTGTCAGGCTACAACCTGAGGCCTGGCTGATTGTTAACACCCCACAGTGAGACCTGGTGCCCTGGGCTATTAGTCATCCTGACAAGCATGGCATGTGTGCCACTCTCTCTGGTCATGACACACTTGTTTCCACCATCTCCCCTCCCTCACTTACTGCTCCAGATCTGATATTATTCCTAACACATAGTGGCAAGAGTGACACAAGACCACTGAACCGAAAACAGCACCTATCAGTTACTGATGAAAGCAGCCTTTTACCTTTTTTTTTTTTTTTTACAGCACACTCAGTGAGTAAAGAGACCGATGGGGCTTAAAGCAATATTAGAGCTGATGAGGGGCGAACTTCTGAAGAGAGGTACAGCAGTGCAAAGCTTTGAGTTTGGTCAAAGGTTTAGAAAGTAGAGGAGAGAACAAAATCAGAAAGGAAAAAAAAGTAAAACACAAAAAGATATAACTAAAAGCAGACACATGGTTCACATTGAAATTGCTTATTAGATGGTTAAAAGTTCACTATTTTTCCTTTTACTAATCCCAGGTATTTTTGTTTCCCTGGGATATACTCTACACAAAAGTTTGTGTTCATTTCACAGAACTCAATAATACTGTTGTATACCTGTAGGCACTAATCCAATACAGTAATGTTTTGAATTGAATAATTCCAAAAGTGTAAGTCAATGATTACACTAAATGCTAATTACAGCTAAATTATTTCCTGGTGCTTCCACAAGAGCACAGATCTATTTCATACTATTCATATTTAAGTTATTGGATACTTAAATGCTAGAAGTAGGATATCTAAGAACAAAGTAAAAGTTTGCATTCAGTGCTTCTCCGATAAAGAATGACCATTGTGATTTGAATTTAAGGCTTCTCTTAAAGACTTTTTGAATAACGCAATATGACAGCAATGCTCTAAGAGGATTTTATTTGTCTCAGGTACGTTCACTGACCTACCTACACAAGGACATTTCAAGCATGTGGATTCATCTTTAACATTGTAAGAGGAGGAGGTGCCGCTATTAAAATTCAATCAATCTGATTTATGTTGCCATCGATACACTTCATTTGCCGATCCTAAGTCTTAAAACAGCCGTGGGACTATTGTTTTTTGTTCTTTGGATGTGACGCTTAAAAGTTGACCTGGGAAGGGCCACTGCATTTAAGTAAGAAAAAAAAAGAAAAAAAAAAAAACGAGTGGGAAACCACCCTCACCCTGGCATGTGAGATGTTATGTCCTTGGCATTACTCAAACTGAAGGCATACAACAATATTTACATATCCAGTTAGGAACATATTGATGCACACTGATGCCCAATGTTGACTTATTTTGAGGTATAATACTTATTTTTTTCACACTGGATTGTGTCTGAGTTGCCATTTAAGGCTTAGCCAGCTGCAAGAAATATAACCAGTGATTTAATATTAGACAAGGCAGGGATTCAGCACACTGGTAAAACCATTAAGCGCTTTCGTCTCTTTCATCATTTCCAGGATAGGAGGGCTTGCATCGCCTGCCACAGAGAGGAGACGCTGATCAGCGGATCAAATTTGGGGCCCATAGATAATGTATGTGGTTAATTTACAGCTTGGGGGTTTCTTAACCTTGTCCTGCGCTGGTCCTGAGGAGACTTGCAAAGCCGAATTCAAAAACTCTGAGGTGTAATCAGCAATCAGAAAAAGGAAGCCGGATGTCAGGCTTTTATAAATGGTTTCCTCAAAGGAGTTTGATTTACTGTCCTGTGCACAAGTGAACTTACAGTGTGTGTGCGTGTGGAGGTAGTGAAGGGGAAGTATAGGGGATGCTTAAAGAGCTGGGTGAGCACAGAACTACAAATTACATTTCAAAGAACAATAACTTAGAATCAACTCTAAAATTTTGGTGTCTGAGGATTAGATTTATTTTAGGTTTGGTAAGCATAAACCATCACAGGCAGTGGAACGCCCTTTGACCCTATTATCTTTATAGAGATCAGCATCTGCTGCAGCTGTATTGGGAATAGAGTGATGTGAATTTTGGAAGCTGAAGTTCTTGTTGAAACATATAAAGCTTGTTTGGTTTTATTTTCATTTAAACCTCGACGTTTGGAGAAATAATTGCTCTCTTTTGATTTCATGGTTTTAAATATACAGTATTCATGTTTATGTATTTGGCTCCTAATTTCTCCTGCTCTTGCATTGTTTCCAAAATTCATCGTAAAGTGCTGACTCCTGCTTTCAGTAAAATATTATTTTCATTGGCCATTTAGAATTAAAAACACACCTTTTTTCTACATTTCTTATTTCTTTACTCACTTTTTCAACAAAAAGCAGTAATAAAGCAGCTAAGCGCCACGATATCTTACTCTGCTGTTTACTGTATATTATTGCTGTATAACTAACACATGAGGGCAGCACGACGGCATGGTGGTCAGCGCGTTTTCCCCACAGTGCGTGGGTCCGATTCCCGGGCCTGGTGCCTTTCTGTGCGGAGTTTGCATGTTCTCCCCGTGTCTGCGTGTGTTTCCTCTGGGTAATCCAGTTTCCTCCCACCGTCCAAAGACATCATGTCTAGGTTAACTGGTGACTCTAAGTTGTCCGTAGGTCTGAGTGTGAGTGTGAGTGGTTGTTGGTCTCTGTCTGTCTCTGTGTGTTGGCCCTGTGTTGGACTGGCGACCTGTCCAGGGTGTACCCTGGCCTAATGGGAGTTGGGATTGGCTCCAGCATCCCCCGCAACCCCGAAATGGAAAAAGCGGGAGAAGATGAATTAATGAATTAACACATGTCATATATGACATAATAAGCCACTTTACTAGAGACGGGCCAGGCCTTTGGTGTTTTATGTTCTTTTCCTGCCTGGCTGACCATTTAGTGATAAAAAGTTATTACCATCCGTCTCTTTCACTGCCTCATGACACCCCTGGCAGAAGAAATGGGTTTTATTGAGCTTCTTTTGATTTTGGATGAGTTTGTCCCTGACCCGTGCTGACCTTTCAGCATGAATTTAATTGTACCTTAAGGCAGGTACACAGTGTGACCTTGGCCAAAACAGAAAAAACAACACAGATAACAGTCTTAAATGAAATGGACTGTGACACAGGAATATAAAGTATCTGCACTTTACTGCTGTTTAGAGAAAATAAAGCAAGAAGGAAAAAGACTGAAGTTTGTGGAGTTCCAGAGAAATGTAATTATTGGTTTTAAAATAGAGAATCAGGTCTACTTAACCATCTCGTGTTTCCTCACTCTTAGTATTGCTGTTGTTTATCTCAGTGTATGCATTTCCAAGCACTATTTTTTGTTGTTTTGGTATTTTTCCCCATTCACCACACTGTAAATTTATCAAGTTATACATCTGTGACATCAAATAAAGATCATTTGAAATATTAGATACTGAGGTTCTGGGTTGAAATAATGTTACATAAAGAGTCTTGTGAGTATTTAAGTTATTTTTGTCTACAACATGTTTAACCGTTTTTAAAAAGGAAGCTGTTTCCAGTGAGGGGGTGAAACATTGTCCTCATTAAAATGTTGGTCTTTGCTAGAAAACATCAATAAACAAACTATAGTGAATCCAGAAACACATTTGTGTATAACTTATTGGTCTGCAGATGTCATGGCATGCACATTTATTCCTGTGTCCTCCCCGAGGGACCTTCAACAAAGTGGAATAAGGGCACAGTAGTCATATTTATGGAAATTATGTGGGCGAGCATCTCCTCTGGTGTTCAGGCCTCTCAGCGGGTGCCCTGCAAACGCAGACAATGATCTCTCCAGCAGCTGTCTGACTAAGACAGATCTGGGAATCTCATCAAAAGGCCACCGTAGGGTTTCCAAAACAAAATGCGGCAAACATATTTCTATCACTCCTGTTGGGATTGGTGTTGATGACATCTGGTTTAATTGAAGGATATGTTGATGAGAGTTTCCTCTGCAACATCTCTATGTGGTTAACGGTCAAGAGCAGGGCAAGTACTGGATTAGACTCATTTTAAAGTTAACATTACCGAAATCTGGATTTATTCTTGTACATTTGCCCAATAATAACGTATTCTATCTAAATAATGTGAGGCTGTCTGCAAAAAGATCAATTGCGATGACTTTAAGAGCAGTGTGATGATGTCACAATGTTTCTTTAAGAGGTCTGAGGTCATTAGAGATCTAGATTTGAAAAAGTGGCTACAGACTTAGCCAAGTTCATTACACATCCTGGTTCAGGGTTATGAAAGACATTGTATCTATGAATAATCATAGTAAGCAATAATAATTACAATAGCAGTCACCACATACAAGCCCATGAATGTTCAACTTCTTATTTTGGATGACATGTCATTTATTAGTAATTAGGAAGTGTGTTTTCTTAATGTTAAAATTCAAAAACTGGTGAAACATTGACATGTTTTTATTTGCTATAAAATATTAAAGCTACAAAATTTAACCTATTAGAATTCCCCTATTTGTCTTTCTATTTTATTTTTTTTACTTTCATTTCTTATAATTTTATAATTTTAGCAGCAACTCACAATAGTTTCCATGAATTTATCACATTTATTTCAACATCGTCACACCGTCTTCTTTTAGAGAGAGAGAGAGAAAAAAACAAAACAAAACTGAGCTTTGCTCTCCAAGACCAAAACAAACTGGCCTCTCAAGAAGTTGCAAAGTCTGAATGACTTCACAGTATTCAGGAGTTGACCCAGACAAAGGACCTGTACACAGTTATTAAAAGTATTTAAGTGTGCCAATACTCTATCAAATTTCCCTGAGCGAGCAGCTTATCATAGAGCAAAAAGTTTGGTTATGTTGTTAATCTTGTAATTATGACGGCAGGTTTAGTTAATCTTCATGGCATCGCTTCAAAATGAATTAAAATGAGACTTTACTCTGCTGGAAAAAATAATATATATATAGAGAGAGAGAGGGAGAGTGACAAGATAATTTACAAATGTCTATACATCATTACGAAAAGCTGAAATACACAAGTGTTTCTATAGTATCTGGGGTTTGTATTCAGCCTCGCATTAGTCTAAGAAACTTTAGGGCAAAATAATTTCATTGTCCTTCTGCTTTTTGGATGAAAATAATTGTATAAGCTTTGTAATTTTAACACAACTAGTTTACTATATAAATTTTGGGAATGAGGAGGAATGTTTTTTTTTTTTTTCTGCAGAGTTGAAATGAATTAATGAAGCGAGGAAGGCCCAGACAGGCCTTATATGATGACGGCAGGTCAACCTTACTCTGGAAAAGTCATACTGAGACACAACCAACAGACAAGAGCCAAAAAGAATATTTACACAAAAGCAGTGAATCACCGTTTTGTGTGGGTTCGCCCGAGGCAGGCCACTCTTCTTGCATTTAAATCAGAGGAACACATAATGAAATACGTGTTCAACTCATGACGTTTTAACTATCAATGCTGAGCGAGCCAAACGCAAGCATGTCACCAGTATTGATGATTTTTATTTATTCTCTTCTGCTGCAATGTTATAAAAGCAGATAACGTGTCACGTCCGTAGCTGATTTAAGCTTAAAGAACTGAAGTATTTCATAGTTGTGAGGACTGTATTAGCTCTTGACCCATTGGGGTGAGAATTCACATTCCTCCTGAAGCCAGGATGGATCTGCACTGCTTTTCCTTGGGATTGAATCCACATTTCTGCCTCCTGAAAGTGGCGGCCTCTCACTGATTTTTGACAGCCTTATGCGTTAGTTTATATATCAGCCATCTCACCTTTTTCAACCTGGCGCGGACGGCAGGCGCCGATGGAAATACAGGGTGGGTGCCACTGACCGTCATGCCATAGCACTCTCTGGCCTCTCTCTCCTTTACCAGCAGGCAGACAGGAAGGGTAAAAACTGGGCCCTCACTAAAGCGGACAAATGCTGTTTCAGTCCATGTAACCTGAGTGCCAGGGGAAAACACTCTATGAATGACAGACATTTCATTGCCGCATGTATCTATTAATCACAACCTTAGCAACTCTTAAATCTCACTCATATTTTGCTATTTCTGCGTTTTCATCTCTCCAAATGCAAAAAGAATCAACCAGAAAAAAAATCACTGCTAATAGGGATTTAAAGGAGTTGAGCAGTAATTTAAGAAAACTACCAAGAAGGCAAAGGCGATCCAGCGTCCCTTGGCATTTTAGAGTACTCCACAAAAGTGCATGATGACTGCCAGGGAACTTGGTTCACTGTTTTCTTTTTTCTTCGGTTACGTGCGCCTTCCCATTTATCACTTTTTGGCAGCCACAATCTCTTCTCTGTGGACATCCCAGGGTCTATTTAATACATTGTCTATCAACACTCAGCACAATCTAAGTCCCAGACTGGCCAGGGACCAAACCTCACTGACCAGTCCACAATAACTGCCTAATTTGGCCAAATTAAGATGGAGGGTGCTGAAGAATTTCATCCATCATGTGCGGAAAAGAAGAAGAGGATCATTTATTAAAATTAATATTTCATTTTGTTATTTAGTTATTATATTTGTATTGAGCCTGGGTCCTGAGTGCACATCATTTTTTGTATGTGGTTTTATACAATGACAATAAGGAATCTATATTTATATCACAAATTATTAACTCTTAAACTGATATTAGCACCAAAAATATCATCTCTTCAAAGATCTTCTATCCAAAAGACCTTAACATGTCCAACTGGCACTACTATTACACTTTCCCATGAGACTCCCTGCACTTACTTAATAGATGTAATATTAAGTAACACTAAGTACTGAGGCACTGTACTTTACGGAAGCTTCTCTTATTTGCCTTATTATGAGCCACTTTGGATAAAAGTCTCTGCCAAATCAGTAAATATAAATATAAATATAAATGTAAATATGAAATGAAATGGAAAAACATAATAATGTGTTTAACGGGTACCGGAAGGTAAGAGGAAATACAGTCTTCATCCATTAAAATCAAAAATAGCTAATTTGGGATTATATAACAGTTTTATAAATGTGTTTCTTGTTTAACATGGTCGAATTTTCTAAATATAGCCAATTAATTGTATAAGATCCACATTCATTTTAGAATGCATACCTGAATATAAAGTCAGTCCTGCAAATTAAAAAAAAAAAAAACTGTTATTGCTAAAGTCTCCTATGGTAATATTTTGAAATGACAGCAGCACTGTAAGTGTCGAACAAACAGTGAGAAACAGTACTGTATCATATGGCTCATCTTTATCTGATCCCTATGGAGTTGCTCCCTCTAGTGGAGCAAAGGAGTTGTTTTTGTATATTCCATCACTCCAGAGAGATTTGGACCTGATAAATCTGAAATAGGTCTTTCAGAGTACAACTACAGTGCCATAAACATATAGATTTGTGCTGCAAATAGAGTTATAGAATAACACCTCCCTCAATAAAACTCTAACATTAAACTGAGAAGGGATCTGGGATAAAAAGAAACTTTGTCACAGCCTTAAGGTTCCTCGTGTACCCCTGTGTTTATATGTGTTATCAATGAAAACATTACCATGGCATAATACCGTCTGAGGCCTATTAAGTTAATTTCGGTTTAATTGTTGCATCTGGGGAATCATTAATTAGTCAATCAATCGCCTGCTGCAGTGACAAGGCGCCTGGGCTGTAGGGCGCAATGGAAACCACAGCTGGCCATATGTAAATGGGAATTAATTAGCAAGCTTACGTTTCAGCCCCCGTATTTGGACTGAAAACATTCCCAGGAGTCCAAGCCAGGGGCAGGAGAGTCTCCACCAGCCTGCTGTGGTCACATCCCATCTCTGTCGGACAGAATAATTTCACCTCATTACCTCTGCCATGTATAAATAGAAGTCTTTCCACCCAGGAGCTCTTTAACGACATGTGCTCTTTAAACACCTACAATTAACCCCTTGTGACTAGGGCCTTGTGTCTACACCCCCCCCTCAATGTAGCCTGGTACTCTCCAAACTGAGCATGGTCCCAGTGGATTACACCCCATTCTCACTGAACCCATACACCCCATTCAGACTCAGTCCAGTCCGCTCAGCTCATGTTCATTAAACAGCCATATATCTTATGTTGTATTTTTCCTCCAGCAGGATTTATTGGGTGACTGATAGAGTTTACAATGTGTCTTGAGTGGCACAAAACACGTCATGACAATCTGTACACGCATCGTGCTTTGCGTTTTCTTCCCTGAAACATATAAGCCCACCCTTACCCCTACACACCCATGGACACACACACTCAGGGGGGGAGAAAAAAAAAAAAAGAGGAGAAGAGCTGTTGTCATGTCAAGTGTATGATTTTCTTTTATGAGCCCGCTGTAGCGTGTCATGAGGCGGTTCAGTCCGAAACAAGATGAAAAAAGAAGTTCAAACTTTGTGATACGGCTCCCCGGAGTGCCTTGGTAGATGTTATTTGTGGCTGGTATCCAGCTGATGGACTATAACATGCTTGACATTATGGCTCTTCAGATAGAAACATATTGTTTTTCCAAGCCCAGGGGCGCTCCCCACATCTCAATCTCTCCATCCTGGACATTTGTGAGGAAGGTCTGTGCTCGTACACATGAGGTAAGTGCTGCCATACACAATGGCTCCATTGGAGTATGGACTGTGGTTTCTTAGGAGTAAGGTGAGTTTAGTGACATCGAGAGTTGAGCATATAAGTGTCTCATCTTTCCATTTGTATGGATCCTAAAAAATGAACCAACTTAACAAAAACAGTCAGCTTCTTCTTTTCAGACTCATTCAAATTAACACATACTTATGTAATATATGTACATATATGTGTGTGTGTGTGTACACACATACATCTGGGCCTTTCAACACTGCCATATGGCTGAGATATAGCTCTTAGTAACAGACTGGGGACATACTTGCTTCCTCCCAACGGCAAATAATTCAGTCAAGTGCTACCTCAGAAAAGGTGAAGCTCACAATGGATTTCTCAGATATTCAGCACAACCACAGCTTTCCTCACCCACAGCACCACCTATAATCACTGTGTCAAACTCTGGCTCTGCTGCGACCTCAGACAAGTTGTTCTTGGACAGGTACCACACCAGTGGCGGGAGTTGCCTGTGCTAAAGCTGGCAGTGTCAAGGACTTTTCCCAAAACTGATGTAAGAAAAAAATACTGTGGCACAATCAACTCGAACAAGTTAGAATGACTTCTTTGGTCACTGGTTAGTTTGTCATGTGCCAGCAAGTGACCAGCCAACTAGACTAAGCTGCAGCTTTCTTCATATGAGAAGTGATGACAACTGGAGTGAATGGTGCGATCAAACCGGAGTGGAGATATGCCATCTGTGGAATTACTGTCATACACATTGAGGCATCTGGACTCTTTGTTTTCTTGTCAACAAAATTTAGACAAAGGTTTGTATCTTTAAGTCACTTAATACCTGAGTATTTGGAGAGAGGAATAGTATGATGAAATATTTCAAGCTGTTCTCAGATGTGCTATAAAAAAAAAAGGATAGTTGAATTTTATTAAATATGTACAACACATAACTGTGTTGAGGACTACACTGTATATGGGGAAAATTTGCAATGGCTACAGTTGCAAAGGTTTTGAAGCCAAACCCTAAATTCTGATCTGAGTCTCAGGTGTGTGACCCATCCTGGTACATGGAACCGTCTTTTAATGCAGTTTGTGTTTGCTTGTGATATGTCCAAAACAATGTGCAACCTAACCCTTTCCAAGCATTTCTCTAATCAGTGTAGCATGAGGCAGAAGCAGTCCGACCTCAACATGACAGGATTATTTCAATCTCAACAATCCCTTTGACAACGACAAGCGGGCTTAAGAGGCAGGAAGACCTCAGTAGAAAAAGCCATGTTCATTTCAGGCACATGCCGAATATTTACATCATAATTACCATTGCATGCGACATGATATGCAACCGAGGAAATCACTTTGGTCTTTCTTAATTGGTGTCTAACTGCTCTGCAGACTTGTAGCTAGTTAGGCCTAATTTGGCCACAGCAGTCTGAACAATGTCAGCTCACTGCATCCTAATCACAGCCAGATAAGAAAAACATGGGGGGGTCCTGTGTCTTACACAGAGCTACCCACAAATCAAATATATATGCATACATGTACAGTTTGATTTCAATCGATATCAGTTGGATCTGTATTTTATTTATCCCTATAAAGAGTTTTTAAAAAAATGGAATTTGAATATGAAAGCCGATGTTGTTTCTTTCTATGTATGTAATATTACACATGCAGGATTCATGTTTAAAATATTATCCGCTATATATAGTAGTCTTATATTCGAAACTCCTCCAAGGCAAGTGTTATCTGCATGAATAAAAATTATAGTGCATTCTGAGTTGGCTGCAGTTTCAGCACTTCCTTTCGTATTTCCACATTCTTCCACCCTGCCAGTCCTACACTGCCTCTCAGTTCTTATGTCAGACGTTGGTGGGACTAAGAAGATATGACCTCAATGTCTTGTCTACAAATGATGTGGTTGATTTAAAACATTTAGAGGAAGCACATAAACCATTGCAGCGTTTGGCTTTGCCTTGGATAAATAAAAGGATATGGTTTCTGCAGCGGTGACAGTCCCACTGTAAATGTGTCATCATGCCTCCGCCTGTGCCCCACAATGATAGTTTACTTGAAATGATGGAAATTAATGATGATGTGTCACTGTATCCAAGGGCCTTTTAGTTTATATATTTTGACTTCTGATTATAGCCTACATAATAAGAAGTTTTTTCATTCTCTCCCAACCGTTGCACGCGTTTGTGTTGACTTTGTGGTTTCACTAAATTGGACTCTGGCTCCAGGTGGCTGGGTTTCCATAGAAACCATTTGCCTTATCTGCTACTGGTGAAGTCAAACAATAAGGTCTTTCACTTTCTTGACTCCCCCCCCTAGAAAGTATACTACAAGTAGCCATAAGCGAAAAAGGGAAAAAGCTATGTGAGTATGGATTGTAGTTCAAAATAAGCAAACCATATTCAATTTGTAAAAAAATCTCAAATGAATGTGTTGTTAAACTGTAAAGTCTGGATAGCTGGTTGATTCATCAATATTTTTCATCTTCATATAAAAAGAATAATAACTTGTAGAAAATTCAGTTTAAGAATGGTTCTGCACTGTGTAAGACTTTATAAGCATAATATACACAGGGTTAATAATAGTCATATTAAAGACGATATATATTTTTATTTGAATGGCTGATTTATCCCAGCAATATTCAATATAATAAGTGTTTTGGGGTTTGTTTGTTTTTTCAGTTAAGAGTTCACAAAAGTCAGAACTGCTTGATTTTCAAATGGAGAGATCATTAAAAATTAAATAAATATATGAATCAAGACGTTTCATGAGAAATAGCTATCTTTTAAGGCCCTTCTTGATCCTCCTAGTAAATCATAAGCCTTAGTCTATGTGTGGGCATGGAACAGACTAACAATTTTAAAATAAATAAAATAAAAAAATAATTGTAATGTACGCCTTCTCTCAAGTGGATTCAGACTCCTAACTCAATAATGTGCAGCTGTTCTGATGGATGAAGCTGTGGCTTTACATGAGTGAGCTAAGCCAATCAATAAAACACAAAGTGAAGTAGATGAGGAGTGTTCCTTGGTTTAAACCCAAAACCAGCATGTTAGTTTTATGCAAAATGTCATTATTGACTAAATGAGGGGAAAATAACTGCTGTCAAAAGTTCAGGCTGGGCGGTAAAAGTTTCAGGATATATCCAAAGATGTGCTGGCAGTAATTATATTAATTTATCTGTAAAAAAAAAAAATATCACACAATCATGCTGACACAATCAGTCATTTACATAATTTCAATGTTACTCATGTTAAGTCATTTAAGTGCAGATGTCCAAACTGACAAAGGAGAACCCATTGGCTAGAATGTGATCATGATGACAGGCATAAATCTTTTTCTATCACTCCTCTCCCTGTCTGTGCATGTTTTTTGACTGTGTGCACGTAAAACAAGATAGGTTTAAGATATCTTTTTAAAATGATTTTGTAACCATTTTCATACATTGCACCCTTAAAGCAAATTAGTAACATTGAAATTATGCACGCAATAATTTGGGCAAGTTATGTAATCTGCTTTGCAGGATTTAACTGTTTTATAATTGCATTTTTTGGTAAAATCTGATGTTCACATTTCCATTTAACACCTACCGCATCATCTACATGGACACCTGTATGTGCCAAAATTTGTAACACTGGGACAGCCTACACTACATAAAAAAAAAATCTACCACTGTCACTAAAACAATATTCAATCTTTGTCAGCATGGTAGTCAAATTATAAACAAATTAGGACAATGATTAATGAACATGTCTAATAACCCCTCCACTGGCCACAGTGTTGGGACTCCCAAGACTGCCCCCTGCCCTCAGAGCAGAGACCTGGTGCTGACAAATGAACAACTCATTCTCCCTATCAGCACTTTATTAGTCTCTGCTTCCAGGGTTCTTGTCAGCTCGAAGCCATGTTCCTGACTTCTCTCATTAAAAGAATAAAAAAGTTTTGAAATGCTTTCTTGGAGATTTTTTTGGTAAATCCCTTTAAAGGGATGTTATTAATGTGACTTTGTTGACAGGACATCCTTACCTTGATGCGAATACAAGCTAACCCATAAATAATCAGTGTCCGCACATTAATATCCACCAGCAGGATCCACATGTACAAGCATACATCATTTATTTGATTTATATCCCACAAGTGGTGATGATCCTTCAGCACTTCACTTAAATGCAATCAAACTGAGTGTGTGTCAATATCAGCTAAAAGGCATCTTTGTTTGCTCCATAGTTCCGTCTCTCCACTCATACTGTACAATATGAGTCGGCAGCAGGAGAGGGCTGGCCAGCAGGGATGGTGTGCTCTGTGCTGACAGCCATGCTGGAGTTGATAGACATGACGTGTCAGCACCAAGAGTGCCCTCAGAGAGCAATGCCGGTGGCCTTTACAAGAATGTCTTTCTGCAAATCACTCACTGGGCAAATATACAAAAACTGCACATTGCCTGGCAAGCAGGTTGTCCATTGCTAGTCAAAATCCCTCAGTGCCAGTTTGGGTAATTACTGAGCTTAAAAAGTCTATTTGATATAAATGGGGCTGCCTTTTGCTTCAATATATCTCCTGTTTTCTCTCATCACAGAGCGGCATCGGGAGCAGCCTTTGTTTAAACTACTCTGGCACACCTGTTACACATCAAAACTTCACTTGATGAATATCAATACACCTCGAACTAAACCTAATCCACCATCGTTTGGAACACTAAAACTCAAACAGAAAAACATGAGGGAGTGAACTGCTTTTAAAAGAAAAAACTATTTTCGCAAAGTTAGTCTACTTGCGGGAAATTCACATTATAAAAGTGGGAAGCCTTAGGGGGTGAAGTATATTGCTTACAATACAAGGTAATTATTCACATTCATCACCCTGGTTATTAATGGAAATCTGTTCCCACCTCATGCAAACTGTAAAATAATATAAACATTTACCCATAACCCAGCTACTTTATTAGTATAGAGCACACTAAATTTGCTCAACCTGCAGCTCTCTTCCAAGCATGCATTATGCTGTAATCTCCCTATTTTACAGTAATAGGTTTAAAATGTAATAAAGAAACACCAAGGGCAAGTTTTGCTGCATGGGAAAAGCCATAAATCACAGTGTGTCTGCAGAGTGACAAATTACTGATGTCATCAACACGGCACGCCAATAACAGAATCTCAGCATTGGCTGGTGCAGAGTGGAGGGTAAAACTACCTACAGCAAGCTCAACACTTCTCTCCAGCGGCCTGACACGAGGAGGACAGTACTTTAATTTGGAAAAAAGTTGGACGCTTGTTTCCCACAGTTGGACGTTTTATATTAGAACACAGTGCTGTTATTGTAGACAAATACATCCATACGTGGGAGTTATAGCTTCCTTATAAATGAACGGTGGTTCTGCGGAGCTTTGTGGAGTATTTATTTCTTAATATATATCTTAATTTCTTGGTCTCATCCTTTTTGGGATGCTTTTGGGGAACTTCTCCTTAAATGTATATATTGAGTACTGTATGGCATCCTGTTATTAATAGTAAATGCAAACTTGCAAAAACACTCGACAGTAGAAGTAGAAATGCCCCCAATTTTTTCAACAAGCAAGAGAATATTAAAATGGGCAATCCCACCCTGGTAGATGGTTACAAATGACCAAGAACCACTGGAAAGATTTTCACTCAGCACTCTGCCTGTGTAAGTACGACCACTGTACAGAGCAGAAATTATACAGAGACATAAGTAAACATTTCTAAGCGATGTTTACTTAACAGCACACCTCATTTAGCATGAAAACATTTCTTTGAATTTGAATTAAGCAAGGACATGATGAGAACTGGAAGTAGCAACAGGAGTGAAAAGAGAGTAGAGACCATACAAACAAGGGCCATGGAGCCAAAGGGAGATGCTGAATGTAAAGCACAATCACAGAATTATTATTGTTATTTAAGATTTATTTGACAGAGTGCGTGGTTGTAGCAGCAGCGTACATCACTCATACAGGTGTGAGATCGGATGGTCTCACATTCATGCTCACCTTTGGCTTCTCCCCTCTGCACCATTCAGACATGTTTATTTGGAGACTTGCCATAAATCCCAAGTTTTTGGGGAGGCAGGGGTGAGCCTGGTTATGGTGCAGCAGGCCTGTACTGCTCCAATGATAATTTGTGGTTTGGTGCATGTTCGACAGCCTACAAAGAGGCCTCAGACTGCCACTGGCTAGCTGGTTCTATGGCCATGTCCACTACAAATAAGCCAAGGACCCTTATTCTGCAGAGGGAAATATTTATACAATATAAAGTTATTTTCCCAAATTTATCTTGGGACATGTTAGGAAACAGTTTTTAGTAGAAGAAAAGTGTGTATATACACACCTTCAGAGAAGAGGAAGAAAAACTTCAGTGAGAGCAGGAAGGTAGTATAAGTGGAAACCAAATGCAGTCTGTATTACAGTGACATGATTATGTCTTGTTGAAATGATATAAAAAAAGAAGACTGTAATTCATGCATAGAGTAATTTTAACAATGGTTATCCGTTCTTAATGGAAACTGATATCCCATGGAAATATCTTAAAATTAATTATGATTATTCAATGAATGGTGTCAATTGGAAGGGCAAATTAAACCGATATTCCAAGCCTCCTTTGGGTCCTGTGCCTCTTAACCTCTGCTCTCCTCCCCGGTCAACACACTCTGGAAAAAGTCTATTTCCTTCCAGCACTCCCTCATCCACAAGCAGTGTTTATTAACCTCCCTTTCTAGAAAGGGGCTGCTAATTTAGAGCTATGCTTGTGTCACCTGGTGAACCTCAGGCCTCGGGACCTCGATCGGAACTGCTATGGGTCAGAGGTTACTGTCTGGCCCCGGGCTTATCAAAGCTGTGTTTATTTAAAGTCTATGAGCGGCAGCGGATGACAACAAACAGAGGGACCACAGGCAATGGAGCAATTTGGAGGCAAATCTTTCTTAGAAATATAGATTATACATGTGTGCAAGAGTGTATAACTGCTGAAATGTCAGCATTGTCACTCTCAATCCTGCTGACGCTGACTGGCTTTGCTCTGGATTACTGTAAGGCGAATGCACCTCGGCTCCTTGTGACACTCACTGAGAACCTGCAGAAGGACTCGATTCGGTTGCATGTTTACAGGATTTTCTTGAATAAACAATCCGTCTTGATTGGCACTTACTTGTGCACCTCCTAAAGATAATTAAGTTACGATCAGAAATAGCTGTCTTGCTGACAGTCCAGAGCCGTCCAAGTAAATCCTCTCTCAATCAAAAATATCGGGTTAATCTAACACTCACTGCTGCACCTTTAAAGACATTATGGAAAAAGCACATAATACCAACATTAGTGGTAGAGTCATAAATACATCATACAAACAGTTCATGGCTCCATGAAGCCTGCAGGCGATGCCTTCAGCATTCCTCAGTAATTTATTGAACAAATTACGAATAAGGAAAAGAGGTCTGGCACATTTCCTGAAATCTCTGACAACATCGTCGCTTAATACAGTATAGTCTGGCACAGAAAATACAGTACATATTTGCAGTTTTTGGCAGCTATACCATAATTACAGTATGCAGGATGCCTTCATGTATGGTGTATAAATTATGCACGATTTTTGGGAGCACACAGGGCACATCTTGGTGGAATACAACAACAGGCATACTGGTAAAGCATGTTGATCCATAACAGTGCATCCTGAGAAAAGGTGAGGAGGTAATCATGCTTGACCCAACTTAGTTTTCCCACCAGTCTGCACTGTACATAGCCACACATGGTGTCAGGGATGGCTCCCCTGGTTTATTTATTCTCATCGCTGGATCTCTGGGAGCTGTGTGTGGCCTGCATACCCCTGTGTTGTAAAGGCCCTGCCAGAGGAATCGTAACATTTTACAGTACTCTCTGCTGGTGACAGATCTGGCACACGTGGCTGCTGTGGCTCAGACACAATGAAGGAGATGGACTTCAGGTTTCAGGTGTGACTGCATGTCTCAGATGAGAGAGATGAGAGTGGTAGCTACACAACAGGCTTTTCTCAACTCTAATGTGCTTTACGCTCACACGACCTGGCCTCAAGCTATTGGGATTCATATAAGCAACTTACTTATTAGTGACATCTGATTATTATTTAAAATTGTGATCTCAATTTCCTCATGACATACAAAAGTTCACTGTATAATCCAAAACTTCTGCCTGACATCTTATAATAATGAATAGATTCACGTGGAGCCCTGCTGCTCCTGCACTATATGAGAAGCGTTGGAAAGTCACCCCCTCTGTGCTCCACTTTGCTTTCCTGCATATCGTGTCACGTACCCTCCTTTGGATTGATTTTAAATGGTCTCTCCTTCCTGGTCTACTGTGATAGTTTGGCAATGGAAGCGGGTTTTTATTACGCAGTGGCAAGACCTGACTCTGTCTCATTATGAAGGGCAGAGGGAGCTTGGGGGAGGAAAGGAGGGAGGTGAGAGAGAGAGAGAGAGAGAGAGAGAGAGAGAGAGAGAGAGAGAGAGAGAGGGAGGGCGGGGGGACTGGGATAAGTTCCCCTTTGTGTACACACAAGGAGGTAAAAGGCGGACTGTATGTGGTAGCTAGGGGGATCACTCGAGTGGCTCCACTGGTCCTGTCGCGTGGCCCTGAGGGTTTCCTTTGGTTAGCACGCTGAGCCCTCCCTGTTCACAGCTGCAGATACGTGCCATACTGTATGACCACCCATTGCTCTGCTCCTGACATACAAGCGCACACACACACAAACACACACTGCTATCTTCACTGCTATGGAGAACACTTTCAAAGAAGTGTACCACCTGTTGTTTAATTATAACAGTAGTTATGAAGGTGAGCACATTTATGAGCCCATTATACTGTATTTTTTGGGGTTAATCAGGATGTGGGAAAGGTGAAGGCAAGGCCATGATCAATGATTAATGTGTTCCACACACACACTAGTGGTGCAGTATTAAAGAAATGTCTTCCTCTCCTTGAAATTAAACTGCTGTTTTATTTTTCTTATAGCTTTGCTGCATAGTTTTGAGTTGCAGATTTTAACAAACTCTTCTTTTTAGATCAGTTTGGTGCTAAAAGCAACAGATGGGAAAAAGCTATGAAGGACTTACGAAATGAGTTTTATTCATGTTCATGTATCATTAAAGAAATCCCAGTGAAATAACGCAGTTGGCTTTGTGGATCAAAGCAACTAAGTCTTAAGATTTTGTGCTTGGTTGACTGACAGAAACATCTTCTCCTGGAAGCACAATGACAATTTGGCACCGGCCTCTGATTACTATCTGCCTTTGATTATTAGTAAACCCCAAAACAAAGAGTAACACAGGTAGGTAACAGCTAAAGCAGCTCACATGGCATTTGCAACAGAGGAGACACCACTCATTTACATAAGTTAGAACATAAAGATAACATTATACAGGCAGCCTAATGAATTCTTAAACAGTGTAATGCTGTCTTATTATTCATTTCATTAGCGATTTCTTCATGATGCCAAGGACACTCAGGAGAAAAATAGAAATTACTCATACACCATTCATGTATTAATGCTTTGCATGTACAAGGAAAATGTGTTATTCAAGCTCAGCAGCCTTTCATAATGTAAGCTGGTATTGAATCACTTAACGCTCTTTTTCTCTTAATTCTTATCCTGGAGAAAGCAAGCAAAAGTGTTTTGAAGGACTGTGTTTTATGCTGCTTCCTAAGTGTCTCTGACATCCATCTCTTCCTATTCCAGAGGGCATGTGTGGGCAACATGTGGTCTAAATTATGTTATATGATGCAGTGATACACAGTGTGGCACAGAAAATCAATGAGGTATGAACCTTTGCCATGTCTACTTTCGAATCCCATTATTCACTCCAGAATTCTGGGCAGCGAGCTGTGAGCTGTGCCTTCTTCACCACATTTTGTGTTTGACTGTAAAAAATTAACAAGACACACGATCACTAGAAATTATTATTAAGAGTGGAAGTTCTTCTCCAAACATTGCACAACAGTGTTTGCTTACTGTGCCAACCCCACACTAAATCAAATCAAATCAAATCAAATCAAATCAGATTTATTTGTATAGCACCAAATCATAACAAAGTTACATCAAGGCACTTTACATATAGAGCAGGTCTAAACCAAACTCTTTATAAAATTACACTACAGGTCTCAAACATTGGAGTGGGGATAAAATGCCTCACCTTTGTCTATGAGCTTTAGTATACAACACCCAGCATGATAGTGGTGCTCCATACAGGCCTGCCACCCTCACCCTGCCTTTCAGCACCTTCTGGCCCACAGAAAGGACCTCTTTGTTTAGCTTTATGCTCGTGACGTCCACTCAAGACCATGCTTCCATTAGCAACAGACAGCCAAATAACCAGGGATTGTGATGGAGCCTAATACCCACTGCATATGTACTATTTACTTAGGAAGAAATAGAAAATTGGCCCTCCCATAGCGTCCAGACACAAGACTACTTTTATAAGTCACCATAGTCAATTTCACGTGCTTCTACCGGGCTAATTTAATGATTGAGTTGAAGACCCTCTATTTATATCGACATATTTAGAGCAAAGTTCATTTCATGGCTTAATAATTGTTCTGATGTTTGATTTTTTTTTTTTTTAAAGCTTTCAGTTATGATAGATTAAATGTTCTTCACAGATCACAGACCTTCTTGATAAAGTCATATTTTTTTTGTTCTTTAATCTGAATATAATAAAAGCTCGGAATTATAGACTGAAATAAAAAAAATAAGAAGAAATATTTAAAAAAAAAAGAAATAATAATTTAAAAAAAACTACCTCTGTGAATTTTGGTTTGATGTCCTGTTCTCCTCAGTCAATGTAAACTCCTCTACTGAGTCAGAACTTTAGTGGAGCAATAAGACTTTGCTATAGACTATAGACATTCAAAAATTGCATATTTTTTTGGAGTCCCCCACAAAGGTGTTTTATGGCACATAAAACACAATCCTGTATAAACATAATGAAAAGTAAACTTAAACTTCCCCCAAACTTACGCTAAAGGTGATACCCGTAGTTTTGATTTTACCTGTGGTTTTTTCCACTGGGCAGGCCTGATATTCCACGGTCATGTTCAAAAATAAAGTGTGCTGGTCTTTTGCTTATTTTACTTGGATAAGGTGCCACAAATTCTCTTATCACAGCTTTCCCCTTTACTCACATTGTTCAAGCAGAGACTCCTACAGGCTCTTGATTCAAACATGTATCAGAGACAGACTGACCTGCTGAGCCAAGTCTAGCATTATATGAAAATAAAACAATATTCAAACATTACTTTTAAAATAAACATTTGCACTTTGATTGACAAAAGTGGCAAATGTTCCCCTATTCTGTCTCTGTGAAATAGATCCAATCCAATCATCATTTAATATGAACTCATTGGTTTCTATTTGGAATAAAAAAATTATGTTTTATCATTTTTATATTACAATAATACAATTTTTGATCTTCTGTTTTTATCGTTGCAGGTATGTGCACAGCTACAACACAGTCGCAATAAAGGTATAAGAAACTAGCAGCATTCACTGGAAGCAGATGTGACAGTTTAGTTTGTCAAGTGAGTGTTTTGTTTTTCAATGTATTTTATTTTCTCTATTGAATAATCTTTGTATGTATACATTTTTAGTAATGTAGTTCATTTCAAAGCAACATTTCTATTTAATGAAATTTGACATGATTAAAACAGGTGACTGTAACTTAAACCTATAAAATAGTTGTTTCTAGCCCCTCCCACTCCAGCTAGACTTGTGTCCGTCACAAACCAGCTTCAAGTGGCAGTATACCTTCTTTGCACAAAAAACCTTACAAGGTTTGATTCTGTTATCAAGTGGTACATTAGTATTATTGGTCAAGTATGGCACAGAGTAAATGGATTTCCAAGAGGTAGACACAAGGCTCTGCCCTTGAATGTCCATCAGCTGATGACTCAACAACAACCAGGAGAAAGTGAGAAAGAGAAAAACAGGCCTCATTACTGTGTGGACTAGGAATGACTCAGGATGGCATCCTCCCTGCTGTCCCATTTCTTTAGGTTGCTGTTTTCCACTTTTACAGTCTTTTTTGTTTGCTCATACAACTTGTCTTTCATTGAATTTCAAGGAAAAACAAACAAGAAAAAGGTCTCATAAAGAGGTTCATTCTTACTGTTTCTCTTAATAGAAAAAAGACACAGTTCCAGGACGGGAAACCCAACCCATCTCTGTTTTTACTGGAACTTTATTCAGGTGTTTCGTTGCAAATGCTGACAAATTTGACAATATTACGGCCCTTCTTTCTGAAAGCGTGATGATGACTCTGCATGTTACTAACAAACACCTGCACGTATCACACCCTGTAGCTACAGTGACATGTCCTCTGATTCCCTTCCTATAT
Organism: Remorina albescens; assembly: GCA_034769265.1. Lineage (NCBI taxonomy): Eukaryota > Metazoa > Chordata > Actinopteri > Carangiformes > Echeneidae > Remorina > Remorina albescens. The sequence continues at coordinate 9,089,951 of CM068493.1, forward strand.
AGTCCAAACAGGGAGAAAAATAAAAAATACGTTCTTTATTTAAACCTATTCAGATTAGTGCCACCAATCTAGCATCTGATTTGATGTTAAATATGGTCACAATCTCCTTTTCTGTTCCTGACTTAACCAAAAAGGGGCTTGATGAAGTCACAGTGAAGCTGACCTTTGACCTCTTGGTTGTCAAATGTCATCACTTCTTCATTTTATCTTTTTCGTGTTAAGTTTTATACCTTAGCACTGTTACTTACTTTGTCTACTATAGTGCTGGCTGATAAAATCCACATGATGCAGCCAACAATTAATTGGGAGGTGTTCTGTGGATATCTGCTCTGATAATAAATGCAGTATAGATTTAGGCATAGTTCTGGGGAAATGTAGACAATAATCAAACACAGAGTGTCCACATTCAAACCTGGGAATTTACCACTGAGAATACTTTGGTTCAATTTCAAGACCTTTCATACAGTTAATGAAAATGAGTGTGTGGTTATAACTGGCTTAGTAACCAACCGTCAGATGTTGAAATTAAGCCTCCCCTTACATGCTAAGTTTGACCGCTGCTGTGTATCCAACATACTTCTTTTAAAATCTTGCAGGTAGAGAGATATTAATTTTTCAGGCCCACCACACACCGTCCACAGGCCCACACCAACAAAACAAGGAGTGTGGTCAGCTTTTCCAGTCTGGCCTAATTAAATGGGAGGGATATGGAACATGTGTCCTGTTGCTACCAAATACATCACCAAAATCAACATGTATTTCAACAACCAGCAGCCATCTCAGGACCATTTATCATAATGGAGACAAGAAAAGGGGATTGTTAATCGTCTACTTTATTTGTAAATTGTTTCTTTACTTTCTTCTTTTGTAATTTCTGTCCATGTGATCAAAGCAGACTAGATGTCGACAGTAATGCAGTGATTGTCAAATAACAATAATTATTATCAAATAAAGTTGAAGTCATCATTATCGTTGTAGCTTGAAGTCAAACCCAACATCTATTTCAGGACAAAATCTGTAGCAGGATCTGTTAAATCAATCTGTTTTTCAGTCAAAATTAATGAGACTGTGGTATGTAAATTATATTGTGTTCATGTGGATTTATTAATCCTTTGTAGGGTGAGTGAAAAATTGTTTTGAGGAAAGAGTAATTTTGTGTGAACACAAAGTCACTCATGTGAAATATCAAGCATTACTTGAATTTAGTTTATTGATATTGTGAAAGGAATTGTACAGAAAAAAAGCATTTATTGTATGCTTAAAATTACAATACAGTGTGTGAACTGTGTAAACTGCCTGCAAAGAATTCTACAAAAAGATATTCAGTGCATGAAAAGACCCAGCAAGTTTGAATGATATATCATAGCCAAGAAGTGCATTTCCAAAGCAACAGGGGACTCTGTATGTTGCTTGTGGTGTTTCTTCGACCTGCAGCAGCTTTCAACCTATAATAGATCTATTCACACAATAATTGCTGCATGGGAATACCTTAGGTAAACTGGTCAAGTCATATCAAAAACAATCGGGTGGTCACAGTTAATTCCTGGGTCTACATGGGCAGCTGAGAACAGAGGTGCTCAGTGAAAGTTCCAGTCCCATCTGCCAGAAAGCCCATCAGGACCTGGAAACCAGTCTACTTTCTCTAAAAAAAAAAAAAAAAAATTCTGGAGGAATTGAGAGTGGGGTGGCAGGACTTAGCTCACCTCAACTCATCCAAAAGCTAGCCTGGGAGGCCTTAATACTATCTTGTACACAGGAGTCCCAGTAACTCTGAATGTTAATGTTAGCCCATGTAGGGTGTTTCGTGAAGTAGTAGCAGTCTCAGAAAAAGAAGAAGAACATGAACTCATTTCAGGAGAGCTAAAAGGGTTGGTTTGTCTTTTTAAATCGTATTCTGTTAATCAGAAATCAAAATGATATAAAATCCACTGAATCCAGATAATGGAAAATAAATCAATGGCTTTTTGAAAGCTGAGCCATAATGGGAAGGAAATTCCCATATTTATTACAATCGGAAAGTGTGTTGAAATATATTATTACCCGACTGTGAAGCAAAAAGTATCTGATTCTCATGATGAATGAGGCTTCTAGCAGGATGGTGCCAAGGAGGACAGCTCCAATGTTATCGCACAGCAACCTGAAGTGCAACACTTCTGATGTCCCGCTCACCTGCGACGGCCCACAACATGAGGGCCTTCATCAATCACACCGAGGTCATTTTCCACAGGCTGTAGTCTGGACGGGCCTGACACCTCAATACAAAGAATACAACTGGAAATGTCAAATTCTGACCAGGATTCTCCAGTGATAGATTAAAAATGGTGGTAAAAGTAGTAGAAAGTGTCAATCTTGGAAATAAGCATTTAAATCCAACATGTAAATTAAATGCCACATCACTGTTCCCGAAAAGGTTTACTGTTTTTTGACGAAATCTTACATCTTCCTTTGTAGAATAAAGAAATGTTCATACAAAAAAAAAACAGCAAAAACACCACTTTGTTATGACAATAAGGAGATTAATAGCAATCGCTCCTCAAAAGACTTCTCATAATTCAGACTGGAGAAAGGTGGACTTTATACAAGGCACATTAAACCTTTACAAACCTCTGTGTCTGAGCTATAATTAGTCTTTGGGGACTCCCAATGCATTTTCATAGAGTCATATTATACCTGCCGTTGCTGGACATTTTCAAAGCTCAAACAATCAATGCAGAGTTAATGAACCCAGTCATGGGGCTCCTGTAGCCCGCTGAAGGCACACGCTGAGAGGCCCCAGTACCTGAGAGATCTATTTAAGGGTGAGATATTCCAAACGGAAAAGCCTATTGGTAGCCAGGCCACGGGTTATAGAGGTCCCAACAATTGTGAAAAAAGCACACCCAATCTTTCAGGGTCCACATGCGCAGTAACACTGTCAACACACAAGGGAGAGCAGGACCCCTGAGGGTCGGTCATGGGGCAGAGCCTATGCCAGAGCCTCTCACCTTCTCTCATAAATCCTTACAATCTGAACTCCCACTGAATGTTGTGGGAAGGTCAGGTGTTTTGTGCTCTCTCTGGGGAGGGCAGAGTTGTCCTGCACACCCCCATAACAGAGGAAATAGCTCTTCAAACTCTTGACCTCTTCAACTGCATGCTACTGGTTTCATTTTATATATGCCAATTCCTCAAACTCCAATTAGCAGAAACCCTGATTTAAAAAAAAAAAAAAAAAAGACCAACTGACCCATGTGTGCTGCTGTTTAACACGTTTACCAGTGTTTTTTCTCACACAGCACTGGAGAGTGTCCTTTGTCTGCCTTGTCCATTAAATGAAGCTTATTAGCTTATTAGTGACCCATGTTATAAAAAGAAACCCCAAAATGCACTTTTGTGGTGTTATTTTGTTTTGTTTTTTTCAAAGTACTCAAATTAGATTTCCAGCACACAGTGGTACGTTGTGGTACACTGTATGTACTGTGGGCAAGGTGTGCTGTGGTATCTGGTTTAAGAGGTGGAACGTGCCTGCCTGCTGTCTGTGAGGCTGTGGGAGAATAGGGGGGCGAGCAGCTATTTGGCTTGGCCCAGATGAGAAAAGTGTGCTGTACTACAGCTAACTGGATAGGTGGATGTGGGCACTGCAAGTTGGCACGGTGCAGACAGGCTCATTATGACAAGCGAGCACTTACACTTACTAACCCCTATCACACACAGATAGATACATGCACACACACACACTGGTGGCCCCATTCCCAGAAGATTTTGGACCTAAACCATCTCCATGTACTGCAGAGACGGCAGGTTGACCGTTTGGCTTGGCATTAGCCAAGAGTCTGGAAACATGTCATGTGACTTCTGGAAAAAGTGGTTCCCACCAACCTCGTGTCTACATGCCAAACTGAGACATGGGCGATAAATGTGGTCCAGTCTGCGTCTATTACAAGCTCCAAAACAAGGTAGGTCATTTTAAATATTTGCTGACAGCAAGTGAGAGTGTGTTAATTTATGCTCTTAGCAAAATATCAGCATTTTCATAATTGTTGTCTAGATAAACAGTACATTTGTCCTTGAATTCAAGTTTTTCACACTGCTTTGTGTTACTGTTGGACAGAAACTGTGCAATCATTACATTCAGAAAGCTACAGTTTAAAGTTTACTAAGAAACACAGTGTTAACATGCCCGCAGCGCTTGGGTGACCTGGCAAGGTGGCAGTTCACCTGAGCTGATAAACAGGTCCACAGAAACACTGGTCTGTTACCTTAGGAGGGATTTAAACCCGCAGACTCTCAGGGGCCAACAGTGACACTGACAGCTTTATAGAGGCATGACACTGGCAGGACTGAAATAGTAAAGAGCCCTGAGACAACATACACCTTAGGAAATAATGATTTCACAATCAAGTACGGTAAATTGGTGTGTGTCTAAGTGTATGCACATATGTGTGTCCACAAATCTCCACGTCTACATGCTTGTGTTCATGCAAATGCAAACCACTTGGCTTGCAGAAAGAAAGCCCTCTGTTCACTCAGTGTCAAGTGAGCAAATAATTATAGGAGGTGGTCTTCTCTGGGGGGTGAGTGTCAGTGGCAGAGAATGTTATGCTTGCTTCATAAATACAAAACTAGACTTTGCCTCTCTGAGGTGATTTAATAGCGAGCTAACCTGCTTCCACACAGCACAGTCAAACAAGAGCAGCAATCAAGGCAACAAAAGAGACATGTACACGCAAGCAAGAAAACACAAACATGGCAAAAAAATTTAATTCTGATGTCAGAGTCGCCGGAACATTCATGCGGACACCTCCTGGGTGACACGCCTGAGGCCAGTGCCTCAGTGTCGGTAAGCTACAGTACCACAGCCACAGAGGACAAAGACAGCCTTCATGTGGTGTTCACTCAGCCCTAGAGACTACTTCTGGTTTTGTGTGTCTGGAAATGAGAACGTGAGGTGGCAGTAAGACGCCATCAACTCAAAATCAAGCAGCAGAAGTTATTTACCCACTTGACATTTACTGGGCTTTACGTTGTCTTTCTTTCTCTTAGCTGCTGCAGCATTTTATCCATGTAAATATTTCTTCTTCTTTTACTTTCAAATGGGATAATTGCAAAAGGAGCAAAGGCATAGTGGTATTTCTCCAACAAGCAAATACTGATGTCCCTCAGTAGAATATGGTTTCAGTTTTCAGTAAATTTTATAATTACAAAGACAAGGCCATCACCATGGTAACTCCCAATTTCAAAAAGTTTCAGTGGTTTCAGTTTCTGCTATACAAAACCTCTTCTCCATCTTCAACATCACTGAGAAGGAAATATTAGTTCCTAAATAAAACATAATTTTGTCTGCAGGCTGAGCCTTGAGACTGTACAAAAACAGATGTTGTCTTGTCATGTTAGCAATAGTATGCATGAAGCCAGGATCTATTTCATTCCATTCTCATAATGAGAGGATTTCACCTTCCCTGTCTGCCGTCTTTCATTTCAGTTTGTATTGAAATGGAGCCGCATTCCACACACACTGTCTCCTTAATTTGCCGGCGTGATTTGAGGCCCAATCCTGAGATGACAATATTAATTAAAGTTATGCAAGCAAAAGCTCATATTCATATTTTTTCTGCAAAGGTAGCCATATTACACCAGATGAAGACAAGGGGTGGCCCTATAGGCGGACAGGAGTTGTAAGCTGTATGAAATTAAATAACATGACACCTCTCGGCCTGCTCGCTCACCATAGGAAACCCTCCACAACATGAGACATTCCACCACGTAAGTTTGTGTGTCTTAGAGTCAGTCAACCCTCAGCCATTGTTAAAGCGTGACCAGGCCACCAGAGTCGGAGAGGAATAACATAAACGTCCAACATGTGACATGACTGACAAGCAGAATTCTCCTGCACGTAGACTGCTGGCTCAAAATGCGCAGAAATTTATTTTGACAGGATCTTTTTTCGGTGTAGTGTGTACTATATCGTTTCTCGTCCTCCAAAATAATTCATTGTATAAAAAAATTCTCTGTCTCATTGAGAGGCTGCACGAAAAGAATAGACTGATCCTGGTTTTTAACAATAAGATGCTAGAAATGGATGCTCAATCTTGTTTCTTCAGTAGACCTTGACTGGACTATAATCGATAGACAATAAAATCCAATAAAATCTGTGTGAGCAAAAAGTGTACAATGGCACGTGGATGCTTGGTGAAGGGGTTGGCTTTTTCCAGCTATCTTTGCAGGTCCAGTCATTTGAAGCAGTATTTCAGGAGCCGTCAAAGCTCTTCCGTTTCTCTTTTCTTTTCTTTTGATCTCAGTCCAGCTGAGACATCTCTCCTTCTCTCTCTGGAAGCGATAGGGGAAGGAGGGGGTGGACTGCAACAGAGACAGGCTGCTTGGTGGTGAAATGCTGTCTGAGTCAATGCAGGGCTCCACTCTTTAAACGCCAAGTGTGCTAAATAAAGAGAAGTTGCAGGTTTCTGGCTGTCCACCCACACACCAATGACAGTTGTAGGAACAATTTGGGCTGATAAGACAGCCAATATCCCTGCAGCCTCCCCTCAATATGATATGTTATCGTATCGGTATAAACAGGGACCAGTACAGTTCATTGTGTCCGTTCATTTTCAGTGAATTCAGTGAGCTCAGATATTATTCAAATTGGCAAAAATAAAAAGTCGAAAGTCAAAACATGAAATTTAGAAGTTCAACATTTCTGTGCTGTCTAGTGTACATTGGCATGATCACTCGCAGTGTTTGTGTTTTTAAAGTCTGTCGCTGACATGTGAGGTCTGAAAGGGCTCACTAAGCTTCACCCTCACTAACTGGACCCCCTTTCTGTCCATCGTCCTCAGTGTTTCATCAGAGCCAATACTGCACAGTTCCCATTATACTTAATTAGCATATGACTGCAAAATCATAACATACTTTGGGTCAGGTTCCTGCTGTCCAAAATGCTCGTTTCTAAAACAAACTGTTGGTGGAAAAGTGAGGTTTTTGATCGTGAATGTAACGGGTATGATGGTGGTGGTAAAGTATGGTGGGTGGTGTTTGGCAGGGGTGCAGCCCTGTGGGTTTGCAGGTCCCCAGTGTTTAGGCTTTTGTCAGATACTGCGTTGGCCCCTGGTCCAGGACACTACAGGACCTCTCCTGGCTGCTGCTCTTGCTCCTGCCGACCTCTGCGGCTGCTCCATGATAAATAAGCAGCTGTAAGCCCGGACCTACGCTCTGCATATTCTCACACAGCCTACTGTAAATGAGATGGGAGGGCTGCACCGCCCTGGTGCTTTACACACTTGCAGCGTGCCACACTTAGTGTGTAACACAATGCTGGGCAAAGCCTGGATCATGCTTGTGCACACCCAATTTGGTCACACAGCAATGTTGCATGTCCCATTCTTGCCTTTACTAGTTGTTACAATTGGGTGAAAAACTGAAAAGACAAAATTCAGCCAAAAACTTGAAATACTTTGTGCTGAAATACTTAAATAATGGTAGTTGCACATTCCCAAAGTGGAGAAATAGACAAATACTGGCACAGAAGCCAAGATCTACTGCTGAGGACAGGGTCATCAGAGAGCAAGCTAGATGGAGGGTACTTCCATGCTTCAGGGAGTTATCAAAACTTTTACATGAGCAGAGGAGCCTCGGTCACAGTGCTAAATCCAGCCTTTTTATGACAGATATAAACACACAGATATATGTCAGCTCCTAAGTCAGGAGTTTAATTTTCAGGGAAGGCCCACAGTCAGCTTAAACCACAAAGCAGTCATATAATGTACATAGAGTGTGAAAGCCAAGCAAATGGGCCCTAGAAGCCACCTTGGGTACAATTCTCTTCCAGCTGAAGCTTAGAGATCTCCTGCTGAAATCATGCTGGCTGCAGGCCTGACATGGTTTCATAAGAGGTCCTGTTGACAGACACTTCAGCTACTCACAGTGACTTTAGTGCACCCTCACTTTTTACTTGTATTGCAGTGTTGCTCTGTTCTCTGTACAATACAACTGTATTTTATCTCACCTTTCCACACAGACTGACAAGAAAAATACAGACTACACAAGACAACTACACACACTAACATATGCGTGTAATTATTAAATGTAAAGCTTTGTTTTGGTCATGAAGCTTCACTTACATGTTGTTCCTCGTTCTTGCATGAATGAAATACCTCGCGGAGTCTCAGTAATCATACAAATTCTATCTGCTCTGCTGTTTTCCATTCACAGACTGAATAAAATAGTCTAAATAGTCTCCCGGTAAACGGCAACTAGATTTCAATGTTACACATTGCCTGTACATCTCTGTGTGTTTGTGTCTGTGACTTACTCAACCTGAGAGCGCAGACAAACTCATATCATGCCAGATGTCTTGGAATTAGCCCACGCAGCTTCCACTGGGGCTCAAGAGAGAGGCCAGACACGGTCCTGTCAAGGCAGAAATTCCTTCTTTCTTCCATTTTTCATATTCAATGTATGATGTTCGGCGTTCTGTGATAGAAAAAAAAAAAAATTCTGTCAGCCAGAACAATTGGACAATATTCCAATGCACTAGTATGAAATAGAAAATACCTTGTTATGAGTGACCTTTGTCACTTTTGTTCATGATGAAAATGACAGCATTAAACTTCTGTGACTAAAAGTTAGTTTTTTTCACCAATTAAACCTCAGAATGCGAATGTTGCAACACAACATCTGGTACTTAATCATCTGGGAAATATATGATTATGCCTGTGCATACTGTGTGTATGTGTGCGCACGCTTACAGCCAGTGAGTATTTACATGTGTACACTGGAGGAAGCAGGGCCTCCAGGAATTTGATACATCATCCCACTCAGGAAGAGAGCCCAAGTCACACACCAGATAACACCCCAGTCGAGTCAGGCGCTGGATGTTTGGTTAAAGCCGCATGCATTATGCATGCCCTCTCACTGTAAAAGTACACATGTGTCAAAAGGCTCCCATCATCATCACTCCACTCGACAGATCCGCTTCCATGGTATGGGGGTCCCTGAAGGAGACCTGAGCTCAATATTGGAAGGGAAATCAGTTGTGACACTAATGAGGCCATAGAAAAATGCTCTGAGATCCAGTTAAATTCTCCTTATTCATAATATTCAGAGGGGTTTTATTTCTGATTGATTTCATCTGTCAAAAATCTCTTCAAGACATTTTAAGAGAACATGTTGTATTTGAAACCTTTGTTAAGAGAATATGCTTTCTATTGCATGCTGAACTTCTCATGAGGCCTAATGAGAAATATCTTCTGATTTTCCGTCCCATCTGCATTCATTTTCCTGAAGCATCTGCCCACTTCCTCCTGAGGTCAGCTGATTCCTCTGTGTCTCAGCTTGTTTCTGTAAACACAATCTTTTTTGCATCCTCACAACATTTTATCTACTTTTGCTGTATTCTGAGGCACAAAAGTTGCCACTGGTCTTCTCCAATATAGGTTTCAGTGTGAATCCAGTAGAGCTGTTGTGGGAAACACCTCACCAGCGGGTCATCTCCTTTGACCTGCAAATAGCAGGAAGAGGAGGAAGAAGCAGAAGTTTGACCCTCAGAGAGTCATTCCCAGACAGGGAATCTGCAGGGCTCAAGGAGCATGTGTGGTTTTGATATCCGCTGTGCTGCTGAACAGGAAACAGAGGTGAATAGTATGGGGAATCAACTGTTGATCATCTGGGATAACGGCCCCATGAAGACATCACCTATATATACCCTGTTGAAAATTTTGAGGCAACAGTTTTACGATGTGTGAAAAAAAAAAGAGCAGTTGAGTTTGACTTAAAAATTTTCAACATGGAGGCACAAAAATTAATGGACTAGCTTGAGGACTGTGACATCAAGTGTGATCCCCTCACATACTGAAAGAATCTACCAAAATAAAGAGAACAAGTGTTTCTTTCTTTTGCTGGAAATAACCACAGAGGAAATATATTATCTATGAATGAGTTTGCCCACCCAACATACTTAATTCACCGCCCAACTTAAAAATTAAAACATGAAAATCATCAGTAGAGTTATGGAGAAAAAGCCAACTCAAGTTTGTTCCAGTATGAAAAAAATGATGGATGAGTTTGCAAATCTTTTGAATATTCAGATTTTTATATGCTAGCTGTGAAGCCACGTCTGGATGTGAGGTTGCTTCTATTTTAGTAGCAGTCAGGGAGGCTCAGTGGCTTTGGCAGACAGTGTGGCGCTGAAAGTCCCGAGCAATGTTAGCCTGGCTGCTCTGGCCGAAGGGCTCTACACCTGAATGTGAGAGGGCCTAGGGACGTCAGAGCCTTGTACACTAGAAGACCCCCTACAGTGCCGGTCCCAGCCTCAGCTGTGCCGGCCTCCAGAACGCCTGTCAAAACAAGGATTTCTTTTGGTGAAGGGGCTTTAAGTGAGCCGTGGCTCTGACATTGATAAATGGCCTTGTCCATCGAATATGAAATTGCGCCCACAAAAATTACAAACCGAGATATCTTTATTTGTACAACAGACCTGACGATAAATACACATTCAAATTCACCACCTGATGAATTGGCACATGCTAACTGTACCTAATAAACTGCCTACTGAGTGAAAGTGATCTGCTCTCTGTAAGAAATTCTCCTGGTGATCATGTGGAGAGTAAAAGAGCAACAGTGTGGTTTTCTGCCATATAATAGCCTGTTTGCTTTAAGTTGCTACACGTGTGATTAGCCGTCTCTACTATAACAAAAGCATACCTGTCAGTTGCAACAGAATGGTTGTATAGTCCTGTAACATGATCAGCAAATGGCTTGTGAATGGGTTATGGGCCGTGAACAGCGGCTTTATTGATATTTGGGAGGTGGTTGATATTGTCACATTCAGAACACCGTATCTGTTTTCAAGGGTTTGAACCATGTGCACCAAAGTAAACAAATTGAGTGAGCGGGGTTTAGAGAGGTTTCCAGGGGGTGGGGTCATGTTGTAGGCTATGACACATGCAGATCTTGTCAGGATCAGGAGGAGCATGTAGGGTTGATGACAGGACAGAGGTGGCCAGGAAAACCTGATCCCCTTCCTGAGGGAGGGCCAGTGTACTGCGGCTTCCTGTTTGGTGGGACAAAGCCACGGTGTACCTCAAGACGCTGTATCGCCTCTACCATCCCATGTCAAGCCACATCACCTCCCACTCTACCCCATCCAATCCCAGCCTCCACTCGTGCTTTGATTTCCAGCCAAAGCAAATAGCGAACTGCTGGCAGCTGCCGTCCCCGTTCCCATGGCGACAGCGCACAAGGGCACAGCGTTGGCCTTGATGATTTTGATCTGTGAGGGCAGACAAAGAGGCCAATTCATAGCCACCCGAGCAGAGATTTAGATGCAGGCAGAGCTTTCTGCTGGACACTAGGCTTGGATACACAAGAAAAAAAATCAGCTGTGTGAAAGACTTATCACGTCCAATCAAACAAGTGATATTAACACATCCTGTCACTTGGAGGGGACGTGCCGAACAAAGAGGGCACTCAGAGTTGGATGGGACCATTAATGGGGGTGAGATGGGGAAGGATACAACTTCAGCAAGTGTAATAAACTCTGTGTACTGTTAAGAGAGTCATGCTGAGTGTGGACTAAAAATACAGTAAGTCAGTGTGTCATAGAGTGTGAGTACTCATGCAGCTGACAGGACTGCTTTAATTAATAGAGTTGTGTAACCAAATAGTTCCAATTCAAAAGCCTACTTAGTTGCTTTTTGAAGATTAAACCCACTTTTCATTTTGGCACTCAAGAACCATCACGGCCGATTAGTCTCAAAGAAAGCTAAATGGGCTATTCTATCAGGGTTTTAATGATATCTGTTTTAGTTGATAGACACACCATCAGTTCCAGGTGATTACGTGAAGTGAGTTTGGTCCTGATCATTGGTGAAGAATTTATCTCCTAAAGTAGAGGTAGAAGACACTGTGGTAGAAGAAAAACCTCAAGTGAAAATATAAACCATCCAGACCTGAATCATGGTGGCATTTGTGTGAATTATCTGTTTTAATTGAGTAGGGCCCTATAAAATCCGTGATCACGGAATCGCGGACTGAATCACGGAATTAGACATTAAAAACGGAATTCATTATAAACATGGAATAACACGGAACTGGCCGACATTTTACATAAAAGTTTTTGGTTTTTTTGGAATAAAAAGGAACATATTTGTTGGGAAAATGCTCTGAGGGGGTCACTAAATTAATGTAAACATGTCGAAGCAGCCGTCTGAGACACTGTCTGAGTGCTCACTCACTGAGCTTAACACAAAGAGGTTGACTATCATGTACTTCAATGGAGATGTCAGTAATCGGTGGAAAACCAAAGAGCATGGGGATAGAAGAAATTAAAAAGTTTACAGTGGATTCGATATTTCCACCAAAGTTGTGGAACGTATGTTTCATTGTTTTATTGTTATGTTTTTGCTTAAATGTGTGGAAGCATTAAAGTTTTCAGTTATAACTGAAGAAATTGTCTATATTTCATTACCTAAAACATTGTCTCGGGTTAAATTTGCGTGAAATGCTAAAAACGGAATTCTCAAACATTTAAAGCCAAAAAAAAAAAAAAAAACGAATATGGGAAAAAATGAAACGGAATTTGTAGGGCTCTACTTGTGTGGTTGATGATTATTCTACTTCTACAACACTTCTTGTTGGACAAACACACCATTTGCTCATTCTGAAGTCTTGCTGTCTCGGTGGCAGCTCTAGGGGGCGGGGCCACAGGGGCATTACAGGGCCCCATCTGAAATCTAATTGGCCCGCTGAAGTGCCCCTGTCCCGTCACTCATCTGTCGTTTTGATAGAGAATGACAGATTATAGGTGAATGCAATTCCATGCCCAACCATTGGTGGCAGTGAGCCAAATAGGCACCGTCAATAAAACTGACAGAAGAAGACTGTCATCTGAATGAGCACAACAATTTAAATAAAAAATACAGATGGAGGTTGCTGATCTACCAGTTTTCTGCCATGTGCCTTAAGCATCACGGTGGCCTAGTGGTTAGTGATGTCGCCCCACAGTAAGAAGGTAGCGGGTTCAATTCCCGGGGGCAGTTGAACATGTGGACGAGTGATGGATGATGCAGCAAGGAAAAGGGACCCCCCAAGAGCCTAGACCAGAGTAGACCAGAGACTGGACCCTGGACCAGACTAGAGACAGAGACTGGAGACTAGACCAGACCCCTCCAGAGACTAGACCTGATCAGACCAGACCAGACCAGACCAAACTGGACCCCTCAAAAATTAAACACAGAGAAAAAAAAAAAAAAAAAAACGAATATGGGAAAAAGTAAAACGGATTTTATAGGGCTATGATCCTGTTGCTGATTAGTCTGAAAGCCTGGTGTTGTTGGGTCAAACACTTTTGGAAGTTCTTTTTTTATACAGTATAATTAAAATTTTTAAAGAAGGGAACATATCAGCTTCCAGCTTCAAATTGTTAAAGAGAAAACGTGTTACCGTCAAAATGCATTTGTGTCAGATTTCTACCACCATGAAGGTATTTCTTAAAGTAATAAAAAATTATATTTTTAAGCTGTGTTAGGCATAAAAGATTAAAACACAAAGGAAAGCAACGGTCTTGTGCATGATAAATGTGCTTTAAAAAGCTATTGTCCAAATTAAAGTAAGACATTAATAATTCAGTGAATGACATTTCAATCAGTTGCAGTTTACATTGTCAACCACCCACAGGACATCACTGACATCTCACACCCAAACATGTTTCTCCAGATTCTTTAATACTCTTAGATGGAGACTCATATTTAGTCAAAGTCTATTAAAGTTCTCAAAAGTCATTTATTTATAGAAAAAAGAGTCAAGCAGCCACTTTAGAAACCAGCGGTCTAAATGGCTGAAATGTTCCTTTGACATCAACCTTCTTTTGCAATTAAGCACATCTCAAAGCACTCTCTTATTAATGCCTGGGGGGAAAAGGGCTGAGCTACGTGATCTGTAACTCAGACAATTTGTGCCAAATAAAACCTGAATAAATCAAAGCCATATTTCAGCATTGCCTCACTGCAATGTAAATCTGGGGCTCAGAAAGGCTATGCAGCCTCGCCCTGGGACTGGAGGTAGTGTGTTATTGTTGATTAAAATGGATTAAGGGTGAGATTACAGTCTGTCTCCTCCCAAAGTCCGCTTTAAACTAGACCAGCCCCAGCAGCCCGGGTCATTCTGTAGAGAAATAGACTCTATGAGTGAGGCTCCTTTGGTGGCTTTTTTTTTTTTTTTTGGAGAAATAAGGAAAAACAATGAGAGTAAGTAGTAAGACAGAAAAGAATAGTGATAGGCAAACTCATAACTTGCAGACAGAATGAGGGACAGCGATCAGTATGTCCAAGTGGGCAGAGATTGTCAACTGTAGCTGTCGTGATCAAGCCATCACAGATCTATAGAAAGACTGCAGCAACAGTTTCATTCACACATACGCAAAACAGCCGCAACACAGATTGAGGAGATCAGGAAATAAAAAACTAAAAAAATATTCATTCACAAACAATTTAGATGTAACAAAATTAAGAATCTAAAGCAATGCCAGTGGAATATGATGAGGTTGTACTGCAGGGCTTTTATTTAAATGCAAACAGTATGCTAACGCACACATGCCAGTGGAAACAAACTACTTTGGAACAGGTGATGTTCACTATTTCAGTTTAGTGTGTTTGAATGCACTAATTAGCAGACGCATAGTCAAAAATAGATATTTTTAACCAAAGGGTGGCTATAGACTTCATAACAGTCCATCCAATGGTTGTCAAAACATGTTACTCAGGACCAAATGTGAACCTCATGGTGGCATTACAGGAAAAGTCAGGGGATCACCAAAATCTTAAGATTAAGTGTCATGGCAATCCATACAAGCTGTGGAGATATTATGGTCAGGGCTAAAGTGGTGGAGCAGCCCACCAACAGACAGACCAGCACTGCCATTCTTAGAGGTGAAGAAGTAGTAAGGCTAAAAAGTCCTATGACCAACTATTCAGCACTAAAGATCCACAATACTCTGCTTCTGACAGAGAGAAAGAGTTGCTAGCACTAATCCCACATCCTGGGCAGCTTTTAGACACGCTGAGATCATTGTGATGATATGCCGGCGGGCAACTCCGCCCTGAGAGAGATTAAAGGTTTTGTAGTAAGAACAAACAACGCTAAAATTGTTGCAGTCAATTCATTGTGGTATTACGTATAAGACATGCTGTAGCTTTCTCTCACGCTTTCTCTTTCTGTGATCACATCACCATCGGTACAAAATAAATGTCATTAAATCCAACACATGTACACCATCAATGAATGTCACTTACTGTCAAGTCTTGAGTCCAATGCTTTTGGTGTTTCAATACATCTTAAAGGTTACACCAAAAGAGTCAAGGTTCAATTATGTTAACAGAGACAGAGTTTTATATATGTACATAAAATTCTACAATTGACTTGATTGCCCCTGATTTAGCTAGAACAATCTTGAAGAGATGGCTGAAGTGTGTATAACTACCAGAGTGGTGTTGTTGTCATAGTGCAGTATTTATTTCTGTTTTTAATTAAGGAAAATGATTCCCATGTGTTAAAAGGTTATTGTTATTGTTATCGTTATAAAAGGTTTCAGCAGAACAGTTGATTAATTGAGCATGTCTTCAGTGCTGCTCTTGAGCTGGAGCTGACCAACCAATTATCATAATCCAAGGCTGTTTATTTTTTCTCCACTGCCAGCCATGACGTGTTGGCTCACTGAGCTGGTGGTTTAACACCGCGAAAAGGCCCGGTTGAGGAGATGCTCAGTAGCCAGTGAGACGTAGGGAGGCAGGAGGACAAAGTCTTTTCAGTCCGTCAGTCATCTGAAACGCTGTAATAACTGTAAGTTGATCTGTCTGGTTTGGCTGGGCTAGTCCTGCGTTAGTGACAGGGATGAGGAAAACACTGACACATTCAGATCACATTAGCTATGAGCTGATTTACTGTATCAGCAATGATTACGATTTGTGTTTCTTATTTTCATGTTAAGGTTCATTCCCTGGTCATTTGATATCCTGAGGCCACACAGTGAGATGACTTTAACAAGAGCTACTTTCACAGTTTTATTTTTTCTTTTGCACTCTTTTTGAGCACCCATTGGCTGAAATCCTGATGCATAGATGTTGTTGATGAGAAGGAAAATTAGAGCGGCATTGACCATCAGCTCTGTAAAACACTGGAATCATTACATTAGCTAAAATGGTTGCTTGTACTTTTAATGGCCAAAAAACCAAAAGCCAGGCCTCAACCTCGGCTCTTCATTATGAGCCGCCATGTTTAGATGACACATTTTCTGTCTCTCTTTCTGTGACCTTGCAGACTGTGACGTTTTCTCAAATGTCTGGCATAAATCAAAAATTACCCTCAATTGTTTTATTTTCCAACAAACTTAAGTATTTACTGTACGGCTTCTATTTTAATTTTTGGCACGAGAGAGTAAATGTCAGAGTTAATAAGAGGTTATCGGGAAGGAAAAAGTAATTAAACTCCCTCTCCTCTCAGAATGAGTCCTTTTACAGAACATGCTGGCAGATATTTCTCCCTTTTCCTCTGTCTAGACATGCTAACATACTGGACAAAAGAGTCATAGAGGTCTCTAGAGAACTGTGAAGACCAATCCAACGCGTTAGACTTCGCTGACCTGGGTTATAGAAGTGGAAAAAAACCCAATCAAGTATAAATCAACTGGTCAGTTTGGGGATGAAAAAGTGGTGGCGTATTTTAAATTAAAGTTAACTTTATTTTTGTAAAGAGAAAGCTTCTAAAGAAGCTACACAAATGAAGGACTTCAAGAGAGTGCTAAAATGTAGCAGCCCCAAACGGCACCTGGTAGTCTGGTAACTTCTAGCTACTGCACAAGTAGCCAACATGAGTTTAACAGTGGCCCATTAGGAAATTAAATTTCCTTTCCTGCTCTACAGGTTTGATAATAGCCTTTTCCAGAAACCTGCTCCCTCCTGACCTTTGCTTCCACCTGTTATAGTCATGGTCTGCCTCGTGTCACTCACCTCATAACATTGACAACACCACTCCCCCGGGTGTTAATTGCTGCATTCACTACTCAGTGTCCTGGCTAATAATCCTGGATGGCTGGCAACATGCGTGCTCCAGCTTTTAACCAGTGCTACAACCAGTATCTCTGTGCTGCAGTTAACGACAGTAGATGTGAGCATTTCCCCAACATGGTTACACCTATTTTCTAAACACCTCTCTTCTATTGAGGAATAAAAAACCAGATTGCCGTTTCCACTACTGACAAACCTTGTAAAGTTTTTCTCAAGAGAAAATACAATATATTGTTTGTTTCCTTTCGCTTGGGAACAATTTAGTGTTAAGTTGATGTGACGTATGAATGCAGCCATTGTGTCAATTACATGTCAATAAGAGACTGTGAAATACTTACAGAGCCAGTCACAGAAATTTATAAGAAGTTATGGCAATATTGTTAGTTAGATTAAATTTATATAGTCATAAATAAGAAACAAAGCACAACAGCCCATTAAAATCTAATCTGTCTTCTTGTGGCCTGAAAGGTTGACCTGTTGTGTAAATCGAACATTGAGTCATTAATGGAGGAGGCATAATGCCATGACCCGCTCCTCTCTACCAACAGAAAAATGTAGGCCACTGCAAGCAACGTTACATTCAAATCACAGTGTAACCGTAATATCACAGGTGACATAAATGCGGGCAGTTCATCCCCATGTTATTCACATACATTTATATATTTTTCTCAAAAATATAGAATTTCAATATTGAATAGCTGTAACTTGGACATGTAACTTGTTTTCTTTTTAGTGTGAGATTTTAAGATATAATGTTACAGCTTAAAAAAATCAGTTCAAGTGCCACTCTCAGTTCATAACTGTCATACATTGTAACCTCTCTGCCGAAAGACTCTTACTATTTTTCTTATCATTTACAGTATCAGATTTTAAAAGTGTAGTAATAACATCCTTGAGAGCGTGTGCCTGGCCAGGGCTGTCGCAGCTCTGGCGGCTGCTGTCTGTGGAGGAAATTAAAGTGAAATACATCTCCCTGCCTGGCTCTTGCGCTTCACACAGCCATAAAGCACTTCTCTGTGATTGTCATCTTTACAGCCTACACATCATTTAAGGAGATTTTTCATGTGGCTGAATAAATCTAAGGTTAAATATTTGAGATCTGCTTAGCAACAACAACACAGAAAGCAACTCTGGCAGTAAAAGAATGAGGTTTGGTGTGCGTTCAACAATCTGTGATCCACATTAATGCCAGAAAAAGTGAGGCAAGGATTTGAGTTTAGACTGTTTACAGTGTTTTTATCAGGCACTGACTGCTACTGAACTACTGTATATAAACCAACAGGGCAGCAAAGATTTGAGCATCAGCCTTTCAAAGGAGCTACATAACATTACATAAAAATCAGCAGAATTTTAGAAGAAGTCTTTAGTGTTCCTGTCTGAAGCTGAGTTTGGTCAAGACCAGCTTGCACTTACACTGAAAGGACCTTTTCAACCACGACAGACTGAATCAGATGCATAATTTGGAGAAAGCCGCTGACAGAAAATCAGTTAGGAAAATATTTGGACATCCCTACGCTCCACCAAACACATCACATGTTAAAAATATAGAAGGTCCTGCACATGCGTGCGAGAGGCAGGAACCAGGGCGCCTCGCCACCCTCTAGTCTCACTACATCCGCCCCACACGCTCTGTAAATATCCCATCATCCCCAGGTGGCGGAGAAAGTAGTCAACGCCAGGAAACTGCCAGCATGACAGACACATGTCACACTGTTTGCCCATCTTAATCCCCCTCCACAAGCAATACTTCAGAGCCTCATCCTCAGCCAGCCTGATACTCAGTTGATGTGGAAATGGGAGTTATGTTTGTAATTATATGCATGTATTTAACCATATCAAATTGACTTGGGTTATTGTTAAAATTTGTATTAATTAGATAATTGCATGAGTGAAAAGCACATTTTATTGAACAATAAAAATGTCAACACAGTATGTACTAGACCATTGATACATTTTTTGGTGGTAATTATTATTAACTGGCAATAATAGTATCATTCCTTCAGCCATTACCACAAGATAGCATTTAGCTTTAGAGCATTAGAGAACAAAAACTACATCATCATTCTGAAAATATGACATTTCAAGAAAGTGCTGTGTATTCATGTTCATTTCATCTGTAAAAAAAAAAAAAAAAATCTGTTGCTAAAGCACCTAAAACAATTTGCAAGTATGCTATGTGAATTTTCTGTTTCACATTTAAGGCCTACAGAAGAAATGAATGTCCCTGCATGTGCATGTATTTGAATTTTTCACGGTAATGGTAAATCTACTGAAAAAAAAATATACAGAGCAGATACATTAAATTTATATTTCTATAAAACTAGAGTTGAGAATCTATTTGGCTAATTTTGTAAATCTTAAATATTCCTTGCATTTCATTATTGAATTTTACAAATAGCATGTTGATGTTGTACAACATGTATGTGTGTATATGAATACTAGGGAAAGCTATTATTTCTACAATATACTTTCTCAGTTTTATATGTGCTGACAGGGATACGATAAAAGGACTGATGCTAGAGATACAAACATTTACACATTTTGAGGAGAAGTCTGTTTTTTTACTGATGCAGTGGGACTGTATACAGTACGGCTGCCATGGTCCATAAATGTAAATCAGCATGGTTTTTCTGAGAAAGAAATATATGGTCTGGGTTATAGCACAGGCCTCTAAGGATTAGCCCTACACTAGCAGCATCCTTCTAGATGAAGCCGCAGGTCAATGATTCATTCCTAGAGGTCCGTACTGATAAGAAAGCCTAAAGTATTTGAAATAAATTAATCTGAGTGGTTTCTGAAATTCTTTCAGACGGAAACTCACTGGTTCCTAAACATCAAGATAGACAACCTTGAAGCAATACATCATACCCATAATGCCTTGAGAACTCAGGGGAAAACAGAAGTGCTCACAGTGGACCTGGCGCTGAAATTAATGAACCAGAAACATGTCCGTGTATGAATGTGTATTTGTGTTGTGCACTTTCATACACACACATGTGCATATGTGCTTGTGCTCCCAACATATTTGTGGTGTGTAACTTCTCTATTGTTCAACAAGTCTATAAAATTATTAGCATTTATGCCAACCACAGAACAATAGATGGCATATGTTTCCTTATGTTGTGATCATTCTGTTAAGGCTTTAAAAGCATAATGGCCTGAGTTGGAATCACTGAAGTATTTGGACTCTACAATCTGATAGTTATAGTTGGTGACACAATCACTGGCAAGGTTTGTGCTGTGGAGTTACAGAAACAATGTTAAAACGTATGACGCTGGATCTTTAATCACTGTAACCTTGTGCAAATGGACTGCGAACATTCAAGATATAAATCACAGAGATACTGAACAAATTCTCTGACCTGTGGATGAAATAGCCAGTTCAGCTATTAACAAAACAGGGTACATTTATGTGCTATTAGGACCATTTATTTTCAAAGAGATGGAAACAACAAGCTGATTAGGCTGACATCGTACCGCCCTCATTTCAATCTACAGTGAGAGCCTGTTTGTGAGTTAGGCCAAACTGAGAGGAAAATATTCTTGCTTTAGATTGGATAATAACATTGCAAATCTGATAAATTTAATCTTACTCATAGCCTATTAGATCTGGTGAATTTAACACAAAATAATGGTCATTTAGCTTTGACCAACAGGGTGGAGTGCATTCAAAGGTTGTACATAGTCATTTAAAGGATGAGTCTGAATGTATTTTCCATTACGAAGTGTGCGTTTTGTTGTTATTTTGGAATTTTGAAATAAGGCCAATTTGCTGACTAATCTAAAAACACTCTATGTAATTTCAGAACTGTTATTAATACCGTATTATACCTGCCTACTTACTGTTACAACATGTTACAAATTCCATGCAAAACTAACATAACAGTGCATGCGCGTTTCTCCGTGTATGTGTGTGTATTTGCTGTGTGATGCTGTGCTCATAAGAATTCCTGAGGGATAATCCCATAATTAGAGCAGATAGCACAGGAAGTTTATTCAGTTGGGCTTTTTAAACAGCCCTGTCTACCCTCTCTACCATATGAGAGACAGCCCGGCACAAAAGACTGGAGATGAGAGACTGCTTAGGTGCTTTCCACTGGTACAAGTGAGATTATGCAGAGAGAAACTGCTAACCAATATCTGGCCTTTTAAAAATGTTTAAAGTACATTTATCTATCATTCAAATAAACTGTTTACATGTATAGCAATTTCATAAATGTTTCTAGAAGTGCTTATGCAAACATAAATATCAGTTTCTTAATGTTCTCAGCAAGATTTATATATATATATAGATATATACAAAAAAACAACTTAACTGGTAAGGAGCTACTGCTTTGCCATCTTCAGATTTTGTGAGTACTACATACAAAAGTGATACACCAAAGGAAAACAAAATTGGCTTGTGCTAAATCTACAACAAAATCACCAAAAACAAACTCTCTCTGGATCAGAGTGAGGAAGCAGATGGCCTTCCGTCACTCTCCATGTGGGATCATATACCCTCCATAAGCCCATTAACACCTACAATACAGTAGCCGTGCTGCTGTGCTGTGCATTAAACCACGGTCGCACATCTTTAATTCAGTCATCATTGTCTTTTTTTTTTCGTTGTTGTTGTTGAACACAAAGTCACATTGAGGCTGCGTGAAGCCATTAGTTGTAAATTGCCAAGAACAGTGTGAAAACCCAGTTGAAACCATGTGGTTTTAAACTGCCTCCTCCTCGCCATGTTTTTGGAATCACTTCCAGCTGCTCCACAGCCACTAATGGCACCTTGGGCCCACATTGCTGTTTTAACACTGGCCAAGTCTCAGCCCCCTTCTGCCTGCTAGAAGCTGAGGAGGTTTTCAACTATTGGTGAACAAATGATTTTAGCCCGTATTACAAGCAATAAAAAAAGACGTCCCGTTGCGCGTCCTTAATGTTGTGTTGGTGCACGAGCCGTTCCTACTGTTTGTTAGCAGTAGTGTAAACAGTTTCTTTTCAAATTATGGGACCTTCTATAGGTTTAAGGAAATCCACAAAGATGCTAAATAATCCAACGAAGCCTCTTATAATACTTCTGAAAGTAGTGTAAATGCACAGTGTTTAGTTTAATGTTTCTCCGTGTCCTCTTAGTGTGTATATAGTAAATTAAAATGCATTATTCAGACATCTCTTGCTGTTGTCGTCATATGTTCTGTTGGAGAAGTTCTGAATGTCTTCAAATCTGCTCAATCGATGGCCAGCTTGTCATTGACAAATACACAAAACAAAACAAAAAAGCACAAAAAGACAGCCTTGTGTAGGTGAAGTTGTGTGTGTGTCCAATCTCCACCACTGTGGTGAAAATGTCTTATTTGTTAAAATGCTAATGATATCCATCGTCTAATCAGTGCATTTACAGTATCCTAGTAGTTAGAAACTGCAACAGACTTGCAAGTATTTAACAACAAAGGGTTTGGGTGTAAAGGGCTGGACAGTTTGGAGAAGCAATTGAGGTTGCCTCACTGGTGATCAAATCCTGATAGTGCAGGTTGGCTGAGAATTTAAGCAGTAATTATGCAAAATGAACACATCCAAAACATAAAATGAGTGTGGAAAATCTATATCTTCTGCCTGAGGAATGAATTTGATGTGTGTCATGACAGGGAAATTAGTTTTTAGCTTGTGTTTGTATTTAAGGGGCCTCAATCAGTCTGTTCGAGGTTATCAGTGACATCATCTTAGAGAAAGGGCTTTCCTTGATAACCTCTCACCCCACACCGCTGTCAGTTATAGAAACAACCGGGCTTTACAGCTACATGTGTGTGGCCAGTAACAAACTTTTCACACAGGAGAACCTCAGTGATCAGTAATGCATACACGATGTACTAACTGTCCAATGCCCTTTCTCTTTTCTTTTTCTTTTATGAATTCCAGCTATCATACTCCACAAAAAATATGTATTTGTTCCAACTGCAAGCAAGAAGCTATACAGAAACTCACGGGTTGCTGCCTACATTTATGTCTTCATATGTGCATATGTTAATGACTGCTTATGAACCATGTTCGCTGGTCCGATGGCCAATTAGTGTTTGCACCCCTTTGCCCTGTCTGTACGATCGGGGCAGGGCACATGTGGTGTCAATACATCTTAATAACTTATTGTAATTCTCCTCTTCCTGGCCTGTGCTGGCACAGAAGCCCATTTAAAAATGTGTGAAGCAGCTTTTCTGTACCTGTTTGAATGGAGCCAGATTGCCATCACTAGATCAGCAATGGTACTGCAGGAATGTAAAATCTACTCTTTTTTTTTTCCTTTTTTTTTAGCAACAAAGCGCTAAAGCTGAGACCCAGTTTGTTATAGTTGTCAAGACCTCTTGTGGATGGAAAAAATTATATTTTTATTGTATAAGCAGAGAAATTCAACCAGAAAGTGTTCTGTGCATTGCTGATGTTTGTATTACACATTTTGCAATTTATTTCTTCAAAACCAAGATAGAAATGAACATTAAGATTTTCCAGATTGTCGCTGAAAGCATTTTGTGATTCTACAGTTTGGCTCCAAGGGCCCAATTTTCTACATTCCTCCTGTCTATCTGATCTATTCCTGTAGCAGGAACAGTGCAACAAGGAATGTAAAATTCCCCCTGGCAATCATGATGCAGATGTTTTGTGTATTCGTCTGCGGAGAAGTGTTCAATTAATTTGAACACTGCTAACCAATTTCTACTGAGGAGCCATCACTTGCTGATGATTATTTTCTCCATTGAAAAGCCAAGACAAACAGCTACAGTATGGCTAAATGTGTGTGTGAGTACTTTGTCAAAGTGAAAGCCTTTGGAATTTCAAGGTCCATGGAAAATTAAGATTAAAACATCAGATAAATGCAACTTTTCTGTGCAAGTGCCTGTGTCGTATTCAATAGTTAGAAAACAACGGGTAATGCTGTCGGGAATGGATTGGAGGATACAGTCTTCGGGGAGCTTAGAGAGTAAATCTATCCACCGTGCAATTTAGTGATCAGGCTTTTGGCTGGCTAATATGTTATGAAACTAGACAAATGTCTTCTGCTGTCAAACTCACTTATTTTAAGTAACCAAAACTATATAGTTTGTGTGTCTTAACTTGGCTGTCTTGGACGTGACCAAGCATAATGTATGAATGTTCAACAGTCCTTGCAAAAACCGAATGGGCCATTTATAGTATCAAAGAGAAAACCAAATATTGACGTCAAAGATGCAAAACTTGGCGGATGCTAATGGGAACGCCTGGGCAGCCACAAAAGTGGTTTACACATGAGGAGAAAAGACAAAAAAAAAAAAAAAAGACCTCAGTCATTCTGTGACACTGCCTGTTATTGGTTCCTGCCAAACCCTGCAGGGCAGAGCACAGGGAGGAGTTCCCCGGAGAACAGATGACCTAATGCTGTCCCGCTGCTGTGACAGCAAAGGATTCCATCATCCACTTGTCCTCCGTCTTCCTCGGTACGTGATGACCGGGAAAGTCGGTGTCTCTGAGATCACACAAGCATCCAGAATCGCACTGGGAAAGTACAATGCTGTCTGGAAAGTTTCCATGGCAAACACAGCGCTAATGTTTTTGCAGCAAGTGTTGCCGTGTCCACGGATCCAGTGGTCTGAAATCAGCACAAAGAATTGTCAGGCAATATCATGGAGTTGTTGAAGATATAACATAACCATCACATCATAGAATGTGATGATGTGAATGATTCTTGAGTCTTAAATTAGTCTCACATTTTTGCAAATATGTTTCTCAAACACTTTTTTAGTACCGCTATGTATATAAGCTGTCATGAAAAGCGACGTATTGGATTCAGACTAACAAGCTAAGGGCCACAGACCACAATCTGCGCAGAATAAAGCTCAAATTACATTTTCTGTGAGCTCAGCCAGTGCACCAGATAATATGGCTGGCCACTCTAAAACCGCAAATTTTAGCTATTTTACAAAAATCTGCTTCAAAAGCCAGAGCTACTTGTGGCAAACGCAGAGGAAGTTGAGTTGGCTTTCTTTTGAGCCAACAATTGCTGCCTTCACATCTTACTGACTTTCAGAGGGGACATACAGGGTGGCACAAATGTTCAGGACCTCTGACTTCCCATCGCCTCTGGACTTTCATGCCTGAGGCCATTACCTTCACCATTAGGATCACAATTTGGCTGACACATTGGTTCAGTATATCGGAGCAGCGAGACCCCGAGGAGCTGCTGTGCTGACAGACTCACAGAAAATAGCAGGAGACGTTCAGGGGCTTCCTCCCTGAGAGAATGGTCCCACCACCCTGCCATTACACATACACATAAATAAACACACACACACAATCCCCAGCAGCTGTCGAACATGTGCATTTCCACACTGCTCGGCAACAGACATAGAGACGGTGAAACATTCACACCTGTTAGCACCGGCAGCACCGGCCAACTCTGACTGACAACTTCCCCCTGGATGTCATCACCTCTCAATCGCAGGAGCACTGTCCAAGCAAACAGTCCATCAGCAGCACGTTGGAAGGCTGCGCCATCCAGCATTAGTATCAACAACCTTTCCACATCTCTGCTGATTACTAGACAAAGACTCAAGAGAAACAGGAGAAAATGCTTTTGCTGTTTGTTAATAGATGCTCTCTTACTGGAATATGAGCCACTGCTTTGGAATAACTGTGTGTGTGAACAATGTATATTTGTGCGTACACGCTGCGTGTTCATAAATTAAGCTTTATAGTTGTTTTTGGTTTTTTTTAACTTTTACTTTATGGATTTTTACTGGCAAAAACCAAAAACAAAGACACAAAGGATAAATTACAAGAATAGACAGATTTTTGTAGATTTCTTTCAAAGTTATGAAGACACACATAACTTGTAATGTTTAAATGCTTTTTTTTATCATTGTAATAAAAAATAAGACGTGTAGATATATTTTTTTTGGTTGAAAAAAAAAACAGCAACAGAATCGTATTTTTTGTCTGATCATAACAGCCATTAATATGTTTCTGTTTGTTTTGGTATGTGCAGCAGAACCGCAGGGTTTATTTCATGTGATGGGGAGGAATGGGTCTTGTCAGTGATAAGAGATAGGGAGATAAATTCTGTGTTATGGTAGATTAAGATAATAAGGACTGCAGAGAGGAGATGTATACATATGAACAGGTATAAATCTCTGCCTGTTTAAGCTTAGAGGAGGTTTCAGATGTTCTGCGAGTATCACAGACAGATGAAATATTAAGATCAAACGGCTCTTCAGTCAAATGGCAGATTTGCAAGGTGGTAACAGAGCAATGGAATGTATTTTCACAGCATAGAGTGCTCTGTCTCTCTCCATCTATTCTCACTAATGGCAGCTCTTTTTATTCAGCAAGGGAGACAGTATGTTAAACACGTCTCTGGCTTGAACTCTGATCCCTCATTGTCTGCTTATCAACACTAAAGACTCACAGATGGATGAGTCTAAAAGGGAGAGGATGGGGATGGGGATGAGGGGTGGCGGGGCGGTGCAAAGGCTGTGTGGTAAAGTCATCACACGGTGATGCAAAGCAGGCGCAGGCTGAGGCTTCTCCACAAGTTCAAAAGGAAATGAAATACTTATTTGATTTTTGTCTCCCTTTTTTTTCCTCCAAACTGCCTCCTTCCCTTCCATCCTGCCCATTACCAGACTTATTCTTGTTATTCTTCAGATCGTCTGCATAATGGATGTGAAAATTTACATTGTAGACCAGAGTTTGGTCCGGTGTCAAGGACTGACACAGTAAGCCTGACTCATAGAGCAGCTGAGTCCTTACTTTGACCTAGACGATTGAAAGGAATCCACTGATGTGTCTAAACGCCCATGTAATGACAAACTGCTCGTCTCCTCTCTGTGGAATCTTAAACCTGTTTCAAAAGTAAGAGTGCACAATATGTTAAAGGCTGGTATGTTGCCCATTTCACAATTACAACAGATAATATGGCACCTTGCGGAGGTAAAAGTATCTTGTATGAATATGTTTTTTTCTGAATGTGAAAAACATTATCTGTTGACAGAAAGTGTATTTTTGAGCATAGAAAAACTAAGAGGAAGCTCCTGTACTGAGGGACATGCATCCAGTTAGAGTGTCCATCATCCATGAAATATAGGTCTGAATGGTACGAATGGCACTGGCCCATCATTGTCTGACCTTCACAGTCTATTGCAGTAAATGTATCCCCAAACCAGGATGTGTCAAGATGTGAAAATATAGCTATCTAAATTGCATATAGAGAATTTTTCCTGTATGTTTGTTCTTTACGAACTATAGACAAAAGTTTGAAGACCAAATCAATTATTGCTATCAGTGTTTCTTGGTGTTGCTATTAGCCACAATGAGGGAATAAATCACTGGTGATGATTTTCAGTGCAGAAATTAAATGTTTGCTATTGGTATGATACTCTTTCAAAGGCACAGAAGGTGCATGTGGTTGGAAGAGAACAGGTTTGTTTTTAAACTCATGTGCACGTGCATTAATTATTAATCAATCACCATCAGATACCAATTCAAAGTTGAATATTTTGCTTCGTAGAAGCACAAATTATCTTCCCGGGGTTCTGCTGATCTTGAATATGTGCCAGTTAGGAGACAGCTCGGATTTAGCACAGTGCTATCTGTGTGGGCGGGAGGCTATCCCAGGTTATCGCCTGTTCCTCCCCCTCCAGTAACACTCTTCCTCTCAGCCCAGACAAGTTTATGGGCGCTGAACATCGAGCTGCCACCAGGAATCACGACCGATAAACACCATTCAATCAGTCAGACACAAACCCCAGTATGAACTGTTTGCCTCGAGATAATCTGCTCCTCTGACATGTGCGTGAATGGGCATGTTTGTTTTACTGTGAGTGGGTCATTAGTCTGAGTCAGTCAGACACACAATATGTCGCTGCTGTGATATTAAGAACTGATGCTGAAAATCAAGAGCGTGGCGAGAGGGTAGCTGAAAACAGTATAAAGTCATATGGGGTTATATGATCAAAATCCAGGTACATTATATCTGCTGTTTTCATGAGCTCATAGCTGTTATCTTCTGCAAAACCCCTCAGCGAAGCATGAGACCCCCGAGGTCAAAGAAGTTGGCACAAACCTTCCTCCCCTCCTGCTCAGTTAGAGTGTATTGTGACATCTCAGGGCTGTTCTTCTGCTGTATCACAAACGTCCCTGAACGTTTCCTTTCACACCATGTAGTCGCAATTTTACTAGCACTTTTTCACTTCTTCCATCATCATGATTTCAGAAGTGCACAGAGTGCAAACACGTAGACCCTCATGTGATCGTGTCTATTGGTTGTTGGGGCCAGCTGCTTGTGGCCAATAATTCAGCCATTAGTTCTTTGTTGGCTGACGGCCCACACCGGCTGTGCTATCAACCAAGCCAACTATCTAATGGCCATGGAATACTGATGCTCAGCTGTGGGGCCCTGCAAAGGAGAACCACTCGCCTCTTTTAAACTTCAAGGCGAAGCAAATTTCTTTGCATCACACATTACAACAACAAGGCAATTCAAAGCGCTCCTCATGAAACATAAAAGGCATCAGGACAAAATGTAAAAGCAGTATTTCAATTGAAAGGGTTCAACAGAGACTTGTGTTATTTAATAAATAATAGAAAAGTCATCAGCTTTGATCAAAACAAAAGAGCAGACCTGCAGTTCTCTGGGAGCTTGTTCCAGATATGAGGAGCATAAAAACTGAACGCAGCTTCTCCATGTTTAGTTTACGAAGAAGCAGACCTAACCAAGATGAACCAAAGAATCTGGATGGTTCATAATAACATAGAGGCTAATCAGAAATATCCTTTGGCCTCAGTTATTGTTTTATGAGCCAGCAGGAACATTTTAAAATCATTCAATTTGGCACACACAAAGTCAGTATGAAAAATCTGAGAACTGAACTGATATGATTCACCTTAATCAGAACTCTCCGATGTTATAGACCTGTAAACACACCATCATGGTTGAGTTTTGAACTTTCTCCAAATGCCACTGAGACATAAGCCCTTTAATATGTTTATCATGTGACATAAAGTGATTTTGTAATTGTCTTGCCATTCTTCCATTTTTTTTTTTTAAATTACTTTTTACTTACTAATTTTATCTTTGTGTAAAATCTGCCACACCAAATCACTGTCATGTTCCATGCACGCACTTATAAATTTATGGTAGTTCTACTGTACATTTGTGTGACATCTGAATAGTGGTGGTAAGATGTGAATGTCATTTGCCCTTTTTTTTTTTTAAATCAGATGTGTAACTACCTATAGAGGCTTTTTTCCACCATATTAACAGTGAGAGGGCAGCACAGCGGCATAGTGGTTAGCCCTGTTTCCCCACAATAAGAAGGTCGTGGGTTTGGTTCCCAGGCCTGGGAGTTGTGTGGAGTTTGCAGGTTCTCCCCGTGTCTGCGTGGGTTTCCTCCGGGTACTCCGGTTTCCTCCCACCATCAAAAGACATCATCTTTGGGTTAATTGGTGACTCTAAATTGTCCGTAGGTCTGAGTTTGAGTGGTTGTTGGTCTCCATCTGTCTCTGTGTGTTGGCCCTGCGATGGACTGGTGACCTGTCCAGGGTGTACCTCACCCTCGCCCAGTGTGAGCTGGGATTGGCTCCTGCACCCCCCGCAACCCGGACACGGATAAGCGGTAGAAGATGAAGGAATGAATGAATAAACAGTGGGAATGAGCTGAGGGTTAGACGACTTCCAATTTGTGTGTTTGATTACTTTGGATTACTGCGTTGTGTTAGGAGCAATCAGAAATTTTATAAGTGAAGTTGATATTCAATCTGCCGGCACCAACATCACTGACTGCTTTATGCAAATTGTCGGCCCCATTAAAATGTAAAGAACCTAAACTGTTAAATTTGTCCTTGGGTGTTGTAACCACAAGGAGCTGAGCTTCAGACTTCACATGAACCTTGTTCCTGTCTCTTTAGCAGCTGAATGTAATCTAATCAGACAGTGGCACCATCAGGCCAATGATTTCTATAAATCACATTTGGTAAGAAAGGTGGAGCAGATTTACTTTTGATACTGAACGTTCAAACAACATTCATTTTAGTCAGTACGCTCATTAATAACATTTAATTGCATGTGACCTTCCTGTTATCACCAACTACTTCTCATGTAATTCAAGATAGATTGTAATTAGTCTGTATTGTTTGTGCAAGGTTTGTGTATACAGTTTGGAAATCCATCCTATGGGGCATTACAAGGTAGAGTAAACAGGCTATTTTTCAAAGCCAAGAGCACTTCTTGAGAATATTTATAAATGGTCTGATTCAGGCATTTCATACATTTCGTTATGAACGCAAGTCCCCAACCTTTCTTGAACTGCAATCTTTATTTGCCTGGAAATATTGCTGCTGTCGACAAAAGAAAAATATACACGTTTCATTTTGGAAATCAGAGACAGAACATGAGCGGGCTGCCAGTGAGCAGCAGTAATAACCAAATGACTGCCTCTGGCAGGAAATGACACGCATGTCGTTCCTGGGCATCCCAGGGTAGTGCTGACTTGCCCAGAATAGACTTTGCCAGCAACAACAATATTACACACAGATCCCTCTATGTGTGTGCAGGTTAAAAAAGCAGGCACTGGCAGCCATTCCTTCCCCTCATTATTTCCATCTACTTCCCCTGCTTGAAAATCCTCAGTCCTCTGATGCCATCTCTAATAGCCTGGACAACCAACAAATCACAGGCTGATCCTCAATAAGAGGATGATTTCAAGACATATGAGGTGCCACAAATTGAGGCAATAATGTCCACAGGTAATGGGATGCATAAACTCTCTGTTTGGCCAAGTGAAATATTGTTCTATACGTACACTACAAATTGGACTTTTACCAAAAATATGTGCAACATTACAAGTGTCCTCCACGAGCACATGTACGTTCCCTTGATGATGTGCAGTAAAGAACTGTTTGCTAACATAATATTTTTGGGCCACTGAGTTTTAAATCACACATTTACAATATTCATTAAATGACAAATTCATCACTTCTTAAAAATGGTAAACTGTAAGTGGTTACAACATTTTTATATTCACAATGAATCACAGGGCCGATAGTTGAGAGTGATTTTTTTGTAGTAATGCATTTGAAAAGAATACAAAAATTGCAGCGATATAGCTTTTGTTTTTGTGACTTTTAGTTAGTGGTTTTTCATTTTCCAATGTGCAACGCAATAGTTTCGCTTCATTTTCAATGTTCTTGTAGTGTCAAATTCTGGCCACCAAAGACCTGAGCCAAATCCAGTCCAAGACAAATCTCCATTTTGCACCAATCTCACCCATTTTATAACAAGTTGCAACAATTAAAAGCGCACAAGTCAGTGATCAGTAGCTTCAGTGGACAATTTAGTCATTTTGGTGGTGTTACTATGAGCACCACAGAGCATCTAACACACAACTTTAACTAACAACTACTTGGACATTTTCAGATATTCTTCTGAAGTCTAATACTGTAACTTGAGGTTCACTGTAATCCCCTTCACTTTACAAACAAATGTTTCTTGTGGACATGAGTTTAATCAGTATATGGCTTCAATGTTTACAGCACTCTGTTCCACTCAGGTCATTAATACACTCATTTTTGACATTACCTTGTTTTAGGGGGGCCAATCCAGACAGGTTTGCGGCTCACAAAAAAGCTGGATTGATTTGTTTAAACTCCCACTGCCCCTCACGTGTGACACTTAGTGTGTATTCTAGCCAGTTTCGCATTTCACTATGGCAATGCATGCACTCATCACAAGGACAAATATACAGCCGGGTTTCACCATTGCACTGGAGCTCTTAATGGCTACATTGCTTATTTTGCCCCACTGCTGAAGAGAACATGAATTATCTAGGGTTCACGCTGGAATCCAGCTAAGCACGGCCTAGTCGGGGCTCAAGGCCACTCTGCTTTGTCTGCTACCACTGTACTTCACTGAAGAATCCATATCTGTGGAATTATAATTGCGGATAAATATTATCAAGTGTAATTGGAGAGGGTGTTGTGTATTTGTGCTGGGGCCAAGATGGGAGGTGCTGTGAAACCGAACACCAGCTCGGGCCCTGAGCACAGGAGAGCTTAGTCGAGGGCAGAGGAACCATTTCCCCCTGTGGACCTACTATAGGCATGAGGGAATACCCAAGTGAAAGGTCAAGGTAGAAAGTGACATAATTTCCACAATTTACACTGCATATCTTGGACTATAGCTGGCACAACTCTGAGGACTGAATAAACCAATGTTCATAACGGAAATCTTTCACCTAGGACAGCCTTGGTCCTCATGATCATAGCATTATGAACTTCATTTTATTCTTCAAGTCTCTCATCACCAGGTAGAGAAAAAGCAGTCCATAATCCACCTTCTCTAATCTTGTACAGGATAACTGTCAGCACCTCAATACTCTCAGGAAGGTTTCGGTGGCTTGTTACAACACTGGCACCAGTAGTTATCACTCTAATCCGTTGGTATCCATGGTAAGCAAAACCTCTTGCACAGTCATTATCTATTCGCAGCCAAAGGCCGTCAGATAACAAAGCACATCAGGAACAGAATGAACGAAGGGAGATGCGAGGAAGAAAGAGAAATGTGAGAGAAAGCAAATGGGCGGGGGGGGGGCAAAGGTACAAAGGAGGAGAGAGAGAACAGTATTTAATTGTATTATATAACACTCTTTGCTGAGTGCCAGGCAGCAACTGCTTTCTCTCTTTCAAATGACAGTTTTCTGTTGAGAAAAGCTCTCGGCATTTCACAGACCCAATGTAAACTGATACTCTGTCCTTTGATTAGTTAAGAAACAGGATCAAAACCCTTCCAACAATGAAAACTTCTCATTTCATACATAATAACAAGTACAAAAAAGTAGCGTTTCAGACTAAAACCTAGAAGTAAGAAGATGGCAGAGCACTTCAGTCTTTTTCAATAACAGTCATCCATCACAGTGCAGAAAAGAGAGAAACAGCCAGGACATCCAGGGACAAACACAGACATAATCAGAGTCTACAGCTAACGCTGGAGCCTGGTCATAGACTGAGGACCAGGACATGTCTGCCAAGTCCAAGTCAGATCTGCCAAGATCCAAAAACTTAGGTGGTTCTCAGCATCCTTTGCTCTGTATGTGAGACTTTGCCCCAAAGGCAGCAGAACTGAAATGCAAATTGTTCATGACATACCTGCTGGGAAAGCAGAAACAGCTGATGGAGCAGCAGATTGGAGGAACATCTGTCTGGATGGCCAGCCTCCCATAACCGCAACTTCTTCCGTCATTCCCCACTTTGGACACGAAGGGGGTAATTTTAAAGCCCCCACCTGCCCCCATCGCCCCGACAAAACGCTAATGCTGATATAAATACGCCAAACTTAAAGTTTTCATATTTAACTAAGTAACATCAAGTAACTTTTGAGGCTCGCGTCACAAAAATGTATGACTTTATATTTCACACCACTGTGCCTGCCCTTCGTGCGAAAAGTTCATTGTTCCGTTTCAATTAACATTCCGATGTTAATTGTTGTTTCAGCACTTTGGTTCCGGGTTACATTTTGTTGGTGTTTTGTTTTGAATTTAGGATCTGTGTTGTCAATAAAGAAAGGCATTAACAAAGATACATATGAAAAGGAAAACTTCTTCCAGACTGATGGGAACAATATGAGGAGCATAAAAACTGAATGCAGCTTCTCCATGTTTAGTTCTAACAAACAAGCAGGGAATAAATACAGCAGAACGTCAGGTTAAGTGTATGGAGAATATCATGAAATCCCAATTACTACTGGATGACAACTCCTGGAAATTCATTGATCCATCGAAAACTGATAATAGCTGCAATATTGTGATGTTGTGTGGTTATTGTCGTTGATGGACAGTAATCATCAGAGCATGTAACTATACAATAGTGATGACAACACACCTGTGCAGGAAGTTGAGTAACAAGAATGTCTGCTGATGTTAAGGTGGCCTTACAGATGCATCAGGCCAATTGTGAAAATCTGTGAAAATTTGTTGATGAGAGCACAGGAAGGACAATTGACTTGCCCTCTACTTGCCTTTGTGACATGAAATGAGAATAAAGTGATAAATGTGCTTCGTGAGACATTGCTCCGTGCACTGGAGAAAAACTCACAAGGAGCAGGTCCAACCCTGGATGAGGTCAGTATAATGCAACATGCAGTATAAGTATCCATTAGTGGTTTCCACAGCATCCAGGGGAAACAACAAAATGAACACAAGAATCCAGGAAACTAAGAGAAAGAGCCCATTCTGCTACAGTATGGACTAGTTGTGTCCTAGCATTGTGACAGACAACAAAATGCACAGATGAGCAGTTCTGGCTTAGGTCCCGAGCCTTCGACTTTATGCTGTGCCTTTTTGGCCAAAACAAAAGCCCGTCAGAACAGCAGGAGCTTCTCACAATGTAAATGTAACTCACTACCTGAAACATAACCCCATCCTGCCTTTGCTTCTTATTATTTGGGAAATGCTAGCCATATTTCTGGGTTTCTCAAACACCCTCTCATCTTACCATAACAATCTGATTCAATATGGGGTATTATTGTTACAGAACCCAAAGGCTGAGCTGTCTGCCTGTAGCAGACAGTTTGGTATTGAAATTCAAGCTGTAGTCATGAATCAGGTCAATTGAAAGTTCTTCCCAGGCTCCACCTGGAACCAGGAATTCAGCCATTTTCTGTTGAGAAAGGTCAGATAAGCGACAATGTCAGATGGAGCAACCAAAGGTGAGCAACTCCTGATCAGAGCCAATGATCTCTATCAGTGTTTTGTTTTTTGTTTTGTTATGTTTTCAACGAATTTTAGATGCAAATGATTAAATATTCTCAGCAGCAATTTTTGACCTCTGTCTGCACGCACGTCAAAATTGTGTTGCTGGGAAAAACCTGGTCATGCACATGGCAAAAAAAAAAAAAAAACCCGCTAGAAACGCTGTGCTTCTCGTAATCCCATGTGCTACGTTCCCACTTAACAAGTAATTGTAGTTTCTCTTCACGTATTTAATAGAACAACATGGCAGAAGGGCTCTTAATTTCTTCCTTGTGCTTGGAGGACAACCTGAGTGTTGAGAGCAAGGAGAAGTGCACACAATTAGCTAATATAATTCACAGATGTGCTCACTGAGGTGCTCTCTCCCACTCCCTCTCCCTCATCTTGACGTATCAGAGCCTGGACACAGGTCTCTGCTCTCACCTCACCGTGACCTACTAGCACATACTTTTCAAATGACGTGGTAATTAAAATACACTAATTTGATAATAATGTAATAACAGCAGCACCCTGAAGGGCTAATTTAAAGAAAACATTTTCCCAGACCACCAGTAAAGCATGTGTACTGCCCTATAGAAAATACAGTAGCCTGTCGATGTGTTTTCCAAGGTCTCAGGGGGCATTCCAGGGCAGATTTCATGCCACAATCATCCAAATTTTAGCTCCCTTTTGGCTGAGAGGGCCTAACTGGCGACAACACCTGCAAGTGATACTGGATCCCCAAGGTGTAAAGTTGATGAATATCTAAGGTTGCTTTGCAAAGGATTAAGTTTTAAAGCTCCACCACAGATCAAGGCACATTGATTTCTCTGGGCATTACTGGTAAACAGATCAAGACAAACACAAAGGGGAGAGCTGATTCAGATTACTTAACAGTTCACGGAAGAGAGACCAACAGGAAAGAAATGGAACAGGAGAGTGGGATTTCATGTTTTGCTGGCCACTTCCAAATCAAACATGTCTTCAGCCATCAGACCACCAGGGATGATGATTTTTTTTTTTTCGTTGTGGTTGAAAATAAAACCACATCATTTTAAATATTAGGGATGCATTTCACACACAATGTAAAGTTGTAACTTCTACTGAAGTCCAGATTATAAGGTGGAAACAAATTCATCTTAGAAAGGCGAGAAGACAAAAAGGACAGTGAAATCCAACATACTGTAGCTACAGGCCAAAGGAAGACAGCCAGCCTTGATCGTCACAACACCCTTGTTTGTAATGTGAACAGTGTGTACAGTGTGCGTATTGTGCTTCACCAATGATCGCTTGGATCGTAATTCGTCCCATGTCGACATACCGAACGACAATAAAACCTCTTCAATCCCAACTGTCCATCACCAGTGAATATCATTAAGTGTGAGCCATGATGCACAGTAATTTTGCCCCTAATTCTCTCTCATCAAGACACAAAGACCAAAAAACAATCAAACAGCAAGGGAGGGGCTGGGTGGTGGGATTTGGCCTCTTTGTGTCTTTTCCTTTGTGCCATTGGTGTGGTGGCCTTTGAAGCCTACAGGAGTGGAAGCGAAAGTGTTTCAAATTGCTCATTGAGGCTTATAGTACAGGAGTGAGTTGTGCAAATCACGCTTCATGACCCATTAGCTGTGTGTCTGCGTGTGTATGTACAGTACTTCCACATTTGGGTTTCCTAATGAGCGGCGAAGACAGCACGTCAGCATCACTTTAGCCCTGCGGAATCTGCGCATGGGAGGCTTCGGCTGCCACTTTGAAACTGTATATATGACTGTAAGTAACAGAGTTTTCAGTTCAATGATTCTAATGATAATAATAAAATGTGTCACTATGCCACTGAGTTAAAGTAAATCTCATGGTGTTTTGAAGGGAACAGTAAAGGCGTCTATGATTACTCCTTTGGATATCATTTATACAGACTGCAGACTCCCAGGGGGTGGTCGCTGGCATGGTTTACTTTCACAGGCGCATGCTTCCATTTGTCATTGTTATGCTAAACACCGCTTTGGTAAAGAGGAAATTGAATTAAGGAGCCATGCAGCAGCAGTCTTACGGCTGTCTTGTCCTTATCATTTCCATCAGCCTGATCTGAAACACATTGAGCTCCCACCAGCAGAGGGTCAGAAAGTCACGTAACCTTAGGCAGGCAGCCATTTCCTGAGCACTCCATCATGGACTGCCTCTGTGGGGTTTTGGCAGAGAAATTTCACATAAATAAGTCACTTTCTTGTGACCTACAGTAGAAATGTGGTTTAGAATCTACTGAATAACTGTCTTTGCTACTGTACATACATATCTAATTATGCACTAAACACAAACAAGTATTTGCAGTTGACAGGAATGTTTTATTAACAGACCTTCATAGTATCTGTAAATATGCATATGATTAATGAAGTGAAAAGAAAATTTAAGAAAAAAAAAATTTAAGACAGGAATGTGAATTTTTTGGGGGGGTTCTTCTAAAGTAAATTGAAATTTTGGAAGAATAGTGCAAACATTTGAGACATACATTAACAAAGGTTACAAATAACTAATTAATCAATATAACAAACACTGTTGAATTAAGTAAAAGGATTTACTGACAGTAAACTCCACATTCTGTTCCTGAGGAGAACACCTGATTTTTTTGCCTCACATTACAAGTGTGCGAAGTGCAAGAACATTGCAGAAACATTCAGAATCATAGACAATAACATAATGAATTCTAAAATAAAAATGATAAAAAACATCTCCATAAATCACAGAGCCATTAAGACTAATGTCAGTGCTCATACAAAAGTACATCTCCTCATAATCAAGTCAAGAACTGTCAAGAACACAGAATAAATCAGACATTCAGAACACTTCAATTTTTTTTATGATTGTAAACTTCATCTCTGAGGCTTAATTGCATAAAAAAACAAGGCATCACTTCCTCACTGCCTCTGACTGCGCTCCTGCTTGAAGGTGACAATAAACTTCCAGGCTTCCACATAATGGGAGAGATTGATTTCTTCTGGGAAGAGTTCTTCCACATCATTTGGAATGTCCAGGTTTTTGCGCTCCATGTAAGACACCAGTGTGATTTTCAAGCTTTAAGAGACAATGAATTTTAAGTCAGTGACAATGTAAGTCGTGATACTTTCTCACACGCACACACACACACACACACACGCCTGTGACCATACATGTTAGTTTATATTTTTATTAATTAATTCTTCTAAATGACTTCCATAAATATGAAAGTATCCTGATAAAAGAATTAACACACTTAAGATATCTGAATGGATAAATGCTGAGTGGATGTTCATGTTATTTAGTATCACATCATTTACAGAAAAAACTTTGTTCCCAAGTCAAATATAGGTATAAAATGTACTTCTTTTTGGTTTTGCCGGTACAAGTAACTAACCCACCTAAAACAGAAAGCCAACAATTACAAAAGAAAACTTGAGGTTTGCTTTTGTGCAACACACATTGCTTCCAAGCTGGCTTGAAGTGGGAATGGAATAACAGCCACTTTGTTTTTGTTGTGAACTAAAATGCTACTTGTTTGGCGTAATTTCTGCCCTTCAAACTTTATTTTGCACAAAAGCATTTTCTTACCCTCTTTCATTTAAAAAATGTCTAGGCTGATTATGAAAAAGAAAACTTAAAAAACGTACTTACTTATTACCTATCTTAAAAGTCTTAGAGTAACAGACTTGACCTCAACTGAAAATGTGTGCAAAGGTTATTAACTTCAACATAAATCAAATAATGTTATTTTTTATTACCCCCAGTCGGGCCTGTAGGTATCGGGAGCGTTGGGCTTTCTGAGGACCAGCACCAGGAACTCGTGCATCTCCATCAGGAAAGTGTCAGCACTGCACTGAGAGAAGAAGCCAGCAAGGAGTCTGTGCTCATCCTCACCCAGAGCCTGTCTGTACTGCTCTGAGACTCCCACAAATGGATCCTGAAGTACACATGGAATGTACGGAAGGGACAAAGAGAAATATGTAAAGAAAAGAAATAATAACATTTCTGTTTCTTATCGGTGTGTGATGCCCTACCCTCTTGAGCCACAGCATGCTTTCTGATTTATGTGAAGCCAGCAGCTGCCATAGTGCCACACAATGCTTCAAATAACACTTGTTCAGGGCCTGTTGGCAAAAAAAAAAAAGAGAGAAGCTTTTATCTTGCATAACAAAGACAAATTCATTTCAATTCAGTATTCAAGGAGTAAAATTAACCGTGGTAGCAGTAAAACTAAGATAAAAAAGTTGGTCTTAGGCACATTGGCATTATAACAAAATAACAAACTGTCAACACAGTTTATTCAGTGGAAGTGAGCGGGCAACAGGATAAAATAAAAATGGCCACAGATAGGCTGACCTTGAGGAAATGTGGAGCCATCTGGTTTCCCATCCGCAGAACCTCCTCCAGGTACGAGGACAGCTGCATGTGAGGTTCTCCCCCAGTCATGGCAAGGAAACCAAGGGCCACTTCCAGTATAGACAAAGCCTCACACACCTCACTGTAGGAGTGTAGTTCAACAGCAATGGCAAAACCAGTCGGCAGAGGCTCCTGTTGGGACACAGACACAGGTTGCGGACACTTGTGTGGGGGAGGGGTGCATCTATGGGCACATGTTTGATATGTGGTAAATGAATGCCAGTTCCAGCAGGCTGCCTACCGTACAGTACAGTACAACTTACTTGCTCTACTTTTGCTTTTACATCCTTTAGTATAATCTCATAGTTGCGGTCTTGTCTGTTCACTAGTGTTGGAATGCCCTGGGGTAAAAGTAAAGACAGAGACATCATGAAAATAGCACCTTCACAATATTTATGATCTTTTTGGGAAAAGCTACTTTGCTTTTGTTTTTAGTTTTGCTCACATTGACAGTGAGTAGTGGTTTGCCCTGCAGGAAACGGGAAATGATCTGCTGCTGGATCTTGGGCAAGTCATACTCATGAAGCGTCTCCTGGCCTTTCTTGACGCTGTATTGAGTGTTGGAGAGAACCAGTGGCATCAGGTCCCTCTCTACTTCATACCGAATCACATGCAAGTCAGTCAGGTCTGCAGGGTTCACTTTGTAGCTGGAGGAGGGATAAACAGACCAGTCAATCAAAAGGTTTCCCTTGTCACCCTATTATAGCTATGTTATTTAAATCTCATCATAAGCACTTCAGTCATTTCAAATTTAAACCATTGCACAAATGTCCTATGCATTTATGGGAGAGGTTCAAAAACAGAATTCTCACGAAAAAAAACATGCAACATGTGGGAAAAATGTGGCATGAGCGCCCTCACCTGGTCTCCTCTCCAGTGTGTTTATCCACACAGTAGACCAAGTCATTGTGGAGGGCGATGAGGTAGCTTACAAGTGCTGTAGAGCACAGACCTAGTCCCTGTCGCTGTGGCAATAGTACCTTGAAGTCACTGTCGAGGTCCAGGTCATCCTGACAGAAGTCAGCTGGGATCTTTATCTCACCTGAACAACAACATGTAGTCCAAGTTAAAGGAAGTCAAAAAGTTGTATATGCAGTGTTAGAGTGACAGGTTGTGTTGTAAGCAATTTCAGTGTCTGTAATTACCGTTAGTTGCCAAAGACAATCTGAGCTGATTCCAAACTGTCAGGAAGATTTTGATGTATTTCTC
Source organism: Remorina albescens (assembly GCA_034769265.1). Lineage (NCBI taxonomy): Eukaryota > Metazoa > Chordata > Actinopteri > Carangiformes > Echeneidae > Remorina > Remorina albescens. Next base: position 9,130,332 of record CM068493.1, read on the forward strand.
GTACCAGGCTCTCAGCGATCCTGCACACAAGAAGAATCCATAAATTTTCTTCAAACTGTGCATCTCTAGCGTAGGTGAGTCATACAATAAAAAAATTAAAAAGAACTGAGAAGCACGTGTGCAGACAGTTGGTTTCATTACCTGCTTTTTGACCGTGGAGGAATTCATCAATGGTGTTATATGTCAGCTCAGTGGCATTTTGAAACTTCTTAACTAGATCCCTCTGGAGTGCAAGGATGTCAGGAAGGTGTTTAACCAGTCGTAGCTCCGCTTCCTAAAAAACAAAACAAAAGCATGTGAAGAGACAAAATTTTTCAAAAATGTGTTGTGTAGCTGTACTATTTCTTGAAATTGTGTAACCTTAAATAAACAAATGAAACACATTTTTTGAAGCTTATAGGTCTGTGGGTAGTTTTTATGTTTTGTTTTTCTTTAACTCAACCAAGTATGTTTGAATAAAACTGTTTCATTATGTAATTTTAACAGTAGCATTTTAATTAAGCAAATAGATGAATCCATAAGTAATTATGCAAGCAGGTTTCTTTAAAATATTTTAGCATAAGCACTTCCAGGCACAATATCAAAATGTATTTGTTTTTGTTGACTACTGACATGTAATATGTAACACTGATATTTTTTATTCTGCTGCTAGAATGTATACTCACAGTATAGAATAAAAGTGGCTATTGAAAATAATAAAATCCAGGCAATCATTGTCAGCCATATTATGCCATTAACATCTAAAAGGATTTCAAAATAACAGGACTTGGTCAGTGTTTTACCTTATGCAGAAACCTCCAGAGTACAGGCAGAGTGTTTTTGCCATCATTTTGCTCTACCACATGAGTGAGCGTCAGCACAGACACTTTGTCCCTGCAGCTCCACACAGGAGAACCATGTATTAGAGAGTTTTGAGGCAGTGAGGTCAAGAAGAGACAAGGATCACCAAATATGAGCCTCATGATTGGATTGGCAGAGATGTGAGAGTCAGCACGGATGAATGTGTTCACTTCCTTTAACTGTCTATCCAAGTGCTGTGGAGGAGAAGGTGACAAAAGAAAGCAAAATGTTATAGGCAGAACTTAAAGGATTATTTTAATATGCTTGTTCCATTGCGCAAATGCACAGCAAATGGTTCTATTTTACCTTCATCTGTGGTGAAATGATGCCATCGCTAACTTCTTTCTCCCATCCATTTCTAGCCTCTTTGGTAGAGAGATGATTGTCGTACGGAACAGGCCCTAAAACATGAAGACCAGCAGAGTGTTACAGTGTAAAGTAAATCAACAAATCTAGCATTGTCATTAACATCATGTTACAGTCATACTATAGTATGTTACAAATAAAGTTATATCCTCATATCCACTTTATCCATGTAGACTTGACAATACTTTTAGGTAGGACAACACTGGATGTGTTGACATGAGTAACCTAAAATTATATTTACCCAATCACTGCTATTATTACACACATATTGCAAAATGGCCATGTACAATTTATGACCACTACACACACTTCCTCTTTTTGTCACTGCCCTCAATGTCACAGGGACCAGAATATACTGCAAAATACAAAGCAAGGAAAGAAGAAAGTGCTTATCAAAGAAATGAGCTGAAGTACACAGATGGATCACCATTCAAATTCAGATACCTTTTATTTGGCATTTTATGTTTATTAGAGAATCATTTTGAGACAGTGCGGCTTTAAGTGAGTTGTAAGTTGTTCCTTACATTTTTGTTGCTGGGGAGGTTCCAGGAGGCTGCTGATGAGCAGGTGAACAGCACTGACTGTATCATCTGTCCCCTTTCCCAGATATTTGATAAGAATCTCTACATCCTTTTGCAGGTGAGCAAGTAGAAAAGCTCCTGGATCAGGGACTTGAGGCTTGATGATTGCAGAGATAGCCTGAAAATGGAAACACATTGGATGACATTCATGACATCAGTATTGTTACATTGCAGTGATGAGGTTTATTTTGAGCGGACACAATTAAGAATGTATTTGTTTTTTATATGCACCTTTAAACAGTCATGAAGAGATAACAATAAGAATAAGCTCCATTAAAGCTATACTCGTTATTTTGTCCAAGCTACCTGTGGGTTGCTGCGGGCACCAAGAAGCATGGCCATGTGAGTAAGCATGCGAGCAATGTTAAAGGGAAAAAACGAAATGCTCTTTGTTTCTTGCATATCTGGATTGTCCCTTCGACCTGGGTCACCGAGGATGTGGCCTTTCTCAGTACGGTCAGCCCTGTCCAAAGACAATAAATGAATCAATAAAAAAACAATTGAAAACACAGTAATTAGCTGTCTTTTGTACTACATTTTCTTCCACAAGGCCACATACTGGTGAGGAGTAAACCGAAATCCCTCCACAGCCTTGTGGTTTAATCCTCCAATCTCAGCACGGCAGTCAACGCAACGGCTTTTTTCCATGGGCTGGCCACACTAAAAAAAAAAAAAAAAAAAAAAGAAACAGGAGGCAAAGACAGAAGTATTACAAAAAGATAAAAAATAAGACACTCCAACTTATTATGAATAAACTAATACCTCTCCAATTGTGCAAGGGTGACCATTTGGACAATCTATGGTAAGAGGAAAAAAAAAAAAAAAATCAACTATTGGATAAAAAGGTTGGCCCACACAGAATCTTCAACTTGCACATCAGTGTAAGAGTATAATTTTCTTTATTACTTACTGTACCACCGCAAAGGCCCCATAGCTTGTTGAGCCACTGCTAACATGTCCTCAGGCATGGTTGGCAAAAAGGCAGCCTATGCCAACATACAAAAACATTCAATTCTCCTCAAAGAGGGAAAAGATGGCAACACTAAGAGCAGTTTACATTGTACATACCCGCATATTAGCAGGTGCCCTTGCCAGTTCTTGGAGGGGTAATAAGATTTGGTGGTTGCCACAGTGCAAAACAGCAGCCAAGTGAATAGTTAAATCCATCAACACACAGTGAGTACCAGAAGCTCCTTGACGAACAGCCAATGGTCCAAGTTGGTTGGCCACCAGAGCCATGGCAAAGTGCTTCACCTCTGGGGTGGCCAGGACTTTGGAGGTCTGAATGTATGTCGTCAAGACTTCCAATTGCTATAGGCCCCAAGATAAATGGAAAAATATAACTTACAACTAATATAAATTTATGTAGATGAACTGAAAACATGTGTGAACGCAATTATAAAAATTAAGAACATGAGGGTAATTTAGCTTAATTTGAATTTTAGTTTCCACTGCAGTTGTTTTTGATTAATTTTGGTTTTCTTTCTTATAAGATATAAAATTGTATTTTTAGTTGCACTAAATGGCCCACTATGTGCTCTATCTCAACAAACCACACAAGAATTTGCTAATAGGAACATAGAAACAGATTGCTTGTGGTCATTTGCACGCACACGAACAAATGGACGTAAAAATTGATGTAGATTATATTAACGCAATAGCTAGCTATGGCTCCATGGGTCTTGGTGTAAGGACTTACCTCAGGTTTAGGATGGAAGCTAGCATTGGCCTCTCTATAGAGAGTGGTGACCTCTCTGTAGAGTGCCATCAGAAGAAAAACTGTTTTCCACTGTGGTAAGCATCTGCACCCCTGTGAACACAAAGAAAAAGAGTGACAAGACACCTACATAAACACATGTGGGTCTATATGAAAAAGCAAAGTGATGCAAAATTACCTCACAAGCATCTTCCAGTCCGTCCACTCTGCCTTCCATCACCACCTTTGCAACTGCATTTCTGATAGTCTTGTAGTCTTCCCCACACACCAGGTACTGGTCTATTGGGGTGGCCTCTTCACTCTGGTTGAAATTAAATTGTAACAATATATTTAGGTACTCATTACATTTGGAGAATCACTTCATTGGCTACAATCACTGTGGATAATTAGACCTTTTGCAGAGCTTCCTGAGGGAAGAGCCAGCGCATTTGATCCACTTTGAGGAGTTTCAGGACAGAGTCCACTCCATTTTGGCTGCAGAGCTTACGGATCAGGTAGACACGATACCAGTCATTTCCACTGTGCGTACAGAAATTGACCACACTGGTCAGGAAGGCTCTGGTTCCACTTTGACCACTTTCCCAGGACTCTGATTTAAGATTTCAAAGAAAAAAAGAAAAGCATTATGGTAACAATAAACACATTCTGACAGTCAAGCACGTGGCATGCTCAGTTTATTTTACAAATGAACACTATATTTCATCTCAGTTACACACCATTGGCTCTCAGCTTTTCCACAATGAGGCCAGCAGCCATATCCAGGGCCATACGCACTCTGGCTATATGCTGCAGGTACTCTACAGTGGTTGTTCCAGGAGACTGACCATGCGAATGCAGATAGTCAGTCAGAAAGGCACTTTCATCTTGCAGACACACCTGCTGGTCTGCAACTGACCTGAACTGCAACCGCTCAAACATGGAATCCTATAGAAATCAAGAGGTAAAAATGAATTTCTCCAATGAATGCAAGCTGTATCACCATACAACTAATTTCATATTTCCATATACCTCCAGGCAGTTAATGTACAAGCAGTAGAGTTCAGTTTTGTCCGTCTTCTCCAAGATGTTGCTCTGCTCAACTGCTGTCAGATGCTTCTGCAGGTAATCTTTGACTTCATCAAAGCTTCAAAAACAGCAAAATTTTTAAACAACTGATATACATGGCTGAAAAAGTTAAACACATACACATACAACCAAAAAAACCTCACCTGTACTTCAGCAGGAGTTTGAGCACTACAGACCGAACAACTGGATTTTTATCCACAGCGTCATCAAACGGAGAAAGCTCCTTTGTTAGAATTTGTCGATTAACTGTCAAATAAATAAATAAATAAACAAACAAACAAACAAACAAACAAACCAGAACCGACCAAATATGTATATGCAGAGAAATGGTTGCATATATTCACATAAGGGTTAGAGGATTGTACTACCTCTGAGAATGGGAACAGCATTGGTCTCCACCATGAGAAAGGACAACAAATGCAGTATGACAACTGAACAGGGGGGAGAGTTGTCCTTGAAGCATACAGTCGACACCAGGTCGATGAAAAAAGCATTGCACTGCTTCCTGAACTGAGCATGTTGGTTGATCAGAGCCCTACACAACCAGGAAACATATGAGTTATAAGTTTTATATGTTTATATTTTGGGAAGCCATTTATTCATTACATATATATATATATATATATATATATATACACACACACACACACACACACACACAGGTTTGGCCTTTTGTCTGCTTTTTGGATTTACTTCAACATTAACCAAAGAAATAAATGTGTATATCAAAACATTTGTAATTGCAATGACTTTTTGGGAGAACCAATGCATTATCTTACAGAAGGCCATGACATTATAAACACAGAGAGCGACACAGGAGGAGTAGGAGTACCTGAGCCCTTTCAAGAGAGTATGTGTGAGTTTGTTGTATAGTGTAGTGTGTGTAGAAAAAACTAAATCATATCTTTGTCCTTTTCTGGTGAATAAAACAAATTAATTTTAATTTAATTAAAATTGGTTAATTTTACAACTACAAATGTTATTACCAACCTTATGGCATTCGAAGGAACTATGAGAAAGTCATTATCAACTGGCTCCTTGCAGAAAGGGCAGTACATCTGACCAGGGATGAGCCACTGCTTCATACATGCCACACAGAAGACGTGTTTACACGGGAGGCAAAGCGGATCTTGGGGGTCTTCCAAACATGTTGGGCACATCGTATAGCTAAACCTGAATAGAACATAAATAGCTGGTGAAGACAAGTCCAGTAGAGCAGGATATGGTAAGGTGGAAGTGTTAGAAAACAAAATTTTACCCAAAGATTTGTTGAACAGCTCTATCTTTGCAGGTCTTGAGCAAACCAATGACGTCTTCAAATGACTGCTGAGATTTGAGGTCTGAATTTTTTTCCAGTATCTTGTATGGGAGCAGAGGCAATAAAACAATAAAGGCAATTGATTAATAAAGGATGCATGGCCATTTACTGAATTCAGAGCATTAAAAGAACCAGGACCAACCTGGGCAAGCCCATTTGTACACTCCAAAACTAGAAGTGACAGCTTCTCCTCCACCTGCTCAATGCCCAACAACACGTGCTCCACAAAGAGAGAGAGAGAAAATATCCGATTCCATCCAGCGCTAAGAACAAAAAAAAAAAAAAAAAGAACAGAAACCAGCCAAATGAGTTTTTCTGGAAATTGAAAAGATTTCCCTAATATCTTATCCACAGCATACACAACAAGCATGAATGTGAAAATCTGGGAGTAGGTTGACAGACTTCACTCACTGGACTCTACAGACAATCGCCTTGCTCTTCTCTCCGTAATGCCTTACACTGTCCTCTGAGCAGATTAACTCAATAGGAACCTGGAGTTTTTTGACCTCCCTGAGCCAGGCTAGTCTTTGGGCATCCGTACGCAGGTCTCTAGGCTCCAGGTACTCTACACATGCAAAAGCAGCATACACATCGAGTACCTTGGAGACAAGAGAAAGACGATCACTACACATAACAGGCCACGAAAGGGACAACATATATAATATGAAATCGTAAAAACAATCACAGTTTACAAACCATGTATGTTGATTCAAAAACCTTGGAAAAAGAAACATGTATTTTTCGAAATACTAAATTAATCCGAAAAGGCTCACCATTTCTTCCCCATCTCTGGCATTGGGATTTGTCAAGAGAACCTTGGTCACTTGGGGCAAAATGCACATCATTCTGGAGAGATTCTGCAGACGATTTTTAAACCCATGATAAGCAGCATGGACCCATGGAAGAGATGTCACTGTTTCAATGTCAGTGAACTGCAGTCGCAACTCATTGACACAACAGTTCAAGGCACTGCGCAGGAGCTGGAAAACCAATTGATGGGCATTAGTATAGACATGTATAAACCGGCAGACAGGTTTTAAAATTCAAGGTTTCAAGTAGTACAGAAAAAACAACCTGCAGATCTTCCTCACAAGTCACGGTCATCATCATAGAGATGAAATCCTGAACATAGCGGTGAAAAAATTCTCCCCTCTTCTCTAGGTCTGCTTTTGCAATGTATCGTCCTAGTGGCGTCTTCCAAAAGAACTCATCAAACTCTTGTTGAGATCGGCCTAACAGATATATGAATTGAATTTAACGGAAGGCAAAACAATATTGAAATATTGCCATGTCAGTCATGAAAAATACCTGAAAAGGCAATTACCTTCATGCTGAAGTGAATAAACCCAGAGTTCATCCAAGTAGTCCTTGATCCTCCAACTGAAGGGCATGCTGCAGCTCATGTTCTTGTCTTGGGAAATGAAGTTCTGTACCAGGATTGTTCGTGTGTCGGAGCTGTACAAAGGAAAGGTAACACAGAGGTTGAATATGCAATGTCAAGAGCATTAAGTTAAATTTTATTAGTTAGTTTTGTATACATTTTGCACTGCACCATCACTTACTTGTTGTCCAGTGTTAGATTTGGGATTTCCAGAAGCTTATCGTTGTCAAAGATATCTAACCAAAGCCTTTTGACAGATTCATCACAGTTTCTATCTTGCAAGATGTCCAAGTTTTGGTCACGGTCAAAGACTGAAACCAGTTGTGCCAATAGGGGGACAACCACAGCCTGAATGCGTTTCCATAAGGTGTGCCTGTAATAACCCCCCAAAAAAGTCAACAGTACTATCCAACAGATGGAATTACACGATTAATATTCAGCAGCTGAAGCACTCACCTGAAGGTGCCTCCTTCTTGCAGGGCATCAATGTTCGAGGCCTCTTTGATGACCCAGTTGCTGTTGATGGATGAGAAGGTGTTGCCATCATAAATGGTGAGCATCGAGTGAAGACGTTTTTTCACAGTCTGTAGAAATTGACCTGAAACGTTTGAGAGGATGATGACCAATGTAAATGCAACAACAAAAAAAATTGCACTGAAAACTGGCATTATTGCTTGTAGTTGTATATCTCTACCACTCAAACTGGTTTCAGATTGCCTCCCTGTTTAACAATCGGTGTTAAATTCTGCTATATTTTTTGTATGAAGTTTTCCAAAATGTTTTGCGTGGTCACACTGACATTGACCTTCTACCACCAAAATCCAATCAGTTCATTCATGGCTCCTAAAAAATGCCTGTACCTTCAAGTTCCTTGAAGATGCTGAGATATTGCATTCACAAGACTAGGACAGACAGACATATGCATGGACCACCCAAAAGTAACACAAAAAGTTTCTGTTGTTACCTTTAATTTCATCATCATCGGTAAGGAGGGACAGTAGAATCTGAACTCTACGAGTACTCCGGTAGCCATTTTCCACCTGGTCCCTCAGCATTCCCACTGCACTCTGCACACAGCTCCGCAGCAATGCCGTAGTGTCCAGAACACTGGTCCAGACCTGCATGTGGAGAGCACACTGTTCAAAAATTTCTCCAACAAAATAATTCAGGATAAAATAATATTTCATTGCTTCACTTTAAAAATGAGAAATTATATTAATGTAGACGATCAGGTAAAAAATATATTTGTGCTGTGAATTGACTCACGTTTTCCTCCAACTGTGATCCCTCCTGCTCGTTCTCTGTGTCCATATCATCCACCTCCATGGCTGTGCAAAATTAATGTGTAATTTCATGACCCACATGATTTTAATGTGAAGAAATTGTGTGTAGAAAATATTACTTGCCATCGATAATTCATCAAATACTTACGTTCAGACTGATTTGTCATCGCTTCAAACATTTGACTGATTGTCATGTTTTGTAAGGCTTTGATGTCTGAAACAATGTCTTTTGACCGTCTGAGGTCATCAATGTGGACTGATCTCCAGGGTCCTGTACATATCGACATGTCTTAGTTTACCTTCTACTCTTCAGATAAATTAATAATAAATAATAAAGATATAAAAAAATAGCAAGCTTTTTTAACTTTACCTCCATGAAAGCCAACATATAAACTCCCTCCTTCCATTCGTGGTAGTCTGGTGATAAAGTACACAAACACCTTGCTTCCCATGTTCTCCTGAGTTATTTTGTTGATTTCATTTAAGCATGAATACCTGAAAATAAACAGCAAAGCTTAATATGGCAAAACCAATATGTCATGCAAAAGAGAGATAAAATGTTTGACTTACTTTGCAGATGCAATGAGATTAGCACTATGAGAGGCTTCATCAAAATCACACTGAATGATTAGGATCTTGTTACAAGGTCCAGGATTGCTATTTCCATTTTCACCAGTAAGGAAGCTCCTACAAGAAACCAAGGAAGACCAAAAGGTTTGAGATGAATGGCCCATAACCTCTATGAGATGTATAATTATATATTCCATAACATATCAAGAAACCTGATCTTCTTCAGGAAGGAGTGCTCTGTGTCAAATTGCTGGAGGGAGAGAAGTTCCACACTACGTAGCATTTGCTCGAGTGGTTCCAAGTCACACACCGTCAAAAGTCTAGAGAATGTTGTCACCTATGGTTTAAAATCACATTAAATGAGACCCAATAAGGACTTATAACCTGATTACATATTTGAAACTGGTATTGTGTGACAAGTTTAGCATTACCTCTGTGAAGCCGGAGGAACAATGAACCTCTTGCCTTGTGTCAGCAAGTATGTAGTCAGCAAAACAGCTGTTCTGCTGCTCTTCAAAGTAGACCCTGTCCAGATAGTTACTCTCCACTTTGGGAAGACCTGTGCAGTCCAACCGCACCACCGAGTCTGGTGTGGCACATCTGAGCAGTACAAGTTTAGCCTCATCAAGTATTTGCCTCTCAGGATTGGACATTTCCAAATGATCCTTCTGTTTCTCTACTACTTGGAGAATGACAGAGGCACATGTGTCTGAGTGGTAGCCAATGAAGACATCTGGGGGCTGGTAGTTGTAGGTCTGAGCCTCTGACATGTTTTGACTGCTCAGAGACACAAAAAGTTTCACCCACTTCTCCAGGTTATCCACCATCCTCTTCTGCTCATTTTTGAGGACAGTGTGGATGTCCAGGTAGTGTTTCTCAAGCCTGTTGATGAGAGGTATTGGGAACTGTTTGTAGACCACATCTCTCTCCTCAATGACTATCAGCCTAAAATCTTTGTGGACTCTGCATTTCACACGGTGGGTTCCCAGCCCAAGGTCAACATATTTCTGTCCTCCCAAGCAAACATAGTATTGATTGAGAGCATCATAGAGACTTTCATAAAGATTCTGCAAGTTTAGGAGCACAACAGTTTGACCAGTTTCCATGCAGATCTTTACCCTGTTGATGTTGCGGCAAATTTGGGTGTACTCTTGGTCTTTTGGGAAGCTGGATCCAAAGATTATTTCTGGCTGAACACTTTCTGAGAAGAAAGTTTGCTGTAGGATCTGAAGGGCTGCATAGTTTTTTGTTAGCACTAGCAAGTACCGACAGTCTTCTTCCTGTCCAACTGCTTGAATGTTTTCTCTCACAAACTCAATGGCATTGATGTCGTTCAGGTTGGGTTTCATCTGGAGTCTTTTAGTAAAGACTGTCACTGCATCCACATCATCCCTGCCACTGAAATTTCTCAACACTGCTTTCACAGTCTCCTCTGCTGAAGGCCTTCTCTGAGAAGCCTTAGCAACTGCAAAAATCATTTTAATCAAGCTGTAATAGTCACGCAGGCCAAAGAATCCATTGCCTTCTTTGCCACAGATTTTCAAATAGGCTTTTGCAAAGGGCTGGAAGAAATCTCTGACCTTCTCCAAAACCATTGTGTCAGAGGAGCATATGCCTCTAGCACTTTCGACAAGTTCCTTCTCATCAGGGTCACCACGGGAGACAAAAATTCCTCTGTTCATCTTTGCAGGGTCCAAAGCCCAGTTGGAGATGCCGATAAATCCAACCTTTTTGTGTGGCAGTGGCTCATCGTCAATGCATCCCTCTTCAAGCAGTGGGTGAAGGGTTTTTAGTGGCATCTTTGGGGAGTCCTCAGCCAGTCCAATTTCATCAAGAACCACAACGGAAATGTACTCATTCAGGTTCTTCCCTTCCTGAAAGCGTCCACATTGCTTGAATGTATTAATGATGCCTTCTGGTGTTGAGTGTGGACTGCACTGGAAAGACACCAAATGGATCTGTTTGAGCTTTTTATAGAGGTCAGAATGAGCAGCTTGGCCCTGCATTGCATCTGCCACCAGAGTTTTTGACAAAGATTTTGAGCTTCCAGGTTTTCCAACTAAGAAGAGTGGGATTCTTAGCTCAATGCAGAGAACCATCATGAAGACATTCTCTTTGAGAGCACTGTTTCTTGCAATAGTATTTCCCATTGGAACTCCATTCAACAATAAGTCCTGCATAAGTGAGATTTCCTGCATTACCCTTCCAGGGGTGTATTCCTTTGGTAGGCAGTTGCTGATTTTCTGTCTGTATTTATCCTTATTTTCAAGGCAAGCATGGTAGCACACTCCAATGGCCATTATAAGAGACCAGAAAACAGGGTCCCTGACCTCAGACTGTCTTTGGTATTTTTCACGCTTCTCAGCATTTTGTTTCTCAAATTCTTCAAGCTTTGCAAAAAACATCTTGTGGTTATCATAGAACCAAACAAATGCCTGCATGCACCGTTCAACATCTCTCAGGCTGACAAAGCTGCACTCATCCATTCTTGTCCTCATATACTTCTGTGAGGCTGAAAGGACGTCAGTGATCCACTTCATGTTATCGTGATTGATTACTTTGCTTTCAACCACTCTTTGCACAATCTGCTGGATGTATATTTTCTCGGTGTGATCATTCAACTGTCCAAAGTCCCACACCAGAGGGATCATGCTTGGTGGTAATGCGTGAACTCTATACACTAACTGACGAAGAGGGATCGATCCAAGCTTTTCATCGGTCTCTTCAGCTCGAACTCTGTACCCAAGGCCAGCGGTTTCTAGCCTCTGAATCATCTCACCAGTGTGCTTTCTGTAAGGGTTACATGCTGCAATAATCTGCAGGCCACAGTTGGGTTTCAAACATTCTCCCTTTACTGTCTTGTCACAGAGGACCTCCTTAATACTGCTGATAGCCTCAGTGGTGTTGGCTTCATCGAAGAAGAGAACAGAGTTAAACCCATGGTCTTCCTTGTTGATAGAAGCAATTTGTTCTGCTTCTCTGACTTTTGTGTAAATCATCTCCAAAGTTGTCCCTCCATGTACCTTGACCAGCTTCATGTTGTCAGAGGCTGCACCACTCCTCCGCAACTCACAAAGGAATTTGATGAGTCTCGTCTTACCACATCCTGTCTCGCCCATGATAATGACAGGGATTCCGCACCTGAAACGCATATGGATTGCGAGCATCTTCAGTATGTTGTCAGTGGTAAGTTCATACGTTTCATCAGGATCAAGAGGCCACTGGATACCAAGCACATTGCAGATTCGCTCTATTTTCTCCCCTCTTGGTAGGCTATCAAAGTTGATATTGAAAGGGACTCTCTGTAGCACTAAGCCTTCATATAATGCCCTTGTCATGACATTCTTTTTTATCACCTTTCCAGAGGTTGGCTCAATGGCATCAACAGAGTTCCTTTCATTGGGTTGAAGATGGAAACCAATGAAGGTCATGGACACATGGTCATCATTAAAGAATATGTATGGATGTGGTTCTGTTTCCCATCTCTTCCTAATCAGAAAAGGAGCCAAGTCTTCATCTCGGACACCCGTTAGGTCCATCTGCAGCCTGCCAGGACTCTGGTCAGAAATGCTGAGTGATGGAGTAGCAAAGTCTTTAGCCATCAGAATCATGAAGTCCACAACAAAGGTTTTGAATCCAGCTAGTGTGTCTCCAGTGAAAGTAGCATCACAAAAAACAGATGTCTCACAGTCCTGCAGCTGAAGGTTAAGGAACCATGCAAAATTTCTCAGTTCTGCCCAGGATGGATCCATAATGCCACAGTACATCAGAAGCATCTGAAGACATTCCACATGTGACCCTTCAACACCCTGATATGTGAATACATCCAGATCACTGTGGTTATGAAACCGTGTGAGGTACTGATATGGTCTCTGAAAGGCTGCACTCCTGAATTCTTCATCATCCATCAATGGGTCATCAGGGCTCACAATGTTAGGATCTTCTTGCTTGCGCATCTCCAGCATTAGGACTTCTTTGGGTGGTCGGCAGAAAATATTTGGGAACACATCTGTGAATGTGCTCTTCACAGTTTGAGCCTGTGTACAACACAGAGATGAAAATACATCACAAGATCAGCAACAATTTAAAATCAGCTGAGTAGTGTTGTTGCCAAATTTGTAAAAATTCTTACCTGCTGTGAAGAATTTCTGGTTGATTTGACTGTCGGCTCTAAAATCTCCACAACATACAGCTGATTGTCATTGCACTTCCACATCTTTCCCTCAGAATCCATCAAATAACGTAGAATCAACAATTTGAAGAGAAACTCATTGAGGCCTTTCTTCACCTTTTCACAAAGCAAAAAAAGAAGGCATGAGCATTATTGTACACTGTTCAGACATATCCTATTAAAACACTAACTATTAATTCAAGATTCATTATTACCGATGATGTGATGTCGAAATGGAACATTGTGAGTTCCTTCCTCTCAGTGATGTCCAACAAAGACTGAAGAACAACACTCTCATCAACTTTAGGTTCAATCAAACGAATACATTTCATCATTGATGGCTTGTCAATTGAGCGCTTCAGTTTTTCATACAGCCTCTTGATGAAGAGTGATTTACCTGCAATTAAAAAAAATCATCATTCATCATGGCAGCTATAAATATTCTCGAGAGTGAGATAGTTATCATTAAAATTTTATGAATTCTGAACAGCTTATTACGTATATATACACACCTACACCAGCCCTTTTGGATGAGACGACTCCAACGCACAGTCGGTCTTTGAATGCAGCTGCAGCACTGCATTGGTCTGCTGGGACAACATAGTGCTCGTGGAGATACCTCTGGATCTTTACCAGTGGCTCCTGGGGAACCATGTGCAATCGGTACTGGCTGAATGCTGATGGAAGGTAGGCATGTTCTTTTTCTGAGCTGCAGATAATAACAAGCCTATAGTCCCTTCTGCTCTTCACTTTCATTCTCTGAAAAAAGTACTCAAGTTTTGAGCTCACATCATAAGTGAGCAGATCTCCATACAATAGAGAGTATATCTTTTGTCCCCTGTAGCCTTTGCTGAGACAGCGTCTGAGGAATAACTCCACCTGTTCGTATTGTGTAGAGGAGTTGCAAAGGAGTACTTCATCATACGTGGGGAGTGTCTCTTTTTCACTACTCATGTATATGGAGATGCAAGATGTCAGGACTTCATCGTGTGGGCAAACAATGAGGTTAGGATTTCCAGTCACCAGGCCGTTGGGCAGCTGCCTCATTAAGAAATTCCCACTGTGGTCATCCGAAATGTCTTCTTCATGATCACATTCTCTGCTAGAAAGTATTTCCAACAATCGACCAAGACTTCCCATGTCAAGAATGTGCGGGAGAAAAGTCTTCATATTTTTCATATAAGCATTCCATATTTGGTCAAATTTTTGCAAACCAGTTGCTTGTTCCACGTGACTTGGTGGAGGATCCAGTTCACTGGTGAAGTTTGGGTCCCCCACTTCACTTTGTGACACTTCAACAAAAGTTTGGAACTCAATGCCCTCATTTTCCTCTTGTGGTTCGTTGAGGATTTCATGGTTGAGTTCACGCCATACTTGCCTCAAATTTGTGGATGTGCAATTTGGCTTGATGAAGGAGAGCATCATGAGAACTTGGTTCTCTACATTGCTCACATTTTGTTGCGTCAGTTTGCTGCAAAGGTAAATAATCTGTTCAGCTGTGTAGTAGTTCAGATAGTAATGTTGAGATCTCTGCTTGACTATAAAATCCATCCAGAAGTCAAGGCATCTCTCCATTTTCTTACAAAGTTCAGGAAGCTGTTCCTCTATGCTTCCCTCCAAGATAACAGCACTGAGAACTTTGCTGAGGTTGAAGTCCATCATTATGCTGGGCTCATTGCTGCAGTTGATTTGCACTTCCCAGTGTCTGAACAGGGGATTCCCAGCAGTGTAGAGGGCAATGAATGCTTCAGCTAGTCTTTGAACACCAGCAAAAATCTGAAAAAAATTTAATAAATCTACAGTCTGATGTATTTTCGTATCCATTTTTGTAGTCCGTATAGTATATTAATGAGACACAATGTAAATAAAACTACTACTACTTCACGAAGAGGTAAAATAAAGTAGTAGCTTAAGTATTGATAGTATTAATATTAGCACTTCAGTTTTTATACTAAAATAAAACATACTTCTGCAAAGTGATCAACTTCATTCTGTCCTTGATGCCCTTTTCCAGACATGAGCATGAGCTTGTTCTGCAGCTCTCGCAGGTCCTCCAGAGAATAGTTGCGCATTTGTTGACCTTCCTCATGCTCTTCTGGAATCTGCAGCTTCAGGGCGGTGTGCAGACTCAACTGGATTGAAAAACAGAAATACACTCTCAGACATAATTTTGGAAGATCTTTGATCTCAGAGTTGTAAGCATAGGTATAATGGTTGGTTATGCAATTATCTCTGATAATGTAATTTACCGTTTTTGCACTTTGTGCACTGATCAGGTAGATGCCCTTGCTGTTGATGGCTGAGGCTAACGAGAGAGATGACAGCTCCACTGATCCATGACTGTCCTTCACAGTCTTCAACCATTCCAGATGACGTGCACTGTCTCGCTACAATAGAAAATAAAATTTTTTGCATGTGAAATGCAATATTAATTTCTGGATGAATGAATGAATTAGTAATTGCTTTGTCTATATCCATGTTATTTTGATCAATTGCCTCAAAAAGCAAAAAAGGAAAGAGAGAAACACACAAAACACTGTCTAAAATATTGTTCATATGAATAAATTAATCTTCCTTTCTATTCAGTACAAGGAAATCTTGTCTCTACTAATAGCACAATAGTTACTCACCCTGTTATCTGAAGATTAATGAACCTAATTATTGTATGAGATCTATTTTAATTCATTCCTATTTTGCAGGAGATGGGAATGATGGGCAGCAGAAAATAGCTTCTCACTTCAGATCATCCAAACTCTATCATGTTTTGGTGATTTCAGTTTTATCTAGGTTATTAACCTGTTTCTTAAAATTCTTACGCGATATGTAAGCCTGTAGATATATATCATCTGAAGCGAGTAATTTTAATGTGCAATCTTTTCCTAACTACTCAAATTTATTCTTCTCCAACTCCATGTATTAATCTAATTCTTTTCAAAATGTTTCAAGATTTCATGTTATAATAAGAACTGTGATCATTTTATAGTAATCATAATGCGGGTTATTAGCAGCAGCATGATGTTTGCTCACCAGTTTTTCTGGGAGCTTGCGGTCATTCTCCAAAGCTCTCCAGAGTTTTTCCAGAATCTCTTTGAAGGTAGAAAAACCAGAATCTGGTTTGAGCTCATAAAGCATTGAAGAGTAACCAAGGACAGCATCATGGAAGCAAGCAACACGATCCACATCCATGTCATTCTCTCCGGCAGAGATGGACGCCAGGTCCACGAACACCTTCAATTCATTGATATCTAAAAAACAACAATTTGAAAGTAATTGCCTGAATTAGAATTAGAATTATATGATTTTTCTTTTGTGACTAAAATAGATAAAAGCTATTCTTACCTTCCAGCGCATTCTTCACCCATTTTACAAAGTGTCCTCTTAATTCCAGTTCCTTTAGGCACAGTCTGCGGGGTTCAGTAATGTCCACCAGAGCCTTCTTTGCCTGCATCAGGTCATTGTCAATCCGACTCAGGCTCTCTTTCTGGAAGGCTGGTTTACTCTGAGAGAAGGAGATGAAAAGTTAACAATGTAGACATCTGGTATTTCTGAATACCTCAGAGCCACTAATCATCTACTCATTGTTTGTAAGACAGTGATAACATTTCTGTGCTGTTGTTTTGGGCATCACTACATGAATTATTCATACATATGCAAACGTGAAGTTAAATAATACACATGGTGTGCGAAGGGAAGTTCGCAACCTGGTAAGGTTTCATTTGAGCGTAAAAATTTAGTTGCAATAACATAGCCACTTACAGCTTCTTCAAGAGTCTCCAGAACACTGAAGTCCCCATGAAGACCAAGTATCTCTTTGATATTCATGATGATCTGAGCTGAATCCACAGCAAGATGAAGCTCATGATACTGCTCAATCTGTTGGACCCTGTTGTGGATCCACTTTTTGGTAGGTGCTTTATCAACTCTGCACATGATGTCCAGGTCTTCTCCAAGCTCTTTGTACCTGCCCTTGAACACATCAAAGAGCTGGTTGACCTCCTCAAGCCTTAAACTGCCATCCTTCAGGCGAGTGTAGATGTAATGGTAGTCCTTATAGCAAGGCTTGAAAATGACATCATGTATCATTTTTGGTGTTGCCATAATGCCCACTACTTCAGGTTCTTCAGGATCATCACCTTCCATTTCATTTCTTTGCAGGTGTTTGGCATGTTCAACCCAACGTGCCAGGAAAATATAACTGTCTCTGAAAGTGCACAGGCACTCCGCCATTTCTCTAATTTCTTCATCCAGCCCAAAGTAGGTGACAACACCAGCCATGTCAGAAGAAATCTTATCTAACAGGTGCACCTCCATAAAATGGTTTAGGGGCATGTCCTCAATGTTCACCTGCTGCCTCGCCTCCAGGTCAGCAACATCCACTGTTATGGAGATTAAATGAGCACATGTTAAATTTGTCAAATTAGGACTAAACCAAACTGGCTGAGCCTGTTTATATAACCACCACACCTGCAACATGTTCCTCAAGTTTGAGACTCATTGTTAAGAAGACATCCACAAGCTCCTTCTCATAGCAGACTGCCTTCACTTCATCTTGTCTCCACTTCAGCAGACTCTTGATTTTGTCAATACTTCTGTAGTGTTCACTCTTGAAGAGGCAGTCTGTCAGTATGAAATCAAACACACAAATCTAAATATTTCTGTCGGACAACAATTGTATAAAATAAACATGCTTGATGTTATATTTTACGAAATGAATAGATTTCTTGTTGAATGAGACAGTTATTACCAGTTTTCAGCAGTTCTAAGAAAGCTTCTGTGTGCTCTAGAATGATACTGAGCAGACTGATCTTAATGTTTCCATTGACCAGTTGATTGGTGACAGTTCTTAAGGATGATATGGCAATGTCAAATCTGTCCTTGGCATCTTCAGAGAGCTTTTCAATCAGCTTCTCGCCTGCACCTGTAATGACAGAAATGTTTAGTTAGTGTTTTATCTAAAGCAACAACTGTGTTTATTTTAGCTTGGTTTGTCTCTTCCATAATGTCATGAACTGCTGTCTGGTTAATATTTGAGGGTGTTTGCTCCTAGAAGTTTGAGATCTTGGCAGGTTGCTTCTTTGTCTTTTCACCTTAAGCCTCCCTATGCAACTGAATTGTTCTCTTTAGAGTGAGAATGTATTGATGTTTTTTTTTCTTTATGAGGAAATACCATTTAGTTGGAAAATGTTTTTGGTGGCAGTCCAGGAGAGGAGATGCAGTAGGACCAGTTTTTCATCCTCCACATAGTTTCCTTGACCGTCCCTTGGCCAAGATTTCTGGATAATGGCGGAAACGAGTTTCTCAAATTTCCAGTTTATTTCAAGCAGCTCCATCAGTTTTCCCTCAGACCTGGACTGAATATGAATTAAAAGGCAAGAAGGAGCATTAATATGCATATTTTAGATACATGCAGCGATCCTCTGATCTACAGTTATTTTATTTCTATTGAAGAAAATTCTGTCATAGTTTAATCTATAATTCTTTCATTTTCACAATAATGTGGTGCTAGCATTGTTCTTGAATATGACCAGGAATTTCAGGAGTGAATGATTTGTCTTCATACCTGGCACAGAGGTGTAACAGCATCAAGAGCACACCTTTCAATACTATCTGCAACAAATGGAAGGGAACGACTGAGGTCCTCTATCTTTCTGCAGTAGAATTCAATTTGATGAAGAGGAGATCCCTAAAAGACAAACAAGAAAATATGTCCATATTCTACAAGTTAACAAAGATAAAATCAACTGATATCTGCAATGAATCCAATACCTTTTTGTACTTCCCCTCAAAGTCCATTGTGAATGTGTGCCTCCATTCTGTTTTGCATTCTTCATCATTGAAGGAGATGGAGATTATGTTGTTCCACAACTGTAAGAAATAGCCAACAATGGTGTTTTGTATGACAATACTTTGCCAATAATGAATGGTGAACATTTCTTTGTAGTTTTATTTATGAGATCTGAAAAACTCACAACTCACTTCAATCTCCTTTGTTGCCTCAACTTCGAAGAAGAATACTAGACCCTTGGAGAGCAAATTCCCTTTGAAGGACCGACTGATCCATTCTCTCATGATGTTCATTGCCTGAGAGATCAGGCCTTTTACATATTGCTGTTCTTTGTCCACTTGTTGAGTCTCCTAAATCAGAGTATTAGCACAGTATTTGGGTTCAGCAAGACATAATCCTAGTTGAAATGGTAAGAATGGTAATGAAATGGTAATTTCATCACATACCTGTTGCTTCTTACAATAAACAAAGTTTGACACTGATGCAACCAGATTCATGCAGGCTACAGGAATATCAGAGTAGCTCTGATTGTATGATGCTTTACAGATGTTCTCTAATAGCTTTACTGCTGTTGCCAGACACTCTCTTCCATAAACCTCTGTAGAGTAACTGTAAAGAAAAACCAAGAAAATATCAAAAACCAAACTGGACCAACATGGAGAAAATTCCTTTCATGGTCAATAAAATGATCTGTACCTTCAGTCAACATTTAAAAAATGTTATATAGAAAATTATTTAATAGGGCAAATCACCTGTATTTTTCCTGAATGAGGTTCTCTTGAATATGTGAGAGAATGTGAGA
Source organism: Remorina albescens (assembly GCA_034769265.1). Lineage (NCBI taxonomy): Eukaryota > Metazoa > Chordata > Actinopteri > Carangiformes > Echeneidae > Remorina > Remorina albescens. The sequence continues at coordinate 9,150,211 of CM068493.1, forward strand.
CACTGACTGTAAAACACAAATTCAAGAACATTATTTAATTTACTGATACATACTATAAAACTTGTAAAGAATTATTTATGACTATTGTTTCCACTTCACCTCAAAGTTGCTGTAAGTGATCTGCTCAGGAGTTTTATATCTGAAAACTTGAAGCATGTCCAAAAGCTCAACATTAATGTTGTTGGTGCACTCTATCAATTCATCAATGGACATCAAGTACAAGAAGGATCGCACCAAAAGTGGATCCACCTCCATCAAGTAACTCTTGTTTTTCATCAAATTCAGTAATGCCCTGGAAACAATAAAGAAATAAAAAGTGTACAGTAATACATTTTTATATCTAATAAATGGAGTTAAGATACTCGTGTAAGTTACACTTTGGCCAAGTTAAGGGGACTTTTACTTTTTATCTTGACTGTTCATGTATATTGCCGATCTCCCACTTTCAATGTCTTGCAAACCTGCCCAGGATGGGCCGTACTTCATGCTTCCAGATCTTGGTGCTTCAAAAGGCTGTACGGTGCCTTTGAGAAGGTGGAGGAGTGGTAGTGCCAGAATCCATCTGGGCATTTTTTCAGTTTTCAAAGTATTTATCAGAGACAACAATCTTTCTTGGATCCTAAAACAAAGATCACTTTATGAGCATCAGAGCAGAAACTACACTTTTAGAGACAATTCAAACTGCATATTATTCTTCTTTGGTAGGCAGATAATTCTTTTTAATTCAATTTACTGACAATTGCTGAATTATTGAAAAGATTAGTTACCTATTTTCGACAAGAGAAATATCTTTTGACAAATCTTTCCAGTACTGAAGGAAATCCTCTTTGCCTCGTTTTGGTAGACAAAGCTGAGTACAGAGTTGATGAAGCTCAGAGTAACTCAGTTTAAATTCATGCTGTTTCCATACACAGAGCATGATCAGAGCTGCTCTCATTGGGTCCTGAATGAGACTCCTCCCACCTCCATCCTTCAGCAACTGAGGGGTCACATTTCTTAGCATGAATTCTTTCAGCATTGTTCTCACCTAGGATATCAACCCAGAAACACAGAGAAAGGAAGTTAAATTGAGTTGTACATTGGAGTGCCTACACTTTCTACACAAAGATTGTTAACTTACATTGTCTTTTCCATAGTTCAAGGATTTCCATCTGGTTTCTCTGTCTTCATACACAAAAGGTTCTGCATAAACTTGGAAGAACTGATTCAGCTGACTGAAAAAACTTCTCAAATTGGTATCAGTCCAGCTGCCTAGAAGATCAAATATCCTCTCCAGCATTATATGCCCGGCAATCTCTCTGCCGTGGATCAGTTTTTTCTCGTGTTCGGGCATAAACTTTTCTTTCAGCCGATTGAACATGTTCTTTGATGGCGCTGTACAGATGATGTCATCATATTGATGCCACTCCCCTTTTGCAAAAAAGAAAGTGAAATGTAATTGTGTGTAAAGGATATACATCATAATACAGTAATCACATGTGGTTACATTTACCGTCATTATTGATGAGTAGGGATTTCACAAACAAACATCTGTTAGTAATGCAGTCAGAATCCAGTTTGTATATATACTCATACTCATAGTCTCCCTTTTTTTTCTTAAAGATGGCATATTTGTATGGTATTGACACAGCTTCAGCCTGTTTTTTGCTTGTTGTGAGTGTGCCCTCAACCAGAAGACCATGTTCTCCGAGGTTCCTGTGTGATAAGGCAAAGAAATTAAATTGTAAGTTGCATAAAGTCAGGGAGGTATCAAGAGCAGCCCATCAGAGATGAGGAGCAGACATTTACCCCTCTGCCACAAGGGGGAGCAGTTTAACACTGAAAAGTAAGCATGGATATTATCTGAAACAAGTACGAAAATCATGTCACTTTCACTAAAGACAGACACAGGAAAATGTTAAAATTGTTTTTTCAAAATGAAAAGTAAAACATAGAGGATAAATGTAGGCTTTGCTGTCCATTCATTCAAGAACAAGTACCTGGTCACAAACAGCTCTGCTGCAGGTTTCTCCCATGAACCAATGCAAGCCCCAGCCTTGATGAACACACGATCTTCTTTTTGATCAAAGCTGAAGTCCTTCGAGAGAACTGCATGGAAGTAAATTGTGAGTCTGTCTTCTGGAGCAATGGTCTGGCTCCTGGTTAGCCTAAAAAAAAAAAAGGATTAATAATTAGAAAAATACTGTAGTCAATGTAATAAATAAACATGAATCTGGTTATGGTGATCTAAAGGAAGTGTGTAAAACCATCTAAGAGAACTTGATTACCTTTTTGGCTCTTGGGTAGCGGGGTCGATGGATGTTATGCTTTCTTTACTGCCACTGCCTGGGGTTTGTTGAGTGTAACCTTTCCCACTTGCAGACTGCTGAACCTCCATAGACTCAACTGGCTTCTGTGGGTCCACAGAGGAGCCTCTGCTGTCAGTCTGTATAAGGAGAATTAAATATGTAAACTAAATACACTTGATATGAATGGGATGCATACACAAAAAGAATTAACTCTAGGTTTTTGTTTGTCATTAATAATATATTTGATACATTTCAGTCAGCATTACGTTTGTTGGTTTTTGAGGGCCAAAAACCATCTTCTGTTCATCTGCCACTGACTTCTGTCTCTGCTCCTGCTGACTGTTTCTTGTCTGTTTGGTTTGTTGCGTTTTTTTCACATTTGGTTCCAGGTTGGTGTTCTGGTCCAAGGTAGGTTGTTTACTGCCAGCTGTGTCTTTCTTTGACTTTTTCTTGTCAGTTTCTTGATCTTTTGTGTTTGTGGCCATCTTTCCTTTACCCGAACTTGCCTGAGGCTCTGTACTCTTGCTGTCCTCTAATGAGGGACATTGAGTTTTAACACCAGCTTGTGATGTCGTGAGTTTCTGATCCTGCATTGATTCCTGTTCGTGGCCCTGCCCTTTATTAAAATTATCTGGAGCTTCCTCCACCTGCTGTGCTGTGTTTGTCTCTTCTGTGGCAGCAGCCTTTTCATTCTGAATGTCTTTGGCACCTTTAGGTGGTTCAGCAGTATCATCAGCAACTACGGTACTAATCTGGCTAATCTCCATTGAGGAGAGCTCATCTTGGATTGAGTCTGGTGTTTCGTCCATTGCATTGTTTGAGCTTTCGCTGTCAGAAGAGTCTACCCAATCTTCTGTCTTCTTCCTCTGGCCATCCGTCAGGGACTGGATGGAGTGGGTTTGATCTTGGTCTGATGACATGTTGCCATCTTTTTTCTTTTTGTTCTTCCTTTTCTTTTTTTTCTAAAAAGAGAAGAAGTAAGCAGATCAGTTTTAAAGTCCACGTCACTGCGACTGTTAAACCATTGCACTGTGAGTGTGAGTGTGAATGGTTGCTTGTTTCTATGTGTCAGCCCTGAAATAGACCCTGTAATACCCCACCGTTGCCCACTGTCAGCTGGATTGGCTCAAACATCCTAGTGCCCTTCGAATGGTGAGCAGTGCAGAAATTATATCACAGATTGTTTAATATTATTGTATTCAATGTTTTTTATCAAACTGACAATGAACTCATAGTTCACCTCATTCTACTTCTACTGACAGTTCTATTTGCATAACAAACTTGAAATAATTCCCTTTTCTTAGAAAGTAACAGAAAGGGCTTGTGGTATGCATGTTCTAATATTATATGCTGAATTTCTGCCTTGTCCAATCAGCTTATGCTAAATTAATTTAACCTGCAGAGTAGCAAAAGCATTGAAAAGTTTAGTGCTGTATTGACTTTTTGAGGTTACTTGTCAATACAGTTCTGTTGGTATACGCAAATACCTGTAAGTATGATGCAAAATAATCTCCATGCTAATATTGGAAAAGCAAGGCAACAAAATGACAGTTACACTCACCTTCTTCTTGGGGTTTGTGACGATCTCTTCATTTGGTCTTTTAGCGGATTTAATACTGGATTGTTGGCTGTCCACAGGAGGTATGTTTTTCTGTGACACTGATTCCTCAGTTGTGCCTTTCAATTCTGCAATCAAGGATTTAGGCTGACTATCTGCATTTGGATTACAGAAAAAAAATGTAGTACATATCAAATATCATAAACTGCTGTGACTATTAGAAAGAGGGATAACTACACAACAGGAGCTATCACATATTACACACAGACAATTTTTAATTTTACCCAAATTTAAATCACACTTGGTGGATAGTGAAAGATTTGTAGGGAAACACATCCTGCCTTAAAATCAGGCCACAGAAAAATATGTGATCAACCCATCATGATTTTTATTTCTTTCATATTCCATTTTGTTCTGTCTGTTATACTTATTTTGACGTTGTATTTTTCCTGTAACAAAAGCAACTATGAGATCAGGTCTATTTTGCTTTCATATGAAACTAGACCATAAACTTACTCTGCCAAAAAATGATGGGAACTATATATGTAACATAAATCCACATGCCATAACGTTACACAGAATTTAAATCTTGTACAGGTTCCAATTAAGAGGAATTTGGTGTGTGGATATTTTACTTGTAAACTAAAAACGCAGCAGCTAATTGTGTAACCCACACAAGCCACACCCTCTTTTGCAGATTTTCAATGATGTAAATAATATGTGTCTTATAAATTACTTTCAGGATGGTGAAAGAACAAAAAGTAACAATTATAGGGACAACACCAATCCTGTCAGTGAATATATGAACCAAATTTCTAAATCTATCAGCTCACCCTGTGTGTTGGCAGGTTGGACAGTCAGCTTGTGGCCACAGTCACTGCAGAACTTGGCTGTCTTCTCCAAAATATTATGGTGACAGTTTGGACACTTCATTTTCTCAGCGTTGTCTGCAAAGGAAGAGAAAGTTTCTACTGAAAAGTGCCTACGTTTGTCACCATATAACGTATTTCTTTCACTTTCAATTTCTGAGGCCTCATCGCACTGTCTCCAACTTCTGCGGAATAACACTACAACCGCACGGTTGTTTCTCTCATTTGGACTTTGAACAGTCTAACCAAACGTACTGAGCTATAATCATCTTGCAACTTGATTGAAATGGGGAAAAAAACTTCGCATGAACGCAAGTGGGCCGCCGCACTGCCGAGAAACTTCTGCTCAGATAAATAAATAAATAAATAAATAAATAAATAACGGACGTATCACTGCGCACCAGAAAAAATGCTTCCTCTGAATATAAAAAAAGACAACAATTTAACGGTACGTCTTGTGAAAAATTAAATGTTTAAATCAATTTTTTTGTCCAAAACCGTTCTCAATGTGAAAAGTGTTTTAATAAGTAAACCGGGGTGATTTCTTTTTTAATCACTCCTTGACACTCCCTTTATACAGCCTCAGCTCAGCTGCAATCACTGTAAAACAATATTTTGCTTCACATCAAAAAGACAATGAACTATACGTTTTTATTTCGGTTTTGTGCGAACAGTGTAAAATTATTACTGTATTTGTTAATATTCTCTAAAGAAAATGAGTTTATATAAACGTATTCTCTCTCTGTATCAACATGTAACATGTAACATGTAACAACACCCTGACACACAAGAAACTTCTCTATACCCGAGAACCAATTATTGCTGTGATAATATATCCGATGATAATCTGTAAAAATAAATAAATAAATAAAAATAAAATAAAATAAAATAAAATAAAATAAATTATTTCTGCAGAGAAAGAAAAACTACAAACAAAACTTCAGGAAATAACTGCTATAGGCAGGAATAATAAGTATGGAGTGACTCATCCTCCCAACAAATAAAATCTTTGGCTCCGCAGAGCAGCCAATCAGGTTCTTCGTGTCACACCTCGTCATTCGAGTCACTTCCTGTCGTCATTCCTGCCCAAAGCCTTCCGTTAAATAACAGATAACATGATAACTAAACAAAGTGACACCCATTAATATTATTATTATTATTGTTGTTGGAATATTAACACTTGAATGAGCTACAACAATACAGACCGTGTCACGCTAAATGAATAACTTTCAGACCGAGTTGCTCCGCAGCAGCCGGTGTCATTAGCCGTGTAGCTAACGTTAGCCGCTCCTGACGCACAATAAACAACTATAAAAATAATGATAACAACAATAAACAGGCAGCGCCGACACAAACGCGCTGGTGAAGAGACAGCTGTGTGCCAAACTACATCGCATTTTAAGCCCGTTTTAGCCGAAGTCCCTGGTAGCCGCGTCCGCTAAAAGGAGGGTATTACTCCTACTCTGTCTCCACATTTGTGTTATGGCGCTCTCACCTCCAGCTCTGTTTATTTAAAAAGATAAACCAAAACAGTAAAATGGAGTTTTTACCTTCAGCTGTTCTGAGAGAAAGAAAAGTCCGCAAGTCATCTCTGCTCGACCTGCGTCCACCGGAGCGAAGTCACTTCTGCAGAATACTGTACTTTCGCTTCTTTTCCACTTATCCTCTATAAGTTTCGTTTCATGAGAAACCGCGGTCGACTGATGGAAATGTATTTTTTAATAGCTGTATGCTTTAGACTAGACATAAGGAGCTGTAAGTTCTCACCAACAGGTGTGTGAGGCAATGAGGCAGTCCCAGTTCCTGTCACCTGGCAGCTTGAGATCATGACACTCTGTAATAAATGAATCTAATTTTCATTTAGGTAAAGCCAAATAGAGAGAAATAGAGAAGGAACAGAACTGTTCACAGAAGATGACGGTTTGGCATGAAATTAAGTGGAATTAAAATGATTAAAAATGTTCTATCTATCTATCTATCTATCTATCTCTTAGTTCATTAGGTTTGTGGGACAAAGGAGTAAAACATGATATCTAACTAAGAGATTACACAGTCATGCATGCAGAAATTCATTGCAGTTTTTCTCTATAACAGATCATCACAGATTCAGCCCAGATTAGCAGAGACAGGTTGCTGAAAGTGGAAATTTTACTGTTACTTTCGCTTAGAGCAGCTGGTCAGCAGATATTTAGTGGCCATGAGGGGCTTTGATCTTGAGATGATCTGCTCCGCTTCAGATTATTTTATTATAAACTGCTGGAAGTATTTAAGTGTCAGACTATGTGGGTAGACATCACCGAGTGAAACTCGCCCCTGGAATATTCACCTGCATCATTTAAAAATAGCCCAAGCTGAGGACATGGATGGTGCCTCCTTGCAAATCGTGGCAGAACATTTACAATCTGATACTTTATATATTTTATAAGCATGGTGCAGCCCCCCTTCACCATGGCAAAATCAGATTTGTTTAATTTTCCTTTGCAAAGGTACATACATGGATGTGGCCTTAGTGGTGGATGGAAGCAGTGACCAGGCCCTAACCCTAACCCAATCTCAGCTACAGGCTGAGCTCTAACTTTTAACTTTTGTTCTCTCTCTAAATGAATGTAGCGTACAGCGTCCACTGTGTTGTTCACTTCACACTATACTGTTCTCAAACTCTCAGTAAAGGGTAACATGCTCAACATGCACGTGTATTGTTGCAAAGAGCAAGCTGCAATGACTGGAAATGACCTTTTCTCCTGTTATTGAGCTGCACCTCTCTAAAGCTCTCACATGGCACCCACTCACCCACCGAGGAGAGCTGTGTTTTACATCTGTTGGAGCCATGTGCACCCAACATACTTCAGCGTGTGTTATGTTCTTAAATTACCAGCAGATGGCAGAACAACCAGGAATTTATGGATGCTTTAAAGTCACCTGAAATTATCTTGCTGAAACACCTAAGATGAGTGTTTCATTGTTAACTTGGATTGCACTTCCAGGTTAGGAGAGTATTACATTCAAGCTGTTATTGGATGCAGCAGAGGAAGTAGCAACACAACATGGGAGTTTTGGCCCTAACACATAAGAAAATCCTTGTACAAAACGCTGCACGTGTGAGATAAATGCAGAATAAAACAGCACAAGTTGAAATAACATTTAGTGGAGGAGAATTTAGAGACTCACCACAAACCACAGAATTATTTATTTTCAGGTGCTGTGGCAGGAAGTTTGCATAGCTATAAATGATGAATGCTTGAATATTAAAAATGCAGGGTTATTATTTCACACCTTCATCATGGAAGCTCTGGAGAATGACTAGGCAGATGGTGTGAGAAGACATTCTTCAGATGACACAGTGTTACACTAATTAACACATATCAAAGTGCAGTTTTTACAGTATAAACAAAAGCATTTCCTTCTTCAGTTTTGCTGTATTATTATTTGATAGTTTGTACCTCAAATAAACATCTAGTTCATTTCTTTGACATACTTCCAACTCTTACCGCCTATTGCCTCGAATGTTTATAGTGTTGGAGTGATATAATTTGGTAAATTCCTCTTTAGAACCTCAGGGACTTAAGGCTACGGGAAGCAAATTAACTTTCACAGTGCCAAAAACACACACACAAAACAAAAGGATCTTTGTTTAGAAAAACACAAAACAACTGAAAGCTCCTTAACATCTAGTGAGACTCAGAGGCACAATGCTCTGAAAAAAAAAAAAAAAAACAAAAAAAAAAACACATACTCTAACATGTTGTTTATTCCTTGGCACACTGATTTTGGTTACCCAAAGCCACTCCCAAATAACTAACCTGATGTGGGTATGTGTCATTATTTAAAAATAGCTGGTGTAATTGTATTCATTCTGTAGATAATAGTTCATGGGATTTTACTGCCTTCATCTGGAGCAAAGCATAGCATCACCCCCCCCCCCCCAAACTCTTATAATGGTGCCCTTTCTTTATAAAAGACAAGATTTATTGTTGTTCCTCTTTTAATTTTGCTGTTGACTTCCTTGTGTTTCTGCAGTACAGCATGTGCCTGTTGTCAAAATTAGAGATGTTCCCCATGAATGGTTCAAGATTCAGTGCCTGAAAGAAAGGAGAACACGTTTGCTCTGACTTTATGCTGATTTCTGAAATGTGGAAGTTCTTACTGACCTTTACCTGTTCACTGTGCTGTAAACCACACCATCATTGTAATTATGAGGTGCCATCTGCTGCTCCCTATAGGTGATATAGTTGAATATTCACGCCTTTAATGCAAAATGCATTATTTGAAAAATGGCAGACAGGTAATAGTTAAAAATATCTTACATGTTTGACTTTCTCTTGGTGGTGAAATCAATAGCTGCATAGACAACTTCGCTTCTTTCTTCTCCACACTGAGTTCCTTCTTGTGGTTGGTTGTTGTCCAACATGGGCCAGTTGGAATAGACTGTCTTCTATGTACAATCAGAAATAATACATACAACATTGTCCTTCAGTTCTATTAAATTCAAATTGTTTGTCTCAGTCTTTACCTGCGCAGCAAAAACCAATGCGTCAGTGCAAACATGATTACAGACAATCAACCTCACAGCTTAACTTTTAATATTCAGTTTACGGACATTTGTACACCTCCTCATTCATGCAATTATCCAGTCAGCCAATCATGTGGCAGCTGTGCAAAGCTGTCACATGTTATGACAATAACACTGGTGGTGTTGTGTAGATAATGTTTTATGCCCTTTGATGCCACCATCATTTGAATGTCTCTATGAGTATTGTAGCTCTTACAGTAGTGGCCACAATTTACTAACTTTTAACAGCAGGATATTGCACCACATCACAAGGCAAAAGTCATCCTCAACGGGTTTCAAAGATATGAAATGAGTTCAGTGAATTTCAGTCACTCCAGCCAACCTCCTCAGTAACCTGGCCTGAATCCAGTAGAATGCCTTTTGGATGAGGTGGAGGAAATAGCTAACATGAATGTGAATTTGACAAGTCTATAGTATCTATGTGATGTCTTCATGTCCACATGGAGCAGAACTGAAAGTGTTTGAGAGCAAAGTGAGCCCCTCTGATGTTCACAAAGCGTTCAGTGAGTAAGTTCCAATTTTCACCCAAATTTGAGTCAAAACTTAAAATATTTAAAACAGGATATAACCACCTGATTGCAGTCTTCATAATCAGTCTGTGGTGTTGTCCTTTTTTTGAGTCTGTGAAAGCACACAGACTTTGTATCATCTTTGTATATGAAATAGAATTGTGTATATTGTGTGAATTGAACTTACCTTCGAACAGCAATAGCAATGGTCACAATCAGAAGCACAAAAACAGCAACAAGAGCAGATATGATTAATATATTTCTTGTGGATGTGCCGTGAGAAGAATAGCCTGTAAGGAAATTGCCATATGTTTGGTGAGGACACAACAACTCAAAACATATAAATCAGTACCAAATACACTAAACCATCAAGAAAAACTGTCTACCTAATTATGTACACCAAGAGACAAAACCTTAATGTTGCCACTGAGCTCACTGTGGAAGAAAACATGCACTGACTAAGTTTGACTCATTTAACCATTTAATCCAGAATGATACAACAACAAAATAAACATTGCCGCTCTGTACTTCATTTCCATAATGTATATTATGACATTTTGAATGTGGAATTTATAACATCAAAAACACAATTAAATACACACTGCTATTTCACTTTTATGTATGCATTTACTGATTATTGTGAAGAGCACAAGATTTATAACAGATTTTTGGATCTTATACAGTTCCTTAGAGTGTCCAAAATTTTTCTTGAAACAACTAATGCTAATAGCTTTGTATTCTATAAGTTAGCAAATAAAGCAACTGATATGCTTCAATTTTCTCCACCATCAAATTGTTGGAAGTTTTGTGCCAACCTTAACCCATGTTTGCATTTGTTTTCGAATTATTGTTAACCAAATTAAGATTCGATTTGTGTTGCAACATATTAGCTGCTATTGTCGTGTCATACCATTTATTACAAGAAAGGTATAGATGATGTTCAAATTTGCTGTAAAAGTTACTGGTATTTTTATCACATTGCATTAACACTGGCAACATTAAATCATTTAGGAACTTGTACAAACTATTTTAAGTTTGCACTCACAGACAATACACGTCACTATTTAATTTATATAAAATTAAATGTGAAGAAAATGTAATATTTAATGGTCAAACTTTCAATCGATTTTTGATGACAAATTTAATATTTCATGTTAGTTTAATGCAAACAATAGCTATGTGGTGGCCAAGCAATTCATGTTTTATTGCTATGATTTAATTTGAACTGGATATTTCTTTCAATTAATGCTGCCAGGTAAAGTAACAGCAAAGTCAGTTATTGTCGTAGTAACGATGATTGTAGTTAGCCAGTCCCCATCACACACCGACCTCACTCTGCCACTCGCCAATGAGCTTAAAAAATATGGAATATAGGTCAAATACCTATTCCTATTCATCAACCATAAAATCCTGCATGCTGGGCTTTGTCGAGCCAGGCACAGAAAGCAAAACAAAAGCTGAGCAAAAAAATGAATAAACCAGCAGCTGAATCTAAGTAACCTAACCAGCTGTTTAACTAACTAACTGCTACACTGAATATCTGACAATTCCCAACATGGGCAGTATCCCAAACAACACTGAATTATAACCCGGCAATCCAATTCACATTTTGCCATAAAGCTTACTTTTGCTTCCATTTACTTTTTCTTTGCCACTGGACTCCATTGTTATATTCAGAGCTGTTTATTCTGCTGTCACTTGTGAGAACACAAAAACACCTGTCAGTATGTACAGTATTCCCGGCCAATACTCCTCTTACTTTGGCAGCAGTAAAAACATCCAAACAAAGTAAAACTAAATCTTAAATCTTAAAAAAAGCTCTTGAATTACAATAGATTGTTCAGTTGTACTTGAAGCATTATCTTAGCATGCAGCTGTTAGTCATATGTTAAACGGAAAAAGTCGGAATGGGTTTGTTGATATGATCATGATAACGAACTTACCTTTGACAGTAAGAGTAACAATAGATGAGTTTTGACTTCCATGTTTGTTGGTGGCTCTGCAGTAGTATTGTTCCACACCAGCAGCAGAAACCTTCATGAAGTGCAGTTCATGCTCCGCTCCAACAGACGTTAAACCGTCACTTATTCTAAACCAAGTATAGTTCTTCACCGGTGGGTTTCCATCGCTGCTGCAGGTGAGTGTGACATTGTTGCTTGGCTCTACCTCCATTGATGGTCTGACCGATACTGATGTGTATTTAGGGCCATCTGAAAGAAAACTGGATTTATTCACTGCAGTCAGAGAACTTATCTAAAATTGATGAACTGCACAAATCAAAGAAGTTATAATTCAGATATTTCATAATTGACCTAGGCAGGAGTTTAGGTCATTCAGAAACATTATAACTACAGAATAAGTTTTCATTGTCATACAGTTTTTTCTTTGTTTTTCATCATGTAAAGTTTGGGTTCTGTGCTCAGTACTCACATTCAACATCTATATTTATGCCTCCTGAAGTGGTTTCATTGAGTCCTGTTAAAGAACAGGAGTAAGTTCCGGAGTTTATGGAGGAAATGTTTCCCAAATGAAGTGTAGAGCCTTCGACAATGGGGTTTCCATCGTTATACCAAGTGACAGCAGAGTTGTTACAGGGGTTTATGCAGGTTAGATTCAATGAATCACCTTCCTTTGTTGGTCCGTTTCCATTTGATTTCTCAGCCTTCAGATCTACAAAGAGCAGAACAGCGTTTGAGTTTCAAATTTTCACTGTAGATTCAAAAGTAGAGAGTACTCATAACTATTTTGTTAAATATAAATAGCTGAAACTTACCATGAATTTCTAATGTTGCTGCATCTCTGCTTGTCCACATGTTGCTCTCAGTAATAAACCTGAACTTATAGTTGCCTTTATCAGTATGGTTTACTTGGTTTATTTGAAAAGAACAATTTTTACCTTTGTCACCAATATACTGAAACTTTGAGGAGTTCTTTGCTGAGTTGCTTTCATATATGAAGGGACCATCAAAAAAGTTTGTGTCATGCCCCCACATGGTACTTATTACTTTTTCTATGAAAGGATAGCTAAATGAACATACTATGACAACAGACGAGCCTTTCACTGCACAGATATGTTGCTTTTCATAGATCACATTCCACTCTACGGTGCAGAAAACACCTGTAAGAAATGCATTGAATTAAGGTCTATTTAATCATTTTAACATGATCGTAAACTAGATATAAGAGCTGTACTTTACCAGACAGTAGCATCAGCGTCCAGGTCAGGTTTCTTAATTCAATGCACATGTTAAAACTCAAAAAACTGATAGTGTCTTCTCTTCAAAAAAATAGGTGTGACTTTGTGCTTCATAAATGTAAAGTAAAGTTTCGGATCACCCTGAAATTAGGTCACAGACACCACACGTTAGTTTGAGCAGATACAGGGAAGAAGACTCTGCTTAGAGGAAATATTCCACCCACTAGAGATGTTACTTTCTTGTGGTAAAGGCATAGTCAGAGCCACTGCAAAAAAAAAAAACATTTAAATGCACAGATGATACTGACCAATTGTTTTATTTGATTTCCATGTTTGCTTAATGCATAATATATTATACTCAGAGGAAAAAAAGGAGCTATTTGTTTATCAGCCTGATGAAGTTGTGTGGAGTTGTGAAATAACTGTTCACGATACTTGTCAGAGCTGAAGCAATTCTCCTGCACATGACCTCTGTGTGACTGACACAACCTGCCCTATAAGTGCCTTTCAGTGTGTGTGTGGAGAGAAGCTACTACTATTGTAGTCTGCCATTTTATGGTTTTGGTTTAATATGATGATACAACTTTGTGACCAAGTGGGAATACACCGTTTAGATATTTGTTTGAACAGTTTGCTTATTGATGTTGATTTTTATTTCATTTTTCAGAGGTGATGAACAAAGTGGTTTTTGTTTTTTTATTTTTAAGGGGGGGTGCTCTTAAGCCAACAGTATCAGTTTTGTTGCCTGCCTTATTCAGCATTCGTTGATTTCAGCTAAATAAAGCTTTTCTGAAGTGTTGAAATGTAGATTTTTTTCTTCCCTTATTTTGTAAGATTTCATGAAAATATTTTTGTTTCCCTCCAAAGTCAGTCTTGCACAGTGAGTGTAAAGCCTGACAGGCTTGGGGGGCTTTTTTGAGGTGGGGGGTGAATTATCTGTCGGTCCTCTCTGGCGCAGTTTGTCGTTGACGAAATTGCCGGCAGGATGACGGGGTCTGTATAAGTAGTGTGTAAAGAGCCGGGCTGAGCAGTGAGCGGTGATCGGTGATCAGACTCAGCAGTCCCAGCTCTCGACATGGAGATGTCCGCTAAACTCTTCTTTCCCATCGTGCTGCTGTCTGTGCTGCTGTACGTCAGCCCGGCGGCAGCCTGGTACAAGCAGGTGGCCGGTCCCAGCTACTACTCCGTGGGCAGAGCGTCCGGCTTACTGTCCGGCATCCGGAGGTCCCCGTACGTCCGCAGAGCCGAGCTGGACCCGGCGGACAGCGGAGAGTCTGCGGCCAACAGCGTCTTCTCCGGAATGAGCCCGCACAACCTCCTCCTGATGACCATGGTTAGTCTTCAGCCATTATCATTACAACCGACTTTAACAGAGTCCCTGTCCATCTGTCTAACTTGAGGGTCCATTTCTGTTGAACCTTTATAGCACTGCATGACTGAAAGATTTTCAAATTTTCTGAAGGGTCCATTGTTAATAGTCTAAATTAAAGTGTTCAACTTAAAACTAGCAGCAAAAAGCAAGTGTGTAAGCTCATGGTGCAGCTGAATGGTCCCTGGGAAATAGTTCAAAGATTTGTATTTTGGTACTGGCATACAAGTTCATGTATGTCTGGAGGTCAAGCGTATTTATATATTTATATAGTTTGGGCAGTTTAATCCAAAATACCACAGCCTATACCTTAAAACTGCCTTCATGATTTTCATCAGTCTCTGAAACATAATGGAGGAAAGCAAGTACTTCAAAGTCATTGTACAATACTCATTTGTGCTGCACTTCAATAAATGTGCTTAAAGGATCCAGTTATCTGCTTCAAGTGTAAAGGGACAGTTGTAGGTTAAGGTCAAATGATTTCAGATCAGTCAGTCTGACTGCATCTTTTGTCCTTTTCTCTCCGAACAGCCCGTTTGTATCAAACATGTTACACCAAACCTGCAGAGCTGTGAAGTCTTCCAGGAAATCAAAGGTTCCTTGAAGTGTAAAGCAGATGTCTTCCTCTCTCTTGACTCTTCGGACTGTGCAGGAGACTGAGCAGAAAATCTGACAGCTGAGCTGGATGATGAAGCATACTTCTACTACTTGAGAAATTGTACATTATCTGAACTCCAAGTTTAACACTTGTGTCAAAGTAGATGCAAAAACTTCTACTTTTCATTACCATTTAAATCGACTTTAAACTGTCTGAAATTGAAGCTGTGAAATTATGAACGTGTACATTTGACTTGAGGTTTCATTAATAAATGAATCATGCTGCAGCTCCATGCGCATATTTCTGAAAACAGAATCCACAGGCGTATTTTCCTTTCGTCATACAGAGATGAACACTAGTAATTGGGTATTGGAGACTTTAAATGTATATGTTTTTCCAAATTGTATTAAACGTGTGCTCATGAGTTGATTTAATATTTGTATCTCCGACGTTTATTGGGATGTGTGTGAAAACAATAGGGGAAATAAACCAAATAAACGGCATTAAACTGTTCAGACATGCTGAAATAAATAATTTATTTAAAAATGTTTTAAAATAAAAATACTTTGCAGCCTAAAGAAGATGATCTTAGCCACCACTTAAATAACTTATCTTAAAAACGTAAAAGATGTACTTATAAATCATCCCTGACTAAAAACACAGTAGTCTTCAGGCCTTTACAGCAGCTGGACAGCAGAGAGATTATCCTTGATAATCTGGTCTATGACCATGTGGAACACCACCTGTATGTTGGCGGTGTCTGTGGCTGTAGTGAAGTGGTGGTACGTGGGCTTGTCAGGCCTGGTGTTACATGATGAAAACATGGCAGTGATGTGGTGGGCTGCTGCATTCACATCACCATCTGCTCCTGGTTGAGGAAAAGGAGGAAAAATTTTATATTTTCAGAGTCCAATGAGTCAGAGTCATTAAAAATAGATAAAACAAAAAAAAAACTAGTATGAGTTCATTTTAACATTCATTAAAAAAAAAAAAAAGATGCTGCGTGTGAATGAGTGTGAAATATGTACAAGCATGGTCTGTCCAGAATAACAGATGCAAACACACACTCGTATGACAGTAGTGACCCTGGACAGAAGGAATTCTGATTACCCAGCGGACAGGGAGGACACAGGGACGCATCCCGCAAAACAATAAAAAGAAATGTAAGCAATTCCACGAGGAATTCAAGATCCTAAACAAAGACCTCCAAGTCTCATGTCATCTCTTGAGAAGTAGTTGAGCCACAGCTAAGAAAGATGGAAGGAAATGTAGATATCAATGTTGAAGTAGATTCCTCAAAATCATCTGGCTATCTGATCAGTTTCCTGTTTCATTAATGTTTCACACTTTCTCAAACACAAAATCTGTATTCAATTCACATGCCTGATATATGAGTGTGACAGAGCTAGAGAAAGACAGCAGTTAGAAAAAGTACCTTTATAACTAGGAAGGTAAAATCGCAGGTGTCGCCCAGAAAGAAGGATCTTGTCGCGAAAAAGGTCAGTTTTGTTCATGAACAGGATCTATAGAAAAAGGCATGCAAAGAATCTGATTTAAAAGACAAAATTTGAAATCAACAAATCACAACACAATCTTTATACTGTCGTATAAAACCTTGATTATAAAAAGGAAATCCAACTGCCCCGATTGGCTACTCCAGAGCATCCTCTGAGCCAAAACCGGGCAGCTCTACGTTTCCGCAAATTTGTGAATTTAACTGCAGAAAGGCATCAACAGAAACTGCATTCCTCCAGAGCCAAAACACACTGATATGGCATGGATACCAGATTAATCCATTCTTTCTGGTTAATTTCGAGAAAGTCAATTGTGTTACACTGAAAATCTCTTGATTTCCTGTTTGAGGAGTTTCTCTTATGTGTGTTTACTGTAATGTGACAATACTTTCCATTGACCTTCAACGACCATATAATGTTTCACGTGAATTGAGGCATTTGCAATTCCCTAATTTCATTCCTGAAAACAATCTCAGCACTTAATCCAAAAGACACTGGTATGCCAGAATTTAAAACGTATATAAAAAAAATAATGCAAGGGGAAACAGTTGGAAGATAACCCTCGCCCAGAAGCACTTCCAGTTAAATAAGACCTATGATAAATACTGCCCAACATGAGTCATTCATGCCAATTACCAATCGCCCCACAAAGTCTCAGCATGCAAGAAATCAAACGAACTAATTACAACAGTGTTAAAACAGCCAAGCAAGAAATCACCCGCTTCACATCTTAATTAGAATTTGCATGTTGATTATGTATCTTACACGTAATCATAAAAAGGATGTGCTCTGAATTATTACCAAAAAACCACTCAGAGATGTGCTCACCTCCCACACGTTTTGGTGAGCTTTAAACGGCTTGGGTCGGGAGACTGTGCTATCATTCAGGCAAAGGCCGTGAGGATGAAAAAGTTAAATATTGTATTCTCATCTTAAAGAGAGTCTGCTAAAATATGTGTAAATACACTAACCAGTGAGGTGTTGTTGAAGACCATACTGGTGCAGATTGACATCAGAAGTTCAAGACTTTCCTGCAGCCGGTTCTATTAGGAAACCAATGGAAAGAGATTAAGTTTGCTCAGCAAAATATCACTTGATTTACTGTACGATATTACAACCAGGTAGTTATTTATACCGCTGAAGGGTCCTCCACCAGCATCATATCATAGCTGCTGAGAGCCACAACAAACAGCACAACCTGAATACAGTCAAAGCAACTGAGCCACTTCCTCCTCTCAGTCCTCTGGCCCCCGACATCATACAACCTGTCAACAAGCAAAAGAAAACCTTATTTATTCTGCCTGATGTGGATCAAATGAAATATGAGAAAAATGTTATTCATTGGGCAGAATTTTGTCAACGTTCCATAAATGTCATTGTAAAACACTAATCAATCCTTAAAGAGTTGTTGGTCTTCCACTTCAAAGAGACTGAACTCTTGGTCGCAAGTATTTCATAACAAGTTGCAGAAACTGAATAACAAGATGCAATATGTTGTTTAAGATTTATTATTCAATACTCGTACTAAAATTCATAAACAACTTTCCTGATGCCAGAGAAGTTGTCTGAGGGAACATCTCACCATCGTTTATGCAAATTTCTGACTTAAAAAGTCACTGAGTAAAACAGTCCAAAAGTTTAACCATCTTTCATTTTCAAATATTGGTGCAATCCAATTCATAATACAATCTGGCAGTAAGTGAATCTGCGGGTCTTGGTGACACAGGTAATGAGTTGCCATTTGGGCCAGACAGTCTCCAGGTGCATGATTGTAGCAGTCATGTCAGAGGGATTAAACCATTTATCCCCCTTGGTCAAGAGTCAGTTCTAACAAGCCGGGGGACAATAAGCGTTAACCATGGTACTTGACAGCTGTAGTTTCTGTGCTGCAGAGAAGAAACATATTCCTCGTGACCACAGCAGTTCTTCACATTTAATAGACTAAGACCTGAGGAAATAATGTGTGATTTCAGCCATTTGGTGGAATCTGCCAAAGTGGTGAGACTGTCTGCACCTGCTCTAAGTATGTTATCAGAATTGTTGGTAGACAAATTTTCAACAAAATAAAATTGTGAGCCCATAACTTAGAGATAACGAGCAAAGCCATATAATCAGAACAAGCAACAGATCTATTCTCTGAGCAGTCAAAATGACTACTGTGGGGAGCACCCAATAAGTGCTAGAAATTAATAACATTTCAAGTTTTGCTAAAATTGATACTTTTTCTTTTTAGGTCTGGTGGCACTGAATGAAACTTTAAAAATTAAAACAGTCACAAAATCCCTCTTTTGGTGTCCATACAAAAAAGTGAAAACAATACACGACACTGTCGAGAGAAAGCAAAACAACTTTTCCAAATGCTCCACAACCGTATGAGTCACAGATATTCTGTAAAATATTTCATTCATTTCACATTGTTAAGCATACCGATCCAATTCTAGGCTTAAAGCTACTTTCGTAAGATGGATGTAATATTCATGAAGCCCTGGTCAGTACGGATTTGGTATCTTCGGTATATTGAGTAGTTGGAGCACTGTGAATGGTTGCCTACTTTGAAAACACAAGTTCAAAACGGGAGGGGAAAAAATCAATGTTTCATTGCAATGCTTCCTCCACATTTTATTCCTGGAATAACTAGGTAGAGTGAAGTCATCAATATTTCATGTCTGAGTCATGCCCAGGCAGCTGCCTCCCCCATCTTCAGGGTTCAGTTTTCATCAGGGTCCCTTCAAGAGACTTTTGAATCTTGGTCTCCAGAGTTTCACCAAGTTGCCTCCTCAGATATGCATGTTAAAGAGTATATAACGGAGTGCATAACGAGTCCATGTACAGCAACTATGGCAAAACAAATCGAAACCCCTAAATCCTCCAAGGATTGTAGATTTAGTCAACTTAATCCACTGCCTAAAAGTTAAGGACCCTGACGAACCTGACAGGCATTTTCCAAACCAAATCACTGAGTTATTGTTGGCCAGTTTCATGGAGTCAGTGATCAACAGTTATGCAAAACAAGTCTTGCAGAAAATTCACTTGAGCCATTCAGTGCTGGGTTTAATTCTTTTTCTTTAAAGTTACACTGTCTATCATTGGCTTTTAAATTAGAAGCCCTGTGGTGCTTCAGACATAGGCCATCTGGCCTCTTCACCCTTGGCTCAATTATGACCTTTTTGACTTCACTTTTGTTTTCATCTTTTGAAATGCTCTTAACTGCTTGACAAAAAATGCTTGATAATAAAAATTAAAAACACATATCTTATCTGCATGCCGTGACAAGTCCACTACATCAAATTATCCCAATCATGCTCCAACCAAAGGTAAAACATGCATTTCCCAAAATGTAACAATATTGTAAGGGTTAAAAGATCTGAAAATAACACGTCATGAACAGGTGTAAGCATGCGTGCAGAGATGGTAGGGACACATATTGATTATGCTTTTTGCACATATATGTTCAATATATTTTGTGTCATTGCTATAAGGCATTTGTGCACACAGAAGTTTTTTTAACAGCGATGTTAAGGCAATGTTCTGTCTTTCCTGGGGGGTGCTGTTCCTTCAGCTTGTAGGAGGGTAGAGAGTAAAGAAGAAAAAGAAGAGAGAAAAAGAAATGGACAAGTGATTGAGTGGACTGCTGTAGTGTTGTGTCAGAGGTCACTACAAGTTATGAGAAAGACCCAGGACTTGTTTGGACTGATTTTATTCCCTAACACACCCACGTCGCTTACAATAGCGATGTTTTAGATGCAAGTCCAACCACCAACAACTTTTGGTTGTTCTTCTAAAAAGTATAATTCTCTGCCTTTCATGCATCTAATAAAGAACATAAAAAAAATGCACTTATACACCTAATCCATGTTTTGGAGGGGGATTTTAACATGACACAAATTAGTTTTAAATGCCACCTTCATATAAAAAGGTAGAAGATATAATCAGTTCATTTGTCACCAGTGCAAGGTGATGAAATATTGCTTTAATATTTCTGCATGCGCAGGAATTCAATCTTACCTTTCACAATAAATGTAAAACATGATGGCAATTATTTTTTGAAAAAGGTACAATGAGCTCCATGTGAACCATTCCCTTTTCATCCTTACAGTATGAACTCAATATAAAGTGTCATGTTGGTAATGCCAGTGGCAGTACATCATGTTGCAAATCAAAGTCGAGTCTTACCGAAATACTGTTTCATTAACTTGAAACTGCGTTTCAATGATTCCACAGGTCCTCACTCTGACTCTCAGAACATCCGTCACAGTGGGGATGTAATTGGGAGCGAGGATACGACTCATGTTCTCAAAGAAACTGGAGACGCAAACAGGAAAAGAAAACATATCACCAACAGATTATACCAATATTGCCAACAGTAAATAGTGGTCAGAGATTTGGCTGCCTTTGTCTGATATGTTCATTCACTTTCATCAGTTCTTCTTAGCCACATTAGCCAAAGATAACCAAGGTTTACGAATCTTTAGTTATGACATGTTTCAGGCTTTTCAAAGCGACCTGATATTAGCAGAATCACCAACTTCTCCTAAATCAGTTAAAACTCATTTTCATATATTGTTATCATCTTGTTATTCTTTTTTTTTTTTTTTTTTTTTTTTTTTAGTTTCTGTGTGACCCCTTTATTTCTTTTACTGGGTTTGCATGCATGTGTTGCACCTGTTCCCTGTAATTCTGCACATTACATTACATTGAGATATATGCTGTATCAATAAATAAAAGTTATTATACCATTGACCCATTTTGCACTGTGAGCTGCACAGAGAGACGTGTGAGGTTTCTGGAGTTGTAGTTGCAATGCAGAGGGCAGACATGACCAAACATAAGGGAGGTTGAGACACCGAACTGTCTAGACCAACATTTGGGGTCAAGATGCTCTGAAATGTTTGTCTGTGGTTTCAGCACTTCTTCTCTATCTACCTAGATGTAGATTTTCCTTTAAATCATGACTGTTTAACTGTCAAATTCCACTTTAACAGTTCTGAGCCACGACATGAGCCTCATTTAGCAAGCTGCCCACAGGAATATGAAATAATCAGCAGGGGGAAACCCCCCCCCCCCCCAAAAAAACCACACTATATCACTATCAGCTGTGTCAGGAAGTGCTACATGATTTTTTTTTTTTTTTTTTTAAACAACAACAAAAAAAGCCCTCAGACTGCACATAACAAGGAGCATAAGCATTAATGGCCTTGCTCAAAATGCGTTCCACTCTTCAGTGAACAATCCTCTCTTCAGCTGATTATTCAACATGCTCCAAACATTGTAAAGCACCAAGGTAGGATTTCATGACGTTCTACAGGCTGCTTTTTTGTGACCAACTTAAAGGGCAAAATTGCATAAGTGAAGGAGAGCAACTACAAAAACCTGCTCTGCCCATTTAAACAGAAAACTGCCCCACACTTAAATGAAGAATTGCAGGAGGCTGTATTGTAATAAGTTTTGTTTCATAATCTATGGACATAATTTTTATTGAAATTGATAAAGAGAAGATAACTAATTCCCTTTCTACCTGTGTATGTGTAAGCTGTTCTCTTTAATTTGCTCTCAATAAGCCTCTCATTCCACAAATGTCAAAGGAATCACTTCCTGAAGACAGATTATTCTCAGCACACGCTACAACTCTTGCTCCATAATAATGAATTGTGATGACGCACTTCTTCCTGGGAAGTTTCCTTTGGCATTTCTATCAGTCATAATCCTGCAGTGCTGATTACTTGAGGCAATTCTACTCACTAGAGTGCAGAGTCATTCAGGTCAAACTCGTAACCTTTGGCTGCAGTTGCACGAACCCCTTGGTCTGCCCAAAGCGAGCAAAAAGCATGAGCCACAAAAGGAAGCAACTCCTGGTTGTCCCCCAAACACTGGCTGCAGGAGAGGATGGAGTGGGCGTGCACCTAAACAGGATGACCCAAAAAAAAAAAAACCAAACCAAAACTTGGAAAAACTAAAAAGTACACTTGGGATATTTGTACAGTTAAACACTGACATCTACTGTGACAAAAAGGGGTTTACAATGAAATGCTTACCACCAAGACAGAATTCTGCGGTTTAAATAAAGATTCATCATATCAATTCAAGTTTTGTGTCACATCACCACCTTGTTCTTCTTGTTGGCAAGGTTTATTCTCAGCACCCCCATCCCACGGAGCACAAACTTCATAGAGGTCAGTAAGTTGTCTAACACTGCAGGCTGCAAGGCGAACGAAGCAGCATCAGCAGAGCTGAAAACTGAAACTGAACAGATATAATGCTTCAGTTTCACAACCGTCTGCTACCTTAAAGCTGATGAGTTCTTCCTTTGAGAAGCCCTGACTGTGCATTATCTTTATCTGTTTGATCAGGGTACTCTTTCCACTTTCCGCAGCTCCTGATGCACAAATCAGAGGAAGTATTTCACTTTCACAGATTAGAAAAATATGATGAAAAATGCGGATGTGTACTCGCATTGAACTTACCAAGCATCAAGATTTTCACCACATTCATCTCATTCCTGGCATGTTCAACAAGTTCTTGTTCTATCCTGGAGCTTTGGAGTTTAGCCTTTTTACCCTCTTCTGTAATATCCTGGTGAAAACACAGTCTCATGCAGATCTAAAGAAGAATTGACATGTTTGTTGTTTTTTTTGTTTTTTTTACTGACTGCAGTTATTAAATAAGAGTATATGGAAAATTTTATGTCACTTTCTATCTAATTTTGGATGTATTAAAGTAAGACAAAACTTTAACTTGGGGTAAAACACATTTTTGAAAATTAAAACTTAAAATAACAGCATTTATTAAAAAGCCTTTAGTCTTTTTTTCTGCCACACCGAATTAGATTGGTAGTTAATATAGTCTGGTATAAAAGTGATGGATGAGGTTAGTACCTGCAGTGGGGTTGGCAGGATATTGAGACAACAAAACATTATTGCTGCTCTGCACTCCGACGCGTGGTTTGTTTCACCAACAAAACTGCCAAAACAAACAAACAAACAAAAGAAGTAGAAAAAAATCCAGCTAATTAAGTTTCAATTAGAATCAAGTGTGCGCAGCAGAGATGCCTTCGCGTCAGCTGGGAAAAAACAGACTCCTTCATAACAAACGCCTGGCGGAGTCGAATGACGTGTGAGAAAATGTATCATTCAGCTGTTACATAAAGATGAACAACAACCTCATTTAGAAGTGATGGAAATACTCAGTAGTACCTGGGATATTTGCTTTTACTTATAAATTATTGTTAAATATTAAACACATTTACTTTTTAATTTTCATTTTAATGTTTAATCAACTGCACTGCCCACCTGAGGTTCTAGGTGTTTTATAAGTATTTATTAGAAAAATCAAGTAACTGCATGACTCCAGTGTAAACTGATGCTCACATTAGGGCACAATTTACAGCTATTAACCTTTCTTCTGTAATAAAACGCCTACAGAACTTCGCTGGATATCAGTCTGCTGCAAAAATAATCTGCTCTGACATTTAACAATCTCCGTGTGACTCATATGTTGCAAAATTAAGATCGTCTTTTCTGAGCAAAGGTCATTCCCGTGTCCAAAATGTGAACTTGGTTTTCATGATGAGACTAATTAATGTGCAGCCTGCTCATTTAGCCTACCTAACAAATGAGGAAATAAATCAAGACACAACAATAATCACCCCCAACACACACACACTTTGTTTTAGTGAAAACAAGACAGCAAGCAGCTTTTGCAGATTTAGTCTCATTATTTTCAATATACTGTAGTCCCATCATCGGTTTGTACAGTATTTGTCAACTGGGAGTCATCAATAACACATAGATTAGCCTACACTAAATATATTCCAACTCGACATACAGATATATTATTATGCTTTTTAAACAATATGAATCTATACAGTAGTTAATGGAGAGAAGGTGAGTAAAATATACATTTACAAAAAATATATTATTTAATCCCATTTGATATAGAGGCAGAGGTTAAGCTGTTCAGGGCTCAAAAATGACAGTAAGAGGTCTATTTTATGATCAAGAGCATCTGTCATTGTTCCCTCATTGCACTATGAAAACTAAAGGTCAAAAACTGTTTGTTAAACTCTGTAGTGTTTTTCTATGTTAGGATAAATCTAAGAAAAGTTGGTTTACAAAAAATAAAACAAACAAAAAAATAATAATTGCACTCAAAAGTCCAGGCGTGCAGGTCTGATCAATGTGTCATGTCTGAGTTAAAAAAAAACAAAAATAAAAAACCATAAAAATAGAACATTTCTTATGATTTTTGAGAATTCAGTGCAATCTGGATCAGGATCTGGTATTTGTTATACATGAGGTCGCAAGAGCCCATCTTCCCACTTCCAAGCAACTCAAGTTTAAACTCCTCTAATCCTCCAGAGAGCCTGTAATCACTTTTTTAATACAGTACATACATTATATACAAAGATAGAAGACTAAGCCCACTGATAGGCAGAAAGCAGCAACAGCCCCGTGGAAATAACAAATCAAATCTCCCCATTGCTATAGTTCATTGCCTGACCAGCATTTCAAGTCCCCACACTCACTCCTTACATGCCCAAATCCCATATTTTGATATTTAAAAATTTGATATTTAAAAAAAAAAAAACATCAAATAAAAGTACTTGAGGAATTAAAAATATTCAAAGACTTAAAATAGAGAGGTGAAGATATGGTGATATCTTCCTTCTTCTAACTTTTTTAATAATTTTGTCCAGTTAGTTATATATCTGTGTCATTTATTTATTGTTTATTCATTTTTTTGATTGAAATGTAACATGTATTTGCATATGCAGAATATATTAATAGAGAGGACCCAGCCCCACACACACACACACACACGCACACACGCACACACACACACGCACGCACACATTTGTATACCTGATGATCCCACAGCAGGCTGGCTACAAATGGGCTGCTGTAAAGACCTGCTGTTATTAGGCAAGATCGTGTGTGGAAGGTGTCGTAACACTTATAAAAGGGTTGTTTTAACTGTACATGAGTTAAGATTAATTGAGCTTGTCAGTGTAATGATGAGACTTAGTTGATGGAGCCTCTTTTGGGGCCTTCCTACAGCACAGCCTGGGCCCTTTCTTTAGTCTTTTCCTCCTCTTTTCGCTTCATCGCCTGAATCACTGCTATTTCTTTGGCCTCTTTCTTCTGGTTCCTTGCTTCAAACTGTAACCTATGTCAGACAACAGATATCAGACGAAGAGCATGTAGTTAAACCCGTCTCATTAAGTGAATTTAATAAAATATTCTTTCACAGCAGATAGAATACCTGTTCTTGATTATCCTCTGCACAATGGCATCTGTAGTGAGGCTGTTCCCGCTGTCAACAGTGCGCAGGATTCCTTTCCTTCTGGGCTCCTGGGTGTGAAGGGGGAAAAAATAGTGATGCGCCGAAGACAGTGTCAAAATATTGTTCCCTTAAAATATCCATATGGTGTTTCTTACAGCATAAGGGTCAGATCCATCCTTGTCAGGGTAGATTTCTGTCTTCCCATGGCAAACCAGATCCACCTATGGATGCAGAGCCATGTTAAAGAGCGATGCATCTGAACTAGACGTGAAAGTCAAATTGTTTATCTTTATTTACCTTGAAATGGTCCAGCAAATCTTTTGTGACAGCAAATGGTGCACCAATCACCACCTCTGACACATACTGTGAGGCACACAAAAGGAATAATATAAATATTTAATATATAAGTGATGCATTGATTTCATTGATGGAGAGTGAAGAAGGAAGAAGAACGCACTCGACAAGCCAGGACACTAAGTGTTCTTTCGTGGACATTCATGATGGGGTAGTTTTTCCCTTTGTAACGATTCACTTCCTGAAAAATATGACCAAAGTAGAGATGTCTGACAGTGCTGAACTCGGGGAGGCAGTTAAAGTCTCACATAAAGGAAAGCAGGATTCTCACCTGATCGAAGTGCAATCCCACTATAATGTATGGCTTTTGTGCTAGCTTATGCACAGCTTCCAGGAAGTCAACATGGCCAATGTCTGACAGGAGAGCAGTCAAGGGAGAGAGCAGGGAATCATTGATTATTGGTTCATTCTGAACGTGACACTCCTCTGGCTTGCAGAGGTGATTGCAGTTACCACAACAACTATGACTGTTTCCAAAAATCTATCTCATTTTCTGTTGTGGTCAGTAAAAGATACGGAAGAGGTCAAAGGCTCCGGCCACGTAGATGATGGTGTCTCCGGGTTGAGGCTCCTGGCCAGAAGCAAACTGGATGATCTTCTGTGATGTCTGCAGGAACTGAGAAACCCCTGTCCAGGGACTATGGCCCTTCTGACCATGCGACCCCCGTAATCCAAAAACAGACATAATGAGTACAAACTGACAGTGCTGCAATAGCTACCACTTCAATATCGTGAACAGTTCAGGCTAGAATAAGGACTTGCGCTGCATCATCGCCATCCAGTGGCGTAAATAGTAATATCCCCTTTTTTCAGTAGCTAAATGAAATTCGGCCCGCACATCCTCAGTGAATTTATTCAGCTCTTTCCAAACTCACAGCGTTATGCTTCCAGCCTTAAACACTCAACTGAGAACAGACCCTCCACTGCTTTCATGCTATTTAAATCCCCAGCATGGTGACTCTTGGTTCGTTTCCCTAGGCAGGAACAGAAGTAGTATTCACAGTTTATTGGCAAGGACCATTATTTGATTGTAAAGTCGGACCACAGTAAAGGCCTTTGTTTAGTAATGGTGACATCTGGCTCACACAGCAAATTTGAAGACTTGACTGACAAAATATTTAAGGGAGAAGAAGCTAGAGAGACAGGAATGTGGTTTTTAAAATAAAACAATCCAGAGTTTTGATAGTAGACGGAGGATTCGATATTGACTAAGTGATGGCATATATGTTTGGTACCTACCTTTCCAAAGTTGTCTGTGTGTTGCTGATAGTCTGAGCTATCCTAAAGAGAACCGAAGGATTGAATTAGGCCCATTGTGTAAACTGAAATCACTGAGGTAGATTGATGCCATACTCACAATGTTGCTGTGGTGTGCTTTGGTCATCAGCAACATCCTGCCAACCAGATCTGTGGTTGACACTCCCTGGGTTCTCTTACACTCTCTGTAACAATATGATACACATTATAAGAAACACAATAACAGTCCCATCCTGACTGGCATTATTATCTTCTGTGTGTCCTAGGGGAAAGCTCACCGGTATCGTCCTGACTTCTTCACCTCTTCGTATGTGTCTTTACCATCCACTGTTAGTGTTATATCATCTGAAATGAAAGCGAAATGCTGTCTGCATAAATCAACTAAACAATGTCATATCCATCAATTGTGGACTGAAAATCAGTGATTTACCTACAAACTTGGAACTGTATTCAGTATTGTTTATGATTATCTATCTATTTGTGTGGCTAACCAAAGACATTGTGTAATAATGTTCTGTACCTCCGTGTACGCAGAAGTCAGAGTTGTACTTGTCAAGGGTCCCGAGGGTGGTGACGTAAGGCGCTCCTTCCACGACCTCATCCACCCATTTTATGGCCCTCACCATCTTGTATCTTTCTTCCTGAGTGAAGACTGGTGGACCCTTGTGCTTTGCGATCTCACCTTGAAAACAACAACGAAACATATGTTGAAATGAGCCTGTTGACACATAGTTAATAATGTAGACTGATATTAATAGAACAGTGAGAGAGAAGTCTCGCTCTGAATCATCTACGTGACGTTTCATAAAGACTGGGAGCAGCGTTGCCTTTGTTGCTGAGATATTTTCGATGGAGGGAAAGGTTTCTGATATCCATGCTGGCCTTGACACACGAGTGTGTCTTACATTAGGGTAAGACACACTCGCTGGGTTGCTGCACCACTGTCACAACAACCTCTCCTAAGTGAACAGGCCTCAGCCGATGCCTGGTATTTTGTAAAGGAAGAGAGAGACGTGAAAAAGGTAGGATAGAGAGGAGCTAGACTTTAAAAATCCTGGTAAAGCGGCTGAGAGAGCGTCCCCATCGAAGGTATACAGAACGTGTACTAAGGGCAACGATTATGGTATAAGGGTCTTACTGTCTGTGTGTACTCCAACGATGAGGTAATCTCCCATGGCCTTGGCCTGTCGGAGCTGATTGGAGTGGCCATAATGCACCATGTCATAGCTGGTATGGAAAAACATATGAAGCAAGACAAGTTGCATCAAAATGGAAAGGTGCACAACTCTTCTCCAGAACACCATGCTTTATTGCCGATGACAGGAAAATGAAAATGGCAACCACCCTTCAATTCTGCTCAGTCGGTGCTTTTGGATGCACTTAAGTAAATAAGTGAAATAAATGAAAGGCAATCATAAACTGGCTGGGGGGATATTGATAGAGTTTTAGTGCACTGGTTAAACCATGCAAAGCTACTGGTAGTGTTCCTGAAACAATCCACCCAAAGTTGTAATCCACGTACCATATGATCAGATGGATATCTGATCAAACGACATAAAAGAAACATGCATTGTGTTTTTCCCTCCCTCCTCTCTCCACCCAGGCTAAGATACCATCTGTGGATAATTAGATTAGCACAGATTGGAGACTGAGACTGTAACATGGTAATCTAGCATAGTAACAGAGAGCAGATGGGCATTATCCTCCTATCGCTACCATTTACACCATCAGCTAACATCAGTCTGATCATTTTTTCCTTCTTTTGCTCTTTGAACACGATATTGATATCTAATAGACACAAATGTGATTGCAGGTATCCCCAAAGATTTATTAAATGAAGACTGTCATTTTAGGACCACATCTATTATAACCTACACAAACAATGTGGCATTTTAGCTGGAGAGTGAAGACATGGGAGCTTTGATAAAGTGGGGAAAAAGCATTAAAACTGGTGGCTGTATTCTTTTTAGTGCCATAAATTACACATCGGTACTCCCAACAGTCAGATCTAGAGCAACAATATGACTAGCATTCCCCCAAAAATCAATGAGAGCAGATGAGCGCTGCCAAAGCTTCAGTATGTTCGAGGCCAAAACAATAACAGAATCACATGTTGTTTTCAGCTCTGCTAGGCTCTGCTAGGAAAAGGCCCGCATCTGTGGCTTGCCTTGCCACTACACACAGCCTGAGTGAAAAACAGCCCGGATTGCACTGGAGATTACTCGAGTCTGATTCCTACCTATCCACTATTTTGTCTAAATACACAAAGGTGAAACACATGAAGAGCCATGAAGAAGGGCGTCTAAAGCCAAGACTTTTACTGCGTCTCTGCTGAAATTACATCCATGTGTGGAGGGATCCTTGAGACAATATTGCAGCGACAGAAGAATGTAGCAAGGGGGAGAGTTTGTGGAGGTGAATGAAAAAAGAAGAAAACTCTGAGACCCAGACATAGTTACATAACACCGAGAGGCTGCTTTTGGGGTGTTACTCTATCTAGATGCCAAACATGTCACCGTATTCCTGCTGTATCTTTAAGCAGGGATAGATCATGACATTGGCACCCAGGGATGATGAAATATTAATTAGTGCAGCCTGTTAGTGGACACCTCAACGAAACCAAAGTTTCTCAGGAGAAAAACTGGATAGATCTCGATGTAGATTCTAATAAAACATAATGAGGCATGAATGTGAAATACTGGCAAAGATAAAAAATGATGAAAACAGGGAAAAGGAAAGATTTAATCTTAAAATTTTAATCAGGTTTCCAATGAGTGCCATGCTATACAATTTGAGAGTATCAAATTAAAATACCATGATAAACAGTGTAAAAAAATATAGGCTGGTGGCCGCTCTGTTAAAAATTCAGATGCTGCTTCTCAGAGTACCAATAGTCTCAGAGAAGCCAACAAATTAACAACACACCATTATTTCACAGAGGCTGTAAATAGCATTTTCTTGTCTTGTTTGTACATATCTCCTTAGTACATACTCAGTGGAATTGGACTTTTAACCAATTTCTTGGTGGTACATCTCAGACAGCTGATCATTAACCACTGTCACTACGTTTCGAGGCAGCAAATAAGGACAGACTGCTGCTTTGTGCAGGGAAGAAGGGGCAGGGTCAGAGATGTCTCAGCCACTGGAGAGACTGCACTCTTTCCTTGGAATTTTCCTCTCACGTTGCTGACAATGCTGGATGTCAGTAAGAGCATGGCAATGGCCAGCAGGGTTTCAGGAAACAATGTGCTCAGTGACGGGCACGGCTGTACGAGCTACAGTCGTCATAGCAGGTGTGGGCTGGAGGGGTTAGAGGGGTTAATGAAATGAGCTCTGTTGACATTGGTTCTCTTTGCGTGCTCACCCCACCGGTTAATATTCTGGCATCCCAAATATTCTGCAACATGCCATCAACCAGATAGGCAGCCACACCTAAATGGCAGGAATTATACTAGAGAAAGCTACCATAATCCTGGCCTTCATACACAAATATTCCTTTTTTTTTTTTTTCTGTTGCTGTTGCACCATGGAGTCAGCTCCTGTCCATCAGCACCTGGTGTTTTCCCATGAGGAGGCATCTTAAAGGCTTAAAGGGTCCAAATATCAATAGCTTTCCCTAAAAAAGTCAAAAACCAATGAAAAATGGCTGTTAAAATTTCAAAAAGCTAATGGCAAAATATTCAAATAGCTTTGTCAGCATCGAGGCTTCATATTTGGTAAGGTGGAGCTGTTAACTATCTGGCATTTCTGTTTGAAAAAAACATCTAAACAATGACCTAAAATAATTTGATTCACCTGTCAGTCATTGTTAAAGCTCTAATCTTTTCCTCCAAGTTTTTCGAATGCCAGCTGTCCAAAATTTACCTGCAACTCAATACAGTGGTGGGGAGTTCACTTTCTTTTTTTACCTTTAGTGGAATATACTTCTATGGATCTGTCTGTAAACACCGTTTCTGGAAAGACCCTCTTTGGTGCTGTTTTTCTAATACCAAGTTTCATTACCATGAACACCACAAACACAACCAAAATACCATTTACGTCCATTGTTCGAGGGTTGGTGTAAACATCAAAGATGTCGATATTCAAAAAAAAAGACAACCTTCTGTATGGCAAGACAGCAGTGTGGCTAAATTTGAAGTGTATTTATTATCATTGGACGGCATTACCCTATAAAAGTCATCATGTCATTGTTTTGGCCTCCATATTCTGTCTGGCAGGCATCAGCAAGGAAGTGTCCTGCCTCTGAGGAATACAAGACAACACAGCAGGAAGCGCTGACAGATAAGATGCATCTGGGATGACACATTACGGCAATATAAATGTAAAAGTTCGTTTATAAAAAAGACTGGCGCTCCTCGCACACCAGTTCATTAAACTTGTTCAGTGTGTTCAACAGCATTAGGGCTTCCTGCCACACAGTGAGTGGCCATCAAAGTTCAAAACACAGACGACACTATGGCTCTAAATGGATGCTGATGCCCTCTTGAAAAGCTTTAAAAATCATGCATAGGCCCAAGAGGACACAGCGAAAAGTGAAACTGTGAAGCTCTGGACCAAAACCAGTTAAGGAAGGCTACTGCCCGACAAGAACGCTGGAAAGGACTATTTCACTTTCACTTCTTGGAAATGGTGATTGTTGGGTTATTTCTGGATGATAACATTGATATAAAAAAAAAAAATACACAAGTACTAATTTCCTGTGGATAGTCTATGTGTTCACTGTCATCCATCACCTGTGCTGTATTTAATGCCATGTGAACACCCTGCTCATATTCTAGTAGTTTTTTTAAATCACATTTCATCCTGTCTAAATAAAACATCTTATCTGTAGAGATGTCGTTATAACTTCATAATAAATTTGTTTATGTGGGTGCTTTACAACTACTGAACATCTTAGAGACGCAGTAGTATCAGTATGCGGAGGTGAATGTGAACCATGAGACCAGACAGACAATTTATTGTGTTCTGCAGTAAATCTCCATTCATGCACATTCATTCATTCATTCATTGTCTAATTTTAATGCTTTATAAAGACATAAATAAACGTCATATTTAATGTTGTGAGATTAGCAGTTAACACTAATTTGCCTCATGGATATCACTACATTTGAACAATGTTCCTGATCATTGCCCATCACTGTGGGAGTGGTTGTGCCTTAAGTGTCAGGTCTATATATACATTCAAACAAGTTTGTTGTATGCTCTTTTTTGTCAAAACTGTTTCCTGTGTGGGTTAATGGATGTGTTAACTGTGTAATAATTACGTGCAAGTTGTTGATTACATTAAAATAGCAATGACTCTGTCCTATGTAGCAATAAATTGCAAATTAGGAAAGAGCCAGAGAATAAAATGCCCCATTTTTTTATGATTACAAATGCTTTTATAAAAACCTAAGAGACTGACTGATGTTTTGATGCAACAAATATCAATATAAATCTCCTCTGATGTTGTTATGTAATCAGGTCTGCTGGGGACTAACAGTAAGTCTAAGATGCTCCAGTAACAATGTGAAATAAAAGTCATGGTATATTATTAACCACGCACTGGGCAAAATACACAACAGAATATTTGATTGAAAGTTTAGTGCAGACTGATCGAGCAGCAGCCCTGTCAGACCTGCAGCAGGCCCGTCCTCACTGTGACAGGCTGATACCGTACGTTCAGCCAAAGCGTGCTCCACACAGATATCTCTGCATCTTCACCACACAGTCGGTGATCCTGTCGGTCACTCACCAGCCATCGCACCACACCCGGATTCTTCTCCTCCTCTTCTCGGGACTGCAGGCTGCAGCGCCGGGGGTCGTCCCTGCGTCTTTCCCGGCCGCCGTGTTCACTTGGTGGTGGTGATGTCCGTTCTTGATCATTTTTGTTTTAAGCTGGTGATCTGTGAAAAAGGGAGGAGGAGGAGGAGGACGTTCAGCTGCAGGAAGGCAGAGGCGGATGGACCGGGTCAGCTGTGTGTCCTGCTCTTTTCTGTGCAGGACAGCCGCTCTCTGTGTCAGCAGCAGCGGTTGGAGCGCGATGCGCCAACGCCTCCTCGACCGGCGACGCAGCGACGCAGCGACGCACCGGTGCGTCAAGTCCGCCGAAGAAAGCGGATCAACGGGGAAGGAAGAGGAGATCCGTCCGCCAACTCCCCCCACCCACCCCCACCCAACGCGTCTCTGTGGACGGTGGGTTTTATTTTGAAAAGGTCCGACGTGACGCTCGGAGTTTACTGCGGAAGAGTTGACGGAGATTGAATCGGATGATCAGGTGCCGGTGATCGTTACATAACAGCCGCGTCATGTGAGAACATCAGGGATCCCACAGAAATAAGACACGACCAGAGCAGGCTGCCTGCGAGCCACCTTATCTCTGCATTAACGATAGAGATGATGATTAAAACTTGCACTCTTCATTTAGTTGAATAATTATGGAATAAATATATCAATTTTGAGCAGAGTAGTAATAAAAATACGTTTCTGCTTTTGTAAAGAACCTTAGCAACAAAACAAAAGGAAAAATGATTTATAGTCAAAGAAATGCAGACTCAGAGAGAAGCTCTGGCCAACAGAAATTAAACCATACAAATACTGAATTATCTTCATCTGTTAAATTATCATTAAAAGTTTGTGGTGAGCACCAAAGTCTCATCAAATCTTTCAATTGCACTCGTTTATTCATTTTATTTCTTTCATTATTAATATTATTTGTTATTTTAAGGTAGCTGTGGGTTGTAATAAGTGCCGTCTAATTTTTTGTTCACTGGCTTTTAAAGCCAATAAATGAGGCACATAATATTACACAGTCATTAGATGCATTGTAATACACTGCAGTCAATACAACTTCCCTTTGTCCTCAAGAGCTGAGTTAAACTCAACACTCTGAGTATCAGCAAAGCATTACAACCCTGAGATTTGCTTCGCAACTGCTGCTTTACGTGATCAGTGTTTCTGACAATAGACTGATTATAAGATAAAGTAAAATAAAGAGTGACTTCTTGCACGTGGAAAGTAAGAAAACAAGACTTTGTTTTGTTTTAGGCAAGATTTCACAGTGTGAAACCTGGATATGCGGGGTGAAATGAATGTCTTTGCAGTTTAGGAAATGGATCCACTTCAGAGGGAATCCTTCTGTTTGGAGAGTGTGGCGTCATCTTGTGGAAAAACCCTGTGAGAGCCTTTACAGTCAGGTGCCAGCAGAGGGAAACCCAGGCCCACATTTTGTTGAGCAAGTGCACAAAAACCTCCTGACAAAGAGCAACACTGCATACTTTACTATCAGATGTTTCATATCTTCAGGTGTTGGGAAGCCTTTTATCTGCACACAAGTCCACACAAGCCAAAAAATAGGGGCTTTTGATGAGGATACAAATTTTTATGTCTTTCCCCTTTAAGTGAGTCCAAATAATTTCTGATGCAAAGGAAAATAAATACAGCTCTCACCCTGTGCAGTATCTCTGGTAAGCAGGCATGTCCTCTGCCATGGTGACATTTGCAAAGTTGAGGCCCATGCCAAGCTTTGGCAGAGCAGACGTTGTAAATGAACAGCTTCACTGATGGGGATGGAAACATTAATTGTAAAGCAGGCTGTGGTCTCAGAACTGGGGCAGGCACCTGCTGCATAAGTGGGTGAGGATGAAGAATGCTGTCCTAGATTGCCCACCAGCTCACCTTAACCCAACCCGCCAAATTAATCAACTCTTTGGAGGCCATACGGTTGTCTGGGGCAAGCATCTGAGGAGGGAGCCTGTTTTAAGGCACAGGTCACGCAGACCTGTAGGAGCCTCCTCCACAACGGTGCTGAGACACTGGGGTTCAGACTTGCTCTGCAGGATGGAGTGCTTAAGATGCAGCTTGTCTTCAGCCATCTGTCTCTTTGTCTCTGCATGTTCTCTCATGAGATGTGTTTTGAGTGTGCTGGGGTTGAAACGCTGCTGAGGAGGCTGATGTTTGATGAGGTGAGCTGAGACAGACGGGGTTTAGGAGCCCCATGGAGAGCTGAGATGACTAACTCACTACTCCTCCTAATGTAGGACACGCACACCTAGACATCCTTCATGACTCTAATGTTTTACTCGTGTCGGGCCAAAAATATGTCCACCGAGGTTAGCCAAAGTGGGTCGCCCAGCAGCTTTTTTTGGATCACAGAAAAAGAAATCGTGCCATCTAAATGATCGCTGTCTTCTAAAACCCACCCTGGACGGCAAAAATCCTTCCCCGCCAGTTTATTTTTACAAGTATCAAACTGGGTCAATGACGCCACAGAACATGACAAAACCCAATTTCAACAGTGTTTAAAAGCCTCCGAAGACAGAAGAGTGATGCTAAAAATGCTTTTTCAAAACATTTTATTGGTCTTATAGAAAATAAAGTAAGCTGTATCAACAAACATACAATATATACATCAATAACTTAGACACCTCAGAGAATCACGTTTAAATCCACAGTTGTTACTGTATATATGAATACATAGTACTTATCTACAGATTGCAAAAAGTACAATAATTTAATTTATAAATAGTTACAATTAACTATTGTTTGTTTTCATACAAAGTACTGCAATATTTTATTACAACCCATACAGAAAAATAACAAAACAGATTAACTTTGTATTACTCGCTTTAGTCTGATTTTTATGCCTTTGAAACACAGACCCACTCCATGGAGTAAGAAGAAAAACCTGCACAGTCAACAGTTTACAAAGCATAATTTTCATGAAATAAAAAAAAGCAGACGTCTTGAGAGCTATTAAATTCAACTGTCACACAAGTGCTGTTATTTATCCTCTCTAACACGTTGCTTTTAAAAACAAAATAAAATCAAGAAAAAAGCCAGTTAAAAATTTAATCTGCAGAACAAATTACAGTGTTAAGATCAATTCCAAGAGACACACTCAACACGAAATGAGCACAGAAATCCTGTGAATGGTGCTACAGCAAACAACGAGCATTAATGACTGGTGTAGCAGCAGAGGAACCTCAATCATACAAAACATATAAACGCAAACACACGCACGTACACGCGCACACATGCATACCAAAGGGGGGGAAAAAAAAAGATATTGCAAGTGGCCCTTGTGACAGAATCCGATTAAGTCAGTGCAGAAAACATAACATACTGTATAGATCATAGCAATGCTTCCATTCAGATATCCAAGTCCAATTCATCCGCAATTCAGCTAATTTAAGAACATAATGACCAAGTCATCAGAGAGTAAGGCTTGAGTGCAACTGTCCCATGATTCCTTAAAAAAACCAAAACAAAAAACAAACAAACAAAAAAAAACACACACACTATTACAATTTTAACATGTTAGCTACTATAAACAAGGGCGAACTGCTATTTCATGAGGGAAAGTCATATGCAAAGTCAGAGGGGGAAAAAACAAACAAACAACCTACAAAACAGCAAGGATTATTAAATAACAGACCATAGTCACTTTGACGATATTGATTACTCTTACATCTACTCTTTCACACCTTTCCACTGAGTTGCATAATAAGGGTCACTTTTTCACAATGGTCATTAATACCTACTGTAGCTACATACTATACACCTGTATGTGTGAGAAAGAGGGTGTCGTCATCTCTAGTGGAGATTGAGAGATTGGTCGACGGTGCCACTCGAACACCTTAAAGACACTTGACACGAAAAAAGATTCACTCCACAAGACTGCCACAGCAATAAGGACGCCAACATCAAGACTGGGCTATGTCCAGAGTCAGATATATTTTTCCCACAGTTAACCAGTCAATGTAGAAAGCTGAGCATGTTGACAAAGTGAGGATAGGATATTTGCGCACAGACAGCATAACCAACACCCAGGTCTCTGGTACGGAGTTTTGCTGAGGCAAAGTTTTGGTAGTGACTGTAGATTAACACCTCGCCAACACTATAAGACGTTCTGACCAGCAGGAGTGAGAGTGAGAGTGAGAGCTGGATGAAGTGCATTCTGTTAATGTCATTACACAACGACTTTCACCTTGAGGTGTAAAACTGCTTCACTGTTAAATTCCTTTTAGAGGACCCGGAGAGTGATGTGACACTTGGCACAGAAGAGCGCTGCTGGCAGCTGCTGTTGATTGTAATTCTATGTGGTCATGCTGTGTCTCTTTCTGAGTGTGGATCGAAGCCCTTTATGACATGTTGATTATAAAAAGAAATGAAAAGGAAAAAAATGAACAGAGCTGCCGTCCCTGCTTCCCATCTAGAATGGTTTGTTAATTTTTAGTGACCTGTTTTGTCCTGAGCAAAACAAGCAGGAGTTTAGTGCATACAAACCCTCAGCCAAACTCTACCCCTTTTAATCTGACAATCCGAAGACCAGTGGATAAAATCTACACACAAGCCATGCTGCGCCATTTGGCTGTTATCCTTTAAGTTCATTGATGCAATTTTACTGTTATAGTCTTGAGAAATCTGGAGGTTTCTCATCAAGATTTGGAGGGGGAAAAAAACCCCAAAACATCTCAGAGTAAACGATAAAGCTGTTAGTTAACTTCACATTTCCTTTACTCTGTGAAAGCTTAATTTGAGGTGTAACTCATTCTATTCCCGCAATCTAATTCAGGCCAATTACATGGCTGAAGTGAATACAATAATGAAATCTCTCCATTAATGAAGCCATTTGATTTGAGGTTGCGGACAATGTATTTAGAGGGCATCCAGCACCAGGTGCAACCATTGTTTAGATTCTGTAATGACAGTCTTATTTTGAGGCTTCATGTCCACTAATGCTATTTCCCCTAATTCTGACTTACATGGGTCAATGTAGTAAACTCTTTAATGACATTATGATTCGTAACTAACACCAAGGAAGCAGAGGATATCACAGATGCCAATACGCACAAAGACAATTGACCTTGTTTACACCACCTAGTTTAGCTCTACAGATTTGTTTTAAATAGCACAGCATTGACATCTATACAGTGAACAACACTGCCAACTTGTCACTTACACATCACATCACGCGCTACCCCACAGTACGCGCCTAGTCACTAGAAAAAGCTATCAGACTTCAATAGTAAGCCACTTTCGGTACAATTGCAAAAAAGATGTCACAGGATTTTTTTTTTTTTTTTTATAGCTTTTCTTTCTCTGTATTTCTATAAACAATGGAAGGTAATCTACCTAGTCATAAAAATCAAAAACCCAACATTAGACAAAGTTTTCTACACCTTAACAATTCAAACTGTAAAGCTTGTGTAAAGATTTTTTTTTTTTGGAAATATCTGATGGCCCTGTCAACAAGTAATTACAAAAAATGCAATATAGATCTTTTAAACAAAACAACTTCAACATATTTTCTCTATGAGCAAAAATGATGCTTCAAAATGTTTGTAGATTTCACTGTCCCCACAAAACATGAGGATATTTCTGTAATAACATTCAGATTTTCAAATATTGTAGAAGAATCTTGTCATAGTGGAATGGCACTCAGCTCTGGAACGATATCATTAAGAACTGCTGATAATTTTTAACGTTTCCACTTAACCATAAATATGCAAAACCTCTTTGTATTTTCAGTGCATACATATATTATTGCATCTACCAGTCATATTGATAATGACAAGTTCATTAAAGGCTGTCACAGATGCATAAACAGAAATTAATGCTACATTTGGGAGCATTATTTCATGCTTATATTCTTGACAGACGACCAACAAAATCACAAATTGGACTAATTTACGAGTTTTGGGTTAGTCAGGCTGTTTTGAAGAAACCTGTCTTCCATACCAAGAGTTTGTGACCATTTGTTATTTAATGTAATTCAAGTCAGTGCATAATAACAAGCAAAAGTGTTTTAAGTGAGACGTGTGCTCGCTCCTTCTTCAGTTTATGTTGGGCTATGGGACAGGAGTAAGACTTTTTGTTATCTATTAGTCTCCTAGTTTTGAAACCAACAAATTGTAATCCTCAGGACGGAAAAATCTAAGTAAACACACGCATCACATACAGTACCTCATCAAAAATCAACATGCTGTTAACAGTCTGCATTTTTGTCTCCCAATACTACCTTCTTAAATTTCTAGTTCTTTTTTTAAATTAAATGTTGCAGTATTGCCAATATTGATGAATTTTTGTTGTCGTATTATCCTAACATATACAATTTCATTGTGTCATCTTGAAGCACAACATGTCTGCAGACAAGTGCAGACTGCTGAGTTGTACTTTCTGAGTGATAATGGAAAGCATATTGTTAGTGTTAGTGCTGTGGGCTAAAACTGAGAACTTACACGGGCAATTCTGTGCCATGTTACAATGCACTGACTAGTTTAATCTTAAAAATCTTCTTCCCACCCTTTCTGCTACTACGACCTAGTTTCTGTTTTGGATTTGACAATGGTGATGACGCTGGTGGCGGCTACTTTACCAGGGATGAGGGGCCCTATGACGGAAGCCATAGGTCCCCTGGCTGCAGTGACAGGGTTGCGGGCCACAGTCCTAGCAAAGCTTTGGAGGGCCTCGTACTTTGAGCGAAGAGCATCAAGCTCCACCTTCATGCTGGCATTTTCCGTGGCCAGCTTGTCCACTTCTTGCTGCAGCTGAGCCTTTTGCTTCTCCAGCTCTTCTTTCTGGGTGACACGCTTCACCCGGCAGCTGGCAGCGTAGCCCCGGTTCTTCAGGGTACGCCGCCGCTGTTTCAACTGCAGGATCTCCTCCTTCGACAGCCCTCGTAGATGCTGGTTCAGCTCCCGCACTGACATGGTCACCAGCTCGTCATCTGTCAGGCTGGTGCCATTTTCCCCTGGCTCCCTCTTCACCTGCATATGGTGGTTTCTTAGTGTTAGTTGTTTTGTTAATAGATTTAATTGTTTACATTTAGTTCTGTGTCATTCAAGCTATACAATTACCTTCAAGGCCTTGTTACCCTTATTTGTGGTAGTCATGCCACGACAGCCGCGTCCACCTGTATGCTGGTTGGTCTATGGGTGAGAAAATTCACTGTCAGTATGAAATAGTAACAGGAAAATACACAAGAATGTATTTTCTGGCAAAGAAACTACAACAAGACTGAGTCCTTGAAATACAAAAAAAGAACAAAGTGGGTCAAGGACTTCAGACTTCCTTGTGAGTAATGCCAAGCCTGTTAATTGAATGGTACCTGGACTATTACTGCAGCTATTATTATGAAGAAGTGACTTGATGTTATACACTTCCCCCTGCAACATGGGTTAGTGTGAGGAAGACGAAGCCATTAAGTTCAATGGGAAGTGGCTTAAAGATCGCTTACTTGAATGCTGCACTGTACTGAAAAAGCAATGTGGTGAATCATGAGTGGAATGACATTTAGTTGGCTGGCAACAATTGCCAACAATTTCTTAGAAAACAAAGCCACTGAGTAGTCACTTCTATTAAGTGCTGCCTCTCAGAGGAGAAACAGCTGAAGCCATAAATTGACTGAAAAAGACTCGAGCCTTTCTGCTGTACATACAACACACTGACAGAGGGGCACGGGGCAGGCTTTCATCTACTATATGAGCTATCCAGTCTAGACAGTCATACTTGTCTAGATTTGGCCGGTGTGAGAATGTAATCCCGTAAATCAATGAAAAAAGGGATATTCTGTAATCACAGCAGAGCCCCCACTACTCCAGAATAACAGGACTACACTGCAGTTTACAGAGGGAACACCAAGAGAAGCTGTGCAGACAGGAAATCTAACCTACTGGTGTTAAGACAGAGAGAAGGTTGGATGCTTTTCACCATGTGAGCTCTGTCACCAGATAAGCAAACACACATCTGCACGCACGCACATACACGGCCCTGGGTGCTTTACAGTACACACCGTAAATGCTGTGTCAGCGACATAGGCACCCACCACAGTCAGCCCAGCCAGCACATTGCCTCTGTAAGCTGATTTGCACAGTCCAACAGTGTGTGTTTGTACTGAGCACATAAACAAATGCATGTGGGCTCTTACAACTTTCTAGCATCACAACAGGGAACAACAGGATTCTCTGAAAAAAAAAAAAAAAAACAGACACCCCAAAGGGTACTATTGTCTGTGTGGGCATGTGTTTCTGGCCTACACGTCTAATAAGCTTGTCATCATGCATATACGTGAGGTGTGCATAAGCTCAGTGAGGAAAGGAAAGGGGAGGAAACGCACAAGTCGGAGCTCTGAAGTGCACTAAGATGGCCAGGATATTTCCATAGCAACAGAAGGGTGTTACAGGTGAACCAATCACCTGAGCCAAACAAGGAGAGACAGACGCTTGTTAAAAATGACCTGAATATGACACTATAACACAGGCTGGAGACATAACATGAGGTCAGATTGTGACTTGCATTCTTGATTTTTTTCACTTCAAAAAGTCCTCTGGCTCCTCATAAAATGTTGATGTTTCTCCATGCTGCAGATGTCCAGACAAAAAGCCTCTCCCAATCTGCTGAGGACTTTTTAAATGTGATAATTCTATCCCTGTTGGGCCAGCTATGAATAGCTGACTGATAGTAACACCTACCTTTCGCCGGCCATTGTGGTGACTCATTTCCAGTAAGCATTTGGACCACAGATGCAAAGCATAATGGGATAATGGTCTGCCTGATGATGCACAGATAATGGACAAATAGACAGGAAAGTACTCCACTAATAGCTACTGGGATGAGTAGAAAAAAGGCTGCATCTTCCAAATTTTATATTAAGCGTATCATTTCCCCACTCAGCAGCTTAGACCCAACATTGTTCAAAAAGCAGTTGGAATCTTGAATATGTCAAGAGGTGGCACATTGTCCATGTTGAGGAGGCATATTCTGTCACACAGCTGTGTAGGGTAACATAGGAGGCATGGGTTGGCACACTGAAGGCTCACCATATGACACAGTGGAACGACTGTGCCCAGGCTACAACCCTCCAGCACAGGCTGCTGCCAACAGACGGCTACCAATGACAGGGCATGGCAGCACAACACAGACAAGGTCCAATGCACAGCTGCTCCCTTCCACTACCAGGCATGTCATACCTCACAGAGACAAAGAGGCATGCGCACACAAGCACGCAGAGAGAAAAGAATAGGAAAAACACACCTATGATGAAAAAAAAGAGGAAAATTCAGACTTGCTGATTCAATTGCTAAAAAATGCCCTTTGCATTTGACAAGATCACCCTCTTTGTGTCACAATCTAGGGCAGCAGACACCAGTGTCTTCATTGCACACATGCATCACACGCTATTAATGATTTCCTGATTTCTGTGTTTTCCTAGCAGAGGGAGCAGGAGGTGAAAGCTGCAGCTTGGAGCACAGGGGCAGCGACGGCAGGGAGCAAGTGCGGGGACACAGATGTCTTTTGTAGGTGCTTGCTGAATTTTTATGAATCGCCTGGAAGAATGCTGACAAATCAGAGCTGACTGCTTGTGGAGGAGAGACATCACACCCACAGGAAATAGAAAACGCTGAGTGTGGTCACCAGGAGAAAGAGAAGGAGGAGATGGCGAGAGAGAGAGAGAGAGGCAGAGAGAGGGAAAGAGAGGCTTAGAAGAAAGAGACACAGAGAGAGAGCAAACAGCCTTGTGAAAAATGCATGCTCAACACATTTAGAGGAGCTTGAGAGGAGCAGGTTGAGGGAAAAAAAAAAAAAATACTGATCTCAGCAAGGACCAAAACCAAGGTGCCAATTAGAAAGTTGTGAAGTTTAACTAGCAAGATGAGAACAACACACTCAACCTTCAAAAGCTGTCTGTGTTCATTTGACTTTATGGAGGGCAGTTTCTAAAGGTGGGGTCGGCTTAGGTGTAGACTCAAAGGGGGGGGGGGGGTTGGCTCTGGTGGGATAAATGCTGATGTGACATGATAGGTCTGGCCTTGAGCTCGTGTCACGCTTTAATGATCTCATCCCCTCCACAGGATCTCTTCAGGAGGGCTGCCAAGGATGGACACCATTAGCTAGGGGACCCTTTGTTGAGGTGGGGAACCGAGGCTCCAACATCCGCACACTGCATCCCCTGATGAATATTTATCACTGTCGTTGCCTGCCTGAGGTGGGGGTGGGAGACAGGGACGGGGGTGGCTGAAAAAAGATGCTCAGGAGGTGATTCTTCAAGGATATATCCAAGGCTCTTCCATCAGTGGCTGTCTCAAAATGGC
Source organism: Remorina albescens (assembly GCA_034769265.1). Classification (NCBI taxonomy): domain Eukaryota; kingdom Metazoa; phylum Chordata; class Actinopteri; order Carangiformes; family Echeneidae; genus Remorina; species Remorina albescens. Next base: position 9,193,645 of record CM068493.1, read on the forward strand.
GTTAGGCTAGTGGGGGCGGTGAGGGGGGGAGGGAGTGGATTTCTGATATGGAAGGTGGCACACATGGTGGTTGAGGACTGCAGGGAGAGCCAGCTACACTTGACAGCAGTGTAACAAGATTATCAGGGCCATAAGTGCAAACAAAAACCCCAGCAACCTGCCTCAGAATCCAGATTACTACGGCGCCTGCTCTCTGAATACTAAACACGGTTGGGGAGCAAGCTTTACTGAGAGATGACAGTGGATTGCATATCACGTAACTAATCACATGCACACCTTTCCACACAGAGGCAGATTACCAAAACCACACAAGCACATATAAATTTAACTTGTCACGATCAATTTTTGAAAAGAAGCGTCCAGGCACTTGGCACTGGCAGCTTGCTAATGAAGTGGATAAAACTAGACAGTGGAGGTGCATGCTGATTAAATACTGTTTACAGGAAAGCACAGGCAGCCTCCAACGACAGCAACTCAGTTAGCGAAACCAAACAGCTGAATATAATCTTGCATCAAAAGAAAAGAAATGTGATGTGGCTCGCTTTTCTTATGTGCCTTGTTTAAATCTCTCTCTGCTGCGACCACACCAGACTTGGTAAAGAAGTTGAAGAAGAGCCACAGCTGACATGAAGGGTAGGCCTTCGTTGGCATAGCAGAGTAAAGCATAGCTTTCAACTCTTTGTCTTTGCGAAGCCTGCCCAACTTAGACGTTTAACGGAGCACAAAAGAAGAGAGCTGGATGTGAAGTCAGTATGATCACCTATTCAGTTTCTCCAATCAATAATGTATGAGACTTGCAGCCTCATAGGCAATTATCCTGGACTTTCCACAGGAAACAGAATGATGATAACCACATAGATACTGAAAAGGACATGATGAGATGAGTGTGTGAAAAATAAGGGAAATGTCAGCACTTTCTCATTACACTTTGCCTCATTAATTTCTACTCTGTGCTTATTTTTTGTCCTGTCCACTCGCTCTGCCAGGGTTGAGATGCTTAATGCAGCCAGCCCACATGTTCGCTCTGTATGGCATAAATAGTCATTCTCAACACTTTATGCCTGATCAAAGGCACTACTTTTACCCTCCCCTCTAATTCGGAATTGAAAAGATCACCTAGATATTCAAATCTAATCATTCCTCCCTTCAGCTGAGTGAAGTCAATTATCAAGCAGGCGCCATGTGTCGGGCGCCATTTAACAGCAAATTAAAAATCAGACTCCTCTGATAGCTCTGGAAGAGTTTCTGGAGGACTGGTGTAAACTTGTGTATGGAGGCAACAGTGTGCAAGCATGTCTGAGGGAGAGAAAGGTACGATGGGATGAGGGGAGGGAAGCTATTAACTACTAAGTATTCAGAGCGTGAAATAAGAGTGACAAAAAGGGGGAGAGGGGAAATCATTCAGCAGCTTTCAGAGGGAAATGTGATACGCTTGCAGTAGAGGGGAACTACTAAGCCAATACTTTTGACCAGTGGAGGTTTAAGGCAATATTAAAAAAGCAAGTAACCAAAATTGATATGACAACCTTTGTGAAATAAATACAGTATGACTCTATTCGAATGGTTGTTAGCAACAGACTCTTCATCATCATGATATCGCTCTGGAATGCAGATGTAATCAGGCAACCAGAATAGACAGATGTTGAATATAATGAAACATACCATAACTGACATAATAAGAAGTCAGCAGAGAAAATGATAACTTCTGGAACACAATTTTGAATTTGTGAATTATCCAAGCATTTACATTTTTGCAGCAGTAACACTTTCCACCAACCATAAATGAGAATTGGAAAAAGGCTGTAAACTGAATTGCTGCCTGCTGCATTACAAGAAAACGAAAAATTTTAATGGGTACCTGGTATTAGACTCTTAGTTTATTTGTTAGTGCTTAAACTTGGGGCTGCAACTTTGGTAGCCTGCATGTGTCTAATTCATCAAAGCAGTGCATTCAAACTAGGACCAGGATAAACAAGATTCAACACATATGCATGTGATTATTTTGATACCTTCATAAATTAAGAACATTTATTTAAAATTCTATCAGTAAATTTTAGAAAGATCAAACTATCATAATGTTGGTTTTTATATTTATATTTTTATCAGTATGAAAGAGTCAAGTTTGTGGCTATATGGTTGCGACAAACAGTGGTAGTAGCAATCCAGTAAAACAATGCACTATAATAGACACTGGCTCTAAAAAAAGCCCTATATGGATCCTAGTAGGTTATACCAAGAAGAACATGTGGCACATTTATGCCTGAAATTTGCATCTAGTTCATGTGGTTTTAAAGGGAAAAAAAACATGAATCACTGGCCTCAAGGGATTTTGTATTTTCTGAAGTCACTGATAATGTGAGGGATATTTAAAGGGACTTGGTTTGGACTGGTTGGCATTAACCAATGTTTCAATACGTACACAGTCTATTTTCAAGCTTAGTAGCTGGTGTTTACTCTTAGAGCTGCTCTGTTAGTATAAGCGGTAGGACAAGAAAAGAGATTTCACTGGCCTTCCACAGTATCTGCCTGGAGGACTTGATTAAACAGGAAGAGAATAGCTCTTGATACTTCGGCCTTGCACTGGCAGAGGAAGTAAGGGTTGCAGACGACCCACACACAAGCAAAATATCCAGGAGTTTTACTACATTGGTTGCATACATATTAAATTCATATTGCATTGACCTTACAGCTACAGCAGAGCCTTTGCAGCACAATAGGCTAAATTACAGCAATTCAACACATTTTAACGCAATTCAAATAAAATTATTCTCGTCTGCAATTACTACCACTGCAAAGTGATGATTTGGGGAGATTATCTTCAAATGAAAACAACCTTGTCTGATGAGGCCATCTAACAAGCAGAGTTCGCAGCACTCTAAAAAAAAAAAAAAAAATTAGAAAGAATACGTAAATTAATGTATCATATAGTTTTTGCCTGCTTTGTGCTTTGATTCAAATACAGTTAATTAGGAGACTTATCACCTGAAAGTAACAAAAGATGCTAATTTCTATTAATAACACTGCCGCCACTCACTTCACATTATGGCAAGTGATTGATGATGTCTGTCTACGAATATTTGATGAAGCCTCACACAATGTGATTGCAAATGCACACAAGCGAGATATATATATATAAATATATATAGACAGAGAGAGAGAGAGAGAGAGAGAGAATATCTCTGAATTAATCACATATTCAGCACCAAGAACATAATAATGGAAGTCTACCCCAGATCATTACAATGATCATCCCTCCACTCAATTTATCACATATTTCAATCTTTGCATTCTAGTTTACTATAGAAGGTACATGCTGACAGCATTTTGTTTGGGATTTTATTTTTGTATGGTAAGGTTGCATGTTTGATCACCATCCACAGTGTGAAAATGTTCTGTCTGAACAGGAGACTGAACCTCAATCTAGTCACCCTGTGCGCACCAGGAACTCAGCAATAATAACTAAATACATGTCTTAATGTTAAGCAATACAGACTGCCTGTGAAGGCTTTTTACTGATAAACACTTTGTTTTTGTAAATGAGTGATATTTTTGTATAAATAAATCCCTTTACAAGTGAAGTAGTTATTACAGACATTAGACATTACAATGTTTGTCAGTATAAAGATTTTTTATTAAAAAGAGCAGATAATAAAATAATTTATTCTGGATCCACATCTATAGCGTAAGGCGAAATACAAATTTATTAGAGAAACCCAACTGAGAATATGTCAATTTGATCAATCCAGCGCACATTTGAAGCCCAGAACATGGAGAGAACACTTGGAAACTGGCACTTCCCTTTGTGATTCACTAGTTTCATTGTATCTTAGTGTGATTAACTAGAATGGGTGTGGTTTAAAGATGCTTGTTTTCATGTCAGTTTACAGTGGATGTGTCCTGCACATAAAGCAGCCAAGGTAAAAGTAGGTTGGATGAAAAACAGGAGCCAGCGAACGGCTCCACGCTTACATTGGCCATGTTGTGCCCATTATTTTCTAATCTACATTATGAACACACACAGAGGGCAGTAATGAACATGCCGAGTCTAACTCAGGTGCCAAACAGAAAAATCGTAGAACACACTTGCTACTCTGTCTGGTTGAAAGTATTACTTTGAGGAGCGAAGCGGGCATATTGCAATGCTAAGCAATCATAATCCCCACTACACTTGCAAGAGGTTTCATCACCAACACTCCCTCTCTATTGCAAAAGGGGGGAAAAACTATATTGATCTTTTTCTCTCTTCCTTCCAGTCATTCCCATTTCCCTGTGCAGCTTAAGCAGCACTTTTGTGGACAAATCCCACATTTGTGTTGCTTTCTGGAGGCTGTTAATTGTCCTGAATAGGCTAACTATTCCCAAGGCACAGCTGTGTTGTCCAAACAGAGGTGTTGGTGGCCAGACTGTACTCTATGCTGTGTAAAGTCTTGCCTCATGTTTCATCAACCTCACATATCCTCTTCCAGCCTCCACCACCTGTCCATTCTGAGCAACGCTACTGGATATGAGTTGTGCACTCAATTCACCTCTATGCTATCCAGCCTTATTTTATCATCGCTACCTCAATGCAAGACGCAATAAATCTCAAAGCTGATCTCCACCACTCCCTGCTTCCATCCACACACCACAGCCAGCCCCATCAGACTCTTATACAGGCCCTCATCTGTTCTTGTTACCTGCAGGGAAAGGCAGAGATGGGCATTACGCTCCATTGCAAAACCGACCTTCTGATGTAGGGTTGGTCTGTCGCTAAACACACTTCAATGCCCTGCACCGATGAACGGAGATGATGAAATAAGTTGGATATCTGAGCAAGGATGTGTAACTTCTAGCTGTTTAGCCCTGCCCATATACACTCAAGTTTCCAAGGTGACTTTTCAAATTGCACGGAGATTCTCCGTTGGTAACTCATTACCTGCCCTCCATAAGTGTGCATTCTGATGGGCCGCAAATTCCATCATGTCATACATAGGGAAACAACAGCATCTGGCAGCCCAAAGTAAGAGAAGAGAAGTATTTTACTGTATTTAACAATGTCACAAGAAAGCTGGTTCTCTGTAATATCAAGTGACAAGTATACAAGGTGTTTAGCAAGACACTCATTCCAAAATACTTAAATCCTACAGTCCCTTTTTATATCATAATACCAACATTAGGTGTTGTTCTCAACTTCCCATAATGCCAGGAATACACATGACCCAATTTAAACAGCCAATCATTGCAGGAATCCATTATAACAACACAGGCATAATATATTGCTTATCATGCATTTTTCAAATGGATTTGACATAGCACTTGACACCTAAGCACTCAGGCTAAATGTACTCACTCCCCGTTTGTTGATGTACATCATGACAGCACTGCAATATAATGCACATTCTCAGTTGAATGGACATGAGACTATTGATAAATCCTCGATGGTCATCACTTGATGCTCATGGCATGATGAGTGACTTGCACAACAGATCAGCACCATTTCGATCCATCTCCTCAATGACGGCGGCTTGGTGATAAACATCGACCCTTATCTGGCAAGCAGACCTTTACCCAGTGGTGCCATATTTCGGGGTGGATTGTAAGAACGTCTAAATACATCATTGTGATGATTCAGCATGATAAATAAATAATAATAATACCGCGGAATGTTGTAAAACAATAAGGTTAAATGCCTGTATGTGATGTTAAAGCCCCGAACAGCGGGTTTGGTTTAGCACTGCCATTGTTACAATTTAGACAGTGGTTAAATTAATTGTCACTTCAGGTGAACAGAACCGATACGAAACGACGGATTGGGAAGCATTTCCTCCAAGATAAAAAAATAAATAAATCTCTGCATGAATTTAAAGCTGCACAAAAAAATGCACAACGCGATGCTCAGCCTTTACAATTTACATTCATCTCTGACAGGAATACCATGAGAGAGAGAGAGAGAGACAAAATGTTGCAACCAACCTGATCTCCGCTAAGCCGCTGCCTCGGCTCGTTCTCGGTCCTTTTTTTACAACGAGCTGATGAAGCAGCAGGTTTGGACGGCGAGAAGCGCATGAGTTGACAAACCGCCGAAGGAGCGCTGCGATGCGGTGGACCTGGGGGGGGCGTCCGGCCAAACTACTTGTTAAAAAATAAAGGCAGCCTGCTCACAGTTCACACAGTTCTGACATTCCTCGACTCTAGTCTCCAGCCTTCTCAAATGCCTGCTTGTGAAAGTGGCAAACAACTCCCCGCCTACAAAAACAAGCAAGCGAGGAAATCCCCGTGCTCAGCCTTCCTACTATATATATATATATATGCATATATATTTATATATATATTGTGGCAATAGAGAGATTCCTCAGTATGGGGAAATCGCCGTTCACGCACGGAGATGTCCTGTTCGACACGCTGCACCGAAACGGCACAAATCTGCCTGACATGTTTTATTTGCGGATCATGATAGTGTACAAAAGATTAGCTGCCATCTCAGCATTGTCGTAGCCCGACCGACGTCAGCTCTCACCGACTGCACGGCGGCTTCCGCTACGCCTCTTTCAAAATAAACCCCTGCTCTTGAGTAAGGATAAGCCCGCCCGGCCGCTCGAGCCGACGCGACCTCTCTTATTGTGAAAAAGAAAAACAACCCAAAAGCTTCCGCCTTCAACCGAGCGCGAGCTTGACGACGGAGTTAGCCGTTGCTAAAGCTAGCAAGCGGCTCTGTGCGGCTTGTCAGCGGCGAGGCGAAGGCATGCACACTCAGCATAACAACACCGACTCTGTTTGGCTTCCAGACCCACCTGACTTTTTTTTGTTAATCACGCTCTCCGAAGTTGTAGGCCGTCAAGGGTCTTCTCTCACAGAAGCATGTGGACGGCCGGACATTAAAGGTGCACTTGTACCTTCCGTTTCACTGACAAACGCTCCCAAACGCCCCGCTCGCGCTCTCCTTGTTGATCCTTGTTCCTTTCTCTTGTATCGAAGCCAGACGTCACCGTGTTTGGTCACGTGTCTTCATTCATGAAGGATAGTCTTTCCTCTCAAGAGAGACACATTAAAACCAAAAATACAGCGCCCATTGTCACAGAGCAGCCGCCAAAAATACCTGTTAGGTGACTACAAAACAATGCTGCTACGATTGATAAAATCCGACACTTGTTAGTACCAATAAATCACACCCATAATAGGCATTTAAAAAAAAAGGAACACTTAAAGGTTGGGAAAACACCCCCCAGTTTCATTGCCTCATAGAAAATATGATTGACTAATAAAATGAAACAAAGCCTCTTTTTTCTGCATCATTTTGAGATTGCATAAACGTAGTTAAACTGTATTGCAACCCCAATAATCTATTCATATAAAAATATTCTACAAATGGTACATGTGGTATGAAGTATGAAGTTTCTACTAAATGTCATCCACAAAGTATCAGGCTCAGAAGAAAAGTCAGTCCCTTCTTATCAAGTCAGATAGCTGATGATTACTGAAACTTTGCCATGCAAACATGCGAGTTGTTTTACACTACGTTTTTGGTATCAGATTAGATTTGTTTGCTTTGAGGGCTTAGAAGTGACATCAATTTCTGAGAAATCAGTGTTTGCTCATAAATATGCAAATTTATGCTGCAAGGTGCTCTGAAATCTAATCAGTTGCTACCTGTGCTCTGCTATATCCCATGGTGGCGTCACTGCAAACCGCTGAGTGCATGTTTAACTTGTAAACATAACTACCATAGGAAAGGACCTAATTTAGAAAGCTGTACCAACCATAAGTATTAAAATTATTCTTTTTCAACATCCGTTAACTGACCAAGGAATGTGATGTAATAACAGAGAAATCAAACCTTAAATTAGAAGGTACAGTGTAAGACATTCCTAAGGGGAGACAGTTCATGAAAATAACATAACATTGCTCATACGGTTTTTAGTAATGCCCTTTATTGTCAGTTTGAATTTAGCCCATGGTTATCTTATGTTTCATCAATCATCTAAAGGTGTGGTTTATTGACAGCCTGTACTGCACCATCAGTGATTTGACAAGCCATATTAAAGAGTGCAGTGTCTCTGTCTGAAAGCGATCCGTTCTTCTTAATCCTGGGGTTACTGTTATTGAAGCTACTGATTGCGTGGGGGTCTGACTCCAACAGCTGCTGTGGTCACACCTGGCTGTTGCAGCACTTTGTTCAAAGTTTTTTTCTCTATGACAGCTGAAAAGATCTTCTCTTGGTCACCCAAAAACTTAAGTTCCCTTTTTAGAGAAGGTTGGATATAGAGACTTTCTTAGAAAGTAGCATTCATTGTATATATGCAGCACTGGATGGTCCATTGATATGATAATTATCTTCTCATTAGGTAATTAGGAGAAGACAGAATTAATACATTATTTGCACATGGCTCCATCTACTGTTTGAATTATGGTTTGGTTTTTTTTTTTGGCCACTTATGCTTGACAATTAACTTGAAAGCATTTCCTGCAACCGTATGCAGGGGAATATGATTTATTAGTTTGTTTGTCTTGCATTTCTTTTTTACAACGTACCTTGTCCAAACACAAAACGCTTCTACAGCATTTATCTGGAGGCTGCAAAAAATACTGCTCTACATAACATGTAGGGCATGGATGGTGGCGCCCCCTGGTGAACACACATTGTCCTTGAGGCGCCCTGGGTGGTGCTCTGGGTCCAACAGCATTCTCACTGCTCCCTTTGGGGAAACACAAAATTATACCCACATTAGATCAGCACAGCAATGATCATGACATGCTTCCTTAACATATGGCTTTCACTCAAAGAAGAGAGAAAAAAAAGATAAACAGTAAAGCAATACAAAATATACATTTAAACATATACTGGTTAAAAAATAAAGGCCACACCGGCAGGGCCTGAGTGCTGAGGCATACAGCCAGTCTCCTGTGTATGCCCATTTTCACTCCTCCATCAGTCAGAGCATCTACAGTTGTGAACACCTGCAAGGCCACAATTATCAAAATGAGGGCAAACAATCAAGAACACTTTTTTTAGACATCATGATAATATGATTTTATTAATTCACATAAACAGTATGACTACCACTATTGCCAGTAACAGCATCAATAATGTCTCTTTCCCCCTCAGTGCAGTACCCTACACCAGCCATCAGCTACCTCAAAAGCTTTCCATCCTCGACATGTGCGTGTAGTGTACATAGTGGCCTCTTTGTTCACTCCCACTAGAGTGTTGGTCATGCAACGGATTATAGTTGGAGCAGAACAATATTGCTGCAGCTTCTGCAAGTGATGGCACTGCACTATTTTACAGACTGCCTTGAGAATACAGACAAAATTAGTCTCACTTGCAGTTCACAATTTTTCATGACTGTTTTAAAATTATATGCCCGAAATTCTCTCCTTAGGTTGTTCCCCATAGCATTTTTATATTTTTGTGGAGAAGTAGTATTTTATCTGAGATCTTTCATTAGCCAGTTGGAATGATTACAACAAGCAGAAACTGTTTCAATTTACATATTGGCATTTAAGTAATGTTTTAAGACAGACGTGAAAAAAACAAACAAACAAACAAACAAAATATAATCCTATTCTTTAATTTAAATGAAGCTAATATGCATTAAAATTCATTTAATACATATATTAGAAGCTGAAGTTGCATCTGCATTCATGTGGCATACTTTTTACTACCATGCATTAAAATTTAAATATGTAACTTTGTATATTCATAAGCTGCTCACAAGAGCAAAGTCATGTTAAAAAATGTGCCACTTTTGCCTGAGGGTCTGCTGAGTTCAGACCAAATATATACACAGAAAGATTTGTGTTTACACTGTGTGGCTGCATTTTCCTAATAGCCAAAAGACACCTCACAGACGCATGAATTTTGCCAATATTATCTATGTCAAACTAGATATCATGGAAGATTTCCATTTTCAAAGTGATTCATAGTGTTATGCAATTTACAATCTAAATACCGTGTGGGGTGGTTTTAGAGGCAGGGCTCAAGTTCCTGCTTTTATTTTTATTTAATAGAGAACAAACAAAACTTCTGCTGAGTCCCCTTTATATACTGGACACTGTGCACATAATATTGTCTTATCCAAGGTAATATACAATTATTAATGAATGGGTGATTAAAAGATTAATTGGCTGTTCTTCCAGAGACTCGAGACTAGAACAGAATAGTCCCCCCAGAGACTACTCCAGAGACTGCAGACTAGACCAGACCAGACCAAATCAGACCCTCCAGAGACTAGAGACTAGACCAGAGACCGAACCCCCCAGAGACTAGACCAGACCAGACCAGACTAGACTAGAGACCCGAGTAGTCCCCCCCAGAGAGTACTCCAGAGACTCGGACCCCCCCCCCCCCAAAGAGTACACCAGACCAGACCAGAGACCGGACTACTCCAGAGACTAGAGACTAGACCAGACCAGACTGCTCCGAGGGGGGTCACTAATAATGCACAAATTAATGCAAACATGTCGAAGCGGCCGTCTGAGTGCTAAGTCAAACGAAAGTCACTCACTGAGCTCAACACAAAGAGGTTGACTATCATGTACTTCAATGGAGATGTCAGTAATCGGTGGAAAACCAAAGAGCATGGGGATAGAAGAAATTAAAAAGTTTACAGTGGATTTGATATTTCCACCAAAGTTGTGGAACGTATGTTTCATTATTTTATTGTTATGTTTTTGCTTAAATATGTGGAAGCATTAAAGTTTTCAGTTATAACTGAAGGAATTGTCTATATTTCATTACCTAAAACACTGTCTCAGGATTAAATTTGCGTGAAATGCTAAAAACGGAATTCTCAAAAATTAAAACCGGAAAAAAAAAAATGTGGGAAAAATTAAAACGGATTTTATCGGCCTCTACATAACACCCAGCTATAACTGTTAAGTAGAGCTGCACTGTTGGGAGACCTGTGTCAGGAGAACTGTCTGTAATTTTGTGGGTGGCAATCACGCCTTAAAGGAGAAAAAAAATGTCCAGAGATCTTTTCAGTGTCTGATTGCAATCAACATACATCAAAAGCTCAAGTCAGTTCTGACCAATACACACATGAGAAAGAATGATTCAAAGCTGTGAGGCCTCTCACCAGAGAGTGGGCCTGCCTATAAAACCTACAGTCATCCTGTCTGAGTGTGTAAAGTGGGAAACAGTCACTTTAAACTGAATGAATCCATTTCATTCATAATAAAGACTTGCAATGTTTGACAACTTCTGCGCAACTTGCAGCTCTGGTTTTGTGGTTGTGGTTTCCCCAGAAACTCCAACTTTCTGAGGAAACGGCAGCCATAACAATTGACATGAAGTGTGTTCATGAAGTGAAAAATACTCACGAATGGCTTAAATTGTGAATAACTGGAGTCGAATTCATCAGTGGCAGCGGAAATGAAATAAACCCATTTTCCGCGCTGTACTTGAAATGTACTTTGGCGAGAAATTTGACCGACGGGATAAAGAGCCAATGAAATCTTACTTTTGTCCAATACGTATCATTGATTGACCAATCACCGAGAGCTGCGGGGTGGGCCTGGTTATCCGGCTGTATTTGGCGACGCCAGCAGAAAGCTATAAGGGCAGGAGGAAGGCGTGAAGATGGGAGGTGTTGTTTTCTGACCGACGCATCGCCCCGTAACCCCCACCGGCTCTCACAGTGAGGGGACTAGAGACATGACAGGTGGGTCTCGGCAAACTGGAGGAAATTTTCCTTTTCATGCCTATCTTTATTAACGCCTTTCTTTATTGACAACACAGATCCTACATTCAAATCAAAACACCAACAAATAAACAAAGTAATCATTAAATAGAGAAAAATGTAAACCGGAACCAAAAAGCTGAAACAACGATTGACGTCGGAATGTTAATTGAAACGGAACAATGGAACAAACTTTCACACGGAGGGCGGCACAATAGTGTGAAATATAAAGTTATAAAAGTGATTAATTTGTGACACGAACCTCAAAAGTTGGCGATACACAGAACATCGTGTAATTTGATGTTACCTAAATAAATTAAAACATTTCAAGCCCGATGTTTTTCAAATAGCATTTTGTTGGGGCGATGGGGGCAGTGACCAAAAAAGTTTGAGGATCACTGCTGTAACCCAAATAACTGTCAGATAAGCTGGCTATGTTTTCTATAATTTACAATTAATGTCTTTATTTTCTTCACTGTGGTTGACGAGTAAGCATAAGCTAGTGTGATTACCCTGTGTTTACCCATATGTTTGTGAAGCTTCGGTAAATTCAAATGATGTTTATGAAATAAAATAGACAAATGCCTTCACGAGGAAAGCTCTGTTTTCTTTTCTTCTAAGAGATATTCGAATGCACCAAATTATTGCAACTAGTAATTAAAAATTAGTCTATGGTTTAATTCAGTCAAGCTTAAGTCTACTTACAAGCAGCTAAACCGATTTAAATTTTGATTGAAACCGGAAGATTCTTCTCTGAAATCTAAATACAGAAACCAAAACACACAATACATACACAATTTAATGTTTATTGAACATGTAACATGCCTGAACATACATTTCATGTATCAGATACATTAAACATTCAGTGGATAATAGGAAAAGTTTAATTAAGGCAAAAAATGGCTAAACTGTCAAAACCAAAAGCTACATTCAGTGCAAAATACAGACATAACACTACACATACCTATGAGATATGTTTTCATTCTTTTTAATGTTTAAATACAATTAAATACATATTTTAGTCTTTGTAAGAATTATGGTGCTTTTCTGTTGTGGCATTAACACTCTAATCATTTTCACACATTTGCATAGGTCCATCTTCTTTGAGGCCACCAAAGGAAGTTGGAGAGGAAGGTGCTGAGATGTACATGTTTCCCAGAGTCTTCCACAGACAAAGTTGCTGAGATTAGCTCAACGGTGCACCTGGCAGATTCTCCCTGGTAGGTCCCCAAAGAACTGGAGAAAGACCTTCTTTCAAGTGTGCAACGTACACCATGGGGAAAATACTGTTTTGTTGCTTAGCACAGAAGCCCAATACTTTGTACATAATGTTTAATACTGATGGCAAAAAATGTTACACATACATAACATAAGTTTATGGATTCAAGGGAATGAGATCTCTACAGAGAGCTGACTGTAAAGGGCACGTTGGGCACTCAAATCTTCATTATTTGTCTCTGAAGCTTAATAGTCTTGAGGGAGTAATATTTCAAACAGCAGCGCTCGAGACAAATCGAATCCTCTGGGAGTAAACAAGATCAGTAAAATATAAAATTAGGTTGACATTAGTGAACACTGCAACAACCAGCTTGCTGTCCCAGGGGCATTCTCCACGGGGGCAGTCATCAGGACGAGTACTGGCACCATATTTCTTATCAAAGCTGAAGATGGGCCAGATCAGTGCAGTACTGAGGTAGAGGATCACGGCGAAGAAGGTGTAGACGACTACAAATCTGTCAAAAGGGAAGCGCAGAGCCGATGTTCTTCCGGAAACTGTCAAAATGACCACTACCACGGTTACAGAGAAGCACAGGCTGTACACCACAACACAGTACTGGGTCGCAATGTAGAGGTTGTACTCACTGTCACTGGCCAGGGCCCCAAAAATGATGCAGGCCACAAAACTCTGGACCACCTTGAGTAAACCAGACACAGTAGCCATATAACCCACCACAGCCCCTGGTTTGGCTCGAGTAAGGAATACCTCAGCTCCATAGGGGAAACAGCAGACACAGGAGCAGACAGTGACAGCAATGCGGTAGATTTGAACCTCACAGTTTTCATCAGGACACTCTGTCTGGAGGAAGTAAACGGGGTAGACCACAGAGGCAGTGATGTACATGAGAGTTGCCAGCATGGCAAAGGCCACAGTGAAGTTATCCCAGGAAATGGGCATGCATTTGTGGAGCCGTGTAATGTCCAAAGTGAACACGACCAGTGTCACAGCAAAGCAGAAGCACCACACAAACATGCAGAAGGTTCCATAGTTGGCACTGTAGCCTGCACTGTGGGACACAAGGGCCATTATAGTGCAGCCAAGTAGCAGCTGGCAGATCCGTGCTGCACCTAAAGGTGATAACACAGCATCTTTGTTGAGGTAGTGTCCTCCATGAGGATCCATGACTTGTGTTGTTTTTCTTGTTAAGTTTCTCGATGTCCTGTCTTGGCGTCCTTGCAGCCTACTGTTCTGTCTCGTCTCAGACCTCACCCTTTCCGTCCTCCCTTATAATTTCCCTGGGCTTGCTTTGTAATTACAGCAGAGGGCTTAAGTTACATTTATATCCTGTTAAGTAGAAGTTTGCACTGTCGTTTTTAATTGTAAAGAACGTCTAGTTGAACCTTTCTGATTGGCAAGTTTTGTTTTAATCAAATGTCTTAACCTGGCCACATTTGGCTATGAACTGCTTGTGGACCGGTGTTTTCTATAGACACTGGTTTCTTTCCTTTTTATAGTGTTTTAAAAATGTTTTAGAGTATGACCTTGTCTTACTCAAAGATGGAGTGCATGTCTTCAGAATCTTGGTCTTCTCCTGCTTGCGCTCATCAATCACCAAGTTGTCCAGTGCATCAATGCTTTGAGGTGAAATAAGGGATTATCCAATAAGCTTTCCTCTGGAAGTCATACGTAGAGATCAATCGTCCCACAATAGCCCTCGGTGGCGAACAGGTGGACTAGATTCTTGTTCTGTCAGTCAAGTCCCATTACTCCTTGATTCGATCCATGTAATGTCTTCACGGTAGGCCTGTAACTGTCTGAGAAAATCACTCAAACTGTTGGCTCTGTCTCTTGTTCTTTGTCTCGCTGTTTCTGACTCCCTTTGCTTCTTGGATTTGGTCTCCCACTCAATCTTGGTCACACAAACACACACCCTCTCCCTCTCATGTGTCCTGTGTGTGTCAGTGTGCACTCAGTGGATTGCTAGGGGGTGGTTGTTTAAAGGAAAGTTTGTGCCGAACCCAGGGTTACAGGCCTTGCCAGCTCTATAAATAGGGGGTCTATATTCCACAGTGGGGTGGGAGGCTACATGTGGCAGGCAGCAAGGGAGTCGTATTTCTAGGGAGCACCCAGAGAGGCTGAGTCAGAGCTACCCTTAGTGAGAAACTGGCATTTATATGCAGTGTAATGACAGAGGGGCAGACTAAGACTCCCATTAGAGACAGAAATTGCATACAGGTCCAGATGGATGATTATACACGAGTGAGGACAGATTTGATATATGCATGTGGAAATGGATTAGCAGTTTCCTAAAATATTTTAACCTGTGATAGTAGTATGTTTAGGTGGTTGTTACAGGGAACTACTAAAACTGTTTTTGAACAGTCTTATTATAAATTGTATGAATCATTTACATTAGACTTTTATGTATGCCATAAAATATATATGTATCTCTGTAATTTATTGTGTATTTACACATTTGGCTTATAAATATAGCGATACTCAGGCACTGCCTGTATGTTCTCAAAGGAACATTCCTGCACATGTGAAACCAGTTGTACTGAGCTTGAATATTGAAAAAAAAATTGAAAGGTTGTGCATTTTGAAATAGCAGAACTTTACTCAGCTTTAGGCTCCTGGCTCGAGGCTACATCAGACAGCACTAATGAAACACACCCAAATCTCCAACCAAGTTGCATTGTGTTTTGACAGGGTGGAGGCATGGGAGGAATAGTAAAGGCAACATGTCTGCTTCTGTTTTTATCCTTTTTTCATCCTTCAGTTCATGCTGAGTCTAACCTCTAAATGAGTGGTGGATTCTTCGTGTTCTTGTTCACCTGCTGTAAACTTATTCCAGGTCGGAAATGTAGCTTTTCAGGGTATAAGGTTTTAATCTGTAATGAAAGACTACAAAAAATAATTTGAGGGGGAAAAAAAACTCAATCAAGCTCGAGCTGTTATTTCACTGGGTAATGACAGATCATTTTACAGGGAAAAAAATGGACCAGACTGATGTGGTGTACTTGGACATGCAACAAAACACAACCAAGTTGTGTGCCAAGATAGCTTTCAGGCCTTGTACTGATATGTGAGTGTATGTCTGAATAGGTGAATGAAAGGCAAATTGTAAAAGCACGTCGGATAAATGACAGCCCTCCGTTTGTCATAAAGGCAGTGAGTGTATTGAGGGTCATGCATTAGAAAGTAAACCTTTAAACTGTTTCACGTTCTTCAACTAACTTAACCTGCTGCGAAATATTTTCTCATTTTAAGAGACTGACGACATCACTTGAGATTTACCAGAAACCGTTAGAATTAAAGGTGTTAGAAAAGTTGTGACTGTCGGTGTGCGTAGGCAACGCTAAGCTTCAATATCCGTCATTATGTCAAAATGGTGACAAATTGTGATAGGAGCCTGAGGGGGCTGCTGAACTCCTGCTAAAGCTTTTTACACTGTGAGTGTAAAATGGGAGAGAGATTAGTGTACTGAACACTAATACTGTACTACTTGTACAGCTGCAATTATAACTAATACTACTAATGGTAATATTAGAAATAACAATAATAGTAACAACAAAAATAACAAGATTGCACAGCAACATTCACCTTGTAGTATATGTAATGTGTCTTTTCTTTTAAGTCTGATACAAACACATGCAATCAACACAAAGAGAAAAAATAGCAATGTATTTACAATTTACAAAGAATCACTTCTCTGTGAAGATAGCATTTATAAATATGATTTACATAACAAAATAAATATGTAAATTACCAATGTAGCTTGAGTTTTTTTCTGTTAAAAAATATGTTACAGAATAAAATTACATTTAGTGATACCTTTCCTTCTCTGGTGTGATGCGAAATACAGGTGCTTTAAAAACATCATTTATAAAGACATCATTACATACATTGTCATTATATTAAAAAGTGATCTCTATTATGAAATATAAGCAGGGAGTTGCAACTGTGAACACTTGAAAGAACCTATACAAATACTCAAAAAAAAAAAAAAGTAATATATACAATACATGATATTTGTCTCCCTTTAAATGTTCATTGCATTGATCTGAGGATCGCTGAGCTACTGAGGTGACCTAACATGAATGTGTGCCCTTTGATCGGGTTCAAACAATCTTCTCATGATGATGCAGCCTGTGAGAAAGAGGTATAGATGATATGTAATGGTGCTGTGGTGCATTAATAGCTACTCATGGACCCTCTGTTTCCAGGCCCACTTTAGCACCACATTCTGTTTCAGAGCATGACTGAACCAGATGTTATAGCATCTTCACAGCTGTCGAAAATATGCCACTTAAATTCCAACACTGTTGAGAATACATTTAAAATTTTTCTGTTCATCCCATGATAATAGTATAAACATTTTTGAATCGCTGTCAGTTTTTTTTTAGCAACCGATAACATTTAACATTTGTCTCTTCATTGCTTTAATTTCTGTGCCCTAACTGAGGAAAGAGTCTTTTAAATGGATCAGTCAGGTACTACCATCATTTTTCTCTCTCTATATTGCCAATGTTTTAGAGTTAAAAAAAAAACCAAAAAACTTACTTCTTGATCCAGTGCTTTTCTCATCTTGTCATATGTCCCTATTTGATTGTTTGATGTATGAGACGTCTGTAGAACTGATCTATAAAACTGTTTGAAATGTGTTGAAAATGACACCTTATATACTCTACAGTGACCACTGATCAAAGACAGCATCCTTACGTCATTGTGGCATTTTCTTTAGTTTTTTTTTTTTTTTAACAATGACTAAATATAATCTATATGGAAGGATGAAAATAATATTAAGAAAAAAACTGAACATCAATGAGTATCCTTAAAACTGGATTACATTCGTGATATTTTTTTTTTTCTTTTACAAAGCAAAAGATAATTTAAATGGAAAGTAGCGTTGAGTTGTGCCTTGTCATGGTGGCGTGTTGCGCTTCTACTTGTCACTAGTGCAGTGAGGAAAGGAATTGTGGGACAAAATCTAAGCCCCTTTGTGTAACTGAGGTTTGGAGTAAAGTAAATTAGAGGTCAGAGGGGAATAGATCATAGGTAGAATGGTTTGTGAAGTTGGATGGGTACTTGGAGGTATCAGATGTGGGAGACTGGCCAGAGAGACCAGACAGCCTTCCTTGGGCATAGCTTGGAGATACTGTGTGTGTGTGTTTGTGTTTGTGCATGTGCCTGTGTGTGTCTCTTTAGCTGCCGCTGCTGAGCATGCCCAGTAGCTTGCTGGGCTCCATGCCCTGTTGCTGAGCCATCCTCTGCACATCAAAGCCCATGTGCATGAGGAACTGAATGACGTTCATCTCTTGTCCTGTGAACTGGTCGCGGATGGTCGGGCAGGTGGGGTTACAGTGTGGCCACGGGCAGCTGTCAATCAAGTGTACTGGGCAACCTTTGGGCGGGGCTTTGTTGTTCCTATTGTCATGAAGGCTGCGGTCCCAGCAGTGCAGTGCTCGGGGCAGGGAGGTGCCTTTAACCTGCACATCAATCCAGTAACTAGAATAGAACAAAAGGGGGCGCTGTGAGCTCAGATGTGGAACATCCCAAATGCAAAGTTTCATGTCCCCTGACAATCAAACACAGTAAGGGAGGTGTGAGAATTAAATAAGACTCACTTTCTGGTGATAACTTCATGAGATAGACAAGCTGGAGCAAACATAGCCCTGAAAATAAAGGAGGGAAAAACACATTAATCTGATCCCTTTTTTACAATCCTACAGGAATGGTCTTCTTAAAATGCACCTACGGGACATCTTTGAGTGTGTTCCTCAGCTCAATGCCGAGATTTTGGATGTAGCGCCACTGGCCTTCCTGCACAGGTTGACCTGTTAGCTGGATGTTGTCCACTGTCAGCTGGGCCTCATCAAAGAGCCACTGGACCACAAACACAGGGCCTAGTCAGGGTAAATAGAAAATCAACATAGGATTATATGGTTAACATCTACTTAGATGTGTGGTGAAGCACACCAACATCATTTGCATTTTACATCGCACCAAATGAGATTGCAGGCTCACTTTTAATTGACGGGAAAACTCTGTATCCAAAGAAACAGTTCCACTCCTCCCCTTGGTGGGCCTGCCTGCACCTCTCTGGCACCACCCCTCCCCAGTACCTGTCAGGGCAGGTAAAAAGTACAAATGGAACAAGATGTCTATACTAGCGAACGTATGATTTCATCAGCTGCTTTTGATATCACTACTCCTCCTGTACTCATGCTACCACAAAGCTTGACTTTTGAAATTTTGGCATAATATGACTTGGCTTTCTTACTTGATGCCTCTCTTGATGGTCTCTGTGGGGGCGCAGCTGACGGTGTCCACACAGTCTGTGCAGTGATACTGCTTGTTGTCCAGGAACCAGCCCGAATCAGACAGACCACGCACTTGTATCCCAGTGTGCCCTAGTCCCTCCAGCATCTCTGCCACACGGTCCACGTTCAGCAGCACCCCCGTGCCCCCTGCACTGTACACACAAATATGACATTTTCATATTAGTACCCATAAGGAAATGTAAATGAAACATAGCAGGTTTTGAAGTTGAAACATACCTGCTACCTGCTAACAGGAGGACCTTAGCATTGTCCAGACCTTTGTTCAGTAGGTCCTTCACAACCTCCTGAATAATCAGTGAGCCCATGAAGGCATAGCCACCTACACAATACAAAGACAGTGGGACTTTAAAACCATTAGTTATACAGTTATGGCTAAGATTTTCATCACCCAAATGTTGTTTCTTACTTTGCTCTGTTTTGGCTGTAGCTCCACTCCACACATCGCTGGAACAGTATGGGATAAACCTGCACGACCAAAGTACAATTTAAAGTTGCACTCTGTGATTAAAACAAGCATTAATAAGCACGCAAATACAAGTCAACTTACACCATGTTGGCATTCCACCAATGGGGGTTTTCCTCAGGCAGTGGAGACAGGATCCCCGTGCCTACAGAGACAGATCAACATGTGTCATTAGCTGTCTTGGCACTCCCAGGCGCATCCTCCTTCTTCCTCATCATCATTACTGCACGGATTACAGTTATTACACTGCAATGAGAGAGGGATGTGTCTCTGTTCCAAAGCAGTGGGCGCCAGGTATCCTTACACCCAGCTGTATGACCGGGTGTCAGATGAGCACAGATATGTCCAATCCTTCTAATTTCTGATTCTTTGCTCACCACATTAAGGGGTCAGGGTTTCACTACAGGCCAGGGTAGTGCAGATGTTAATATTGAAGCATTAAAACTTGCTGTAGCTCACCTGTTTTAGTTTGGGCCCATTTTGATGAGCTCATTAGCCTCCTCATGGTCTCATATCGGCTATCACAGTTCTCCTTGTTGAAGCAGTACCAGCCACCTGGAAATTAATATACACACACAAAAAAACACAATTATCTATATTTGTCTACATTAATCATCACTCTTAACTTGGATGAAATGAAATGAAAATGGTAAAATGAGTTTTTAATACTGACCTTCTAAGAATATCAACCACCGCCTGCTCCCTCGGGATTCCTTCAGGTAGTACCTACAAGAGAGCAAACACTATAAAAACAACAAACAGTAGGAGGCGTGACAATTGTTCTTGAGTTGCGTGCACATAATTTAAACTACCTATATGACAGTATATTTAAACAACAGCCACATTCCAAAGCTTTGATATGGTGTACTTTCTCATTCAGAGAGATTGGATCAGTGGTGCAAAGTAATACCCTTGCTTGTTCTGCCATCAGTGATGGTATCCAAGCATGAAACAAAAACACAGATGACATCATTATTCTTTTTAGCCGAGCAAGGATACCCTTCTTTTGATTGCTATCTTAAAAAAGTGACAGAAAACAGCAAAAATGCAAATCCGCCACCACCATGAATTCAGTGAGGACACAGTGGAGAACAGTGAGGTTGTGTGCGTCTTCGCCAATTATGGAGCAGGAGATACACATCATCCTCACCCCTATCCTAGTTGTACTGTAGATGCCAGTAGATGGTATTCCTCATGTTCAATGCTGCAAGAATGGCCGGTGTACCATCATAAGCTCTTTACTGTGAGCTCATCATTCCTCAGCATTGGCCTCACACACACACACACAAACATGGATAAAATCAAGGCTCCTTTTCAAGAGAAATAGGCTTACTTCATTTGGCCCCCGTAGATTCCAACACACACTCTAGCTGCTATGTTGCAACCAAATGTGCTTAATAATGCCTTTTAAATGCATTGTGGGTCAAATTAAGTGATTTTTTTTGTTTGTTTGTTTTTTAAATTCCCCAGTTGGATTAAAAAGATGTTAATGCATGTTGTATGTTGTCAGCCCAGAAGAGGGCAATGCTATCTTGATCCTCCCATACTGGAGATCGTACTTCATCCTCTGTTCTCCAACTGGATTAACTTTTAATGGCAAATTAATAATTTGTGGTCTGGCAAGAAGCATCCCCAACAAGAGTTCTGTTTTTTTATTTTTTTTTATTTGATGAGTATCCACCCAACTTTACCAATGACTAATCTCAGGGAATTGCCAAATATATTTCAGTAATTTTTAAGAAAACATGCTTGGCTTAGGTTCTGAGCTGTTTTGTCAGGCGCTGAATCACACTTTGGCAGCAGTTAATGTCTTAAACTGTCAGTGATGTAGGCTGAGCCGTACACTCCACTTAGCTACTACTTCCAAACAAAGTAAAGATGGGTTTGACAAGCTGTTAAAGGCCAGAGGGAAAGGTGCTCCATCAATGTACTCACTATAAGAAGTAGAACTCCAGAAGAAAAATCACACGCATTATCCTTGTGTGTCTGGAATTGTGACAATACCTCTTTGGAAAACACAGTTAAGAGCTGATGGATTAGTATCTCAGCTGACAGCCACAGTAGTGAAAGAAACGACCATCTGCCAGTAAACTGTCCACTGCGCTCGTCCTCATGCTGCATCTCTAAAAGGCTAAGAGCTTTACCACAGACAGGCTCTCTCACAGGCTCTTTGGGGTTTAACAGGAATTAGGATACTAAATCCATGAAGACATGTATATCAAGCCCCATTCCAGTTAAGGCTGCCCATCACTGAACTGGTCTAAATGAGTTCATAGGCAAATGAAAACTAACCAACTTAACTGTAGCATTAAAAATGTGAATAGTACAGCATTAACATAATACTGGCCACTGCAAATAATAATAACTACACAACATGATAACCATGTTAAATAGTGCTTTACAACCTGTCTTCATTACTAATGAAGCCCTCCCAATCTAACCACTGTGGTTTTGTTGTAGTGAAATACTATATTATTAGAATTTTTATTATGAAGCTGAAAATGGTCCTTGGCAGTTATTAAAATAATTATGTAAAGACATGTATGAATACGAAAAATGCAAGCTTTGCAGCTGCTTGTTATCTGACTCACATACTCCTCCACCAACGCATCAGTATTATAATAGATTTTAACCCTATTTGACTCTGATTCCAAATGGAGTCTATAGGACTGAGCAATGGCATGTCTGGTGGTAATGGGCTTTTAGTGCAGTGGCTTATCCCGCTTTAGCAGAGAAAGCATGCAGGTTTTCTTACTGCCAAATGGATCTCTGCTTAACAACAATGTCAAGGGTGGATGTCAATGCAAACATGTTGGTTCGAGTACAGCGATCCATCCGGGACGCGCCGACAGACAAGCGCTTTTACCAACAGCTAGCACATTGGATGCAAACATCAGAGAGAGAGAGATGGCGAGACGTCTGAAAACTTAAATATGAACTTTCCGCAGAGTGAGTCGTGCATTCTACTTTGAAGCGAAGGAAATGAAGCAGGGACCATGTGGCTATCCGCAAATTTCACGCTTCGTTGACGCAAAGCAGCGGCCCATCTTATCCCGACTGAATCTTATTCTGTCCTGGAACATGGCCTTGTTTAGAGCATTTGACCCCATTGTTTGATTTATTTCTATGTTTTACTATTAGAATTGAAATTGCTTTGCAGAAGAAAAGAAAGCCGAATTTATTTGGGTTTACTGAGCCTGACATTGTTTGTCCTCAGGTTGGCCGTCAAGACTCGGTGCGCCCCTGACAGTTCTTGCCTGATCCAGGGTGCTTTGCTTCAGGGCTGACCTGACGGCCATCCAGTCACATTAGGGTGGATCGTGATCTATGACACTTTAAAAGTTACCCTCCCCTTGTACATACCCCGCCGGGCTTCCGTCGTTGCAGGTGACGGATGTATTCTCCAAAAAGTTGAGTTTCATGTCGTAGTCGAGCTTCTGCGCCGAGCAGGGGTAGAGGGACTGCGCCAGGTTTTTGACCTGCGTCATGAAGTTATCCATGTTCTCCTCCACGGCGGTGAAATCCAGAGGGAAGCTCTCCGTGGTGTCCCCCCGGTCGGCCCGGTACGGGGGAGAAGGCGGTGCGCGTCTCGGTTGTGGGTTGCGGCCACCGCGGAACCTCCGCGCGCAAAGCGGTCCGGACTGCATCAGAACCAGCAGCAGCACGGACCAAACCATTCTGATCGCCGTCATCTTATCCCTCGGGTTAAATGTCCTTCCTTTCAAAATGCAAAAACACGGAGCCTTGCGTAGGGAGTTGAGAGAGAAACGACTGTTACGCACGGTTCAAAAAGACCTCACGGCACTTGTCGTCCGCTCCCACAGACGCAGAAGTTTGTAAGTAAAAACCAACAGTCCCCCGAGATTGATCAGAGTCATCCGTTGAATTCGCTGGATGTATTTCAAGCTTAGAAGACGAGACTGTTTGCACCATCTATTTAGTACAAGTCAAAGCGCTGCTGCACCAAGCGAGCTTGAACGACAACACTCGTGCCATGCTCTTGTATTTTATTCAAACTTTCCCCCCTTGTGTGTCCGTGCAGCCAATAGGAGGAGGGAGGCAGGACCCAAAGCATGATCTAGCGTGGCAGACTACCCCCTTTATAATTTATAGAGAGAAAAAAAAATGTCCATGCGTTGGTTCTTTTGATCCGCGATGTTTTATTTGATGTGGTGGCTTTTATTGGCCTTGAAATGCCCATTTC
The DNA here is from genome assembly GCA_034769265.1 of Remorina albescens. Lineage (NCBI taxonomy): Eukaryota > Metazoa > Chordata > Actinopteri > Carangiformes > Echeneidae > Remorina > Remorina albescens. The sequence goes on from CM068493.1 coordinate 9,217,535, forward strand.
CCATTCCACCACAAATTTATGAAGTGAGAATACGCATCTTGTTACACACATGCCTGAAAATCAAGTGGGGGGGACAAAACACAATCAAAACTCTTACAAAGTTCCAGCAATGTTTGACCTGGAAGCTCAAGAGAGCCAACCAGGTTCAACAAGAGCTTACTTTAAACATTTTTTACGGTAAATATTGTTAAGGCTACAGTTTATCCTCTAGCCTGGAACACCTACACATTTTTAAAGAAACTCCTCTATGAACTATTTCCTTGAGCTTTGAAAAAAGACATTTAGATACTTTTCTAAAATATCCAAAAGGGCCTCCAAAGATCAAAGTAACCATCAGTCTTTCTCCTCCCTAGTCTTGCCCCCCCCCCCCACACACACACACACACACACTCACTTCAGTCTCTTCCAAACTTTGCTGGTCTACTGTATATTTTAAGTGAAGCAGAGCATCCTGATGGGACGCCAGTTTTTAACACAGGAATGCCTCGTTATGGTTGAGGGAGGCTTCCCTCCAACAACCTCATTCTTAAGACACATTTAAGTTAAGAGCTTGGTCCGCAGAACAATAGTCATTTTTCATCGAGGTAGCCCTAAATAGCTGTGACATTTGGTGACATTTCAGCTCATTATGGCCACGTGAGGAAGATTGACACTGCACTTCAGTTCGGTTTAAAGGGATGGAAAAGTTAAATCCAACTACTCATGTTTATAAAAGCAGCAAGCCACTGTATTCTTGTCACAATAGTGCAATGTACCCGGTGTCATGGCACTGAATTAAGCCTTATTTCTTCAGATATCAGTGTAGACAAACTGCGAGGTCACCATCACGGAAATGAAAAAGTGATGTCTGAATTTAATTTGACGCATTGCTGGGTTTCTTTTTTTGGAACTTGCAGGGAAAAAGCATTATAAGATTAGGAAGGATAGCTTCACTGTAGAAATGCTCAATGGCCTTCCAGAGAAACACCCCTTTTGGTGACTGTAGCCTTTCATAGTTAATCAGTGTGCTGAAATGTTGAACTGTTCTGAGCCAGGTAAGATGGATATGAAGTCACCAGCAGGACTGATGGTATTCATTGGGAACTTCAAACAGATGCTTGTATAGATTAAAACATGTAGTAGGGCCCAGAAGGAAAGGCTCTGTCACAGATTCAGTCTCGTCACTTTGACCCATACCTCCCTGTTTTATCACACGTCATCCCCAAAATTGTATCCCTTAAATCACTTGCAGATGAACGCTTGCCTCTGACACGCTCGGCTACCATGAAGGGACGCCCCGACGGTGCGTCAAAAAGTCCTCTGACACCAGTGAGTGAGAAGGGTGAGCAGCAGATGATCGAATTTGAATGCGTAGAATCAGACGGAGGGCACAAAGTATTCAGACAGAGTTAGAGATGTTGGTTAGCTTTGCTACTGTTGGTGTACATTGGTTTGTTCTCCACAGTGGTGCACCTTGTTTGAACTCCAAGGGCTAAGCCTTTCTGGATTTCACCGGTAATTCTGTCTCTCTCTTTCTTTGCCTCCTATCGTCTGGGTGTAGCGTGGAAACAAATTTAACCATACAAGTCCAAATGGATTAATCGTGGAATTAGGTCATTTGAAAATGACCCAGCTGTTCTAATGGCAGTCCCTCACAAGTGCCCCTGTAGCCCCCATAGCCCCCACCCCAACTGCAGGCCTCCTGTGAAAGTCAAAGCCTGTCTTTCATCTCCGATCAGTTGCATGTGCCCTCACAGATCCACAGGTTTTACTGCTTAAGTCTGGGCTGGCAGCATTGATCGTGTGACCATTGCCTGCCTGGCGTTTAGACACATCATTGCTCTGTGAGCGCTCACCGTCTACGCAGCCTGCCAGGTCTTCTCACACATCCGTCCATCGTCCATCTCCCCCGCGCCTGTTAGTTTTGATTTGCACATGCTGTTGTCGAGGGTCCATCCGTGATCATCAAATCCTGCTAGTTAGAATTGTTAGGTCAGGTTACATCAAAGAGATCAGGAGGGATCAGCCTCTTGAAAGGGACAGGCTCTGGCTCACATCATCAGAAACAGGTGGAGGTCCTCATTGGAAGAACAAAGGAGAGATCAACATCTATGAAACTTTGATATTTCATAGAAAATTTCCATAAATTCCTTTATATTGTCAACCTCTCCTACACAGTAAACTTTACACCACCAGCACAAAACAGATGATATCAGGTTTAGGATTGTGCGACTCAACTGCAGCATTAAATCCCATGAAGGTCACATCAGCAAAGCCTGAGACTTAGTGGTATTATGCCACAAAGTGTTTAAGTGTGGAAATCTGCAAAAAGCCAGGACAGAAAGGAAAATGCAAGTGTATGGAATAAGACTCAGGTGCTAGGGATTAGTTGAAAAGTTGATGAAACCTTCAGAAGTTTTGTGTACATTTTAATGACTTTTAATTTCTCTTTTAAACTTTTTAAAAACAACAACAGCAAAAAAAACCTTTACCTGATTTTGTTTATTGCGTGGAATACAGAGGAGTCATTGTGTTCAAACATGCTGATTCTTGCCCTCATTGTTGTAACGATCGAGTTGATCTGACTGTAGTGTTAGAGAGCTTTGACTTTGGAGGCCACTTCTGTGAAAACCTTTTGAGCTCCAGCTTCCCTTCTGTGTCACCTCGAAGGAAAACTCCGGAAGCAGCTCCCCTTAATTTCATGTTGAAGCTATTGTTTCAAAAGCCAAAACAAACGTGTACAGAGATTTTTGGGTGTTAAAACACTGTTAGAGTTCCTTTCATGTGCCTTCAACACATGTTCCTGATATTACCCAGAGAATCAGTAAACAACCTTGATCCTGACTTAAGTCAAGAGGTGGCATCTAAGATGTGGATGTAAATGGGGAGAAAGAGAGAGTAAGAGAGGCAGAAGACATCTGTCGAGCAGGCTCTCATTTCGTAAGAGGAGGCCGTCTATTGGTTACAGATGATGCCCTGTCTGATAAAAATGAACTCTTTCAAGATAGGACAGCTTGCATTAAGGGTCTCTCTGGCACTGAGAGGTAACCAAATAGTTCAGCTAACAGGTCAGCGGTTTGTTGTTGGTCTTTCATCTGAATGATGGTCACAAAACAGTTGCCCTTGGCTGTGAACTGTTCTGTCATGTCACTCATTCTAAGCAAGATGGATGTTTGCATCTGTCAGGATTGGGGTACGCTTCTTTTGCATATGTGTATAGGAATGTGTTGGTGTAGAGGAGGATGAGTGAGTGTTGGAGGCACCAGTGTGTGAGTGTGCGGCCCTCCTCCAGGAGTTTTCCATTCATGCCTGGTGCCTGATTCACCCTTTGCAGTGCCCTCTGCCAGGTAGCGACAGAGGAGGGAGCACAGACCAATTACCATTACCAGACCTGCTATTATTATCATCAGAGAGGCGGCAGCCCTCCTTCCCCTGCGCCTATTCTCATCTCCACACAGACAGGAGAATCAAGGCCTTTTGTCTCAGAAATGTTTATTTATGACACAGATTTGCCAAAGGACATGGAAAAGACCTTATTACAGGTCATGACAGTAGAACCACAACACATTATTCATTTTCTGTCCTTTAACCTGGTAGTCTCTCTGGGGAAATTCTTTTGAAGTCCACACCCTGCTGTAAAACATGCTCATTATTCAATTATGTGAGAGGCTGTATTTGAAACTGTTCTTCAGAGTATAGTCTTTAAAGTTCATAGGTTGGCTGAGTTAAGAATCGCCATTATTTTTAATAGATATTTAGTTTTATTGTTTTTATTCTAAAAATGAAGACGAAAAGATGAAGGAGAAAAAGTTATTGACATGCAACATAAATTTGATGTTCATACAAAACTTTTGGTGCCAGTTTTTCAGAGGGGGATCATGATTAGTCTGAGGCTGAAGGCAAAATTGACTGGAAAAGTCCCCTAAAAAGTATTGTAGTGTTGGAGTAGACCTAATCCCTGCGTGGGACATCATCCCGTAATTTTGTGAGTAAACGGCATTCACTTCGATCCACTGAACCACTGAGACACCATTAGCACACAGTATGTGCCTCATTATTTTTGACACTCTCTTAATACCAAGCAGCCGTTTTCTTTTATCCTCACAGCAAGAAGATGAGGCTACTGTAATCAAAGAAGACAATGATCAGTGCCAGCCTCACGGCCTGGCCTGGTACCTGCTTTGATGTCATATTTTGCTGTATAGCAAGCTGTGGCCCATGCCAAAGAGCACCCATAGTCGCCAACTGTCTGACAGGCTGCCTTTCATCAAAATGACATCGTTCTGCTGCTTGATTACTTTCCATGGGCTCTTCCAGGCCTTGGAATTTTCTCCCAGGAATCTGAAATTGTCATCTCCGCCTTTATACTCGCCTTTCTCAAAATAAAAGAAATACACATCTGACACAGACAGACAGATATTTGCTTGTGTGGCACATATGTAGTATCCATATTAAAATCTAACAGGACATTAGTTAGCTACTAAATGTGGCAAATAATTTTTTTGTTTAAGATTCTTTAATTCAGTCATGCTACTGAAACCAGTTGAAGCGCAATAAATATTAAAGGCAACACCAAGACACAAAATGATATGCTCAAAAATAAAAACAACTTTACACACTGCAATCTTTCAACTCAACATTTCCCATCCCTTGATTTTCCCTCCACGGGGAAGAGAGAGCAGTGATAAATTACAAGGTAGAATCTAAAGTGTTTGCTTTTGGAGGAAACTTAGGAAACTGCCGTGTGAGGTGGTTATTTATAACTGACTTCTTTGGCTGGCAGTGCTGTCTATGCGCACAGCGTTGGCTTCAGCATCTGTCTTTTTACCTGTAGGTCAGGAGCTCATGCGGGCTGTCCTCCCCACATCATACAGACTCTGCTATAGTTGCCCTTGAGGATCAAGAGGTGTCTGCGGGCCCCTGACCATCCTCTGACTGGAAACTAGAGTTTAGGATTTTCAAAAGAAAAAAAAAACAACAACAAACTAAACTTTTCAAAGGATTACAGAGTGTATGTGTTGTTTTTCAGCAGAGGGGATGTAGAGAATGACTGCAATCTTCAAGAGGCTGAAGCAGGATAGACGGTACATAACTTGTGTGGCTGCCAAGTCCACGCCGTTCTTTGATGTATTCTGATGCGTACAGCACATATCCTCCTGCAAACACGGTTAGGTATAATTATCATCATGTGATCTAATTAGAGATACAAACTGAGATATATTGAAGCCAATAGGACTGAGCAAGAGTACAAAGCCACCTAAAGCCATTGAAATCTGGGTGTCTTCCTGCAGAGATCTCATCTTTGCTTTTGAAATCACTTGTGGTCAGCCAGTGGAAACATTTATTCAAAACAAAGTAACGTATTTGTTTGGGAAAATACGGCACCCACTTCCCTTTCTCCTGTGGCAGGAAGAAGGTGGTCATTTGCGGGAAGAAGAAAGTGTTACTCAGGCTTTACTCACAAAGAGCGCAACACGAGATGTCATCGGGATACATCAGTTTGTTTTTGTGATGACTAATGAGCAGATTTCTACCAGCACCTTTTGCTCATTTCTGTCTGGTTTTGAGATGCCAATAATGCATAGTGCTGGCATCAAGGGATTAGGGTTCCTTCTCGGAAAGGAAATAAATGTAAATATATACATTAGGTGTCAATCTTTATGTGGTGTAATTTCATTTGGATGTGTAACGTGAGAAAATGACACATGTAAATAAATGAAAACTTGAACTAAATACTAGATACCACTGCCATCAAGTAATATTCCTAAAAGTTAAGCGTACAAAAACAATTAAGATGAAAAGTAAGATGAAATTCCATCAAAGTGAATGGCCTCACATCTGGAGGACAGGTGTAGGCCCGGTTCTCACATGTCTGAACTTTCTCTTTACTTTTAGTTGTTCAAAAGTCCACAAAAGCGGCAGTGAAGTGGTTGTGTACCTTTAGATTGGATACGGGAGAAAGCGAAATGCCTGGTTATCCCTCTAAAATGAAAGCATGGCAGGTAGGGCAGAGGACAACTGTAACGTGTCTGAAGCGTAACCTGTTCGCTGGCCCTCGCTTTGAAAGCAGATGAAGATCGGCTGTGGCCCTGGAGTCACTACACCTTCAAAGGTAATTAACACATGGCTTTTGTTTGGGCCCGATGAGCCTCAGATTATGTAGGTACAGATGGTCAGGCGGTGGACAACAAATACCGAAAGCAAGGTGTGCTTGGATGTGCTTTCAAGTCAGCAGGACGTGCTTGACCTGTGGCCCCCTCTTGACCTCAAATCTAGGCTGTCAACGCCACTTCCTTGAGTGCCCTGTAAAGATTAACATGTGGACGCAGACAGGGGGCCTTCGTACCGCTGCCCGATGAACAAGAGAGCCCAGCTGGCATCTCTGCCCTGCAACAACTTCTGCCAGTTATGCTGATGTAATGTTATATAAGATCAAACGTTTGTTTTAACTATTGTTTATACTGCAGCTTTGTGATTGAAACCTCAGCACAGTTTGAGGATACTGTGAGAGCATGCTCGCTGGGGATCAGAAAGGTGTTTCATAATGTTCTTCACCCTCAGCGGGATCCTACAAGAAACTGCTCCCCGGTGTACTTCTCGAGGCAGTAGATAGCAGCACCTCCTTTGCCATCAAAGGGAAGGGAGTCTTGCTTTGACTTTGACGCCACGCAAAGCTCCATATTGGAGACGGGTGTGTCTACTTTTGGAGATCGCTCAGATGAGCCAGCTTACCTTTCCATCCTTCTGATCTGTCTCCCAGAGCAGATACCACAGGGGCCATGTGTAGCATTAACTGCAGAAAATTATTTTGAGGCATCATTCAAATACTACCATAGTATCAATCTGTGATCAATTGCATTTAATTAAAAGGATGAATTTGATATTTTGCAGGACAAATTTGTGAAATGTATATTTATCGAAGCAATGTTCGACAGATTTTAGTGTCTGGTCTAGCTGTGTCCAGTTTTTGGATGAAACGAGGTAGCTTGACGCTTCCCATGTACATGAGATCATTATCGGCCTTCTCGTGTAATAATTGATGGTCAAACAAAAAACGACTCCTTTTAAGTTTGTGTTTACAAATCATTTTTTTACTGACAGGAGTGAAAGAAGCCCACAATTTAAAGTTGGAGTAATGGGCTGTCATCACACACATCCTGATTAATCATGTTTCACTGCTCAATTTTTGGTTGAGTCATGTTGAACTTGTGTGTGACAAATAATTGAAACATCCCGGGTGATTCGCACTGACTAAACAATGCTAAACTTCTGAGTCAGACAAATGTATGGGCCAAAGGCTCTGATGCTGAAAGCACGTAACAGAGATTATGTCATCAAGCAAAAGCATAATAAAGTGCTGAGATTGAAATGAAAGCAAACTCCACTTCACATGTTGACATCAGACTGGTCTCAAGCCACATCTCCTGCATGTCACATTGCCCCCCCCCCACATACATCAAACATCAAACACACAAACACACAGTGGTACACACACAGGCAAAGTGATCCCTATAGTTTAATATGAATTATCTCAAGCAGACATTTGGATCTGTGGGTCAGCAGTCTGTCTCAGGAGAGTGTTTGATGATGGTGTTTTATTGTTCCAGAAGGTCAAGATCTTTAAAGCTCTCCTTCTGTTCTCCACAGGGCACCCGAGCAGCAGCTGTCAGAATACACTCGGCTTTGTGTTTTTATACGGGAGACGAGGTAGGTCAAGCCCACTCTCACAGAAATGTTTTTACTGGGGGGTAGGCACTCAGTGGACACCATAATATTGTTGTTCTGCCCTTTTGTGCTGGGGAGCGGGGAGCGTGTGAATCCTGTTGGATTGGACGTCACCTCTCCCGAGTTTGACGTTGGTCAAGCAGCCTATTTGGCATGATTCAGCAGTATGTCTGCGTGTGTGATTTAATCTGTTTATGAGTGAATTGTTACAGACAAAACAGACCACCACCTGGGCTTTAGATCAAATGTCCTCCTATAATACACTATGTAATACCGCTCATAATAAGGCAACACCAAAGTCTTGTACTGGTATATGATTACCTGCCATAAACCATTACTGGTCTCTGATATACCCCCTCCAAATCTTTTTTTTAAAGGCAAAAAAAAAAAAAAAAAACCACTGTAATTATACATACTCTAGATTATATTACATAAAAAAAATATTTTTATGTGTCAGCAAACCAGTTAAGACACACTGCCCTGATTTGCATATATAATTTTTAATTTGCTTTAATTTACATGTGTCTTTAAACAATTTGACATTTGACATAACATTTCTCTAATATATTTTTCATATATTGCTCATTTGCATAGTCTTTTCAGATATGTCACTGTAATTTCTGTATTCATCCCATTATTGAATAAGGCACCCACAAGGACACTTTGACTATTTGAAATTCCTGTTTTGATGTTGAAAATTATAACAAGTTATAGAAGGAAGTTTAATATAATTGTTAGTAATATGACTTATTTCCTCTACCTGCAAATTCCTCAATATTAAAGAAAACTGAATTTAACGGCGTATTTACAAGTTATGAATCAAAGGTGAGTTTCAATTTAGTTATCTGGAATATTCCATTTATGGTATCTGTAATAATAAGGTAACAACAATTGTAGATATTTACAATGAACATTACAACTCCTAATGAACAACATTCATGAGAGTTGTAAAGATAATTTTCTAGCAGTGCAACTAATCAAAATTACATTATACCAACTTGGAGTTGGAGGTGTAACACATCAAAGCTGAAACGCAAATATGTGTCATTGAGTTTCAATACAAGCTCCATTTCTGCCCTCACCCTGAACCAGCTGGACTTTAAAGCAAACAGAAATGCCCTGACACGCTGAGGTGGATGTTGTGGTGCGATGTGGAATAATTCACACAGTGCTTCTCTGACCTCCTGCACCAACACTCCAGCTGACCACCCTGAATTGCTGACTTTTCTTACGCTTGCTGTGATGCTGCTCCACCCTGTGTCCTTCCCCCTTGACAGGATGTCCACCAAAGTTTCCGCCTTGCCCCCTCTACCTGTTTTTGCACCCAGTGAGCTGAAGAGGCTCCATTTCATGCATTTGCTAAGCATGTGAAGAGTCCAGTTGCTGAGCACGTACACTCAAGACGGTCTGTGGTTTCTGCTTTGATAGCTGGAATGCTGTTTTGGCCTTTTTTTAAACACAGCTCAGAATGGACAAACTTTATGCCAATTTATTTACCAGCTTCACAGTCATTTCAAATAACACCGGCTCTGTAAAGCTGTCTATCTTTTCCTGGTAAAATTGTCTTAAATAACAGTTTGTTTCTACTTGGCCTGCTATAATTTACCCTGTTTTGCTCAGTTGCAATTGAAATTGAGTAGCACTCACCCATTCCACTGCATACTATATTAGTTTGTCACAACTGTCAGATACAGATGATGTTTTAGCCGCACAGGGTGAAAACAAATTAAAGTGGTGTGGATAATTTCCACTTCACAATAACAGCGTTGTTTTATGTTCCCCCTGAGAGCCACAAACATTCAAGACAGTCGGCTCACTCCCTTTGCCAGATTTCTCAGCTCTCCAGTGTCCAACATTCCCGAGCCTTCCCGGTTTTTGTCATTTTGAAATCACAAAACACAGATTACACATAAATATGCCAAGAGGTTCAAGGCAGCTTGTCAGTTTCTCTTCTTTACATGACCAATTGAAATGGTTGAATGCCGAGTGCAGCAGCATCTTTTGTCATTTCATCAGATCTATAGCGAAACAACATCAGTGAACTTGCTGGAGAACAGGACACAGTAGCAGGACGGGGTTAGCGCTCAAACAAATCGCTGACACTTTGATCTTTTTTCGCCGGGCTTTGTTCTCATCCCTCCTGAAAAGGATGATAATGATGTTTAATTGATTACGTAGAATGAACAAGCTCGGTTTGCACTCATATCATCCATTCCTCCCCCTTTTTTTGTGTTTCTCCCTCCAAAAGAAGATCGCTCGCATGCCATACTGCCCCTTCCCTTTCTTCTTCTAAAACAAATAAAGACATTAAACATCAAAGCTCTTCTTGGTTAATAAAAGAAGACCTCAAATATTTTCCATTATGTTTGACATGGTTTTGGGTTTCGCCAACCAGAGGAATAACAACAGGACGGAATAAAATGACGCTTTTTTTTGTTGTTTCTCCGTTTCTGTGTTACAGAGGTTAAGCAGGCCAAACTTGAGCCTGTTCTTTGATCTTGTTGGCTCTAATTATTCAAAGGTAGTCTTTCTCTCTTCTATTTCTCTTCAGGGACGCAAGTCCACCCACCCCATCCCAACACAGTCCACCGCTCCTCTCTTCTTACTGTCCTTTTCCACCTTCCTGATTATGATATCCAGGGTTCCCGGCTAAAACAACAGCCTTTCAGAGGATCGCTTTCCTTTGAAGTCGACGTCAGTTAGTTGTGTTTCTGTCTTGGGCCAGAGCACTGACCCCTGACCCATAGTGATTACTTCCGTGGCGCAGCCAAGCAGAGATAACTGTAAATGCAGGCCTTTGATATTCACTTGGGAGCAAAAGGTTGAGCCTGAAGGGAAATACCATGATGCTCAGGCATCTTAGCATGTGTGTGTGCACATGCTCACACGCAGATAGACAGACAAGGCACCAGATGGCAGAGGTCAAGAAAACATGGGTATGACTTCCTGATCAAAGCCATAACACAATGATATTTGAACTTCTGTGAACTGTGGCTGTTAATGAAATCTATGACATCAGTGTCCTTTATTATGCCAAGCTTTTATAGCCATTCAAGAAAACAACATCTATTAAAATGACATCAAATAATTACAAAATTCGTTTTTTTAGAGATTCCCAGCAGACACTGCATGGGTATCTGTCCATTAAGTATGACTGCTGCAGCAGTCGGGTAGCTTAGTTTAGCATAAAGGGCAGAAACAGGGGAAAGAGGTTAATCTGGTTTTGTTGTAATAACCTTAACTAACCACACCACCCCTGAAGTTTGCCAAATTGCATCTTGCATCATGTTTGCCTAATCCACATAAAAACTGAGTTTACAATATTTGCACAACATTTTAACCACAGCAGTGGAAGTAAACAAAGTGTGTGGCCTTATAAGTCTTGATTCTTTTGATAATTTTTTATTAATACCATTGTTTACAGAAGAAATTAGTTTTATCTGCCCCCGCTGATTCTTGAAGATTTTGTTGGTGGAGTGAAGGGTGAGGGACAGTCCAAGTTAAATATTATGTGCCCCTAACCCCGGTGATAGAGCAACGGAGACTGTTGAGATTACTACTGTTCTCACAGGAGCCATTGTTGAGGCCTATTAGAAAAGGTTTGTAATGAATTGAAGAGGAATACAAAAAGGGAATTTCACCATCATCCATTAATGCAAACATCAGCGCAAAGACCCTGTATTGTTATGCAGTAGATTTCTTTTCTCCCTGGAGATATTTTTTTTCCCTCTGAATGTTCTTTCATCTTTGAAACAAGTCTTTATTCAACGTGACAGTCCATTTTCATCTGCCAGTCTCAGACTTAATATCACATCCACAAACATGCATGGATAATATCCATTCTCACATGAATAAAAATGTAAATAATTGTAAATATTCAAGCTGTGTTTGGCTCATGCCAGAAAGCTGTCACAGTTGATTCACTCTGTGAAAGTGGTATACCAAAATCTATTATAATCATGTTTTGTTTAAATCAGCTGACTGAGTGGAGTTAAATCTTCAGAGAAGGGCCCAAATACTCTGACATCGGCATATATAGTCATTACTGGAATGAATGTTGGCATGTTCTGCTAAACAAGACCAGAGACGACCACACTCTCATGTGAGGGACAAATCAAGATGAGCAGATGAGAGTTCCTGAAGGGGACTCACTCTCCTTCTTCATCCTCAGATGTAATTATGGCCTTTCTTTTTTCATTCTGTACTTCAGGTCGACTGTGGTGTTTTCTCTCTCCCCCGCCCCCTTTCTTTCTTTTTTCCCTGAAGATAAGGGGAAAAAAAGCAGAGAGACTAGCTTGCTGCTGGACGGAATGTCATGTTCGAGCTCAGAATAGTAAACACAAGGCCTTGTAATTTACAGAATGATTTTGTCATCTTTACTTCTAATTTCTCTTTCAGCGACATATAAAGAGCAGGAATTAAACTAAGCTATGGAATGCATCAGGGTAGAAATGAACACAGAAGTGGATAATGGTTCTCCATACCACTGGTCACGGGTCTTACTATGTATGGTCATTTCACACCAAAATTATGTTCACTTCACGTTGATTTTATAATAAATCTATCCCAAGGCATACATTGATAAAAAGCTGTATGAAATATAAAGTATATATAGCTAAGTTTGCTTTGTGACTTCAAAAGTACACCTTCTTGTGTAGCCTGCACACCACAAGGCTGATTGGACACACAAGTAATTTGATTTAATAACATTTTTTCGTTGAGTTAACTTGGTTGTTTAGTGAGCAAAAACAGCAAGAGGACCACAGGTCACATGTTTTACTGTATATATATTTCTGCTGACATCCAGCTGCCCAGGCAACATCACACTGCCATCAGTCTATGGAATGAATACAATAAAGCTAGTTATTTCTCTTGGTATAAAATAAGTGGTTGGAAAAGAAATCAGCATTAACCAGGAGTGTTTTCATTGCAACTTGTCACGACAACTGGTACTTTTGGTTCTCTCAGTTTTAAAAATTTATCTGTTATACCAGTAATACTACAATCTGTTAACTCACATCGGATTTAGGTTGTGGTGAGAATGAGATCGTGATGCATCCCCTGCAACATCCTCCATGGCAGGAGGGTGAAAATGTGCACATTAACACGTGAAGTTTGGAGGCCAGTAAGTGTTACACTTGGTGTCAGGTAGCTGCAAATTAGGAGCAACCTCGCATGGAACAAAACTCTGTAGCCCTCCACATTCCAGCACAGACACAATGTTGTTAAGATAAGTAAGTTTCTTATCAAACGTTCCTGGCGATGTTCAAAGTTCTAGTCGTTTTTAGTGGAAAACACAGAGCTTGTGAAAGTCAGTGCTGTTTCAAACAGCCACCTCAGGAGGGAGCTGCAACTGCTCAGGATTCGGCTCTAATTTCAGTCAAAAGGAGAAACTGCAGGCCGTGTCACCTGTCACCTTCTGAACCTGCCCCTGTTTTCTGCACTGCCTGCCTCCCTCACATGCAGCAGCTCGGTTGGAAAAGCAAAGAAGAGCCTGAAACCCTTATATCCTGCTCTCTCACTCACTGAACAAAACTAACTATAGCCCCAGTTTGTCACTTAGATGAAGTTGCGCAGCTGCTGATTGTCAAATATTGATCCCATTTTTTTTTTCTGCACACATTTAGTGTATTTTTATGGCTCTGTTGTCATTTTCTTTGTTTCCATATATATGCACTTGAAGTGAGTAGAGAGTTGATATAATGTAATGTTGTTTAGTTGACAGGGTAGGGCACCTTTTTCATGTCACATCTGTAATTACTTCAATTAGTTATGAGGAGGAGTTATAGGATAAAAGACACCAAAAAGTCAAAAGACGCTATAAGTTGTTACAGTGATTTGTGAGTAACGCCAATTTAAAATGAAGGCCTGCACTTTGTCCCATCCTTACGTTACAACGCAGCATGATGTCCTCGGGCTTTGAAACGTAAATAATTTGACCGCTCCTATGGTAACACCTCCCATGTAAACATCCGCAGTGCCATCAGCCCATCAATGATATGAACTTTGTTTAGGGGTAAAGTTAGAGCAGAGAGAGGGGACCTACTCAAAGAGGCGAAACTTTGGAGAGCCCTTTCATGTCACGGAGAAGTGATGAACTTCTGTTGTAGTTTATTGCTGGTGTGATTTTGTTTAAAAAGCATCCCTCTGGCTCTTTGAAGTGAGAACAGGTCTGTTTTTCCTCTGCAGTGGTGTCACTGTGTCACTGCTTGTCTGTTTTTTGTCTCTGATTGGATCAGATGAAATCCATGTCCAATGTCCAAACTGGTCAGGGACAACGAAAGCTGCTTCCATCTCAGAGAAAAGAGTTTCCAATTGTAATTCTGTTTTACAGCTGTTTTAAACAAATCTGGAGATTTGTGCTACATTGAATTGCATGAGCAGAATTACAAAGTGCGATTGGTTTAACTTTCTACACTTACTGTACAGTATAGTTTGGACAAAGGATGAACAGTTCAAAATTTTAAGAAATATATATCACTGCTTTTATGCCAATTAGATTGAAGGCTGATCTGGTCTCGTGACTGTGAAGTAAATATGAAGCTAGAGACAGTCTCTAATTAGCTTAGCATAGAGACTGGAAACAGAAGGCAGGGGCTGGCCCAGCCCACAAGTGGATATGTTATATTTTATTTCTGTTATCCTAAATAAAACAGCGGAAATGAATTGGGGCCCCTGATTTGGGACACAGCTTGGAAGCTGCATTTCAATACCTGTTGCATCTTAGTTGTGCAACCAAGTTGTCCAATTTCAAAGGAAACTTCAAATGTGGCCTTCTTATCCTGGATTCCACCTATCCCATGATCCATTGCATACTGGCAATGAATATAACATGACAACAAACAGTGAATCTGAAGATTGCACTTTTAAATGTAGGTATAGAGTTTCAGCTCAAGAGCAAGAGCCTTAAACCATTTTGCAGAGGAAAAATAAACAGGGGGTAAACCAAAGCAACTTTTCTGGAGGTCCATACCATCTAATTTTGGTTCTTCTTTCGCGATCAATGACAACTATGACAGTCCACGCCTTTGTGTTCACCATAAACACAGTGATAGTCACATAGCCCTCCTTGAAACGGAGAGGTGTTATAAATATAACATGGTAGTTATTGATTATTAGTGGTGCTGTCTACACAGAACCAGGCCACCTGGTTTCCCCTGTCTTCAGTTTCTACACTGCACTAAGCTAACTAGGAGCAGGCTATAGCTTCGTTTTTATTGTCCTCTGTGTAAAAGTCTTTTCATCTAACTCAAGAAATGTGTATATATCATGGTCCTGTTGTTCTACTGTTTTACAGTAGAATTACAGTAGGCTAGTAAATGAATGGTCCCTAGAAGATTGATGTCCTGACTGACCAGACCATAATCGTAGTATCTTTCCTCACATTTTACTCATTTTGTCATGCATGCCTTCATGCGGCTGAAGCCAGGCCTTCATTATGCCTTAACAGTCTATTCCGGTCAAACTGAGTCCCACACGTAGAATTGTTCTCCTGAAAGCTGTCTGTGCCTTTATAATAGCTAGTTGAAACGGAGGAATGTTTCATTTTGCTCCAAAGCATTATTTTTACTGATTCATGTGTTGTTGTTTTTTTTTATGGTGTTATTTCAGCTCAGAGTGGGTTTAAAAATAGTGACAAAGTGCTATTCCCAAGCATTTATGTACCTAACATATAACATTTTTTATTGCTTGAATGTAATTTTGTGGTCAGAAAGAAGAAGGAAGACAAAAAGAGACACATTTTTTGATTTCCTTCCAATAAATGTTTGGAATTGTAATAACCTCTGAGACAGACAGCCTGTCACTGTCTCATGTGGCTACAGGATCCAGGCTGCTCTCTCCCTCTGTGGTATGCGTGTCCAAGGGCTTGTTACTCTTTGAGGTCTTGGTTTGTTTAATGAAGTGGTAATCTGTCTACACAGAGGATCACCCTCAAATCTTAAGTTCACTATGTCAAGCTGCTGTGCTTATAAACTTCTAAGTGTCTCTAATAAAATGGTTCTTACCCCCACCCCACACCCCCCTCCAACACACACGCTTAAGAATGGTATGTTGGACATAATGATGTATTTCAGCGGCGTCAACCACTATTTCTACTCCGAGATGCTGCCATCTGTGGGTTTGTATATGTTCGTTGCTGACATTGAAACCTGTGTTTGTGGCTCTCCCGCACTGAGGGGCCAAATGCAAATTGTATCCAAGTGGGCGGCTGGCAAGGAAGTCCACGCTGTCCAAAAGGAGAGTGTGTTCTGCCTGACTTGGGTCTTTTTGTGCAGCCATTTTTCAAGGGTGCTGAGGACTTTCCAGCTGTGGCACTGCAGTTTGCCCCAGGACCGTCAGAAAAACATCAACATTCGAGTTGCTGAGAGGGGGACTGAAAACACGATCCACTCGGCGGTGTGTTTGAAATGTTAACTAAAGAAAACAAGCTGGCTAATGGTTTTGTATTTATATATTTTCTTTGGAAGCTTTGAAGTCAGAACCTGCATTGCATGTCAGCCCCAGGCAACTCTAGAAAGCAGCCTAACTGCGAATGTAAAGACACCCAAAAAAACCCCCAAAAAAACAGAAAAACTTGATTTTGACTCTAACTCTGAGGATATAGATTTCAGTAGAACTTTTTCCTTAATTTCTGTGTTTAAAGAAGAAGCTTTAAAAAAAAAAGCCTTTTCTGACAATCACACTCATTTGTTACATTTTATTCATACAGCTTTTAATGCAATAGTTAAATCTTCATTGAGGGACTTTTCACATATTTGTTGACGGTGAGAATTCAATGAACATGTTCCCAAATCAAGAATAGAAAAGGTTTGTTCACTATGAAAAATGCAATCACTATGATCGAGAGTCAGGCCCAATTAGAGATGTATTGAAATAGGATGTGAGATTACAGGTACCACTTTGTAAGCATGTAGCTGGATCATATCACAGTTTTTGTCCAAACTCAGTCATGTTATCGTCCTTCTATCTGCATTCTACCTTTTATCCAGAGAAGGGAAGTGGTGGCAGAAGGTGAAGCAACATAGCCCTGATCTCCCTCTCCTCAGTGACACTTTCCACTTCCTTTTGGTGTTCCCAGACTAGATGAGATGTGTGGTGTCTCCAACATCGTCTGGGCCTTCTACCAGTTGGATATGTATGGAAAACCTTCAGTGAGACACTGCCAGGAGTCGACATGATCACATACTTAGACTACCTCAACCCCCCTGTGAGCTTCCTCTATCTATGAGCTCCTTGTCCTGTCTGAGGATTTCTGTCACCTACAGTTAATTAACAAGTCCATTACAATCGTGTTTTTTTTTGTCGTCTCAGTTTAAACAAACTTTACACATTATTGTTCTTCTTCTTCTCACATCAAGATTTAGCACATTTAAATTAATGACTTACTCATTTATTAGTGAGTTTGGAAGTACTTTAGTATGATGTGTATTGGTTTTTTTGGCTATTGGTCTATTGCAAACCAAATTGTACCTCTGGGACCCATAAAGAGTTTCAATCTAATCTTTCTGAGGAAATAGTTCCTATGGAAGAGTTATTACAGTCAATCATCCAGTGTAATAGAGAACCCTGAATTAATGTAGAAAAGTATTGGCTAATTAAATGTAGACCGATACTTTATCGATCCTTTCACAGGAAATTACTAATTTATCCACACTACTTTCACCACCACTAAGGTGGAGGCAAGTCTAAATTCTGCACATTTAAAAAAACTGAAACAACAAACTCTCTGTGGCTGAATACCACAAGAGTAACATGAGAAAATGTGTTTTTTAAGCCACACTTAATGTTCTAAAGAAGATTCAGTCCAGCCTGCTTGACTTGTGTGTGTGTCTGTGTATGTGCATGTGTTAGCATGGTTGTGTGGGCTGGGGGGTTTATTACTGCTTCTTGCTGGTTGCGGTGCAGTCCTGTCTGTTCTGTGGGACATCTGTGGGTTGCGTGATGAGCTTTGTGGAACGGTGCTCTGTTAGTGGAGTTAAACAGGCACAGTCACGAGCTCTACCAGACGCCATGGGCACAAGTGGCCTTGTCTCTTTGAGGCTTCGTACGCACGCACGCATGCTGACTTGCTGCAACGTAAAAACACAAAATCCCACTCATACGCAAACATAAAGCCATACCATAGATGGATTTCTGTATGGTTTTTTTAGTGCAATTGAAAATGCCTCAATGGAGGGTCTTTAGCATTGATGTTACCCCAGTCCTGCTGAAACAGGCCAAGTCTCAGACAGCTGTGAAGGAGTTGTCCTGCAGCTGCCAGTATTTTTGTTATTTATTGGCCTACCAGAGCATGTTTGATACATCCAAACTTCACCATCACCCACCATCCATTTATCAGTTTTGTGTACGGCCAGCACTGTTTTTGAAAGCCTTTACGCAGCAGCCAAAATCCCAGTTTTATTCCTGAAGTGCGGCTATCCAAAGTTTTAATAGCTGCCTTTTTTATGGTTATTGATTTATTTTATTTGAGTAGGGACTGGGTGTCTGTGTGTGTCAGCGTTTTATCTCCCTCTTGCCCATTTGTCAAAAAGTGAGCCATAAACCTCCGTGAAGGTTGAGAACAGAACATCCATTACAACTACCATCTGTGTTCAAAGGGATGCAAAATCCCACATAAGATGTGTAATTTGGTAGGAGATGAAGTGATATTGGCTGGTAAATGTTGTGTGTCCGAGCAGTCACTGCTCATTTCTGCCTTATTCTATATCTGAAAGGCTGCGTTTCCCCCTTCGAATGTCAGACCCTGATAGATTTTAAATGATTTTAAGGGCAGAGGAGGATAATGAAGACCAGAGTGTAAATGGGCCAGAGTGATGTAAAAAAAAAAAAAAAAAGAGGAAAAAACTTAGGGAGATCAAACAGCCAGTCTATTGACTTTGATGTTTGTCTTTTTCGTTCTGAGTCTCTGTGGTCTCAGACATTTTATTAGTCTTCCACCAAGACACTTTATCTCCTCTTCCTGCCACCTATTTTCACACTAAATTTTTATGCTTTACTGGAAGAAAATAGCACATCTTCCTGCATGTTTCCCTGAACACAGAGCTGCCAAATGTGCACATGGTAGTCTAACATTTATCTCCAGGATGTGTACTGTCCAATCACAAAGAACAGGATCAGAATTTGACTGACTTAACCATCATCTGGTTAGTTTGTTCTCATTTTTTTTAGCTGTGTCGTCCAGCTGAAGTCACCTGGATATACGTCAGCGGTGTGCGAAATGAAAACACAAAGTGCACATAATGTGTTGCACACCCTCAAAAGGATGCTCCTTGTCCTGTTGTTGGACTTCGTGTTCACTCTGATATTTGGAGTAAGCTGTCAGAGCCACACACACTGAGGTGCCAGCATGGGAGGCCCGGCTGGCTTGGCAGGCAGGCAGGCGAGCAGAGTCCATCAGAGCAGTCCGCCTTTTATGAGCCTTTTACATGAAAGCGCGGGAAATAACGACAAGCGTTTGATCATCGGAGACCAAGCTGATTTACTGCCGAAACCAACACCTCAGCTTAGACCTGGCAGAGCATCCATTCTGCCTGCTTGAGAGAAAGACGTGAGTGAAATGCGGCCCCCAATGCACCTCTTTTATTTTCCCGCGGTTTACTACGATAGCTTGGGGTGGAGGTTTTGGTGCCAGGCTTTTCTGGTCCTGTCCAACCACAAGGCCTCCCGCTTTACCTTTATTGAAGTATGAGCTAATTCAAAGGAAATCTTTAACATGTATCAGACATCCACGTACAACAGAAAGGAATTAACAGCATACTTGTCGAACAAAATGTAAACGTCTGTTTTTCATTTATGGGCGTTATGTCATGGGATTGCGCTCCACTTTTGAGGTTGTTGTACCTGATTGCGGCGGGATCAATTCCCACATGTTTGTGATGATTAAGTAGGTGATGAATGATTTTGTTATTTCTGTTGGCAGCTAGCAGCTCGGAGCTGTTTTTTAAGAACCACCTGCGTAATTTTCAGCAAAAGTTGTTGGTATAGCATTTAAATAATTTGTCAATATCAGCTCATAGCTTCTCCCCTGAGCCCGGTCTGACATTGATCGGTGATGGCTGGGTTAAAAGCGCAAACAATCGAATGGCTTTGTCATCGTATTTGGTTCATGGTTGTCATTTGTTTAATGAATTTGTGGCATATTCTCAAATGGAAATCTGGAATTTATAATTGATCATGTAATGGTGGGTCAATAGTTTGATATCGTGACTGGGCTTTTGCCCTCTGGTGTTTGTTCAAATGATAGGCCTTTGATGAGTGAATGCCTGACAGAGATGAAGACAGACGAGAAAAGACAGAGGGCCACTAGAAACCACAGTATTCAATGGCATGCTTTAGAAGAGACAAAACATTGAACAAAAGGGGAAAAAAAAATAGGATAAAGGATGTAGTTGCTTCAAAGGTCTTACTGTAAGTGTAATTTTAAAAAGGGCTGGGTTGCCCCCATTCTATAATTAAGTTCTTCACATTGGGTTTGTCTGGAATTAAAAGGGCCATTGCCACTTTTCAACATGGATGTTTTTATATGTCTATGTTTGTCTGTGGTGAGGGATGAAAGGGAGATGCCTTCCCCTGTCTCCTGAAAAGACTTTACACCAGTGGAAAGTAGACAAGGAAGAGACTGCAGCGTCTGAACTTGTGTCTCGTGCCTTCCCCGTCTGTCAACCATTCAACAGAGGTGGTTTCATTTTTATTGTATGCTCGACACTATGATGCTTTTGTTTTGTGTCCATAAACTGTGCCCAGATGGCTCTGGATGTTCCCAACAGTGAGGACAACGTCAGAAGAGTCTGCTTGTGCGAAGTCTTCCTGTCTTCTCGCCATTTTTGTGGAGAGAGATGAATGCTTCATTTACTTTGTTAACATCTAAACATACCAGGTTAAATCAAGTTTGTTTTGTCACTTGGAACTAATTTCATCTATTACACTTTTTTAGGCGTTGACATTGACCTTATCCATTTTAGTCTGATTAATTCTCTACTGCGATCATCTTTGAGTTGTTACACGTGCTTCATACTCTTCAAAGCTCATCTTCAGTTTGACAACAGTGCAGTGCCCTTTGCTCCGGAGGAAACCGGAATGACAATCTTTTTCAAGTATCGTACAAAGTGAAAATCTGATGACAGTAGTTGAGACTAGTGGACTGTAAAGCATTATCTGTGGTTCCGTGGTTTCTTCCTCAAAGTACAGCTCCAGGGCAGCTCTCAGAGTTCAATCACAGCCCCTGCTCTGCTTCCAAGACTACTCTTGAAATGACAATGATACACTGACGTCAGGCGCGGGTGTAAAAAAAAATGTAAAAAAAAAAAAAAAAAAAAGAAAGAAAAGAAAAGAAAGAAAGAAAAACAAAGCAGAAATAATAATGATACAGTGAGATGGGGCTGACTGATTTTCCTGGAACCACTGATTCTTTGGAGCCAATGAATTAAGCCTTCCTTGCTTTTATAAGTTGTTTTTTTTTTTTTTTTTGCTCCAGACATTATGTCTTCTTGATGAAGGATAGTCTGCAGCACTCTTCAAAGGCACTTAAGATGTATAATTAATAACAGAAATCAGTAATTTTGAATTACAGCAGGGGACACCAAGGTCTCTTTGAACCCATCAAATCTCTATGGATGACTCATGGTCCTTTAATTAGCCAGGATTGAAGAAATTGGGTGGGGTCTGCCTACCCTATATCCCCCACCTACCACAGCCACCTCCACCCGCCACTCTGGACAAAGAAGAAAAGGAAAGTTTTTCTTGATACACAGACATCTTTCTTTATCTGACCGTAACCCCTGACAGTCATGATTTTACCCAAGGTGGGAGACATCTCCTCAATCAAACAACCATATTGGTCAGCATGTGATAAAGAACATCCCTCTCTGGCACCCTGTATGAGTCTGCCAATCAGAGGTCTGAGATGAACCGCAACAGTTTGTAAACTTCATGTAGAGCACATATTCCTCGAACTCTCTCCCTTTTGGTTTGTATCTCAGGCAGCACTGTGCAGCCTTCACATGCTTGTCTAAGCTCTGCCAGCTTTGTTTACGGCTCTCCTTTCCAGCCATAACAGTCAGAGGTCTGTCAGAGAGACAAGAGCTAAATATAGTCCGGGCCTGTCATTATCAGGATCATTTGAGAGTAAAGCTCCTGTTTACTTGCATCTACTTGTTCCCATTATGTGATTAGCCAGCAACCCAAACAACGACCTATAGCATAGATAGTTTGTGGGAGCATGACCTTACTATAACGCAGATTTAAATCTCTCTGATGAGTTGTGTTGGACCAGCGAGCAGGACCTTGCAGAGAAAAGTATTTGGTCTGTCTCTGAAATCCTTCTATCACTCAATACAACCAATATATGAGCGCATGATTGAGAAGAAATGGACCACTGTCTTCAGACGTGTTGGGGGAAAAAAACCATTTCGTCTCTCTTGTCTCTGTCTTGGCCATGCCATGGAGGTCTTGGTGAAACACAGAGCATGTGTCCAGTCTCATGTTTCTCTGTACTCTGTGTGGGTGGTCCCATAGGGGGCCATTTGATTATTCTGGGATAATCTTTTGATTACAATTCAATATGGTCCTCTTGAGAGAGCGCCAATGGAATTTCCTTTTTCTCTCCTGTGTAAATGTGAATGAACTGATTACATGAGCAAAAGCAAACACCTCCTCTCTCCTACATTGACACCAAGATGAGTTCACAACATTCTTTTTATTAATAGTTTGGGGGTTTTTTTGTTTGTTTGTTTGTTTCATGGCTTCTCTGGATCAATTCCAAAATTCGATGTTTTAAAACACTGTAGATTTCTAGGAGCATAAATATGAAAATAAGTCAATGGTGAGGGGCCAAGTAGGCACACACGTATACTTTTCTCTTTCAACACTTCTTTTTGTTTGACACGGGGGCTGGGGGTTGAGGATTTGAAGATTAGGTGATTTACAGAAACACAATTTATGACATACCACAATATACACACGTGTTTGGTCTGGATGAAACGATTGTCTGCCAAGGAAATCCAAAGAAATTCATGTTGTGCATTTGTTTCAATTTTGTTCTACTTCAGCTAAGTCTTTGCACCCGTCATCAATAACAAAGATGATTTTAACATCTTAGAGTGCGTCCTGTAGGATTACATAGATGTATATGTACTGTCCTATATGTTTTTCTTGATGCAGCAGCAGTAAACAGGTGCACCTGTCCATGCAAAGTCCAACAAGAATTTAGTTTTTACTGGGCCCTTTATGATAAGGGCACAGTTCCTGAGGGGTGTTACATGTTAAAAGTATCTGCATGCCCCCTGGTTTCCAAACCATTTTCATCCTTTTCTCCACCCTGTTCACTGTCCCTTCTGCTTTCTGTGCCCATAAAGGGACAATGGATTGGCCGCCCCCATTTCCTTGTGACCTCATCTGTGTTTGATTTTTGCCTACTTGAAATTGGCCATGGGCTTAGCATTGAGAGTCCTTTGATCAGTCCTGCCAGGAATTGGACTTGTTTATCTTGTTTATCTGATGATGGCCCCTTAATTGGGGGGCATACATTTGGCAGGGGCATGCCTTGATGTGGGCCCTCATAGCTGCAGGACACAGAAAGAAGAGAGGTCCAGAGCTCTATAATGGTCGGAGGTGAAGGAAAGACGATTGCAGATGTGGCTTGAGAGCCTCTGCACCTTGTCTCTCTCAGACTCTTTCCTCTAACACTTATCTGACCCCATACAGCTGGCCCCTTATCATCATCATCATCATCATCATCAAAAAGCAGATATCCAGCATCCATTCACAAAGCAACTCCTCCTCTTCCTGAGATTGATAGTTATTAATTCACATGTTGACAGCCTTCTAGGCAGCCTCTAGGTGCAGGAAATGGCACATAACCAACAGGCTTCTCAAATGAGATGTTGCCCCTTTCCCCTATCCACTCACTTGTTGATGGAGATGTGAGGAAATGCTGTGGGTAGACAGCCAGGCCCCATCCCATCCCATTGCTTGCCTGGTTCAACCTCAGCCTCCTGAAATGAAAACTTTCCTGTCCTGCACCACAGCTGGACTCCAGGGACCCCGCAGAGAGCCTGTTTATTTGTGCAACAATGTAATCAGGGGGTCTGTCGTTACGAGACCTAGCATTTGCACCTTGTCTGTCTCTCTACATGTTCCGTCTTTTCTTCAATTCGCAATCGCTCCCTTCCCCTCCTTTACCATCTCTCTCTCACCACCCTCAGTCCACTTTTTTCTTTGAGCCTCATCATTACCCAAACCAAAATCCTTTCACTGACCCTTGTTAACCTTAGGATTTGTTTGATGTGGTCCTGGCAAGGAGAGATGAAGTAAAGTTGAAAGTTTATTGTTAACAGGGGAAATTTCCATGATTAGTTTTAGAAATAAAAGCTTGCAGCATCCTGTGTTTGCATGTTTGTGTGTGTGTGTGTGTGTGTTTGTTTAACTTTGTGTGAGAGAGAGACAGCAGGTTGGTGGACACATGCACACTCTCCTGTACCTATCAAAGGGAAAGAGTGTGTCAGTGCAGTAACATGCTAATAATTTGGTCTGTTATGTTGTGGTTTAAATCATGAGATTCCTTCAGTTAAAAGCCAAGCGTAAGTAAATAAGCTCACACATGTGGCCACAATATTGCTGTTCTTCTGTCCAGAGCAGTTCTCTCTGTGGGAAAAGGGGGTGTGATCCATCCTCTTCATTCAGTGTTTCCGACTGATACATGACAGAACCCACGAGAGCCTCAAGGTTTTGTCCAAATATGCTGAATTATTTAGCTTACCAAATGACAAAGAAACATCTCTGTTTATCGAATCACATCTGCTTTATGCAAGGTAACGTATTTTCTAACCACTTTTACTGCATTTTTCCATAGTACATCTAAAAGTAATGTGTCCTCCTGTGCCTGTTTGATATCAAGTTTACGTGTTTTCGAGAGTACATTGTAGGTTAAAAATACTACTACTGCTTTATTACTTTGAATCAAAGTCTGCAGCTCATCCTGCTTTCTTACTCAGAATGAGTTCCAGGTCCTTTGTAACTCTATGGTGTTTCTTATTTCCGTGTTTGTCGCAGGAGACAGACAGGCGGGATAGTTTGGGCTGGTCTGCCTTCTGAACAACAGCATCTCCAGTCTGCGCCGCTGTGCACAGAAGAAGCATCATGTTTTTCAACTGGTGGTTTTCTCAAGCCACAATGTTTGATGTGGGCTTCCCTTAATCACACAACATGCTCTCTAAACATGAACTACATTCATCTTCGCTCCACAGCTTCTGGACCCCCCCCTCGCTGCCAGTCTGCTGCTGCTTTTGTTGAGTTACTGTGCAGCAGAATAGTGAGACAAGAGGAAGACAGTGGCCTTGATCTCAATTAAGTGATTTTGATCCAGCCAATCCAGCAATTAGGCTACTGAGGGAAGAGTGAACCTCTAATCCTGGATGGGACACATGTGTTCTTTGTAGTCCTCCCTCCTCTGTCCACATCACTATCTGATGGGACACAGAGTGAGTATTAAACCAGTGCCTCAGATGGAAGCCTACCATTAAGATGGAGATGCTGTGCTCTTTGAGGCTGAGGACTTTTAATTATAGGCTATGGGCCCGATGCAGTTGTGTTTCCTCCATCTTGCTGAATAGAGGGTTTACTCAGTGCTGGCTGGGGACCCGGTGCCAGCCCCTGGCGTCAGCGTGTCACTCGCTGGAACGTTGTGGGTATGATACAAGTCGTGCCGCCACATCGAGTGTGACTCTCCAGGAGTTCCATATGGAAGCAGAGATGAAAGGCTTTTATCTCTCCTTACCCCCTCCTTCCCACCGTCCCCATCCCCTTGGTGCTCTGACTGTCAGGGCAGTAGGTGGAGGTTAGAACTAGAATAACTAAACTGGTTGTTAACATATCAGCCCTTGTTGAACCTTCAAGGGCATCCAGTGAGATCAAAGCAAAGCATTCAGTCCGAAAGCATGACATTGTCTCGCACAGCAATCCATCTACCCTCCAATTCAGCTGTCACTGAATGAGGAAGTGGTCTTGAACGGCGATGGAAGGCCTTTCACTGTCCCCTAATGGGCTTTGATGATCACGCACAAAGAAAGTGTCATAATGGTCTCATACAAAGTCTAATGTGGTTTTTTCATTTGTTTATTGTTGCCATTAGGTGCAGAATGTCCCATCCCATACCTTTGTGTATTCAGTAAATGATGATGAATGTCTGACAAACGACTGCTACTGAGCAAGTTAGGCTTTCTTTCTTTCTTTCCCTGTTTCTTTATTTCCTCCTGTACATAGTAGCTCTTTTTTGGTCCCTCTCCGGGGTGCTGATGTGAATATCTCCCCTCTGGGACTTCTTTATTTTTCAGTTTTGTTTTGTTTTTCAGGCACTCTACATTTACACCCAGCAGCCCTTTGATGTTGTTGCCTGGGTGCTGGTGGACAAAGGAGCCTCCATCAGCTGGACTTAAGGATGGTGGGTGGGGGGTTGTGGGGTGGGTGGGGGAGAAAGGGATGAATAAAGAATCAAAGTAACTGGAATGGGGCTTGGAGGCGGAGGACTCCATGTGAAACTGTGACCCATGTACCCCTCTTAAATATGGGCCAGGATTTCACAGTTGTGATTGTTTTTTCCTTTTCTGGGTCTGTTCCCCTTTGTCTTACATGTCATTGTCTGCATATGTCTATTTGTGTCCATACTTGTTCACGCTTTTGTTAGTACTTTATGCTCTCGGTCTTTACGTTGACCATGAGAGCTAAACAGCCCATATTTTTCTCTTTGCAGTCAGTTGATGTGAAAGACCACCGTCTGCTGCTGGGCATTTTAAAAGCTTCTCCTGTGTGTGTTCATCACTACTCCTTGTTTTTTTTTTTTCTCCTTGTGTCAAAATGCCACATGGCTCTGTGGCACTTTGGTTACAGCCTTTTCCTTGCTTTCTGCCCACCAAGTCATGCACAGCAAGGGCAACTGATGCCACCGCAAACCCTCAGACCCCCACAGTGGGGGAGAGACAGTCGCTGCTCCCTCAGCCCATCAAATCCCCACAGGACTACTCTGGTCCACTGGAGGTGAATTCAGGGAGCAGCCTTTGGTGGTGCCGACACAGCAGCCCTCTTTCACAGAGGGCCTCATTAAACCTGACAACATCCCCTCAGCCCTGGTTTTATTGTTCAGCCAGCTTAATGCTAAATGGCAATTAAAGGCATCACCAAGGTGCAGGTATTAATGCCTCTGAGGAACACAAAGGCTTTTTGGGATAAAAATGAAAGCTAAACAGTAAATTACTGTTTTCTTTGCCTTTGGAGGAAAGAGACTCTGGATAAGTACGGTCACTCAGCTTGACCTTTATTTAGGATTTAAATGTTCTGTAAAAATACAGAATTAAAGGGACTTATAATTTCCCTGTAACATGATAATGTGAAAACACTGAGAGGAGACGCTCACTGTGATGAACCTCCAGGGAATTATCACCCGGACCTACAGCTCCCTTCAGCTTTACAGTGCTCTATAGCAACTTCAAACTCCTTGCAGAGATTGTAACCTTGTGCCTCCCTAACGTGTACTGTTCCAGTCATTTTAGCTCAAGACTAAGAAGTTTTAGGAATTGTTTGTTTGTGGTTCTGCAAACGCTTTCATTGAAAGATCACCTAGAACAAAGAGCTTCACATGCTGGACCTCTACATTTATGTCTCGGACAGTTTTGTTATTTGCAAGGTGGAAAATTCAGGTAATGCGGTCAATCAACACAGTTTTGTTTCCAGATTGTTTTCCACTATAATCAGCAGATCAAAGTGTCTTCCTGTGTCACTTGTTTAACTCACTCTACATATACACTCATCAGTCTGTTTAGTCCCATACCAGCCAAACCCACTCATCTATGGATTAGCTGTGGACATACATCTTCACTTTTTATTTATATGCTTGTGTGTAGTCCCGAAACAAGCAAAAGGTATAGAGCATGGGCGCCACATGCCAGAAGGGCTATGCTGTGTAAACCACCATCAGGATGGCAAATGGATCCAGTTGGGAATGGTCATAGCACAGATGAATAAAAACTGTGTAAACAGTCTGTGAACCATCAATATGTGCTCCAGTGAGGTGGAGGGATGCAAGTGTAACATCTGTCTCACCAGCTCCACTGGAGAGTGATTAGGCCATATTTATAGGCTGCACGGGAAACAGACCTGAAGCTTATCTTATTTTGAACAGGTTTAACACAGCTGCTATGAGAGGACAGTAAATGATTTCAAGGCAAGACAAGCCTCTGGTTGCCTGTGCAGTGCTTGGTAGCAGTATATTGCGTTGTCAAAATGTACTCCTTTGTGAATCCTGTCCAACAGATTTTATCGCCAGTTTTTGATTCAGAGAATGTGCAGAAACTGAAGAGTTGACTTGCTGACTCTCTCCTGACTTCAAACACACTGTGAAATAACAAAAGGAAGTCTGGCAATCAAACATGGCTATGTTTGTCTATTGCTATCATTACCACATTTTGAGGTTTTTCCATTTCAAAAATCATGTCTCTAGCCATATAAGATAGACTTAAGTAGTTTACTCAGCTGCAGATGAACAAGCACTGCTTCCCCTCTCAGCATCAGAGATGCTGTGAAGAATAAAATCATCCTGATGGCTGTGTTTTTACATTGTTGCAGAGCATCTGACCTTCCTTTTTCATATTGTGACAATATTTCTTCAACTGGGAAAGATGAAGGAAGGAGATAGGCCTGCCGTCAGCAACTACAAGGTTTCATAACCTCAGAAGTACTGTGCGTGTCACGGCCTGTCCTGTCTGTGCTCTCTCCACCTGCGTCACCAATGAAGTGAATACATTTGCATCCCACAGATGATTGAGCAAAGGCATTCTTTCTGGCGAACTTTGCTCAGTGGTTTCTTTTGTAGTTCATACATTTCATTTCATCACTCTGACGCATTTATCAAAATGCTTTCTCCTTTGGAAAGGTCTTCATCTAGCCCAGCAAATAGAAACCAGCAGCTCACTTTACAGACCTTAATCAAAAACACGTTTCAGTAGAACTGACACTCCTACTGCTGCTACACATTTCAACTCAGTCTTTATTGAATGTTTAGGTGTCAAATGGGAGTGGATAGCAGATTATACTGTAATCATGATTATAATTATAATGATAATATTATTGTGTAGTTAGGTTTGACACAAAGACATTTAAAATCTGGTTCACCTCACATCCTGTTGTTACGACTGAAATTACACACTAAATGACTTGTTTTCTTTGTAAATTTTAGACCAAGTTCTTCCGTCAGGCAGCAATTGTAAGTCAACAAAGTCCTCACTCCCACACACCTCCACAGCTCAGTGATCTGGGTTCCTGTACCAGGGGTGGTAGATCCTTGGTACTATTAGTTACCAGGATCAGTGCTTGATGGGGGGAAATGGGAGAGGACTGGGGGACACCTGGCCTTTTCTCTTTGGGCGCTCAGACATGTCATGGCTGTGCCTCTTGACAGAATGAGGATGCAGGATATTGCCCTCCCATTCATGTGTGTCCTGAGCGCTCTTTAGTCCATGTGGTGTATCAATGCAACATCCAGCAGCACCACCAGGGTATCTGGTTGCAGTAGATGGTCTTCCTTCCACCCTTAAAAAAAAAAAAAGCAAATTAGGCAGCTTAATGCCTGACCAGGAATGAATCAAGAGCATGACAATAAACAAGAAACACTGTTGACACATATGACAATTTCCCTCTTTTACTGGACTTTTACCTTTAGATAGAGAGTCATAGAAAAGAACATGAGAACACATGAGAGAGAAGAGATTAATTTCTTAGCCAAGATTGCCTTAGTGAGCCTCTGCACAGTAAGTCAAATTTAAAGGAGTCTCTGTTTTCTTTGTTTGCTACATCTCCCCCAGTCGCTGCCTCAGTGTGTTGTTGCATGTGCTTCAGCGCAGGGTGAGCGATCAGGCCGGTGCTTTGTTATATGCACACAAAAGTTAGTAAGAGTAAGAGTACCAGCAGCTCCTTTGAAGCCATTTTCAAATTTACTGTTGTTTTTCCAGCCGAGCCACTTTTTAAATTACAGCTCCTTGTGAGTGGATCTGCTCTTTTGCTATTTTTGGAGAGAGTTCACATTTTTTCTGGGAACAAGAGATGAAACACTCATAGAGGAAAGTGGTGCAGCGTACCTGCCATCAGAGGTCACAGTTCATTCTGGTCGCCTCGTTTTCTTTATTTGTATTCTTACTTTGAGCAAAAAATTTAACCATGAGATTTAAAGGCTTGATCTGGAGCTCACTGTCCCCAACACAGCATAGACCATGCATCATTCAAGTTCTAGTTGTGTGAAGTGAAACTGTGTGTTAACTCCATCTCTCTCATGGTCCTGTAGGTCAGTGTGTTTCCAGCAGCTCTCCTTAACTTCCAGTGTGATGTCAAAGCAGGCTGGTAAATCGCCTCCTGATTTTTTTTTTTTTATGCTAAAGACACAAAAAGAGCCACAGTTCCTTCTTTCATTTCTCTTTCCTCTAAAAGAGAAATAGAGATACCACACTGGGGAGCACTCCGCTGTGCCTCCCTGCAGTTTCACCTTCTCTGCAGCACAACAGTCCTACATATGTGCAAAAACAGGTGCAACCTTCAAAGGCTGAAGCCAGAGCATCGGTGCAACATAATATATTTTGAAATGAAATATTCACCTCAAAGATCAAATGAATTACTGAGGACAGACTGTGAAATCACAAAGGCCCTGGTTCAGGATTTGGTCGAGGTAAACTGCTAATCTCCAAGACATCTCATTCCAAACCACATAAAACAAGCCTCATGGTGGCACTAGAGTAAAGGTCAGAGGACCACCAAAGTCAGTAGGATTCGCTGTGTGGAAAAACAGCTATTTCATGAACATTAATTTGTTAATTGGTGTCATATTAGAGTCTGGATGAAAGTGGTAAAGCCAAGCAGTGCCTGGGTTTGTCCTCATTTAATGGACTAATATGAGTCCAAGTACAAGTGGAGCGGTCCCAAACCTGTACGAGACAGTGAGGCTATCTCTTTGCTTTGAACCTGTATCACAAAGTATTACCCTTCCACAGCAGGCAGGAAGCTGTTAAGGACAAGGACCAACACTGCATCCTGACCTTTGACCTCAACATACTGACCTTCCTCCAATCTGACATGAGCCCTTGTCTACATGAAAGCTGCCCTGTTGACTTAGCAGTGCTAATTTAGAGTTCCGGTGCCCCTGACGACTGTGAGGACAGACAGTCAACATGCTGGCCTCTGGAGGGAACTGTAGACAGGACTTCTTTGGCCAGATAATAAAAACTAAACTCTTATTGCACTGTCTTCCTTTCGGACTTGACACTATTGACAGATAAACTGCTAATGCTGAAACAAACTCTAACGTCAGCCTGATGTTCTGATCTCCATCATAGGTCTGATATGACATCGAAGTCAGCAAATTGTTTGCCGCTTTAGTCCACAATGTGTCCAGTATGGTGCTATTACAGTGAATATTAGCCCATTGCTGAGGGCTTTACATGACTACAGATGCAGTCCTTTAACAAGGCTAACTCACACTGTGCCACCTGCCACTCGCTAAAGAGATTTCAGTCATTACTTGCTCCTTTTTAAATATCATCAAACGTCGGCCCTTTCATCAGTCCAAGTGTGTGACCTTCAGGTCACAGCCTCTGTAAGCTTGACTGACAGACCTTGTGAGGGTCAGTGCCAGGGTATTTTTATATCACTGATTTTGATGAGACCTAAAAATAGAGTGCCCTGCTGACCTCCAATTCTCCAGTCCAGACCACCCCCCCCACCAACACACACACATCCTATTTGATGTCACCACTACTGAGCAGCGTCTTTATTTTTAGACGTGCCCAAAATTAATTGTATGGTCTTGTTTCATTGAGTTTGTGCGGTGTTATGTAAGGGGATTACTGCGTTGTTATTGCTTGTGCCCTGACTATGTAGGCCACCACACGGAGGAGAGAGGTGGAGATGGAGAGTAGAAGGGACTCGGGGTCGAAGAGGAGGGCAATCTAGTTAAGGTAGTAGTACAGACTCCAGAAATAACCCAGCTGTGGGCCTAATTGTACATCTCTCTTTCTCCTTTTTCCATTTTCAGCTGCATGCCAAGGTCTTTGACCTTGTCATCCACCTCACTGGTTCCGGAAGAATCCTTTCCGCCCCCTGTAGCTACCAAAGCTCCAGCCGATCCCCAGAGCCCAGCAGCAGACCATCTCCACCCTCAGACTAACAGCCTAGCGCCACAACCAGTTAGGAGTGATCCCAGCAGAGCACCCAAGTGGCTCAAACTGCCAGGTATGTTCTAATCATCCCCGGCATGGGCCCTGTGGCTCTTTAACAAAGCTTAGCCTTAGGACCCCAGGCGCCTCATACATGCCCAGGGCCTCCAGAAAACTTGCATGTCACAGGTGTGTATACAGTTGACAGAGATGCTGCATCTGTGTACGTGCATTCTCTTCACACATGTGAGCTCTCTGTTGAAGGCATGTGCCCCACACACTAGTGTTTTGTTTGTGTTTTTTTGACAGTGCTGTAACTGTTTGTAACTTTTCATGAGTGTGCGAGTTGCGTGTGGAGCATCTCAGAGGAATGCACTCACTCTGTGTCCCCTTAAGCATTCCTCCATGGTTAGACAGCTCCATGCCCATGAGGGGGCCACAAGGGCCTCCTGTCTCCTGAGCACTAATGCATCACAGCCCCAGACCAGGCACAACATGCATGCAAGCACATATATGCACAAAAACATCTGAGAACAGATGCACGCCATCGTATATTAATTATATAAGCACTCACAAACATCTGTAATTTAAAGACTGGGTTTGAAATGGAACTTATACAAGATGACACCTGCAGCTTCTTTGTCATTATAATTTTGTGTCATCTTCTGTCTTATAAAATTAAAACTTGACTGTATTTGTCTTTTCCACACTTTAAACTATCTGCTAAATGTTTTATCCAGGCTGGATAAAGTACCAGATCTGACAGTTACAAAGGGCAAAAACTTGCAGCAATAATGATTAAAATGATGTATATGGTACAATAAAATATTTTTATGCACAAATTCTTGGTAAAAGTGAAGGTTTTATGTGCCATACACGGCAATAAACTTTAATGTAGCTCATACACTTCAAATTTTGCCTTCTTGGATGTTGTCAACTGCTGGATGATCTCAGAAGGGCCTGCAGTCAGGGAAATTAATGCATTTTGATCACTTGTCACAGTCGGGGCTCTAGTTTGGGCCTGAGAAGAAAGGAGCTGTGAGATGATAGAAAGTTGGAAAGATGGACAAAGCTGTCATTCTAACAGGAGTTAAAAACACAGACTAGTGAATTAAAGAGTTAGGTCTGACATAATCCTCAGTGGGACTTTAAAGGCTGATGCAGATGATTCCACCCAAGACAAATCACCCTCAACCACAATTATCATGACCGCAGAGCTTTATCAAACGCTCCCTTTTTATTTGTATTAAAAATATATAAGAAGTGGACAGAGGTCGGGTAATCGCAGAATATATAAGTGGACAGTCTTTCAACTTTTTTATTAATATGGTGTGACTTTTTCAGATTTTAACTATTTCTTTGTCTATTTTGGAAATAACTACTTATTCAAACTCCCCAAATAAGTCCAAGCTGTGTCCTCAACATAGCTCAATTGTCCTGATAACAAGAAGTGCTACTAGCCTAATTTAACCCAATTTACAGACAAACAATAAAGGATTCATCCCATTCAGTGACTTGTGCTTCTATAAACTCTGTTCTGGAATTGATGCCTACAATAAGGTAGATTTCTTCAGGCAGCAATACAGCAGCCTTACCCATAGTGTAGCTCTATCCAAAGAGCAGCCAGAAAGCTGGAGACAGATCAGTCTCTGTCTCCTGGGAAAGGCTTCTTACTCCAGAGCTTCTCCAAAGCGTCTGGACGGGCTGTCGACACTCCCTGCCTTTAATGTATGATCAAGAAAAGCTTTAACTCATTACTCTCTTCAACGCCCCTCCCTATTCTTGTCCTAACTACTTTCGTATGTTTAATAATACTGCCTTCAGATGTAATTTGTTCCACTAAGATGCATAAGGAGAAAAGTTGTACAGTAGTGCACTACTTTGCCAGTGTGGAGACCTTCCATAACTCATATTGTGGGAAAGAAAAAAGAAAACTGGCAAAATCCAAGAGAATTATAATTTTTTATTTTTCATTTTATCTGCAAGGATTAACAGTGGGAGACGATCCAGATCTAGTAAATCTCAAATCCCTTGGAAATCGTTAGTTGGGTAAATCATTTGTTGGGTTAAATTATTAACCCAACAAATGATTTTCTTCATTAAAAAGTAGTTCTTAATGGTCCTTAAAGCATCATTCATTTGAAAACTACTCAACCAAACCCCCTGAAGGCCTGCTGTGAAAGTTACTCCTAGGAAACACAAATCCAATCTGGGCCCTACTAAAAAGGTGCTGGGTCAAATTCCAGGTGCTGCGTCCTTGAGCACCTATTCAAGCCTGGGCTCTTGACTTATGCCTAAGTTGCTTCCAGCTGTATTTGAGAAGCATTTGTAAGCATGGTGAGTCATCCGAGAGCCACACAAATAAATTGTGTGAGATGTTGTACAGCTATGCTGACTCATAGTGAAGACACGTTGGTCAAATACACCACTGGTGGAAAACCATCAGAGGCACTTGGGTTAGAAAACCCCGCATTACCCTCTCCCTTGCAGTCCCAACTTCCTCCCTCTGCTGTGA
Organism: Remorina albescens; assembly: GCA_034769265.1. Taxonomy (NCBI): domain Eukaryota; kingdom Metazoa; phylum Chordata; class Actinopteri; order Carangiformes; family Echeneidae; genus Remorina; species Remorina albescens. The sequence continues at coordinate 9,251,939 of CM068493.1, forward strand.
TGAAAGGAGAGAAAGCACCTCTACTACTTGCCTCTTTTGTTTATTTACCTTCAGAATTACACCCTGCTCTTCTTGGACCATGTTCCAATGTGTTTTGTTATGTTTCCTTTTAAACAGAATATCTATGCGTGTGGTCTCTTGCCATGTTTGGCTAAAGCACGCACACTCCCATTCAACTTTCCCCCTGTGCCAGAGGTTCCTTTTTGCCCTTCCCCCCACCTCTAACTAAACATCGCAGGACAGCAAAAGGGAACTTCAAAGTGGCCAGAGGGGGTACTCCTTTTTTCCTGGCACTTGTCATCATCTAAGGGACTGGCTGCTCCCCTTATTACTCTAATTGCTTCCAACTGCTCCAGGAGGCTTTGATGAAGGGCGCCATGGAGCATGCTGGAAGCACCTGTTGTTGCATAGAGGAGCACAGGTGGGTCTTATTCATGGTACCATGGAGGCATGTGGACGTTGCTGCCGCTGCTGCCTTCCACTTGAAAAGAATCACACAACCCAAATTAATATGGGACACAGTAATTCCAGTGTAATCTCAGATTTGAGTGACTATGAAATTGTTGTTACACAGAAACATTAAACACCACTTAAAACAAACATATAGCTGCAGGAACTGAAGTTGAGATTTGCGAAGGCACATGCAGGCAGCACTCTGGCTCCATCTTGTGGCATCACTGAGCTAGAAGTCCAGCAGCTGAAACGAAAAAGAGATGAAAACCTTGAGATAAATATTAGAAAGGAAATATGCGCAGTTGAAACTATAGTATGCACAGTTGAGTATATTTTCTGTAATTTACTTTTTATGTCCAATCAGCATTTACATAGCAAACAAATTACTAGAAAAAAACTAATTTATTTAAAGCTGCACATGAGGGCAGTAAATCTCATGCTGGGGACAAAATAAAATCTGATAAGAGGACGAAGATGAGCTGGAAGGCAGGTTACATCTCCATACTAGCATCATAGCTTTCCACCTCTGGAGAATTGTTAGCGAGTGAAGAGATAAAGTTTCATGCCGACTTTTCTTAAAACCTACCTTTCCAGCAAAGTTAGTTGGAATAAGCAGTTTGGGTTTTTTTGACTGCAGGTGAACCTGCTATTAAAAGCTGAGTGACACACATTAAGTTAATAATGCGCATTTTTATTTGTAGTGTCCTTTTGAGACACTTTGATCAGTAATTGTGTCTTTTCAAAACTTGTATATCGACTCTCCAGTTCAATCTGTCATCTCAGAACACACTGCAACAACACTGTGTGGGCCATGTCACAGGTCAATGTCTGTGCTCTAAGCAAGTCTTAACCTAGAAACCTAGAATTTGTAATATATCTGTCGCATTCTTGGTTTTTTGAAACCATTCTTAGAGCAGACAGTTAAACTGAGGAGGAGGAATGAGTGACGGGTGGATCTGACCTGCTTTGTGCAGTCCAGTCTATCAACCACAGGGTAGCCCTCCCTAATGCATAACTGCCTCCAGGTCTATTTTCCTCTAAATCCTAAAAAAAAAAAAGGACATCATGTTGTATTGAGGAAGACTTGAAACTAGAAACCAAGACCATAAAGTCATTATGCAAAGTTTACAGCAGTGTTCCTGCCTGGATGTTTACCAGCTAGTTACTGACTACGAGGCTTCAATCTTATTTTAAAATTGATGGCTTTACATTAAGATTGTACGCATCCAGTAGAGTCCAGATTTTACACATTATACCTTTAATACCGAGTCTGTGAAGCCATGTGAGGCCCTGTAGATGTTTTCATGGTTATTTGCGATACAGTAAGCAGGCATAATTCTGTAGAAATCTGCTGATTAGCTGCACAGACGTCGTAAAAATAACTCTGTAAAATCCACATAAGAAAAAACCCACCTCCTCCGTCTGAGCAACACTCATGCCACTGAACACTGGAGCATTGAATAAGACGCTGAAACTATTTTGTGGAGCCTGTTGAGCTACGCACCAGCTGAGGTAGGATCTTTTCAAAGTGCTCAACGTCTACTTGGTCACAGTCCTCAGATTCAGCTTGTTTCTGTGATCTGGCAGCAGCCTCTGAAATGATGTAAACAGATTCAATGAGACATCAAATACTGCAAGTCAGACTCCATTCAACTGTACCAAACAGAACTTCTTACCCTCCACAAATATTTTGAGCATCTCTGCCATGAGCAGCACAGCATCCCCACTTACTATAAGATGAGATAAGACAGTGAGACCTTCTGAGCCACCTGATTTCCAGTAATTAGAGGCTACTTAAATCAGGACAGTGTTTATTCAACTCACATCTGGTTTTTTCCTCCTTGAAAAAACTTGACAAGAGTTTGCTTACTGTGTCCTGTCGGGGGGGAGGGTTAAAAACATTGTAACTAGAAAGTTTTTGTAATCATGAACACAAAACAGTTAGAAAATGGCTCATTTACATTTGGAAATGTGCTTATTTGACTTTCCAGGTAGCGCAACACTGCTTTGACTTCGCCACCACTCTCCGTTCAAAAAAATGTAAAAAATTCTTTGGGCTCTCTTGTTGCAGAGAAAATAACTGATGTTAGTGCAAAAAATGGGACTTTATGAAACAATTCTGAGCCACGCTTTCATTTGGCGTATATGTACTATTAATCGACTGCATAATAATATAACAAGGTTTAGATAAAGAGTGATTCATGTGCTTCCGACGGGGCTGATTTGGATGTTTCGTGGAAGTGAAAAAATGCGATTCCGCCACAGAGTGGAGGGTTTTGGAAAAATAATAAATTTTCACGACAGTATTATAAAAAATAAAAACAATAATTATCAAGATCGATATATTTGCACTTACCTTTTTGAAGCAAATTTCTGCACCCTGTTCCGCCATGTTTTTTTTTCCCAGTGACAGGAACTTGGCGCTCTGCGCAGTGATTGGCTGTTGGTCTCTGACGTCAGTCGCCCAGCCCTCCGTAGACTCTGTTATAAAGGAAGCCAAATTTTTAGGGCAAAGATTATTGCTTGTGTACTTTGCCAATAATGAGGAAAATATCAGACATTCTTTTTATCTGTAACGTGTTGGTTGGGAAATATGGATAATTACAAAAGCAGGTTGCGTTTAAAGCAGTTGTATAGAGGTATGAATCGTGTCATGAAAACGTGTCGAATCTAACAACACCGACAAAAGGACTTGGATGCATTCAGATGATTTACACAGAGGGAATCTTATATCATTTCCATATAAGGGACACATGCTACTTGTAGAATTTATCAAAAATTCTATTTATTAATTATATTTATACAAATCAATTACATTCATTATAAAAAACTTTATATTAAAAAAATAAGAACTTCAGATATAAAAATTATACATTCAGACAGAATATGGTTTTATACGTTACCCAACTGAAAGGGTTCCATTACACACACTACTGTTACAGGTTTTGCTTCATCTTTTGCGCCAGCATTACCAATGACAATGACAACCACCTTGGAATAGATGGACTATAACTGAAATTCTTGTTACTGTTGAGATCACGTTTTGCCAGTTTTGATAATATGATGTGAATGCTGCCCAGCCACTCAGCTAGAAAAGAGAGGGAACATCCATCAATCCATCTTCATCAGCTTATCCAGGGTCAGGTCACAGGAGAGAGGGAACATCTATTATGAAATTACTAACGCAAATACCAATACAATTAGGGAAATTAAAATGGTATAGAGTAATTGCAAATATTATATGTATGGGCAGAGGTGACACAACCTACCTCATCTAATGGGGTCTCTTTGCCACGCCAGTCTCTTCACAAATGGCTTGCAATTGTGTAATAAGGAACTTTTTGTCCTTACCTTCCTGTATATAAAAGAAAGCAAACATATAATCTTATTCAAATCAATAACAATATGCTATAAACTACACATGCTCCTCTCCTTGTTAATTGAAAAATAGGTTAAGTTTGGGGGTGCATTTGGTGCATACACTTCCCACTTGCCCACCCACAATTATGGTTAATAATATTCTGATGGGCAAGTAATGACAAAATTTAGCCAGGTACAGTCGTGATGGTGAAAAGACCAAAAATGCTCTTCATATCTTAATTTCTGCTACTAAGTTTGACATTTTAACATGGTAGTCCATCAAGACTAACTTCATTTTTCAGCTTTGTGGTTGTGTGTGCTCAGTGCTAGTGAACAACTGTTAGCATGGTAAAAAACCAGAGTAAGATGGTGAAACCTGAGTACAACCTAAAAAGCAACTGGCTTGGTTGCTATATATATATTTTTTTTTAAAGTATGCATACATTTTCAATTTGTTTTTCTAACCGACTGATGATTTTCTTTTGGCCATCAACAACTTGAGTCTGAAAGTATATCACCAGTCTAAAGAAAAAATAGAAAGCATGGGGTATCAGTTCAAATGTGAGGGTAATAAACAATATTCAGTTTCAGAAGTGGAAACAAAAAGGTTTTTTAAACATTGTTCATGAACATGTCACCACTCACAGGAAGACTCCACAGATGGCAAATAAGAACGATGGGTTCGCAACCAGAGAGTTGTATACCCAAATGAGCCAGGATGGGATTCGGTGGGACTTCTTCAGCTCCTGGGTAAACAGCTTTCCTGACTGAAACATTGTGGTAAGATTTCTGAAGGGGCCGCACCCTACTGAGGGTTTAATCCTACGGATGACAGACAGTCGGGTTTTAGACCCAACTCTACATATTTATATTGAAGACATACTTTTGGGTCCCAGAGCCTAAATAATTTTTGGACCCTGGAATAGTTAGACATTTAGGAAGGATATTACTTTTATTTGACCAAAGCATAATATTCAAGGCGTGATGAAAAAAAGAAAAAGACCAAATCATTAAATGGCTCGACGGTGTAGGATTAGGCAAACATTATTAGTTATAGTTGCTGGGGACTAAATTCACATGTGGATTAATATTCATCTGGGACCATTAACAGCAACAGAGCCAGTAGGCAATATGCAAGGCTACAGCAGCCACATTCATCATAATCTGAATACCTGGCCAGTGCACTCATGTGGCTCACTAATGTGCTTTAGTTCCCTTTGTCTCAGATTAATACAAGGCAGAGGCAATAGTGGACTCTGTATCAGCTCTCACCTCCTACATGGAATACCAGGCAGACACAGAGCAATGGCGCTCTAGCATAGCTTTTGGTTGGAAACTGTTTCCGGGCATCACAGTAATTAAGACAAGGGAAGAATCGTTTGTTTCACTTACGACCAAATAGTATAAGTTATAGACATGGCAGCACTGACAAAGGAGGGGAAGCACAACAGAGAGATGAAAAGGGTCGTCATATGACTGGCCCTCCAGGGCTTCCTTGAGGCCTGACAGTTGAGCATCAAACTGCTCTGGAGAAGAAACCAAAGAGAGAATGTTAGTTTTGTTTTGCAAACCCGAGCCAGTGTGAAAATACGACTAACACCAGATAGATCAACCTTCTTCATGTAAAACAGCACAAGGAGTTTTATAATTTGGACTGCAGGAAGCATTGGGGCAAACAGCACCCCCAACCTGGGTAGAACAAAAGACAAGTTATGAATAATTCATCTTTCTTGTTAATCATTTGATGTTATCATTGAATGTGTATGTACCAAGTGAGAGTTTGTCCATATATGAGCTCCAGCACATTACGAGCAATATCAAACACTGGCTTCCTGTCCCTTTTCAGCACTTTCTTGGAATAGAGCCTAGAAGAAAGATACCATGAAAGGTTAGCCTAACAAACAATAAATGCTTGCATAAAAGTTTAATATCACGAGATGTGGATAAAGCACCAACTTGCCTCCACAGGTACTCTCCCATAAAAGTGTAGAGCACCGTGAAGATAAAGTCCATCAGGAGCAAGCGATACAGTTCTTGCCCCACAACGGTTTCCCAACACTGTGGACAAGAGAGACACATCAATACAAAAACTGATTTAGATGTCTCACAGATATCAAATGCACCAACATCTCATTGTGTCATGATACTTCATGCAAATCAGTGCTACATGAGGAATTCTGTAAATTGTTCAATTATGTGAATGCACGCAACTTTTAAACCATGATTTTCTGGTTCCACCGCAATCCTCATCAGCCAGCAGTAGCATAGCACTCCAATGATACTGCTCTTCAACAACAGGTTCCTATGAAAATTATGATAAAATACAGAAATTTTTATTTGATGAGAAATGCCATTTCACAGCCAAAAGGTAGACATATCTCAAATACCATATATAACCATATATAACATTTCCATAGGATAGCTATAGTTAAAACATCCAAAATATACTAAGACTCTGATAAGTCCAAAGACAGAGGAGTTATATTGAATAATTTGTGAAGCTAAAATTGTTGAAAAAAACCTACTTGCAATACACTACATCTGTAAATGATTTTTGTTAGAAATGTAAAATTTTGCATGAGATGGCCAATTTCTAATTCTGACTATTCTTCTTTTTCCTACCTGAAGATGGAGACATAGACACGATAACTGGGTGAGTCATATTTCTCTGCCCAAGCACACAGGTTAAAAAGGCAAGGAAGCAACAGGTTCACACCGGACACCACTGCAGACAAAAGCAGCAGCTGAATTGGTCCAACAAGATCCTGTTTAATGGTGGCCTGTGAGAGGGATGGACAAACCTTAGTGAGGGCTGCAGACCAACAACCACGTTAATGGGGGATTAAAACACCTTTTTAATTCCATGGATTTGTGTATTTGATTAAAACTGCAAGAGTGCAACACCAAAAATGTTAATATTAACATTTTCTTTTATGAAGACACAAAGTGTCTGCTGTGGAAAAGCTCTGAGAATCTGCTTCACTCTGTGACAAGAGTGAGGAAGGAAAGGGTTTGTTTTAATATGCATTTCTCATTCGCACAACAGAAACTAATGAGAAGCATAAGGGGGAGAAAAAAGAAACATGTAGTTCATGTTCTTGATAAAGTTAGTTTCCTCAGTACTATGATCAGTAGATAAAACTGGCATGTGTTTTTATTTCTGTTTAACTAGTGGGGTTGCATAAATAATAAACAGGGGAACATGCAAAACCTCTGACAGGAAAGAAATAGCAGAAGTAAATATCCTGCGGTGGGAAGGTTATTTTCATCAGTCACTTCTCTGTGTGAGATGCTTGTATAAATGCTGGGCCCTGTAATTACTCGTTCATGCACGAAATATGGCCAGTTGCGCTGCATTTTTTTGCAGTTTTCTTTAACCTCTGATAGGTAGTAGACTCCCGTGGTGCCCAGGACAATGCAGGTTAGACATGCGATCCATGACAGCAGATGCACTATGAGGCGGCTGAGTTGCTGCATGCAGCTCTTTTGGTGTTCTTCTCTGATCAACTCAGACAGAAGCTCCTGTTGGGAAAGTAGAATTTGATATGTTGAGTCAACAACTGTTGACTGATCCGTACATTGTGCTGAAACTCACTGAAAATTTTCTAGTTTCATCTCAACTTAATTAACTTTTACAACTGCCATCAATTGTTGTTTTTTTTTAATAACCTTTCCCTAATGAAAAAATGGCCTATTAGCCTTTATGTGCAGTCTGCTGCAGAGAGTTGTATAGCAAAGGAAATGCATCACTAAAACTTGTGGGTGAACCAGTGTCCCAAAGCTAAGCAAGTGTGACAACAGTGTGACAAAGTGGCAGAGCGTGACATTAAATATGTCAAGAAGTATAATTACGGATATTTCTCAGCTTTACAATGATTCAGATACGTTATATAATCATTTTTCAAACAGTTCACATCATAGGTTTCTGTTTGGAAAGAAAATGGTGGAGCATTACACAGGCTTCAGAAAAGTGAGTCTGATTAAATATTCAGATGGTTACATACTTTGAGCTGCGTACTGATTTTCTCGGACTGAAACTTCACAGCTGCCTTCTTGCTGAGTTTAAAGTCCCAGATGGAGAAAACCTTTACTGCCAGATTCCCATTAGACTTGAGGACATGAAAACTTCTCCCAAAGGACTTGGAAATGCTGCGGGACAACAATTACTGCCATAAATACAAACAACCACTCTGCACTAAAATAAAATGAATGCATAAATCATGAATATTTTCTAACCTATACACAAGGATGACTGAGATAATGAAGAAGGTTATGGCGATGGTAAAGAGGTAGGCTGCAGGTATGCTGTATGACACTATCTGGGGCCTGTCAATGTCGCAGGCTGGTAGATCAGCTGATTCACCAGGGATTGAATCGGCATTGTGACAAAATACGCTGTTATTGTTGGTGTAGTGTCCATAAAACATCATACTCTGAGAGAGGTAACCCTGCCAGGGATAGAGGTAGAATGTTAGATCCAGTTCTAGAGATTGCCAAAGAAATGAATAGGTATACACTGCTGTAGCGTAAAGTATGGCCATCGTACAGTGCCTGTGAGAAGGTCAAGGGCACTGAAAGTGTTGAGATGAGAGTCATAAAGAGGAGGCGGCCGGATGGCTTGAGGAAAGACCACGAACAGCCCAATGATGATGAAGAGTAGGAGGTTAAAGCACAAGAGGGTCCTGAGAAACAGGAAGTAGGAGATCACGCCAGTTCCAAAACGTCCACTCAGTCTCTTTATGGTTGAATGCCACAGGTGGAGGGAGCTGAGGATGGGGAGGCAGCGGAACGAGCAGTGACGCCATATCTGAGAGGAGAAAAAAAAGAAGACTGATAAGGATAACAATAATTCATACTTCTTTAAATGAAACTCAATGTACTCACCCTGGAAATACACATGCAGTGTGTATTGTAATATGGAATATTCCTACTGAGGAGTCCACTTTTAGCTACATCACTGAAAACACGTTGCCTAATTAAGAATGGGAGAAGGAATTCTTACAAACCACCATTTGTTACTACAATGTTAGTTGCTTTATTGTGCTGGTGATTTCATGTTTTCAGTGTGTTGTGTACCTGATCTCCATCTTATCCCTCAGGCTAAGCGGCATGGCTCGCAGCTTGTGCACGCCCTCGCTCAGTGACAGGCCTCGGAGGCTGGATGCCAACTGCTCTTTCTTGTTTTCTGTAAACAAAAAGTTTGAGGTGAATAAATTGTCTGCTGTACCTGTGAGTGTCTCTAGTTTGCTGCAGTCAACACGGACTCCCAATGCAGACAGCAGGAAGGCTCATTTAAAGAACAGAAATATTGGTCTCATGCTTGGGGCAGCGTTCAGTAGCAGCTTCCATTAACCTTCAGAATTCATGTCGTCCACAGGATCCTGGCTAAAGTCAACCTGGAGCCATCTAGATGGCTGAGAGGAGTGATGAGAGGAGGTTTGCCGTTGTTGTAGCTGAGAACCCAGGGAATTGACTGCAGTGCAATTTTGCCCTGTGTATATAATGGACAATTTTTACAGTTTTTCTTTCTCTCAGAACATTTTTCTATTTCTTAAACAGCATAGAAAGATTTTTTTAAACAGCAGTGGAAAAAAAAAAAACAACCAAAACTTCTGACCGGCGATGCGACTTGGCAGTGAAGACAGGACCTTTAAGGTAACAGGTGACCAGTTGTGCCTCTGGAGAGAGCTGATCGGCTCTGTGTCAAGAGACTCATCGCTCGTCAGGTCACTACTTGTTGAACAGATGTCTGAAAGAAACATTGGTTGGTGTGTTGTGAAAAGTTTTCACATCAACCACATTCACATTATTTTTTCATTAACTTTATCAAGCTTGTCATTCATTCTTTTAAACAATATAATTTGTAAATGGTTACTTTGACTTCATCAGCAGTAAATGTTACTGAAGCTGTGGATATTAATGATTGAAAATGAAGTTGAAAAGACTTTTAGAGCAGCAAATGGCAGACAGTCTGTATTTGTACCTGTGCATTCTCTACCCACATACACCTGCATGTTTTCAGGGCTCTGGGTACTGGATGCTGTTTTTCCATTATACTGGAGTAAGAACTCCTGGTCTGGTTCAGCTTCTCCCAGATTCCTTAAGGAATGTAAAAATCAGACATAGAGTCCAAACAGCTTTGGCCTGAGCACCAGCAGTATGGACGTACTGTACTGTATAAGACATGTAGCATCTTCTGCTAGCACAGAGTGACCACCTTTCATATAACTTGTACATATTGGCTCTCAAATTTCTTCCATTTCTAAAAACTGCAGGGTATAATGCCTCAAAAATTACATTTACTATATGCAAAGACAGTTCAGTGCAAAATGACTGAAAGCAGTTAATTCAAAAGGTAGTGGCAATATTTTCTCTAAACACTCCGATTAATAGAAACTGTGAAAAAATACCTTCAGTGTTCAAAAAGGCTTGATTGTATGTTTTTGTTTTTTTTTTTATTATTAGTCCATTAGTTGCAGAATTTTGGAAGAAGAAAACCCACGTACTGTCCCAGTATTGCTCCTTGACAAATAAGTATTTATCTGATAAGAAAATTTAATTAACCCTCAAGCCTTTGATTAAAAGATCCAAAGAGAACTTACTCATAGTCAGAATCCGATTGACAAATATCAACGCTGAAGCTCGCACTCTGTGCCATGGACCTGATGATCTCCTTTTACTGCAAACACACAGCTGGCAGTGGATCCTCTGCTTATCTTACATTGAAAAGTTATGCACTGTTGAGTCAAAAATGCATTTTGTCTCTCTTCCTGTGAAGTTCCCTTGAGTACATCTTTCCTGTGATCACAGACCTAATGTCAGTTACTTGCTCACCGACTGACTACGTGTCAGAAATGAAGACATAAAGGAGGATAGTTACAATCTAAACTTGACTAATAGTAATGATAAAACACTTCATAAATACTTGCTCTCTTCGCCAGTCTCCCCCTCTCTATCCACACAGCTGTGCCTTGCAATTGGTACAAAGCATTACCTATGTGAATCTGACATGCACTGTCTGAGAAGCACATAAGGGCAAATGCATAAATAATTACATATAATCATAATCCTACATTTATACATATATCAATATATCTGATATATGATACATGTCTGATATATTGATGTTAAAGGTTCAGAGGAAGTGCCAGTATGGTATTGTGCCTTGAGTGAGCCAAATGACCTCAGTGTATTACTTGGAAAGATTCATGGTTGCTTACTGCCAGTTAGTGGCCTTAGTGAAGAACTGCAATATTCATCAGATAAATTAAAAAGGTAAAATTATTGTTGTTGTTGTTGTTGTTGATGATGATGATTATTATTATACAGAAATCAGAGTTTGTTTGATTGTTTACTAAGTCTAAAAAAGTCTAATAAATAGTTGTGCTTGATAAATAAATGAAAGGTGAAGGTGATGATGACTGAGTTTACCAAAAACCCAAAACTGGACCTCAAACCATTTGATCAACTCAGGTGAAGCTTTATGTGACGTCGCCATCGCGCGCAGTTTCTGCCTAGTTCCTGAGTTCGTCACAGAAAGGGGGCGGGGCTTCAGAAGTTTTCAGGAAGCTGTTTGATGAGACACGGGACGGCCTGAAAACTTCTGACAGGAAGAGTTTAGAGCTCAGCCTCCGGACTTGTCTGGCAGCTACTGTGAGGTGATTTAAACAAAATGCAGAGCAGTGCTTACGGGGCCTCGCTGGCCGGAGGTGCTTTTGACGCAGCGAGCTTTGTCCGGCGGCCTCAGACCATCCTGCGCTGCCTCAGCTGGGTGAGTGACCCCGGAAACGTTAGCGTTAGCATCTGAGTTAGCCGACTGCCACTTCACCGACCGTCTGCTAACAGATGTGCCCCTCCAGAGCCGACACAAACCGGCCAGTGACACCACTTGTCGGCGTCACCGATTGCCTACGTTGGACAGATGCGGTTTATGTTGAAACTTTGAGTAAATATTAAAGAATATAAATAAATAAAGTAGACGCTACTGTCCGCAGCACCTGTTGATATTAGCTAATTGTGGACAACTTGCCCAGTGCTGTGTCACGGCTGTAACTGCCAACAGAGGATGGACGATTGTTTGTTTTTAATTTAATATTTGTTGGTTATTTTGGATTAAAAACGAGGCTAGTTTCAAGTTTAACCCACACAACACGGGGCTCACTTTTCTGAGGTGAGTGGGGAATTTCATGAGGAAATGAAACTTTCCTAGCGTCACCTGTTGAGCTGCAAGGTTTTATTTAGGTTGGTAAGATAAAAGTCCACTCATCTAGTAATACTGAAAAAATAAATAAAGATTAGAAAAATTTGAGAAACACTTTTGTCAAATGCGTTACAATAAGTCCAACTAAATTACACAATAACAAATAAAACTGTTGTGGGTGGTTTTTTTTTCTCGTCACCGTTGTATTTGAGCAACAATCTTGATTTGTGATACATTTTTATCCAATCTATTATCACAAATGCAGCTGAAATTTCTTATCAGAAGCTGGTTCAAAGTAAATACTGTGAAAAGTGCAAATATAGATCTGGAATTGAAACTTTTACGATGTCATCTGATAAACACTGGTTTGGACTTGCTTGGCAGATGTTTTCTTGTGATATGTATTTTTTTTTTTTTTCATGTTGAAAGCTTTTTAACACAACCCTCCCAACTGTTTGACTTTTTAAAACTTTTTTCACTATTGCCCTCTCCCTGTCGTTAACCTTGTATATCCTTTCTTTGCAGTTATTTTCTATTGTGGTGTTTGCGACTATCACAGCAGAGGGATATGTTAATTTGTCGAGCGGGGCAGAAGCACAGTGTATTTTCAACCACGTTGACAGTGCCTGCAGCTACGGGGTTGGAATTGGAGTCCTGGCCTTCCTGGCATGTGTTTGTTTCCTCATACTGGATGCCTACTTCCCACAGATCAGCAATGCCAATGAGAGAAAATATATTGTTATTGGAGACTTAGTCTTCTCAGGTGAGACCAGGTTTTACTTTATATTCATGCTCATGTCAGAATAAAGGAAATCTCCAAAAACATCAACACCCGTTGAGCTCAATGTTGATGATGGTAATATAAGATAATGCCATCATATTTATTCTTTATCTTGAATATAACTCTGCTATACTTTCTTTGTGGGACAGCGGCTTGGACCTTCTTGTGGTTCATTGGCTTCTGTGTCCTGGCCAACCTGTGGTCCAAGACAGATTCGACTTCTGTCCCTGCTGATGCTGCCCGGGCCGTTGTGGCCTTCTCCTTCTTCTCAGTCATCACCTGGGTGAGCTTACACCTCCTCGTGTGGCCAGCATTTATTTGTTTAACAAATTCATTTGATAAGGCACAACTCATTCTTGATGAAAAATATAGCCATGTAAAAGCCCCATTCACAAATTCAAACTTTCTCAACAGGCGCTCTTGTCTTACTTTGCATATGCAAGGTATCGTCAGGGCGTGAGTGAGTTTGACCAGGAGTACAGAGATCCAGCCAACGATCACACTACTCCATACCCACCTGCCCCGTACACGAGCGGTCCCTCGGGCTACCAGCAATCGCCTTTCTCCCAGGGTCAGGATCAGCCAGGGGAGTACCAACCTCCAGCTTATTGAAAGACTGAGATTCAGATGCATGACTCTATCAAGGGAGTTTTCTTTTTAAGTAAAGACGTGTGCCAATGGTTTCAATTACTCGGACTGTTATGTGCACTCCGATTTTCTTCCTGCATAAAGAAAGTGTTTGAAAGTACATAATTTTTGGGCACACTAATGTGTTTTTCATTTGTTTCATTGTTGTAAGTTGCTTGGTGGATGCTTGATGCATTGTTCACAGCTGTTTATCTCTGAAATTGTTATTTTGTTTGGAGATTATCTTGGATGAAGATAGAGCATAAAGGTGTTATTGTTGTGTTTGTAACACCTGTATTTACTACAATGCCCCTTTTTATTTCATTTCTGAGTGCAATCAGAGAGCTGTTAATATCAAATCACTAATGGACCAACAGGTTAGGATTGTAGTCCATTGCACAACAGATTTCTTTGTGTAGTATATATTTGCCATCACTGTCAAATTCATAAACATACAGTTTAATGCAATAATTTATTAACCCAGGATTCATTTTGTTTTTTGATCACAAATCAAACACATAATATTTAATCAGTGGGAGCATTGAAAATGGTCCCTATGTAACTACTGTAATGCCATGTTTCTGATTCTTTTTTTAAAATCGTCAACCACTGAAAACTGGCATTTGTGCACTGAGGGGAAAAAATGTTAATTTCTTCGGGAGCTGTTAATTGCCAATATTTGATCTAAGATTGTTGATTTTAATGGTTTGAATCCACTTCTGCTACATTTTGGTTTTGTATTTGAGGGTATTTTGTTTCATTTTGAGGTAGCCAAGACTTTCATTTATATGAGCTACCTCATAAAAGTTCAATGTGCCTTATGGAGTTTAGTTTAAGTTTTTAAAAATCTTTTTTGAGCAATTGTTTGATTTCAGCTATTATTAAATATTGTTGTAATGGATATATTTATTAGCCAACCTAATCCTTTTGGTCCAGATGTATGACAATCAAACCATATTTTCTTTTCTACATTTCATTTCTCCCCTTGCTTTTCCTTGTTTCTCAAGGGTTATTGTGCCTTTTACATACCTGCAGTTTTGCTGCCATGCTCAAAGGCTTTACAATGTTTCTCTATCGAAGTGCCTTATACAGTATTCTGTATAACATGAGGTTTGCCAAATAAAAACAGATCACTTTTGAAGCTCTGGGTCAGCCCATCATTTATATCCGCCTGCTGAGAGAGAGATCCGGACTCTGCTCCCTTGGTAAATATTTGAGTAGTGATTGTGTTGGTGTATGTCCATAACATTTAGAGACTGAAGTCGGCCCTATGACGACGTAAAGACTAAGATATTTGTGTTGTGTATTTTACATTAGTATGTCAATGCAAAGATGTATATCCTCACATTATATCGACTGTATTTAAAGTAATTGCACATATTTACTGCCATGATATTTACTGAGATTTCAGGCATTGAGAGTGAGAGTGATTGAGAGTGTCATATTCAATCCATGAAAAACTGCAGACACAATATTACTTTTTGTGTTTTTTATTTGTTATTTAAAACCAAGCACCGACTTAGGCCCCGTGGTGCGCTGCGTTACATTCAAGTTCTCCTATTTTCGACAACACGTGAAGGCTGCGTCGAGCAGACGCTCTTGTACGCGAGGCGCGCAAGGGCACTGCGCCGTGCTGACGTCATTGGTACACACAGGAAGTAATGGTTGGTTGTCTGCTGAAGCCAAACGGAGGAGAAGGAGCGAGCAGGGAGAAGAAGAAGGTAATAATGGTGATAATGACAGCTGAGCTCCGGCCGTCGGCGGACTGGAGCTGAACCACCCACCTCGGCGGTGAGTCTGAAGGCAGGTGGGTCTGCTTAACCGTGAACGCCGCCATTTGTGACTGCATGTCTGTGTGTGTGTTAAGCGATGTTCCTGTCCTGCCAGCAGCGCAGCGCGCGCACACAAACACACAAACACACACACACAATCTCTCTCTCTCACACACCACCTCTGCTTCTTTGTATGACTGCGTGTGTGAGAGAGCGAAAGAGAGATTGTGTACGCACGCGTTAACCTCTGCGCTGCTGGCAGGGCAGGAACATGACCTGACACACAAACACACACAGTCACACAAAGAAGCCGATGTGTGTGTGTGTGTGTGTTGTGGGTCAGTTCACAGTAGGACATATCAGGTCCACCGTGTCGTGCACATCTGGTTTTGTGGCAGAGGGATCCTTGACTCTCGGACTCTGCCTTACAGCACTAAGTGAACTATTTATGAGCCTCACAGCACTGATGGTTTCCTTTGAAGCGTCTCCCCAGATGTCATCCTTTATACTTTTAAAGCAAAGATACAAACTACTTTCCTGCATCCCAAAAAGCAAAGCTGGTAGATTTGCACAACTGCTTGCATTGTCAGAGAGGTGCAAAAAATGATGCCTCATCCTTGTTAGAAAGCATCACATTGGCAACTTACTGAGAAAAATGTCCTGACTGATATATAACCTGCTAAGAGGTCATATTTATGGCTGAGCTGTTGCATTACATTGCCAGATTTCAATTAAACTGAATTGTCTAAGTTCCTGCACATCTCACTCACCCTTTTTAATATTTTTTTGGAATGAAGCCCAGAAAGATGTAAATCGGTTAATGTTACAACAAGTCAAAGTTAGGTTGACTTCCTGTTGCTTCCATCTCGACTGCTGTGCTGTTGGACCCTGGCCTCAGTCCAGTTAGAGTAGTGATTGCATCACAAGAATCACCCTGTTATTTTCAGCAGCCCAGTTAGCCTTTATGCAGGTAAAGTTACTATGCAGCTAACAAATCTCTTCCTAGGCTTTATCAATTCAATGAGTGACAAGATGAACGATAACTTACTGAAGTGTGTTTAGAGGTTTCCCCTTTGGACTGAATCATAATCCTCTAAGTCGAGCTAAAGTTCACCAGAGTTTTAACAATCCCCAGTCATCGGGTAATCAGGGAACAGGAGTGTTTGGAGTTCAGGGCTGGTTCTGGAGGTCTTGTAAGGTAGATTTGATGACACAGGTTCAGCGCTCTAGCAGGAGGAGACGAAGGGGTAAGTTTGTTTTTTATTTTTTCTATGAAATCAGTATCTTAACGTGTTTTTGATCAATTTGCTACCATCCACTTGTTGTATTTCAGAGAGGATAGTTGTCTTGCCTCAGTGTGGGCCCTGATGTTGCTGTCATAAGGGACTGCTGTTTGGCTCAGGGCCCTCTCATGAAAGAGTCTTTCAGCTCCTGCTCTCCCTTTCAGAGAAATTCAGCCATGTTTAGGCCATAGAGGTCCCTGGAATTTAAAGCGCAGGAGGCTGCATGTAGGTTTTATGGTAAAGAGCCTGTGGTTCACCCTCCAAGTGTAGAGAGCAGCAGACAGCTTACAACTCAGTTACATTAGTCTTAGTTGGTGCGTTGTGTTTTTCAACAACTACCAGTATTTTAGTAGCATGAAGATTTCTGTTGTCAACCTCACATGCATTAGACATAATTGACCTTTCAACTGGTTTTGTAAAGAATTATTCCTATTAATTATTAATTTCCTTAATCTTTAATCAGCTATTAGTCATAAAATCTATACAATCATACTGATACCATACCTCTGATGCCTTGCTCTGACCAACACTCTACCAATGCAGAGATATTCTATTCACATATATTCTATTAATTGGAATGTGATTTTAATATATAATAGCATATTTATCCATTTAGGAACCTGGAAACCTTTTGAGATCTTTGCCTGAAAAATAGTTTCGTAATAGCTGCAGATTTTTTTGTCTATCTGTTTATCTGTTATTTTATTTAAAATTTATATGTATGATATAAAGTCCTGAGTTATTATTACTATTGATTAATAGTAAAAATCATCATCATCGTTAATATATCCTGAGACATAAAGAACCTCACCTACCAAAAATATGAAACAGAAAAAGCAACAATACAATACAATTACAGAAGCTGGTATTTTTGCATTTTTACTTGAAGTATCAGGTGTTACGGTTGCTATAACCAATTGGTTACGTATTTCATGATTTACCTGTTCACAGGCGGCAGTATTCACTGACACTAACCAGGCTCCACCCAGTCTCCACATTGATATTGACATTCACCCTGGCTCACCCGGTGTTGCTTGGCTACTTTCATATTCTACCCAGCCCATTTTTCCGCGTGTGAGCTCTTAGCAGAAGTCATTTTAAAATAGAGATTTGAAAGAAAGATCCCAGGACCATCAGAAGTGCTAGTTTGATTTAGAAGTGAAGAGAGTTTGCTGATGGAGTGTATGTAAGTAGGATTAACTGTGTTTTTCTTTTTCATTTTCTTTTTTTAATCTTATTGTCATTGGTGATTCTATGTTGTAGGCTAGGTTAGAGAAACAATTAAGCTATAATGTACATGGTTTTAAAATATCTTTCTTTACATTATAGTCATACACAGTCTGTTATCATTGTTGAAAAGCCCTTGTCTTACTGGCTCACTGCCTAGAAAAGCATATTTTCAGCTGTTTTCCGATTAAGTGCCAAGTACTACAGGATATAACAACGTCGACAGAGCTATTCCATGTAATGTCGCAGGATAAGATCAGATGTAACAAGTATTTCCTGTCAGGTTATGGATCCCAGACTTGTATCTGTCCGTCAACTTTCTTTGAATTATTTTAAGTTATTGAGACTGTGGAACTTCCCTAACAAGATATAACACATTCTCTCTTTTACAAATAAAGAAAAAGTATTTATAAGCAGTAGACTTCCTCACTATTCCGTACAGAAGACATAGGTGGTTGTCTGCTACTTTCCTACTTGGTTTGCTAACACCAGTGTTCTGGGTTGTAAAATGCCAGAGAGGTTTATGCAAAGAAATGAGTCTGGAAGAGATATTACTTTGTCATTGCTTTTGCTGTTGTTACAGTACGTTACTGTAGACACATGGTCAGTCTCATTTGTGAGTCTATATTTTTTAGACATGTAAATTGGCTGTTGTTGATGGTGTTAACTGAAGAACAAAATGTTCCTACTTGCAGTTATGTTGGCATTCAATCTAGTTAAAACTCTAATCTCCATCTTAGTCAAACATTAAGAGTAATATCATTTCTCTTTTTTTTCCTCATTCCTTTTAAGGTCACTCCCACCTTCTGTCCTCCATGCCTGCTCCTCCAGCCTATACTCAACTGGAGCGGAATGAGCCTATGAACTCCCCGCATATCTCTGTAGGAGATCTCTCCATGCTGGCTTCCATGGCCAACAATACATACCCTCGTTTCTATCTTAAGTGGAGGCCTATCATGGTCATGGCTGGCTCCCTGGCCCTTTTGCTGCTGCTCATCATCCACTTTAGCCCAAGCTTTCGCACAAGTCACATTGACACCCAGCAGCCCCAGCATTCCCATTACAACAACACCTACCCTCTCAGTCCGCCGGAGCACACGCCGCAGGGCATCCGCTACCGCATTGGAGTCATTGCAGACCTGGACACAAACTCTCAAAGCAACAAGAAGCTGACATGGTTCAGCTACATGCGGCGAGGGTACCTGACGGTGTCCCAGGGTGGCAATAAGTTGGCAGTGGAATGGGACAAGGACAGGCTGGTGCTGGAAAGCCATCTGTCGGAGAAAGGCAGGGGTATGGAGCTGTCAGAGCTGGTGGCATTCAACGGGAAACTCTACAGTGTTGATGACAGAACAGGTGTAGTCTATCACATTGACGGTGATAAAGCTGTACCATGGGTCATCTTAACTGACGGGGATGGCAGCGCTGCCAAAGGTCAGCAAAAGTTCTGTGATTGAAAAGTTCTTCAGTAGCAGACTGAAACTAGTGGTTCAAAGTATTGTAGCATACCACGGCCACAATGTTAGAATTTGAAAATCCTCTTTGAAATGGGGCACTAAAAACACAATGACTGAGCTAATGATATTTATTAACTGCACTACTATCTAAAGGAATATGTCATAATCAGCAGTCTGAAAATAGAGCAGAACAGTCTGAGTGAACAGTGAGTAGTGAAATTAGTTTGGCAATTGTGAACGTGAATATGCTGTGGCTTTACAAATGCAGCTGTCCAATTAAAGTCATAAGTTATTGTCAATAATGGAGTCTGGAGTCTGAAGATTGAATATTATTATACCTGATATCCATCTAGTGTTGAGAGCTATATGTATATATAGCTTAGTTAGCTAGTTTACAAAATCCTTGTGTTACTTTTCCAATATAAGTAAACAACAAATAAAAAAAATATCAGTTCAGATTCACATCATTACATAAAGTGAAGATTTTGGTTTGTGCATTTGTCGGTCCTCTGTAAATGACAATTTGACCCAGGCTCTCGTTGTGTATGGCTTTGTGACCTGCTAAAAGCTTTTCTTATAGGCCACTATAAGATACACAACTAAGTTATCCAATATTTTTTACATAAAGCAACTATTGGAGTAATGTGTATTAGATAACAGAGTATGAATATGTATTACATTATATATTCTGATGATCATACTTTTTACTTTATCCTGGAAGGGTTCAAAGCAGAGTGGCTTGCAGTGAAAGGCGAGAAACTTTACGTCGGCGGTCTGGGAAAGGAATGGACCACCACTGAAGGCGAGTTTGTCAACAACAACCCAGAGTGGGTTAAAGTAGTTGGCTTCAGAGGCGACGTACAACATGAGAACTGGGTTCCCAGGTACAAATCGCTGAAGTCTGCTGCAGGGATAAACCCTCCAGGTGAACATGTTAATCAGGTCTCACTCACAGTTGTGCCATTTTCTCTTGGCTTGCTTTAATCTTTACCATGTTACTCTTGAATCTCCTCAGGTTATCTGATCCATGAGTCAGCAGCATGGAGCAAAACCCTGCAGCGCTGGTTTTTCCTCCCTCGCCGCGCCAGCAAGGAACGCTATGAGGAGGTAGCGGACGAGCGACGTGGCTCCAACCTAGTCCTCAGCTGCCCACCAGATTTCAAAAACATCATTGTAAGTCGTGTGGGTCCGCTTAACCTCACTCACGGTTTCTCCTCCTTCAAGTTTGTTCCCAACACCAACGACCAGATTATTCTGGCACTCAAGTCAGAGGAAGATGCAGGAAAGATTGCAACATACATCATGGCCTTCGCACTTGATGGACGCATCCTTTTGCCTGAAAGAAAGATTGGGGATGTGAAATATGAAGGCCTGGAGTTCATATAGAGGACACAGAGATTGGGGATGACTTGGTCTCGAGGCCACTGCACTGTGGTTTTATTTTGTTTACAATCCAGTCACTGTTGAAGTTCATGTACTTTATGTTCTCGCACTGGCTTTGTAAAAGAAACAACTCCCTCCTTTAAAGGATCATCTTTTATACAAACAACTATGGGGGTGATGTGAGCTGCTGCTTTTTCTCTTGAGAATGTCCCAGTCAGAGCAGGCAAAGCCAGTATGACATTGTGGTGCGTCATCTCCTTCCCAGGCCTAATCTGGCCTTCAACAGTACTGTAGCCTTTCACATAATGAATGTACACAAATCCATTTACCTGACTGTGATCTTTCTTTTCTTAAAGCATATATTTCCATGCACATACCTTACACCCTCAAAAGGTCTGCTCCATGCTTAACAGCATCATTCTGTACACATTGACCATGTTATTTTCAGTGAAATAACTACAAGAGCCTGTTTTTATTCATCATAAAAATTCTACTTCATTTGAAGGATATTGTGGTGATGATGATGATTAATGATGAATTATTCTGTATGTAATGTTTGTTATTTTTGGAAATTTGACAAATGATGGAGTAAAATGATATGATTCCAATTTTTGAGCCTTGTCACATAATTCACATTTGGATCTCACTACAAACCTCGTTCTGCACACAATATCATTGTCGTTTTAACATGTCTTGACTGGATCAAAAAGAGTTGCGCAACAGCCTGGCTGTCTCCTTACTTGTAAAATGAAACTTAGGGAAACCAGCAACAATCGAGAAGTGAATCTATCATCCCCACCACCCCCAAACTGGTTCACCCTCCCTTATACAGCAAGTCTTTAAACGAGCTGAGTTCAGTTTCACAGAATTCAAAAGAGGGAGCGGACTTGAGGACAACGCTTTGTAACCATACAGTAGGAGGTAATGCGACTTCATTATGCTGTCTTCGATGTTTGACCCATTTATATTTGTGCACATTTTCAGTTAGAATGCATATTGCATTATGTCTTTATGTCAAAATGTTAAAGTACAGTTGGAAGCGACAGTAATTTTATGCTCACCCTTTGTAGAATTAGGTGCGTTGATCATTGATTATATATGCAAAAAAATCCAGAGAGAAAATTGCAATTCTAGACTGGGTGCACCTCAGAACCATTCAAGGCATAGTCAAAATGTAAAGGAAAAAGTGACTGTATTTGTCACACTTCTTCTTTTTGCCATTGTCTGTCTGTCTTCCTTCTCTTTATCATCATCTGTTACTTCTCTTTGTCATCTTCCATCTGTGTCAGAGACCTTCTGCGACGTTTGGAAATGCTCACGCATCAAAACCTCTGCACTCTGTGGCTGGTGCTATTTCTCCATGCCTCTGGAAGTGCACTAAAATTGAACCTGTTCAGTGAGTCATCATTTGTGTGTAAACTATGAAAATACTTTTCCCTGAGATTACTTAATGCAAATGCTATAATACTGTAAAATATGAATGGCTGATTTTATGCAGAGCCTACCGATATATTCTGATCCTGCTCATTTAAAACAATGCCCTGCTGATAGTGAGAATGTTTGTATAACCTCTGCTTACAGAATCAAACCCTGGGCCACGGGAAGGAGACATAAGGCTGTTTGGCTCTGAGAGAGATTCAGAGGGCCGTGTGGAGGTCTACCACGATGGGAAATGGGGAACAGTGTGTGACGATGGCTGGGACATGGCCGAGGCCCAGGTTGTGTGTCGGCAGCTCCACTTCCCTGGGGCAAAATCCGTTGTAATTGGGCAGGACTATGGAAAAGGTACCCTTTACTTCCAATTATTCCCCTCCAGAGGGCAGTGAAGTTATTGTTATGAGTGAGAAACTGATTTCAGGTTTAACATGCTAGTACCACAACTCAGGGCACTGAATGGGATCCATGCAATGTGTTAATCCCTGTAACAACAGAAATATTTATACCCTTTCATTTTAAACACACAGCGGCAACTGGACCTATTTGGCTGGACGACATCAATTGCAATGGCACAGAGAGCCATCTATTTTCTTGCGGTTTCAAAAACTGGGGAGTGACTGACTGCAGCCACAAAGAGGATGTTGGAATTATCTGTGAAACAGGAAGTGGGTATTCTAACCCTTTCAACAGAAAACATCTGATCCTGTAGATCCTGTGTAATTGTTACTCTTCATACATGTCAAATACCCATCCCGATGATTTGTGATTCCAGACAATAATGTGACCATCAGTGATTCCAAACACTCGCTGGACCACACTTTCAGTCTGTCTGATGACCTTGGCCAAATATTTGACAGTGGAAATGGCTGTGACTTCCTCATCATAGTCAAGAGTCCGACTGGAAACAAACAGGAGGATGGGGATATAGAAACGATGGAAACAAGAATTTGTGCACACAAAATGATCCTCTCACAGTTCCCACTCTTTGGTGCTTCAGAGGGGAATGCCAACATCACTGTCGATGTCAGCCAGACCTGCGAACCACATTTCAGCTCTTTTATCAGGTATACAGAAACTAAGATGATTCTTATTCTCTTAAACTATAGAATCCGTGTTTGAATCCTTGGTGTGTGGTTAAATAGGATATGTAAAATCCGATATCCTCAACAGGTACATTTACACTCGCAAGATAGATGTGGCCTTCTCCTCCGTGCAGTGCCTCCACTGGATGGCTTCTAAGTTTGGAGTGAAGCAGCTGATGGAGGAGGCAGGTCGGCTGTTATCAAAAGTCCTTCCAGAGGACAATTCATTCCACACTCAGCTGTCCATTCACAAATATGCAGAGGAATCTGGGGACAGTGTTCTCCAGGAGAACTGTGTGCAGTACCTGGCCTGGAACTACCAAAACCTGACCAGATCTCCAGTTTGGTCCGACCTCTCTGTAGAACTCCTTGGAAACCTTCTAACCCGCTCAGACCTGGTGGTCCCAGATGAGTATTTTCTGCTCCAGACTGTAGAGAGCTGGATCAGTGAAAAGAGTGATTCCATCAATTCAGACACCCAGGTTTACTTGTTGAGTCAAATTCGTTTCCCTATGATCCCTGTGGAGAAACTGTATGAGCTTGAGTCCAGTTCTTCTCTTTACAGCACTGATAACAAACTGTATCAAGAGAAAATGTTGAAGGCATTTCAATTTAACGTTCTGCTCTACAGCAATCTTTTGTCCAACCCAAAGTTCAAAAGTGATAATGACTACCTGCCCAGGATCTACACTGCTACGCCGTGGAGCGTATCTATCAGCCCTTTGAGCACTTCTCCCCAACAGGTGTTAAGTCGCATGCAGTATAGAGATTCATTTGGCAGCGGACGGAATTATCAAATCTATCCCTCTGTCCGTCATACTGCAACTCAGTCGTTCAGCACACCCGTTCACAACAGCCTGATCTTTAAGGAGAACAAAGTTTACTGGGAGGCAAATGTCTTCAAGAGTAAGTCTGAATGTTCAAATAGAGGGGTGGCCTGCGACTCGCTGCCCATGGCGAAGCTAGTTCACCAAAGGCAACCCTCCACACAGAGCACCATTCTCTTTCGTAACCGGCTCCTGCTGATGTGCCATGGCAAATACATCTGTCAGGTTCAGGACTTTAAGGTTAACCTGGCTTATATTGCCACAAATGATACCGAGCTGGCCTATCCCTGTCCTGACAACCAGTTCACCTACCAATTTGTCATAAGACCAGAGTATGTCTGAACCTGAATTCTTTCTCCCACCTGCCTATCTTTCGACAAATGCTGAGATTATCCATGTGACTCTGCGACAGCTTTTCATTAATTTCTTATTGAGTAACAATAAACCTGTCACCAGACAATGATTTAATATCATAACAATCATCATTAATCATCCTTATCTTCTTTTATTTTTATGAGAAATAAAAAAAGTGATTTCTAGATTCTTTTCCATGTATGTCAGCACTTTTCTTTTAAAAGACCCAATTTGTCCCTCCCAAGACCAGCAATTTATTCAGGTGGAGTTGGATGAAGTGACACGTGAGTTAAATGGATCATCAGCCTGATTTACAACTTCTGAGTGCTGAGCAATGCAGTTCCAGGGCTGAATTAACATTATAATGTATAAAACTGCCAGAAATTCTCACCTGGTCTGGTCCAAAACACTGGACCAAACCAGGTGCCATGGCCTCGGTCATTTAGCTGCCGAACCAACCCATTGGCCGAACAGCTCACTGAAGAAGCGTCCATGAGTGTCTCAGCAGTCAAACAATAAAAAGAAGATAAAATGCCTCTCAGGGAAGCGTCTAAACTTAAAATTGTTCTGCCAATAGTTTAAAAAAGAGTGAACTTGTACCATCAATAACAGATGATTGTGTTTTAAGCTTGGGGCTATAGCCAGCTGGCTGAGCATGACCTGAAAAAAATGGCTAAATGAGGCCTTGCTCTTGTAAGAACCCTTCTACCAGTTGAAGGAGATAAGTAGAAAACATTAGTATTATTAGTTATTAACTTACCAGTCAATAAGGAATATTTTGAGTTTAGTATTAAACTGGTAAACCGGCGAGCTCCATCCTAACCAGATTGTGTCATTACTTTCTGGCAGCAATGTAAAGGTCACTATGTTCCCTACCCTGAAGACTGGACAAAATGGCTGTATTGTGAAAAAACGATGGCAAAGGCTTTACCAGTTAAGCAGCACTTACCGCCACTATAGGAATACTATAGAAATACTTAAATATTTTAGGTGGTAAGGAAAACTTACCAATAGCGTGAAAAAAACTATTTACCATTTTGCAGTGGCTTATTGAAAGGACTATATCTTCTGCAGGTAGTAACTTGTGTTTGTCTCTGCTGGCTGCCTGGTTCTGTATGCATTTCTTCCTGGTAAGTGAGGAGGTGTAATTCACAATATTCCACAGGAATATTCATTCAATTGAATGTTGGCTTTAGAGAATTTCCTTTGTTAACTACTTATGTTACATTAAGTTACACTTATCAACACACTTCTACCCAGTGAAGCATGAATACCAACAACAAACCATGCATCATCAGATATGTGAAAGGTCCCTGGTTACAGTTGATGGCTTGATTAGTGACATGATGCTTTATTCTTCGTGAATCATGATTTATTTTTCTTATTACCACACACCAGACAGATTTCTCTGAAAATTAGCATCAGACAACTAAAGGCCAAACCTTGACAACATGCAGGTCTACATGTTTGGGCAGGTGGGCTTAACAGTTACATGTCATATAAAATGACTCATGGTGTTTCTGAGAAGGCTGTCTGACTGTGACACAGTTGATGTGACATCCACTGGAAGGTTTATGTGATCACGGTGTATATTAAGCTATTTCCTTCACATGCACGCATGGTTCAGTGGGAAGAGAGTGCTGCCATTCACTAGTTTCGTGTCAGGCTGTAAGCTCAATGTAAAGTAATGTGTTCATCAGAAGAGACTGTTCAGTTATTTCATAATAGGATAGACTTGTTTTGTTGTGACTAATATCTGGCTGTATTTTCATTGTTGTGACATTTTACCCAATTAAATAAACCTCTGCAAGTCTGGATCAACTTTATTTCTTTGGTTTGCCCCAGAATTTTGAAATTCTACTGTGAGAGTTATGAACCATGGTTAAACTCTCATTGAACTATCTGAACTATGACGGCCTTCTGAAATTTTCCAATTCCCCTTTACGTTGAAAACGTCTGTCACACGACAGCAACATAGTAAAGCCTGGAGTTCATTCATTCAGACCAAAAAAGGGTTTCCCTTTGTGTTTTGTGGGAAGACTGATTGAGATGGGATCAAAGTGGATGTATGGCACCTGTATGTGCTTAAGTCTCACAAAAGTAAGTGTTAAAAATAAAAATGATCACTCTTTTTACACAGCAAAACTTAAAAACCTCAAAATGCGGATTGTGTGTTCATGTAGTTTAAATTATAGATTAAAAATTTGGATGTATGGAATGTTAAAGCTGCACTGATAAATATTTCCATGTCAACAGTTTCTTTTGAAATGTGATAATGATGAGTCAAGAACTGCGAGCTGACTCTGCTGTTAGTTGCGTCTCTGAACTCAGTGTGAGTGGTGATTTTCAGGTCTACAAATGTATTAGTCTGTGTCACTGTCACTGTCATCAACCTTTCTCAGGCAGCAAAGTAAAAAGTTCTGAGCTTTAAACAGAACAGACTTAAAAGTGTGAGGGAAGAGACCAGAATTACATCTACAATTGACGCCTGCACAAAAAGGCAATATCATGCTTGAGGATTTACCACAACAAAGTTTCAGCTGAGATGACTTGCTCTCATTTCAATTGTTGCCCGAGATTCCCCCGTCCTAGTCTGGTAGCATAGTAGTGCTGTGGAGGAAATGGCTATACAATCAATTGCTTGTTATTTAATAGTAAGAGTGTCCACATTGGTTATTCAGAGTATTTAAAAAAATTCCTTTGAAACTGACTCTAGACACTGATGATAGCCTCTGGACAACAGCAGCAGACTGTGAAACCACGCTGTGCATAGTTTTCATTAAGTCACAGCATTACATTCAGTCCAGCTTCTGTCTCACTGTCCTTATCGTACCTTTTTCACTGGTACCTATGAATAATAAGGTGTGCTTAAATTCACTGTTTTTATTGTTCATTAAACAACAATGACTTAATGAGCACAGGAAAAACTAAGCATGGCAGTTAAATCACCGTCACCAACACTCTTTTATTGACAATTTTTCAACTTTTGTAGTTGTATTATTTGTTGCCTTACCTGTGATGTTTCGCCCCCAAATGTTTGGGCTTAGGGGAAATAGTGTTTATCTTAAGGTTCACTTGCAACAAGAATGTGTTTTAAATCTTTTTTTTTTTTTGTCTTGAAAGCAGATGTTTTTCCTCCTTTTACTATCCCTCAAGCAAGACCAGTTACAGTGATTCATTGTCTCACATTGTCCCACATAGTCGTACTGATGTGTGGAAAATGATGGGAATTGCCACTGGGACGTGGTTGGGTCACATCAAGACAAAGATGGTAAAGAGTGGGAGGTGGACGTGCATCAGGGGATGGATAGTCGAAAAGCTACATGGTGGTCAGTCACATTGGATCTGCATGGGCAAGAGGACGGGGGGGGGGGGGGGGGGGGGGTTGGGAGTGAAAGGATGTGGGTCATTGCCACAGCACCAAACAGTTCCCACAATGAGACCCTCTTTTTCTGCCTTACCGGGCACTTCCTTTTAAGAGTATTCCTGGCCTTGCAAGTCTGTAATTTAGAGGATAGAGGTTCGGGCCAATCCTAAGCCCCTTTCGGTGTTTGTAGTGGGTAATGTGCACAGGGGGGCTGCTTACATTGCACTTCTTTGACAATTTTGCCCTCTTTCAACAAATTAAAACCAAATGTTGATACAATAATCCCTAACTGGCAAGTAACACTGTGTTCTAAAGGGAGAGGTGTAGTGTAGGAAATAGCTCAGAATGGTCATGCTGTGAGGTCATTTGAAATATGCCCAGGAGTTTGGGGCACAGCAGCGATGTGAGCAGAGCCCACCACATCAGTCAGCATATCGGCTGAAAGGAAGCCCGCTGTTTGGACAGTCTGTTTGGGCAGGCTTTCACTAGAAAAAGGCATTTACTGTTACTCTGGAACTTTTTAGTAAACTGCGGTGAGAGATAGAAGCACATTGCCAACACTTTTATCGTGGATGTGTCACTTCCTTTCATATGTCTTAATTGCTGCTCCACACCCAACATCTGTGTCTTTTGTGTCTGGTAACTTCCACTTTCCACTTATGAGTCATGTCTACTTGCAAAACTTCTAACATTGTGGAAGTTTCCTTATCTAACTCTAGGCATTCCTACTCAGAGATAAAGAGAAATGGATTTCCAAATTTCCCTCCAGCAAAAAAGCCAAATCTATAGATGCAGAAGACTTTAGTCATTACAGATATGACATTAAATCGGGTGTCCCATTTTCTTCTCTGCTCCTTCTCTCTCTCCTGTTTTTACACAGACATCAGAGAGCCGTGGAAAAGCAACCAGGCAAAAATGCTCAACTATGGAAAAGAGTGGAAATATTTGCCAGAGTGGCCAGAAGACCAACAGTCGGTGGCCAAATATGATGTCAGGGAGTGAGGCAGCCACAGCAGATACAGTCCCCCTCCCGACCTTTCTCTCTTTCTTTCCCTCTCTCTCTCTCCTTGGTCCTGTTCATTATTCATCATCAGCTCTAATCATCAAACACTTTGCCCTCTCTGTGATCTCTCCCCTCTCAGCCAGGATCAACACAGGAGGCCACAAACCCAGAGCTCTTGAGATTCACGGTTTCCTGAGGTGGCGCTGCAGTGGTGAACATTCCAACAGAAGAGCTATCTATTTTTACACAGGAGTGAAGGATGAAAAATAACGAAGGAATTTGACTATATCATAAGGTTTCTTTCAGTAAAAGGTGGAGGGGGTTTCGATAACTTACGCCGGGGGAACTGACGCCAGATTGGATCTATTAAGTGCATGATGTCACTCCTCTCCATCCCGCCACGCCTCCTCCACTCATCTTTCATTCTGCCTCAGTATTTTCATCTCTTAAAAAACTTGTTGCAATTTCTACTGAAAGTGACTTTATATACTGTTTATGTTATAAATAGAACTCTGAATAAAAAACTGCAGTTAACTGTGAAGTGATGTGAGGATTACTCAGTAACATTCCCACCAAACTGTGATTAATTATTGTTAGCATAAATGTTTACTGTAAAACTATAATTGCTCCACAAGCACAGTTGGAAATACTTTCACCTTTTATGTGTCATTATGGCAAAATTTGATCCGGGACACACCTACACTATCAGGATGTATAACAGAGGTCATTTACGTGTCATCATACATGTTTTTTCAACATAATAACCTGACCCTCCAAGATAGAGTCAACAAATTTTGAAAAGTAAATCCAAGCAGAGGTCAAAGATCTGTGAAATGTGACCTTTGAGAAATGAGTCCTGATGTAATAATGTAGTAATAACTATTGAGCACTCATGGGTTGAAATTATCAGCATCTTGACAAGATATGTGATCCCAGTGTGAGATTTAGTTTTAATATAAAATGTATTTATGTATGTAGGCGGTAACAATGTGACCAGAAATCAATGTAATATTATTGACAGTATAAAGTGCTGCACGCTGCCGAGGTGTTAAAATATTGGTTCTGAATGACACAAGTTCAACCACATATCACTGTCGTTGACCAGCAGCGAGCCAGTGATGAATGGAGTTGCTCATACTGATGAGCCTACAGAGAATTATCACCCCAATATGCTGCTCCACATCTTCCACGTTTTGTGTCAAAACTCTTTTCTCTTTCATAGCATTGTTTTCAGCTGTAGCTGAGTGGTTCACAGTTGGTGAACAAAGAGGAGCATTTAGCAAAAGCCAAAAAGACAAGTATTTCCCTCCAAAGTTGGTGAAGACCAAATAAAGAAGTAAAATAGAGTGAATAGTGGGCTTAGCATTCCTTATGTGACCAGAAACATGATTCAAAATATGATGATAATGTTTTTGTGTCACTGCTGGATTTCTAACTAAGCAAGTTGATGTACAACAACTTGACCAAATAATCTTTGACCCCATTTTGCCCCCAAATTTTCCGCTCACATTATGGCAACATAATGGAGAAGATACACACACCAAATAAAGGAAGAGCAAAGGTTTAGATTGTGTCACGAGTGTTTAAGTTGCAGTGATACCACGAATATTATAAAACACACATACACACACACAAAGTGTATGTGCCATACATCCACTTTGACCCCATCTCAATCAGTCTTCCCACAAAACACAAAGGGAAACCCCTTTTGGTCTGAATGAATGAACTCCAGGCTTTACTCTGTTGCTGTTGCGTGACAGACGTTTTCAACGTAAAGGGGAATTGAAAATTTTCAGAAGGCCGTCATAGTTCAGATAGTTCAATGAGAGTTTAACCATGGTTCATAACTCTCACAGTAGAATTTCAAAATTCTGGGGCAAACCAAAGAAATAAAGTTGATCCAGACTTGCAGAGGTTTATGTAATTGGGTAAAATGTCACAACAATGAAAATACAGCCAGATATTAGTCACAACAAAAGAAGTCTACCCTATGGGACTAATGTAAGGAAAATGTTACTATACTACACTCAGTGAGGACACTCCATGACACCATCTTCACCTTCAGAGCTACCACCCAAACTTCCCCTAAAGGAATACTGAGCAGTCTTTCGTTTTGTGCAGTATAATTTCATGTTGTGATTCATATCATGCTTTGGCCAAGATAATAAGATAAGGAAATAACTTAGACATGAACATTATTTCCCCGTAATGTTAATTTCATTTGTGTCATTGTCTGGGGAATGGGATTTCAGGGAATGTTAAGGTAAAAGTTGAGGTTAGTATGTGGGAGTATGGGGAAATTGTTCAAGTGCGTGCGGTAGAGGATAACCTAAACGGTTGCATGTGCGATCCCCGTGATATGATTTAACAATTATTCATCCACTCGGGCGACAACGGGATTGTGACAGAGGGTGACTGGATCTTTGGAGGCGAATGCGTAAACTTTTGGGAGCCCCCTGACCTTCACGGTCCCGCCACGCTGATTGGCCGAGGCCAGCGTAGGGGGGCGGAGTCTGCCGAAGCCCACAGCCTTTAAAGGCTGCTGCATCTGCACGGCAGAGGAAAACAGCTCAGGAGGAGGTGACAGGGTACAGATCCCAGCAGGAACCGCCGAGCTCTCTTTTTGTGTCTCAGGTCGATCCGCCTGAAGCAACGCTAAGCGGCAAACCGCACAGTTGCTTTCATATATATATATATATATATATATATATTTCCCCCCCACACACTCCTTTTTTTAAAGTGAACAGCGTGAATTTTTCAAAGATGAGCCGGACGGTGCACAGCTGTTTTGTCACTCTTGCCATCCTGTTTCTTTGGCGAGTGGAAGAAGTAGCAGAAGCCTGCAGCTGCTCCCCAGCGCATCCTCAGCAGGCTTTCTGCAGCTCAGACGTCGGTAAGTTGATTTCCTCAATAAAATGAATGGATGTACTTCACTTAGCCACTGTTTGTTCGGTAATCTGCGATCGACGCATTTATCGTTTTGTCAAATCCGCTGATGCGAAGGAAACTTTACAAAGTTGCCCGACTCTTATGTTTACAATTACAAGGGGAGGAGTATGGAAAGTTCTTTCTCGGGCTTTCTTTCCACTGCCCTCGTCTCTTCTTTCTCCTTCTCTCCAATCATCTGTTGACACTCTTCACTTTTTATTTGTATCCCCATAATATGACACTCCTTAAAAGCTTTGATGTAGAATAGTAACACAACAGTAGATATTTGAATAGTTTTTATACTGTTGCTGAAATATTTCCAGGAGGCCAATGAGGTAAAGACTTTCCCCTACTACAGCCTGTTGCTGATCAGGGCTCTCTTCATTATTATTATTATTATTATTATTATTATTATTATTATGTGCACTTAATTGCCTTTTGTATAGTTTGTTCATCAACCAGTATATTACTGTTATCATTTGCATTTCACACTCATGGGTAAACGGGGAAACTGATACTCTTCCTTAAATCCTGCTGAATGGCCACTCAATTTACTCAAATTCCAATGGCGATAGTTTCTCTCCTATTTTGCCTGTTACAAAACATCGCTTGTTGCTGCCTTCAACACAGGCCTTAAGCTAACGGGAGTCTCAACAGTGACCAGCTTGTGCAGCTATTTAAATTGGGGCTTTGCTGAGGGTCTTTTTTCTTGGTTGTGAGCTGGCTGAGTGTGTGGCATGTCTACAGAAGCTTACTTTATTCAAAGGTTTCTCTTTACCATTGGATTCCATGGCAAAAAACCCCCACATTATCCTGTTGGAGTTTACTGTTAAGGCACAGATTTTTTTCCCCCCACTCCTCCTCAATAAGTTCCTTTTAGCTTTCTTATTGAGATGAATTTAAAAGGGACTCACTTCAAACACAACCAGGTAGCAAAAGTAAGAAACACACAAAGTGAAGGAAGCAAAAATACCTGGTATTTCTTGTGGGAATTATACTGAAGGGATCAGACAACATAATTTCATACATCTGCCTTGTTGTGCAGCATAAAAAGTGAGTCTTTCAAATGAACTGTGGATGCATTTTCAGTCAATCGGTCAGCTATGGCTGTGCAGGTCTGTGAGCTGTGTTAAAGACGGAAAGTGCTGATACTCATCTAAATCTCTATACTGATTCATTGCATTAGTCTTTGAGGTCAGGTCCTAACATGACCTTAAACCTCTGAGCTCCTGCTTCAGCACCATGGATAGCCCCTCCCACCAACACAAATGCTTCGTGAATCCAAATCACCGCGTTGTTTCAGAGCCAGAGCAAGGTATTTCCAACAGCAGGATTCAAATAGTTTAAGAAGTCAATCATTATTTTAAAGGGTTCACACGGTTTCTTTTCCACAACTGTGGTCAGTCGACATTTTCAAACTTGCACAACTCTAAAGCTAAAACAAGGAAATCTTTGCGATTCACACACGTAAAAAGTCATTGGCTGACAGACAATGAATGGGTGGCTGAATTTATAGAGCAATAATACAGCAGGCCTAGCATGAGGTGGCATAGTCAAAATATAGGTCCATATCCATCCATTGTGGCTCCACCTTAATTCCTTATATTTTTCTCTTCTTCTTTTAATTCTAGCCAAATTATCTTCATCTTAGTTTTTTGTCTACCATCCTATGAACTGTTGGCAGTTGGGAAAAATGAATTGGATTGAATATGCTATTAAAATTGTGGCTATATTCCAATGCTATCTCCACACAGCAAGACACTGCCTTGAGAAACCCCTTTTCAGGGGAAAGTATTAAGTTGCACAGATGTAGAGTCAGTTAGTTTCTGGAGTTGATGGAGAGTGTCAAGAGTGGCTTACAGTTTCAGCTTTGGTGACTCAAGTGTAATTCTCAACAGCCACTGTTTTTGCCACAAGTGTCAACTTGTCAGATTTGATGGTGATTGAATATTTGTGTTGTGAGATACAGATAAAGTTTGAAGCAGAAACCTTTTAAAAGAGAGCAGGGCAGCAGAGCAGAATCATTCATCTGCAAGTCATCGCAGACAGCAGATTTACAGTCCTCCTTTATTTTTATTTTATCTTTATTTATTTTTTAATTTTTTTACTTTTTTGCTAGACCCTGGCTTGTTCGCTCTCCATTCCTGTAAACAAGAAGAAAATAACAGGGTCAGCTTTAGCTGTAAACACGTAGTCCCATTTATCTTGTCAAAACAGAGAACTGGAACAAAAAAAAATCTTTCCTCATAAATTGAAATCCATCCCTTGAGTCTTTGGCTGAGGCAGAGGAATGCCGTGCAGTCATATGCTGTGCTCATCATGTATTTGCAGTTTATTTCACAATTCTTGGTGATTACACAGCGTACCTGTTCTGCTTTTTGTGAAGAGGGGAAAGCAAATTATTTGAGACCTTGAATGGAAAGCTGGCTTTGACATGACTTCCGGTATAAACACAGCCCTGCAAGCTGTGTAAACAGAGCTGACATTAAAACCAGATTTCCCTTCTTTGAGCCAGGCTTGACTGTTTGCAAGCTCTCACAACAGTTACTTTTAAACTCCAGCATCACTGGCGATATTGCATTGGATTGATGTTTGTCTCACAGGTTAATTTAAACGTTCCACTGAAACATGGATCACATGTAATGTACCGCACAGCAACTCACCTCTAAAAGAAGTTGAGTAACGTATAATTCAAGACAGCCATATTGGCATATTTAGGCTGATTGGAGAATGACAGAGGATTTAGATGCCATACAGTTCCACTTCAGAATAATGGGGGATTAATCTGGTTATCTGCAGAGGAAGAGGTCTGAATTTGTAGTTTTAGTTTTTCTCATTCAATGCTGGATGAAGTTGTGGCCTCTGGATGAGGAAAATGGATTTACAGTCCCTGCAATTAGATGACATGCATTTGCTTTCTTCTCTTTCTCGCTTTGTTTTTCAAAGTACTCCAGTCACCGCAATACTACATACAAAATAATGTGTTTATTGTTTGGATAACTTGGAAATTAGATGGTTCCCACTTTTTTTTTTTTTTTTATTCATTTTATTGTAGGGCTTCGTCAGCCTTTTCCAGTAAGCATCATCATATCCTGTGAGAATTTTGTAGACACTGTATCAGGACAGAAAATTTAGTTGTTTTTCCCCATTTACTTAAATTGGAGAAGATGTGCTGTGCTACATTAAAGTTCTATCATTTTTATATGAATGTTATCAGCATTAGCAGCTGTTTGCTTACCAGTCTAGAAGAAATGTTGCAAGTACAGCATCAAACTTTTTCTTTTCTTTCTTTTTCTTTTAATAAAGTCATCAACAGCTATGGAGGGCAACGCCAATGCCACATCCTGACTCTATAATGTCTTTCCCCCAGCTGGAGTTAGAACGCTAACCAGTTAGCTGCAGCCTATCTCACTGTTGCCTCTATTCAGCCCTGTAGCTCTGCTCAGAGGTCATATTAACTTCTTGTCTTGTTCACGCAGCAATGGCCAAATCCGTAGTCATGCAACAATCACTGCCACCGTCTTCTAGCAAGAAACCACATTTGGCTTAAGTGAAAACTTTCTCTTAAAATATCACAGTTTAGCAGTTAGAATATGTCAGTGGAGTGGACATGGCAAAATGGGAACTTGGTTAAGATGACTTCTTGTTGTCAAAAACAGAATCTGTGTCTTATAGTTTGATTTTAGCATATTGAATGCATTTTAAAGACCCGACTCTAACCTTCTCAAAGTTGTTTTTATTGCCCAATTGCTCAAATTATATATTATCATTCGCATAAGTAACATACTATGCATTTCTTCACCCGCCCTACCTTACACCAGTGGAAGGAGAAATGATTTGTGTTTTGATTCTGTACACTCAGGAAAAAAGGATTACCAACTAATCCACTTTGTTGCCATAGTAGTTGGCGAGTTTCTCAGCACCCTTGATGCCTGTGATTTGTAAACCAGATAGACCTTGATTGGTGTCTTTTATCACTTGGCGCAGTTTGTCATTCAAGATCTGCTACTTGACAGCAGCTCAGAAAAGCTTGCAGCCTACACGCCTCAGTGTTTTGCACATTTTCCTGGCTAAGAACTAACCCCCCCCCCCCCCTTTGTGCTCTCCAATTCCTCCTCCCCCCCTGTCAGCTTGTATGTTTGCAACAGTATTTCAGTCTTACTTGGAAGGGCTGTCTTACATAGGACATCATTAATGCTGCCTCTACAAAATGACTTCTGTTCCTGTCAGTTCTCTCCTCTGTTCCCTGTTTGCAAAATGCAGCCATCCTTATCCCTCCATCATCCTCTCCTTCTGTGCACACACTCATTTTTCCCCTGTTTTCCTTTTGTTAAAGATCGACTTTTTTGGCCCTTAAAAGGAGATGTTCTCTAAGCCTCTATTGTCATGGAATTAGGGCGCATATGGCTTGCAGCTTCATACCTTTATCATATGAAAAGCAAATAAAAAAGGCTTGATCTTATTCGGTAAGGAAGCAAGCTTGTGATGGACTCCGGCAGTCAGTAGCTGCCACCTTAGGAAAGAACTAGGACTCCAGAGGCAACATCTGGTTAACATTAACTCTTTCACTAGTCTCCTTCACTTAGAAGCTTGCTTTTTGAATGGCAATGGTAATAAGAACCTTATTCACTGGAGTAGTCATGTGAATTTACAGTAATCACTGCAAGTTGCACGATAGCAGTATTCTCTATGTATTTATCTACGACTGACACATGCTACACTGTACTTGAACATTTGGATTGACTTGAAAGAACCAGTGTTTGTGCAACACATGAGGTCATTTTTTTGTTGAACACTCAGTATTTGAGCTCAAAGGCTCATCCGTATGGCTCTGATAATGTTTTTCCACTTGAACTGTTATATTTTTGTCCTCTATCCAAACCTCTCTGAATCTGGGAGCTGGAACTTTAGAGCATAAGAAAGAGGGTGAAAAAGAGAGAGAAGGGGAAATGCTGCAAACGAAGAGAGAGGTTGATTTGCATGTCAGCACCTCTGTGCAGACAGTAAGGCAGGCTGGCAGAGAGGCCTGGGGGCGAAGGGAGCGTTTCTAGTTCAGCTTTTCAAAGTTTGCTGACTGGCTTCCTCCTTTGTTGGGCTGAGGAGCCTGGGAGCAGGCAGCACACATTCCTCCTTCTGATTGCAGCTGATGAAACACTCATGTGCCTCTCTGTCTTCCCAGCACCTGGCACATGCAAACGCCACAGATCCAAGCCGCAGCAATGTGTTGTGGCCAACTCTGGCATGCCAAACCTGGGCAGGGCTTCGATCAGACACAGACAGACCCGGATAGAGTTCAGTTTTAACATGACAATGGTGCTTTTGTCATGCCTTCAAAAATAATGAATACAAATGTGGGTTGTTTTGTCTTTTTCCAGTTATCAGGGCAAAGGTGGTTGGACGGCAGGAAATCGACGTTGGCAACAACATCTACGGAAACCCCATCACACAGATCAAGTATGACATCAAACAGATCAAGGTACATGATGTGAAGTTGTTTTTTTTTTTGAATTATTATAATCTCATGTTTGGGTATAAACCCAATTCATATATGAATTTGAATTTGAATTTTTTTTCTATGCTTTGTCATTTCAGATGTTTAAGGGTCCTAACCAGGACATTGATGCCATCTACACTGCCTCCTCCTCTGCGTTGTGTGGAGTAAATCTGGAGACCAATGGAGAAGAGTATCTTATCACAGGTATAATGCAACAGCATTAGCAACTGCACATTATTAAACAGATCATTTTAGTTCCTTCAGGTCAGTTTAAACATCATCCCATTACCTCTACTTCCCTCTCGCCCGACTCCAGGCAGACTGGAGGCTGACGGAAGGGTGCATGTCACACTTTGCCAATTAATCGGGACTTGGGACACCCTGAGTGAGACCCAGAAGAGGAGTCTGGTTCAGCGCTATGAAATGGGCTGTGACTGCAAGGTAACAACAAAAGTTGAAGGATTGTCAGTAGTTAAACTAAAATTTGACATAAACCTGAACCACTAATGTCATCTAGGTTGCACTGCTTTTCTATGCTCACTTCCTGATCTGGTCTCTTCTCCTCATCCTCAGATCACTCACTGCACCTCCATCCCCTGCTCGATCAGCACCCCAGCTGAGTGCCTCTGGACGGACTGGGTGATTGAGAAGACATTCGATGGAACGCAGGCCAAACACTTTGCCTGTGTCAAGAGGAATGATGACTCTTGTGCCTGGTATAGAGGAGCTGAACCACCCAAAAAAGATTTCCTGGACATCGAAGACCCATAACTGTACCACTGTCCTACGGTCTGAGGATGTCTGCAGTCGAAATATACTACAATATAAACACCAAAACCGAAATAAATACATGAATCAAATTGTTATTTTGTTTTTCTCTTATTAAAGCTGCAAGGTGTGTGTGCTATGTGGTGAGGTTAGATTTTATTTTGTTAATGTGTTTTAGTCGCAGGACTCATTCAGTTTTTTTTTTCTGTCCTTTTTAAGAAAGGTATTGTTTGGTATTAATTAAAAATTTGGTAATGAAACCCATGCATATCTGTAACTCAAAGTGTGAACAATTCTGTGAATCTCTGTGTTAAGTAACATTATTTAGCAATTGGCATCTTGATATGTGACAGCAGAGCTCCCACAAGGAATTATTGCCACCTCCTGCCTGTCTTGCTTCTAATTCCTTCTTGTGTTGAGTGTTCAAACCTTTTAGCTTCTGTATTTTTTTAATTTTTATTTTTTTACAATTTTATTTTTTTTGGTGTGGCAAAAATGATGAGTCAGTGTTGTTAAATGTCACATTTCAGATGCCAGCCTGCGCACGCAATCAGTGCTTTGTAATTGTTATCTTAACATAATCATGAATAGACAAGAATGCACTTTGAATGCAATATTCACAGCAGTCACAATGGCTCTAATGAAAAATGTCTGAAAAAGAGGGTTGAATCCTCCATTTTGTATTTTTTTTTATATATATATTACAGCTCTTCTTGTTATAAAGCTTTAGTAAGTGTAAGAACATATTTTATTTAAGGAAGTTGTCTGATTCATCTTAATCTATTTTAAAAATGCCCCAATTTTGATACTTTGTATGATAAAGTATGCATTAGGTATTGTATAAACAGAAGACCTTGTATTTTAACAGTATCAGGAAAACAACAAACATTTTACGTGCATTGAATTATACAACTAATCACGGTTTGAACTGTCAGTATGGCTCATCCTGGGTGTCAGTGAATTAAATGACACATTTTAACCAATTATCAATTTAAGGCAAGAGCAAAATAAATGGCCATAAAAGTGTTGAACAAGTCATGTGACTTAATATGAGAATTTGTGAGTGTAAAAAAATTCTACATTTGAAACTGTAGACAAGTATGATGTCTTGTGCTGGTTTCACATGGGACTTTTGAGATAAGATGATTTTTGCATGCATGTCCAACTGAAACAATACTGTACATTTGAATATTAAATGCCAAACCCTGTTTTGATTTGCTTTGCATTTTGCTTTTCACATCAATATTTAGTTGGTTCAGACCTAGAAGACTCCAGTATAATGGGCATCACTTAAACAGGACTGACATGGTATTAATCCAGACCAGCACATGTAATGCGGGTAGACCTCACTATTGTGGAGGGTGGCAAAGGTGAGGCAATAGGATGAGCAGTATAATAGACCTGGGTTTAATTTCGTTCACTCATTCGTGATTTTATGTTTCTTAATTTAGTGTTTAACAGACTTTATAGCAGACACAGTATAAGAATGGTTTTTGACGCTCAAACAGCAATCTGCTGCCTTCTAGTGGAGGCAACAACATGTGACATTCACGTACATTCCTTCAAGGGTCTGTCAATATACACACGTGTAAATATCAACCCCGACCCACTCATTATGTTACGATATGAAATCATGAATCATTTACAGTAACTCTCCTACAGTAGAACAAGATATTGCATTTTTTTAACGTGATAAAGGTTGAAGTTGGATTACAGGAGACTGTGATGGTACAACACGAACGTTTAACAGGAAATTAAAAGACAAACGCGTGCTACGGATAAAATCTGCAAACAATTAGATATTTCCTAAAATTAGCAGAAATGTGGGGAAAGGCACGAGTTTTCTTTTGATGGGTTTTTCGACAAAAAGGGAACAGTGGCTTCGTATTAAACACAAGGCCTGACACTATGATTTCAGCGCTCTTCTTCGCTACATGAACAATTATTCACACACATACACTGTGGATGGTAAACAGCGCTGGCTGGAAGTCACGTGTGCTTCTCCTCCGACTGCTCAACGTCTAATACAGGGCTGATTGGCTGAAATCTTTGACGTCGGTGTGACCTGCTCTCTGATTGGCCTTTCATCCTTGTCAATCATCGCCGTCACCGCCCTCTGATAATGCAGCATGGGCGAAAATACCAGACTCGAAAGCTACAGCTGAGGAAGCGGAGCATCTACTGTCAACGATTTTGGACGACTGAAAGAAAGGTAAGCGACGAAAAACCGGCTGGAAATTGGCGTCATTTGTCGTCTTGTGCTTCTAGGCTGGTGTCGTTGAACGCACACGCAGGACATGGCGACTGGGAAGCGTTAGCCGCCCGGACGCTGGGATGCTAACACCACATTGCAGCATTGAGGAAGGCTGGAGGTTCTCGCCACGTTAAGTTAGCTCCCTGGCTAATTTGCCGCTGCTGTCAAGTGCAAAAGGCAAAACATGATGCATTCCCCACCACAGAAAGACAAATGAGAAAAGGTCGAAGATTTTGCATCATTTTTGAAGTAATAAAACGCCGTTCTATTTCTGAACCTGAGACTCTCGGGTCGACATGAGCTGGGGTTGAGGTTAGCCACCTAGCATTGAAGCTATGATGACTGGCCCAAGGAGTCCTGAGGAGACCCAGCTACACGGAACGGGTGAACTGAAACCCCGTGTTACCGAGTAGCTAACTAAATGTACAAACTAACTAAAACGATGGAGGGATTTTAAAAGTGACAGTAATAACGGTACTGCCTTCAAGTGCCCCGGGTAAAACCCAAGGTTCCTATTTCTGATCTACCAGTCAGTGTTGGATATTTAAGATTTTCTGCTACTTGTTATATAAATGATGCAGGTTGTAGGAAACGTCTGAGCTTCTGGTTGATGTGGCAAATTATTGACCCGGCATTGGTACAAGGAATAACTGTGTTGATTCAACAATTTGCCATAAGATTTTGTACTCTATAAATTAATCAGCCTGTTTTGACGCTATCTAAAAATTTCGGGCCTTTGGCATACACATGGTTAACTTTGTTGACCTGCGTTTACAATATTATTGGAACTCATCACATTTCCTGCACTTTCTCATAAAAGTCATAACTTCTCTGTGTGGTTTGTAGTGAAACACACACTTACAATCGGATGTTTGACCAACGTATAGTCCTGAACTGAAGATATTTACTGTGAAAATTTAAATTAATTAATTAAATAATTGTTGTAGCTCCAGTCAATATGAGTCAACTTCCTTGCCCAATGTGATTTTTTTTTTTTTTTGGTATAAATCAGATATCTTCGGTTACAGTTTTGTTCTAAATTCATTTTTGCTGTGGTTGAGTTGCAAGGCATAGAATTATTATAAGATAATGCAGTCTTTTTTTACATTTTAAAGTTTGGAATATGTATGTATGCATGTATAAATAAATAAATTTAAAAAAAAGCTCTCTCTAGGAAATTGGTTCCACCAGACATATTGTTAATGAAGATTCATACTTACCTCTTCCATTTAGGCTTAATTTTTCTAACCGTTTCTATATATTATTATCCTTCCTATACAACTGTATAGAAGTCCTACTGTGATACACTTAAACCCTTTATACTTAGTTAACAATATTATCTGAACGACAGCGTTTGCAACACCAGGTGCACGATTAAGGTATATTACTTGTGCATTTCTACTGGCTGAATAAAATATAATATCCTGCTAAATAAAAAAATGTTAACAAGATGACACATTGCTTATCGATAATATTAATAATAATTATAACTAGAAGTATCCACATCTGTAAATAAGACCCCTTTTATGTTTTCACATTAGTGATTCAAATATCACACTAGACAACTACCAGTAAAAGGTATTTCTTTTTTCTTTTTTTTTACTCGATGGAAGTTTGAGCTTGCAATTGCTTGTTTGACCAGTTGCATATGCATGAATGTTAGTGCCTGTAGCCTTATCTATTATCCATGCCAAGATATTGCAAAAAGATAATTGCATCACTTTACAATATCAAAAGGTTGTTGGATTCTTCAATGATAGGACTACTCATCATCAGCCTAAAATGGCAACATAAAAGCTACAAATTCTCTGGATGAAATAAAATTGATAGGTATAATGACAAGACAATCAGATTCAGCTCCTATGCTTATTGTCATGACTTAATAATCAGATTAAAGACCTCTGTTTTGGCAAGTGTATCAATATTGCTGCCTGGTGTAGCAGTTGCATCACTGCAGTCAGCTGTGTCCCTGCAGGCTGTGTCGCTCTTGGTTCTATCAATATCAGCAGCACATGAAGGTCACCATGCCCTTGTGCACACAATGCATTTTCAGCCCCCCATCCCTCCTTGTGATGTCACGATGTCACGTTTGTTGTGTTTTGGTGTACCAGGACTCTATCCCAAGTAAATTGAGGTGATAGGTGAGTGAATGATTAGCTTGCACACTACTCGGTCAGCACTGAACACATTTTCCCAGTTGCTGCCTTTTGTAGAAGTCATTCACTCGCCTGACTCCAGCGGAGGGTTGTTGTGGAAATGTGCACTGCTATTATCTATTACTGAACTAGTCCCTTTCAGTGCTCTGAGCCACAGTGAATTTAAAGCAACAGCTTATAGCCAATGTAAATATTTTTTTCATTCCTCTTTAGCTCATTTTATTCTGTAACTCTCATATCACTGATGATAAAATGTATGTAGGGAACGTGCAATGTTAAATAGTAAGGATAGAAACGAATACAATGGTACATTTCAGAATTAGATGTGGCAGTTAACAACAGCTGCTTACAACTCATTCTACACGCTAATCATCTCCTGTCTCAGATACACTCCCCCCACCCTTAGTTACCAACTTTTGATGTATTGCATAACTGTGGGGACAGCTGCCAAGACCCAGCTGGCTCCTCAAATGCACTCAGTCCTTGTACGTATTGTGAAGCCATGTCAGGATATATGGCCCACGGAGGTATTGAAACAAGAACAAACAGGGATTTCAGTAGGCATTAGGCTGAGGGATAAATTCAACATTTATTTGATCACCAGGTTTATCATTGCACCTTGACACAAGTGGGAAATGTACCCTGTGGTGCCTTTTGAATAGTGTGTAGGCATTCTTAGATAATATGTAGTTGTTACCTTTTGTAGATGGGTGAACAAGCTTTATTAGTTGTTTTGTGTTGCCTCATGTCAAGTAACTGTTTGATCAATTTACCACACTCACACCCAATCTGTTTTCTTTGCAGTGATGTTCCAACAATGCCGATAGTGGATAAACTCAAGGAGGCATTAAAACCTGGTCGAAAGGAGACCGGCGATGAGGGTGACCTCAACAAATTGTTGGCTTCATCTGCCAAGAAGGTCCTTTTGCAAAAGATAGAGTTTGAGCCTGCCAGCAAGGGTTTCTCCTATCAGCTGGACAGTTTAAAGAACAAGTATGTGATCCTCAACCCCAGGAATGAGGGTGCTATGGGGCAGAAGGCCACAGAGCCTTCCCAAATAAAGAGGCAAGGTAAGCTCTCAAATCTAACATAAAAAAAATAGTTTGATGTTTTCCACATTTGCTACTTATCCTTTGATTCTAACGCTTAAAAACTCCTTGTGATTAATGTCACAAAAATGACTGTACTCCTCATTCAGTCTCAGATAATTTGGTTGGGGGCCAGAGTGATGGGATCCCCGCCCCACAGAAGATGCTCTTTCCAGGGAATAGGCTTACCCTCAAATGGGAGCGCACATACAGGGTGGGAGCTGGCCTCCACAACCTCGGAAACACCTGCTTCCTCAACTCCACAGTGCAGTGTCTCACCTACACCCCGCCACTTGCCAATTACTTACTGTCAAAGGAGCACAGCCGTGCCTGTGAGTACCTGAGTCAGAGTCAAAGCATCCACACTCCCATTTATTTACATTTTTCTTAATACTACCCACACCAATGGGGTTTTGAGTCTGTAACCCCACCATTGTTTGTTTAAGCACAGACGCATATGCCTGAAAGTTGCAGTGGAATGCAAGCCAAGGCAGCTGAAGAAGGGAAACACACAAAACCACTTCAGTCTGTTCCCAATATGTTGTATGCACTCTGACACACTCAGCAGTCTATAATCATTTTGA
The DNA here is from genome assembly GCA_034769265.1 of Remorina albescens. Classification (NCBI taxonomy): domain Eukaryota; kingdom Metazoa; phylum Chordata; class Actinopteri; order Carangiformes; family Echeneidae; genus Remorina; species Remorina albescens. Next base: position 9,295,824 of record CM068493.1, read on the forward strand.
TTAAGCCAAGAATACAGGTTGCACTAGAATTTTTCACCTTAAATGTAGACATAAAAGCAGATCAGCCACTTTCCTCATCTACCAATTTGAAAATGCGTAAACTTGAATACATTTTCAAATCTGTATCTTGGATTGTGTTATTACTCGTGAAGCAGACATTGAAATTGCATCAAATAGGAGGGAGAAAACTGCTTACCAGCTAGTGTATTGTCATAAATAAACCCAATAATTATGCCAACCATTATTTACCTAATTTCAATCACAATGCATTAATTTTAATTATCAGCATGTTGTTGTCTTATTAAGTCTTATTAATGTGAATAGCGTCTGTCTGATTCTGACCTCATTTCTTAATATATATTTGCTCTGTAATGACTATCGAGTTTGTCTCAGTATGAAAGACCCACATCAAAAACTTTAAACATTATTGCATTGTTGTAGACACTGACACTCTTTTCCCCAATGTCACTGTACGTAACTCATACTTATAAAATTTCATTTGTTTCTGTGTTGCAGGTCACCAGTCGGGGTTTTGTATGATTTGTGTGATGCAGAACCATATCATCCAAGCCTTTGCCAACACAGGCAATGCCATCAAGCCTGTGTCCTTCATCAGAGACCTGAAAAGTAAGAAAGTCACCATCCCTCAATAGTGTAATTGTGTCTGAGCAGTTTGTGCAGCTTTTCAATGTGGGTTATGTCAGGAGGCACAACCACCTGGTTTTATTCGGTTTAATATTGCCAAAGGCACAATGACGCAACACTGGCCACAGTACCCCATGCGACAGCAGGCAGTAACTGCAGTATGGCAGTAGAGCAGTGAGGCTGCAGGCTGTGAATGAACACCATGTAGCGAATAGGGATTAGTTGTTAGCAGCACCTTGACATGGTGAGGTACTGTGCTGTCGTCTCACAGGAACTCTCCCAACCTGCTTGCTACTTTTTTATGTGCTGCTGCAATTATGTCTCTAGCTTCTGCACCTCTTTTTTTCTGCCTCTCCCTCCCACACCTCCCTGATGCCCTCTCTGTCTCCTTGTAACTGCAGGCTGAGAGGAGCAGCTATAGCACAAAAATGTACAGTCCACTCACCCAGTCCCCCCTTTTTAAAACCAGGTCTTAGAAATGGACTGTTTGGTTTATGGTTCCTCTAGCTGTTTTCCTCAACCCAGTTAGATATGTGCTACCACAGCTTGAACAATGTAAATGCACACAATGAAAATTAAACATCTGTGTCTCTTGTGGACCATGCACAACCCCACAAAAACACAAATGCAGCACAATGTCACCACATAAAAGTTGAAAGGGCTTACTGCCACTGCTGCTGGAATTAGCATCAGATATCCCAGGTCTCAAAGAAAATAAAGACCAATACAGCAGGCCTCAAATCGTCAACATGTCCTTGTCTTCTCTGAGAAGTACCTTGAACAGATCATTACTGTGTGGTGTCCTACTCGCTTTTCCCACTTAAGGCAGGCTCATGGTCATAAATCTGCTATGCTATGCAGGGAATGTGGTGATGACCACTATAATTTGACCAGTTTATACTTTCCCCTTTTCCCATTAGGGAATAACAGTAGAGGCAAATGGTTTAGAGCTGCACTAGCTTTTATGCAAGACTGTTAGATGAGACATCAGTCTGCTGAAGTCACTAAGTGACTGTACGCGTTTTATTAGATCATTATTGAACTGTCTCTATGAGGAACCAACTTAAGAGGTCAGTGAACTAGGAAAGAATGCTCTTTAAACTTGACTATATAATTCAACTATCTTCCCAAATTATTATTTTATAAGTTTTCCCATTGGTTGGGAATAATGGGAATAAAAGCTTAACCCCATTGTAACATGCTTCTCAATATTAATAATGTATGAATTGTTTCTGAAATGAAGCTACACAGGAAGTGCTATAACTGTACAGTCAGGAACACACCCATTAGCATCCTAGATATGAATTTGATCACGTGTATGTTGTTGAGCCTCCACTAAAACATTTTTAGAGAGTACAAGTGTCTGCAGATCGTAGGGTAGTTAATGTTGCTGCCTAAAGCTTTGACATTATTGTCTGTTTACCATCTGTGTTTGAACTGTCAGTGGCTAACATTTATATAATGAACATTTGCCTCTGGAGTCAATAACACCCTCTAACTCTTTATTAAACGCACCACAATGATGATTACTTGCCAGTTACAGATATATAAATAGTGTTTTGTTCTGAACCCTCTTGTTTCAGTAAGTGGTAGGGAGAAACCATAAACAGCTTTTACAAAGCACTCAATGTTTTCAAGCCCTGAATTAGCACAAAACTAACATGAACATCTGTCTTCCACAGAAATTGCAAGACATTTTCGCTTTGGAAGCCAGGAAGATGCCCATGAATTTTTGCGGTATACCATTGATGCCATGCAGAAAGCCTGTCTCAATGGGTACCCTAAGTAAGGCTTTTCTTTATTGTTTCTTCTGTGTCTCAGTGAATATTGTTTTTATTGTGTTTCTCACTTTTTCCTTCCTGCTTGTAGACTTGACAGACAGACCCAGGCCACAACGTTGGTTCACCAGATCTTTGGAGGTTACCTCAGGTCAAGAGGTATCGACAGTTTGTTTTTTTTTTTTTTTTGGAGGGAAATGTAGAAAAAACTATGATTCATGAACTTCCACTCTTTTCTGCTATTGCAATTGCCTTATCAATCCACTTAGTAGCAGGCTAGACTAAATCAAATGTGAAAAATTTAAATTTTGTCTTTCAGTGAAATGCTCTCTTTGTAAAAGTGTGTCAGACACATACGACCCATACCTGGACATTGCTGTAGAGATTCGGGTAGGTTTTACGACTTTTAAATGTCTTTTATTTCCGTGAATATATTATATGCATAATTATTGTTGCTCTAAATGCAAGCAGTGCTGAGTAGATGATGTCTGTCCTTAACTACAGCAAGCAGCAAACATTGTACGAGCGCTGGAACTGTTTGTTAAACCAGACGTACTAAGTGGAGAGAATGCCTACATGTGTGCCAAGTGAGTCTTACTCGTCTAGTCTTGCAACATAATTTTTAAGTAAATATGCAAGTAAAAAAAAATCTATCAAAAATAAAAATGCATTTTATACCCTGGTATCATTACTTTTTCTGTGTTTCTCTCCAGGTGCAAAAAGAAAGTGCCGGCAACCAAGCGCTTCACAGTTCATCGAACATCCAATGTACTGACCCTTTCGCTGAAGAGGTTTGCCAACTTCAGTGGAGGCAAAATAACAAAGGTTAACAAAACATTCCCACACAGTTGGTTGTTTGAAAAGAGCTGCCTCATTTTTCAGTGTCTAATTTTTCTGTCTGTTTTTTTATTTCCTTTAGGATGTTGGATACCCAGAATTTCTGAACATCCGCCCCTACATGTCTCAGAGCTCAGGCGATCCTGTTATGTACGGCCTCTATGCTGTTCTGGTGCACTCTGGGTATAGTTGTCACGCAGGCCACTACTACTGCTACGTTAAGGTAGGACAAGAAGAAATGCATTTTATTTCAACATCCTATTAGGATGAGCCACCTTATATTCAAAGGTGTCCTCTGACAGAAACAAATGGAAACAAAGACAGTAATCTGTTTCAGAGTTATACTTAATCTGGTGGATTGATACAGCAATGGTGCAAAACAGCACATTGAATAGTGACTGGAGGCAGTTTGCTATTTAAAATGCTCTCAAATAGAGTAATGATATGGTTATAACATTATTATTGTATGACTTCAGTCACCATTGTAATCATATGACTCACACTGTGTTTGAACTAGAGAAATCCCTGTTATCAGATTCATGTGGTATTGATTGTCAGTTGATATTATTACGGTGTGACATCATCTTAAATTAAACAGGCCAATGACCCTCTGACCTTTGCTATTCTGTTTTCTTTTTTACTTCTTCATATAATTCTAATTCAATTCAATACACTTCAGTACACTTCACAGCTTATTACAATAATGTTTAAAGTTATGGTAGCTGTCTTCTTATCTTTACCTTAAATGTTTATTTCTTTGTTGTTTCCACTTAGGCAAGCAATGGACAATGGTACCAAATGAATGATTCAATGGTGCACTCCAGTAACATCAAAGTGGTCTTGAACCAGCAGGCTTATGTGCTTTTCTACCTGAGGTGAGACACTTGAGTGCTGCAAGAGATCAAAAAACGTGTTGTCTGTTCCTGCTGATTGCAAGTCTTTATTTGTAAATTAAAGGATTCCTGAAACCAAGAAGAATGCTGATGGGCAGACAGTCAAGCAGGGGCTGTTGCACCCTGGGAAGAACAGCGTCTCATCTGAACAGATAAAGAGAGCCAACCTGAACGGCCCTCTCTCCTCCCCGCAGGTCACAAAGGTACAACACAAGTTAAAGCTTTAAAACGGTTCAAGGTGTGCCTCAGTTTCACAGCTTTCAACATTTTCGTCATATATAGTTTTAGCACGAATCCACTTCCTGTTTTCAGAAAATTGAGCCTGCACAACTGCGCAAGATCCAGTCTGTGGATGGCGGTTTGGGACTTCCCGTTTCCAGGAATGGTGTGAGCATCCAGCCCCAAGCCAGGCTTTCCAACTGGACCACATCCTGTAATGGCCCCCCCAAGCTGCCAGGCGGACCCACGGTTATTGAGGAACCTTTCAAGAAGCTGAAAAAGCCCTCCCCTCAGAGCCAAGCTCAGTCCCGCAGCACCACTCCAACCCCTTCCAACAACGGGCTCAGTAGGACAGAGGGAGATAAAAAACAAGGTGGCGAGGGAAGAGGCATTGCAGCATCTACCTCATTTAAGTCTTTGTCTGACTCTTCCTCTGCTGACACCTCTGACTCAAAGGTAACATTTATAGTAAAATAAATAAAAAAACATCATACAGTGAAGGTCATCACCAAGGTGCAAAGAGCAGTATTGTTTGAACTAGATGGGAAAGTGTATCAAATAACTGTATTGTTTAAGTATGTATATACAACATCTCGTAACCTTCTTGAATGTCTACAAGGTACATGACGTAAAATTAGCTGACAGCTCTGACATCGATACAGATTTTTATCCAGCCCGTGTGTACATGCACAGAACTATAATCACAGCCTTTGATTGCCTTTGTGTGGCCCAGGAGTCTGTGGGTACCAAAAGTGCTCCAGTAGGAGAGACGCCCTCCACCCCACGTAAAAGTTCCAACGGCAATGCGTCTCCAGCCAAGAGTGTGGAGCGCTCTCAGAGCACGGAGGAGCAGAAGAACACGAAAGTAAAACCCCCGGCTCTCAACAACATCACATCGGAAGCCAATAGCACCATGTCACCTCCACCTGCCAAGAAATTGGCCCTGTCAGCCAAGAAGGTGAACTTCATTCCCATCCACAGCAGCAGCACCACTTCCTGTCCTAGTCCAAGCTCATGATACCTTAGTTTCCTGTTGCCCCACTCCACACTGCTATCCCAGATTTGACCATTGATTTCACTGAGTAGCTTTATCAAGGCAAGTTAACTCTATTTCTAGTTTATTTTCTGCATTATATAACATGTCGTTTCTCCAGTGTGCCTGTCTAATCAACCACATGCAAGCACTTGTTTAGAGTTTGTCTTCTTTTCCTTTAGTTTCTTTTTTCTAACCATTTCTAATTCTTCTCTGCCATACCCTTTCCTCCTTGTTTTCCTCCCTCCATCTTTTCCTACCATCCCTTCAATCACCCCCTTTCCTTATTTGATTTTCTTCCTTATTTTTGTCACATTCATGGCTATTTTCTTTAGACCACCAAGTTTTTATTTATGTCGATAACTGCAGGCTCACAGCCGGAGTCCGAGCAACATTGATGCTCTGCAACCTTTGTCGTGCCAGCTGTCCAGTGACCCTACACATCAAAATCAACTTAACCCCCTCACCTTTGCCTCACCCTCTCACAATCACAGGTATGAAGTGTTAGCTTTCATTGGAAATGCAAATAAAAGGGAAGTCACAGTAGCATTTTGAATCCATATGTTCTCTTTGCACTCTTTCCAGAACTGGTCCATTCCATCCACCTAAAGTCCAGTCATCGCCTTTTGCCCAGTCAAGTGGATCCTTCAAACAGCAGAGCCCTCAGAAACAGTCCCTTTTCTCCACACTGCAAAAACCAAATGCCAGCCTTTCTCTTAAATCCAACGGGCTTCAAGGTCCCAGCCCAAAGAGCCACAAGTCTTCCAATAACCTCACTTTTGCAGTCCAAGAACCAGACCTCAGCAGTCCTTCAGCTCAAAAGCTCAACCAAAAGAAGAAGAAGAAAAAGAAGCGACGCCATTCTGAAGTGGAGGGTGACACAGAGCCACTCACCACCCCAGCTACACTTACACAGATCAACCCTGCAGAAACAGCCAGTGAGAAGCGCAAGAAGAAAAAGAAAAAGCAAAAGAGGGAGGCTGAGGATGGGGAGAAAGCCAAGGAAAGAGAGTGTGTTCAATCTCACCTGGACACATCAAACCAGGAAGAGGATTGGTGTCAAGGTGGCATATGGAGTCTAACATCCAATGCAGAACAGTCTAAGCAAAAGCCTCAATTGGCTTCCACAACCCCAAAGCAGTGTGAGGCAAATCAGAGAGAACAGGGAAATGACTCTGTGCTGTTAAAAAAGAAAAAAAAGAAGAAGAAGATGCAGAAACTACTTGAGGTCCTGCAAGATACAGCTTCAGCATGCTCTGCATCAGAAAGGTTGGTTTAAGAGTTGCGGGTTTAGTTACATGTCTGTCTTTTTGTCCTCAAAAGGATACAAATCCACATGTCTTCATTGTGGTACAAAAAGTCTTATAGCTACAGACTTTCAGATTGAACTGTGTTTATGTTTAATAGAGACTCAAAATGCAGCCAGGGGCTGCAGGGGCAAGAAATTAGTGCAAAATTCTTACTCAGTGCTTTCAATATTAGTCCGCTTGCTTTAAAGGGTTTGACATCTAGCATTTTTGTCTGGCCTTGGGAAAAAATGGGGTTTAGGTAAAAGAACCTCACCTAAACACATAAATTTTTAATAAGCACATTAACTTATCTGAGTTAATTTTTTTCCCCAACAGCCATTCTCAGACAAAGGCCACAATTGTTCAGAACGACACAGGAGATTTGACAATGTTGAAAAATAAACACAAAAAGAAGAAGAGGAAGAGACTGAAAGAAGAGGTGGGACTGTGGGAAGAGAGCAGGCGAGTTTCTGAAGGGCAGAACAATGATTGTGAAGCAGGGGAGCCCACTCCAAAACAGAGCACCACAGACACCAACAAAATGAGCAAACAAAGTACAGGTAAGTGGACAAACACTTGTGTGCCCATGTGCTACACTGTTCATTTTTGCTATGCTAAGTGTAGCAGGTCATTTCATGGCTGCACTAACGTAGCATGACTCACTACATTTGGAGCGTTTTACTGATTGTTGTTCCACATCCAGCCACAGTTGTTGTATGGGACATCCAAGTGAAGGATGGCTACAAACGCAGCCAGGCTCCAGCGGCTGATGGAAGTGCATCTGGAGACAACACCCCGGCCCGTGCTGCTCCAGTCACTTGGGATGGAAAAAAGACCAGTGGTGTGGTAGAGGAGCTGCTCAGGAACGCTGCAGATAAGGCCTACGGTGCCAACGGTGAGTTTCTTTGCACATTCACACATTGGTGGCAAAAAACATCCTCACTTACAGATTTTGATTATCTTTTCTAGTACTCACTTGGGATGGGGAAGTCTCTGCAATCAGTAGAGATGCTATTGAAGATGTCCGCTTTGCAAAGAATGACACTGTGATAGATGAGTGGGATGAAGACTTTGACAGAGGAAAGGTGAGAGGGGAAAAAGTTAATACAACTGATAAATAAATTTTGGTTGATTCAGGGTGGACTATGCCCATTTAACATTTCAACTTTACATCTACAGGTAAAGAAAATGAAAAACTATAAAAGAGAAAAGTGGAGAAGTGGCAGCAGCATCTTCCAGAAAATCCAGGACAGAAAGAACAAGTGGTCTGTAACACCTGGCGGGAAGAGAGTCTTTGGAGTGCGTCGCTGAGAGTTCAGAGTGCTGTTAAGGTCATACTGACTGGAAATCAAGACAACAATACTGTATACCAAATTTGCGTACCTTTCTCTCTCTTTTTATACTTATTTTTTTTTTTTACCTTGTTTTCATATCAGATCCAAATTCAAGAATAGGATTGAGCCAAAGCAGGACAGCTGACTTCATAAACTGTTTGAGTGGGGGCCGCTTCATTTCTAAGTGAATGTTGATTAAATTTTTAATCAACATGAAATGTTGTCTTCATTGGCCAAATGGATTCAACCACTCATATCCCTTTTTATTTCAAATTCCACAGTAAGTGGCTCAAGCTCTTCTATGCATGCAGTATTTAATAGATACTCTTACTCGTAAATTACTGTATGTTGGCAAACTTTGAGCCTTACTTATTTCCCTAGAATCCTGAGCTACTATGAAACCAATTCCAGTTTGGCCTATTTGTGAAAAACATGCTAATAATGATCAAAGGTTTCTGCCGACTCTTTGGTGCATTTTATTTAAACCTGTGCACAATCTCAGAGCAATCTCAGTAAGTTGGACATTAAAGAAGTGACCTTTTATCCTGAAATCACTCTTTACTAAATTACAAAGATCCAAAATTGTTTGTCATTAAACTGCATCTATATATTTTCATTTTATAATTTTATCTGCTACATGGTTTGTTTTAAAGGACCAAATTTTGCCTGCGTGTCGTTGGTAAAATTGAGGTTTAAATTGCCAGTTTTCCAAATGTGCATGTTTAAATTGGTTAAAAAATGTGATGTGTTAAAGTTTTGTTTTTAGTTCTGCCACTTGGTTATGTGCAATTATTATTATTATTATTTTTTTGTTTTCCCCCAGTTTCTTCCAAATTTAATGCCAATACATTTAATATCACAAATACGTGCTCAGCTGATTTATTATAAACATTTTGACCATGGAAGCATTGACATGTATGAACTTGGAATGGAAAGTATTAGTTTCTCCATATCCTTGTTTAACGAGAAGTTTTCTGAGAGCTAATGCAACATGCATTCACAGAGTAGAGGTTGTGATTGTTTAAGAAAATCCAACATGAGCAGTTATTTTCTACTGTGCAGCTATTAAGCTCTGTAGCTCATCTCATCAGTCCAGCGTTCAGCAAGGTCTTGGTCTGGAGATGTGATCTTTTCATTTCTGTAACAAAGATCACCATGAACTGTTGTTTATCAATTTACTGAAATAAAAGGCTTGCATTTTATACTGTGTTAGAATGGGACTGCCACATGCTAGTAATTTATTTTCCCCTTGTATCTTCTATGCAATTTTTCTGATGGTCATGCTGGTCACCAAGAAACTGGGCTGAGACTCAGGAACCCAGATATCCTGTTTCCCATTTTCATCTCCGATCACCCTCCCCTGTTGCATATCGGTGTAGTCTCTCTGCCTGGACCACCATTTTGCATCCTGTACATCTTGTAGAGACTGTTTTATACAAATACTTCAGGTCTTGAAACCATCGGATCATCTTACACCAATCCAGGCACTGATGCATAGAGAAACTTAACAAAAATCACTTTGCCAGTGTAGAAGACTGTACAGTCCATCTTGTGCTACCGGTTTCCTTCCAACGCTGTAAAGATTTGCCCATGCATTTCTTTTCATTCTAGAGATGTTGCCTTGAATTGGCTATAAAAAGCTTAGGATTTAATGTTATTAATATATAATTTAAAGAAGAAAAAGACACAGATCTTCAATGTGCTAATAATATTTGGATCAGTTGATGGATGTTAACTTGAGAATTTATCTGCAAATGTGTTTGTTCATTTGTGTAAAAGAGAGTTGTCTGTTTCCATGCAAGACCTTCCCTGTGTCGCTGTCGTGTGTACAGTACAAGAGAGGCGTCGGCACTCTAGTGTTTGTCACCTGGTTAAATTGACATAGGTTGTTGCTCTCAAACTGGTGCAGAGGAATATTTACCAGTGTGAACGGATGGTCCACATGTTTGCATTCATGGTTCTATATTTTGCACCACCTTTTCTGACCAGGGAAGAGACCTTTCATAATGAAAGTGGCTCTTACCACACAATAGCTAACTATAAAGGTGCAATAAAGTTGTGACTTTTGTGAGCTCACTGTGCCTTCTTATGTCTTCTATTGATTGTCTTTCTTTGTTTCAAAGTAAAATATAGTAATATACTTGGGATAGTAGTAAGCAAAGTAAAAATTAGGTGTCGCCACAGGAAGTCCAAACATCTCACATTACATCACTACTTTGTCTTAGGATCAAATCTGCTGGATAGTGAAATTGTAATACTGCTATGATCAATGTTTTTCTAACAACAGAGGATCAAATGAAGTGAAATAGTGTGTGTGTGTGTCTATGTGTGTAAAAGCTGTCATCCATAGTGGTAATAGGGATGTGTCACCTCAATCTGCCGCTCTACTGAGCTTAAAGGAGACATATCAACTTTGTAGCCCATAATTTTTAATTTTAGTCCGTTAGTGTTTTAAGAGCAAAAGAACCATACACAACATGTCCAGCGCTGAGCAGCAGACTCACAACTGCAACTAGCTGGTGAACACGATGTTACAGTTACAGATAGCTGCTAGAGAGCAAAAACAGTTAAAGCAAAGTGACAACTGGACCTGAGCTTGGATATGGCCATTGAAATGGGAAATTTGTGCTGCCTCTAGGTGGCCAAGAGACAGAAAGAATAAACTTAAAGAGGAATGCAGCATTTTGTACCTTTTTGGACTTTTATGGTGGGAATAAATCATTCTCTGAAAGTGTATTTGAATTTTGTCAAATCTAAAGTCTAATGTTGTCTATCTATCTGGCCCAAATATTAAAAAAAAATAAATTTCAACTTCAGCATAAATAAAAACATGTTCTTATGATACACATTTTATATTGTATATGACTTTATTACTGAAAATCATACAAATCACAGCGCTGTTCAGTAAAGTTGTTGCTCTGACAGAAGTTGGGGCGTGACGTCACATCTGGGGTGGGCGGGGCCAGCATGTGCACCGGCTCCTCCGGATGCGTAGCAGCTGCAAGTAGCCAGCATCGGTAACACACACACACACACACACGCACATACACACCGAATATCGTGATCGGGCACTGCAGGGGACAAACAAAACAACAAGCTGCAAAGTGCCAGCTCACAGTGAGACTGCCATCAAGTTGGATACCTGGGAGGAGAGCCGAGCGCAGAAGAGTCGAGAAAGGGAGAAAGGGAGGAAGGGAGGCATCCGGATTTGCTGGACTTGGCGAGAGAAACAACCCCGGACAGTGACGCCTGGAGCAGCATCAGGACCACCAGGATGGAGGGGGAGAATTACGGTTTGTCTGCCTCTCACCTTTTATTAATCCAAACTGTGTGACATTTAAGGACTGCTTAGATCCGAGCTCCTGAATGCACCACGAGTTCATGTTTTCGTTTCTTTTTTTAGCCCGGGTCTCTTAGTGTTCATGTTCTGCCGTGCTAAGTGATCAGAAAGGTGGGAGGTGGGAGAAGTCAAAATGACAAACAGCAGACTGAGTCCTGCTGCACGTCATCACATCATATTTCATTAGATGTTTGTGTGATTCAGCTGCACGCACATGAACAACAACAGACAACCAAAAACAAGTGGCTACTTTGATCCTCAAAGCCTCATGGATATAAAAAGGTAAGTGTGATGAATTATTAAGCATCACACTGCAGCTCTTACAGCACCATACAGATCCATGTATTTACACTGTCTAATGCAGTGAGAGGCAGAAAAGTTCTTGATCCAGATCCATGTTCTGAAGGGCTGAGGGTCTTTAAATGACACTTTTTTTTTTTTTGCAAAACAGCTTCATATAAATCTGCCCTTAATATTTGGATGAACCATCTTTACTCTAAATTCTGTTGGCTGACATCATGTTGGCTCATGATGTCAGGCTACGGTGAGCTGATGGTAGCTTCGGCTGAGATAGAGGATCCATTTCAATTATTTAGTAGTTTCGTCTCTTTTTTTTGGTGATCTTAATACATCTCAAAATAGAATCAGCAGCAATGGCCTCATTGCAAAAACTGATGCTCTATCACGGAGGGAGGGCTTTCTGTGAGTCAAAAAGTTTTATCCTTATCTAAATAGAAATTCCACTTTAAGATGTTTGATCTGAACTTTTATGCATTTTTGTGTCTCCAGCTCTGACTAAGGAGGAATGTTTACTGAGGCTGCCCTTGCCATTCTCCAGTCTTGGCCACTTAGTTGAGTTTTTGATATGTCAGACCCTGTGCTCTACAGTCCAATGACCTCTACCAGTCTGAACAGCCCATGCACCACGTCTCTTCTCAGTCCCAAACCTGGATCGTTCTACATATTTGCTTCCTCCACTGTACTTTCCTATTTGCACGTCAGTGGACAAATATGTATCTGTTTGCATAAATGTAAGGCACAAGTGAATGGTTATTTGAATGTGCTGAAGCTCAGGGACAGAAGTGACGATGTGACTTTGACTTACTCATTCACATCCACAGGCAGCCAGTGCTGAGAGCTTCAGCACGTTCAAATAACACTCTCACTGTCCCCAACACCTCCTTAGTCAAACTGGCTGCTTGTGGATGTGAATAAGTACATCAAATTCATATGGTCACTTCTGTCCCTGAGCGCCATGACTGTTCAGGATAATTAAAGTCATAGGAGGAGAAAGGAAGGATAGCAGTAATCCAACCGCTGTCAAAACTTGACAGACTTTGCTTTATTTCATTGTAGAGTGGACTTATGCAACAAGAAATCTTATATTCATGAGAAGTCTGGCTGTGTTCGAAGGTGATTTGAATGTTTTATAGCTTTGCCATCATGCAGAAACCTTCTAAAATTTAGGGCAGGATTGACGTGGTTTGTTATTGCCCTCTGCTTCTGTGATGTTGCTCGGCGTTGGTGGCCCAAATCGGATATCTTAGCATTCATTGGGTGTGCCTCTGTTCCAGTGCTCACTTCAAAAGCTTTTAGCTGTAGGGTGTCAAAACATCTTTGTTTTGTCTTTTTTTTGTTCTGCTGCATTTTTTCCACATACCTGCACTAGTCACTGCAGCTCAGCTCCTCTTTGCATCACGAAATGATCACCTGCAAAGGAAATGGTGTGTGTTTGTTGGCGTGGAGCAGCACAACAGCTGTCGCGTGTGGTTACTGTGGCTTTGGGCTTCATCTCACCTCTCAGCCTGGCCCCTCCTCCATGGCACACCAACTGACATATCAGAGTTTTGGTTGGTCTTTGTTTTCTTGCTGTACCTGGTGATGGCTGACCCCACATGATGAGGAGATGGGTTTACTCCAGCACTAAGCTGTTCTCATGTTCAAAGAAAAGTCACTGTCAAAGCAGCAGCAGATTCTTAGTCACTATACAGACATCTTTCTCTCTCTCTCTCTCTCTCTCTCTCTCTCTTTTTTTTTGGTGATTAAAAAAAGAAATGTGACACAAAAAAGTTATAAAGAGAAATTGAAATCTGTCATTTCAAGGCCAAATCTGCACTTGTGCTGATTCATCCTCCTGCTGTATTGTGCAATATACAAATCTACAAATAGACACAGATCTAACACAGCAATGATAAACTTAACTCTTCACTGTCATTATTAAATCTGCAGCAATCACAAAGGGATGCAGATAATCGGGCAACGAATACTGTAACTTTATCAGGATTCAAAGCTCCTTGCAGCCAGTCTATACTTAGGTTGTCAAACTTTTCTTTTTGGTGAGTACATTCAGTTGAGCTGAACCAGCAGAGGTGCTTGTTCTGCTCCCAGCCCAGCCAGTTGTTAGTCACTGGAGGTGATGCTAACATTAGGCTGCTATGTGGGAGTTCCACTAACACAGATCAGCAAACTCTCTATAGGTTTGTGTCAAATTGGGGGAACTCTTTTGTCACAGAACTTTTTTTCCCAACTGCCACCTGCCAAATGTTTGGCTGATTTTCCAACTAACTCTCCCGGTTTACTGTACATTCTTGAAGCTGAGGGTTTACTAATATTAATAATAATATGAGCAATATTTGTACATAGGTTTTTCTACTTTTGTTTAACCTACGTGAATTTCACAGCTGAGCCGAGCCCTGCTGTTTGGTAGACTCCCTGAACCCCCTAGCATGTTAACTGAGCTAAGAATAAAGGTGTTGTTGCATGCAATGCCCACCTGGTGGCATGTATTCATAAGTGCTAAAGGAGACTGTTTATCTGAGTCCAGTTTGAGGCCCAGCCTGGACAGTGTACACAGCTCCACACAGAGGAAATCACATCTCATTAGCTTTTGTTCCTGCTGAAGGATGTTTGCGCCGTGAGGCAGGTGCTCATTCGGTCTCATACTGTAGGTCTGGTAGCACCAAATGATTTTTGTAATGTGAAACTTTATTGATTTCTATGGGAGAATTATTTTCACACTAACCCACCCTCGCCCTGGAGGCACACATTGTACAGTCAGTACTAAAGCTGCCAATGTAAAAAGCTGAGCTCATACAGGATGATTGCTGTATTCATATTGCTTTTATAACTATTATGCCATTTCTAGTTTGCAGATAGAAACAAAGTTTCTTTGTTCCCTGGGAGGTCTATTGTAGAGTACAATTGCTCATTATGTACAGGCATCTTGAGCACCTATAAGCCCTACCCTTAACACCTGGCCAGGCTTTTCCAAGGTATTTATCAGTCCATCTATACCTCCATCCATCCTCCACCCACCTGTTTACAAGTTTCTGCAGCTTCCCTGTGAGTTGCTGACAGCACACTCAGTCAGAGAGGTAGAGTGAAGTGGTGCTGAGCTGTGGGGGAGGAACGTGCATACTAAAAAAGAGAAAAAGAAAAAAATTTGTGCTGACTTCTCAGTGTCCTCTGCTGCTTTTTCTCCCGTGACAGTGCTGCTTGTCTGGGTGATGTGCAGCTGCAGCAATTCAAAGTGGCCAGGACTGACTTTGCAGTTTATGCGGTGGTCACTGCGAGGCACTTGACCCCTCCAGCAATGAACAAGGCGATGATTGCTACATCAAAGTTGATGTCACAGTCGTGCAAAACCTACGACTGCCAGACCTTATTGCAGTCAGTTATTGCCACCTAGCCTGCTGCTAACATGCTACCTTTGATGGTGGCATTGATGGGGGGGGGGGGTTGAATTGATTATTACTGTAATACCTGAAATTGAAAGAGAGAATGAGAGAAATCAATCATTGCTGATTATGAACACATCTGTGGTAGAAGTGGACCAATTAATTTTGCTGACAGAGTGTATGTGTGTATGTGTGCATCTGTGTGCTACCTGGCTCCACAACCCCAATAATGTGATCTCCTGGTGGTGAATAACTGTCAATAGGTGTGAAAATAATATCATCAAAACAAATGGCTCACAGCGTTTTACCCAGGAGCAATTCATTTCTTCTACCCCGTTGCCAAGCAACAATGAAATCTTGATTTTATGTATAATGCCTTTGAAGCAGAGAAGTGATGAGTGACTGGGAGCTAAAAGGAGCAGAGGGAAGAGCTAGGACTGCACCCCACAAAACAGAGCACTGTGCTGCTGATAGTAAAACTTTTCATTTCTCCTGAACTGTTTCTTTAATTTGTTTCCCCGCTGATGCATTTTTAATTGTACCATTTACCCTTGGTTGCAACAAACGCCACAGAAAACAGAAATTACATTATTTTGATTTATGATTTCGTACACAGACTGGCTTTTGTATTTGTGTGCAGTGTGTCTAAGAATATCTGCTTGTATTAATGTGTAAAGTAGCAAGAGAGTGCAAGTGGAAGAGAGAGAGGGAGAGAGAGAGAGAGAGAGAGCAGAGGAGGATAGAGGGAGGCTGAGACACTAGCGTCAAAAAGGGGAACAGGGAGAAAGCAGAAGTGATTTCAGCGGCCGAGCAAGTTGCACATTCCAATCGAGGAGGAAGAGAAAGTCGATGAGTTGGAGAGACTGGCCTCAGGGAGCGGAGAATTCATCTGAAGGGGAGATTAGGTGAAGCAGAGTGACACATAGCAGGACCTCTCAGTTGGACTCTCTCGGTGGACAAGGGCAGCTGGGAACTCAGGGTGACTGCCAGCAGCCGTGGAGGGGGGAGTCTGGGCCTTCACAACTTCCCCTCGTGCTCCATCTGAGTGTCATCGAGGGGCAGCAGCTTTGGACGTTGGCACAGACAGAAACAGACCTTTACACACAACGCAGGGATTATACGCTGGAGCAATATGGGGACAGTGAGTGAACTTTGTGTGTCCAGCCTTCAGACATTCTTGTGTCCAGCTGTGAAGCCGTCCCAGCAAGCTCCAGGTACAGTAAAGTAAAGTCAGGACTTCACCCTTGGAGTTTCTCACTGTTGGTTTGCTTGTTGTCGTGTCTTTTAGCATTACTGTCACCATATAATACTGACCACTCTGGCTAGAGGTCATTGGACTGACAAACTTCTTCCTCTTAGATAACCTGTTGGTTGACAATGCCATTGTGTTTTGAACATGCTTGTGCAACCACTGGCACAAACCCACAGCTCAGCCACAGATGCAAACAAACAGTTGGACAGAAATAGCAGGAGCTTCTTTCAGCTTAAGGAGGCTCTCTCGTTTAGCACAACTTAAAACCCTGGCCTTGAGCACAAACACACACACACACACAGAGTGAAAGGGTGAGCTAATGTGATTACTGGCTGGGGAGCTTTAAACATGTCTCACACACTTTCACAGCCAAACTTATTTGAAATGACCATGTTCATGATCATCGTCACACTTTTACTGGATCCACGAACTGACAAGAGTGAAACCTCCTGTTCTTTCTCCTCTTCTGATTGTGCACTCCTCTCACCCAGTTGCTGCTGTGTCCTTCTATACATGGGATCACAGTCCTGTGTTTACTGAAGATCACCTTTAAAACCTGAATAAACCGATCACAATACTTCCCAGTTTAAATACAGATGGGGAGAGTGTGTACACATATATATATTCATGTGTCCTCATTTGTCCAATTTTATCTCTTCATTCTGTAGTAATGACAATATGCTGTGTGTATGTGTTCATTGTTTAGCTGGTCTTTAGGTGTTGTAACTTTATTGCAGTTATATTACAGCATACAGGTTCCGAGTTGAAGCTCTGACATGACATGACTAAAGCAGCTTCACTGGGTTGCGGTGAATCAGCTGACTGGGTGTGTGGCCGGGGAGAGCAGTGCTGTGTCAGTAATTTCAAAACACCTGAATCAGCATCGGTGTGAAAAGACAGGACTTCAGTTTTATTGTTGAATGTAGTGGAGGGAAAATAATCTGGATCTTTCTGGTGATGGGAGAGTTTCACAGATTCCTGTCAAGCAGACCAAAAAAATTATTAATGGGTTGGGCTGAAATGGAGAGAAACCACAATGGGTTGTAGTTAAATACTGGTTTGTCATTTGAGTCTTCAGACTCTGGTCAATTTTCTGGGCTGAACATGAAGCAATACATTATTATTATTATTTTGCTTAAACTATAATGACACAGATTTTGTGCTGGCAGCCATTACACCCTGGGCCCCTAGAGGTGGGAAGAGGTTGGGCAGTGTACTGTAAGTGTTGGTGCGTTCTGTTTTTAATCATGAATCACACAATGATTCATGTGTGATTCATCTAATGGTTGTCCAGTGAGTTCACATTGTATTAGCAGCAACTATTTCCTCACTGATATAACATTACCTGATACTGTCTGACATGAACCAGTGCCAAAAAAGACGAGGAGTTAAAAAAAAAAAAAAAAGTTATTTGGTGTCTCCATTGGCTGACCTCATGCGGTAGCACCTTATTTCCTTAAAGCCATCATGTTTCTCATGGGATAATAATTGAGTATTGAGAACTGGTGTTCCACTCTGCTCCTTTTATTATGTAAAATAAAAAAAGCACACGTTCAGCGTTAAATGTTACTGTGAATCCAGCAATCACGCTCACTGTGAGTGTGATTCAACATGCCAAATGAAACAACACAACATGGCCGGACGCTGATGGCGGGCAGACCTGATAGTTATTCAGCTGATTGATATCAGTGCAGTTTCATTTCAGGAGTCATGGATGTGAGGCAGGGGTGCTCTGGGACCCCCATGACATGGAGATTAGTCATGAGGGCTCTGGGGACAGCTGAGGACACACTGATCTGTTTGGGAACACAAAGAAGTCCAACAGCAGCAGTGGCAGTGAGGGGCTGAGAATGTTTGCTAAGTCAGCTTGTTGTGAGGGAGGGTGCCGTGCAGTGGAGGTTGATGATACTGAACTATTTTGATTTATTTTGAGTATTAAATTCTAATGTTTTTTTTTGGGGGGGGGGGTATCAAATAAATAAATCTTTGGCAAAAAAAATTAAAAATAAAAAATACAACCCAAAAAACAAAACCCAGATTTGAATTTAAAATCTTGGATTTTTATAAATTCTAAAAATAACATATACAGCCAATAAAGATGTTTTGATCTTGATAAAATACTTTGAGAAGAACAGACATACTAGTGCTGCTATTCTTTCACTGAGACTCTGGCTTATGTGTTTTGTTTTGTTTTTTTCAGTTCCCTCAGACAAATTGTGCTCCATGTTCTTTTGTTATACTGTAAATATATAGACATGGTGGCTTCCTACTCATCAGCGTTCATGCCTGGGGACACACTCCATCTATGAACAGCATAGGTTTTTTTGCCATTCCTCCAGACTGCTTATTACTCAGTCTTGTGCATTTTCAATGAGACAGATGAGCACTTGCTTCATCAGCCTGTTGTCTCATGAGGCCGTGAGCGTGTTTGCTTAGGTGACCGTGTCAAGTGCGGGGATAAAAAGAGTGCAAAATGCAGTGAACCTAGCTGGAGGAAGAGTGACTTTCCCAGCTGTCTTTCTTCCCTGCATGCTCTCTTTGGATTTAATCCCCTCTTCCTAAAACTGATTTCTCAAAGTCACGGCTTTTGACAGCACTGCATCTGTATGTATATGTGTGCAATCAGAAGAGAGGGCTGCTTTAAAGAAAATTAGCTGCTTGGGATATGTACAGGGTGTTCTACTTTTACATCAGAGCTGGCCAAGTATATTTTTTTACTATCACACACACACACACATGCACACACATTAGAAAAGTGACATGAAAGCGAGATGTGTTTTTGTATATATGGTGGAGTTCCTCTCAACCAGAAAATGGCAGGGTGGATTGATCCAAAGGTTTCATTACCTCAGACTGCACCTGTCAAAGGGGAGCAGTGGTTTCTGAATAAGATATGGCTAATTAGTAACACATGGAGCAACAAAACTCCAGCCACAACTTATAGCTCAAGGCAAAGAAGGTCTAGCATTCATGCAGTAATCTTAATAGAAACAGAGCTTTTTTTCAAACCTCCTGTTTTTCTCAACATGTTTTTTCTTTGTTTGGGTGTCATTGAAGCGGGGAAAACAGGCATAATGACATGATCGCTCAGCTTGTAGCTTTGACAATTACTGGACCTTTGGGCTTATTTAAATAGTAGCTGTGTGTGTGTCCTGACATAATTTGTAAGTTCAGTCATGAGTTATTGTGGGGGTTTTTTTCCTTACAGGTTGAGCTGTAACTATTGCTAATGATCAGCAGGGGTCACTCATGACATCTTTTCCCTTATAGGATCCGAGCTCTTTTCAGAAGAAGTCAGATTTATAAATTCTTAACTTCATTATTTTAACCTCAGAATCTGTCACTGTGTTATTAGAGCACAATAGATAGGAACAGTGCCTTGTTCCTGTTTTACAGCCCACTCTTTGACCCAGGAGTCTCTGCAGGTAGGCGTCATCATGAGGCTTCACGTCAATAAATATATATAAATTGTTACAGATCATAATCAGGTTACTGTCTTCTCTGACAAGAAGGTACAGCAAGGTTACTATGGACTTTTAGTCAGGCTATTTCAGCCGTTGCTGCATCAAAATTAAATATTATTATATCATACATACTTCCTCTCAATATTATGTTTCATTACTTCTCCTTTGTGCTGATTTTCTTTTTAAAGTCAGACAGGCAAAGGCCTGTTCTTTCCAATTACTAAGTAGAAGGCATCTTATCTAGCGAGCGTCACTTCAAAACACTGTACTTCAGAGGCTTTACACAGTATAGTAAAGCGCCTGCTATTTAATATCATGAGCAAGGCCTCTGTCCGTCATGTTCTGCGCTGTTTGTGATCTACTTTGAGCTTGTGCATGTTCAGCTGATTAAAAAAGTATTCCTATTGCTGCTGGAAAGTTGGGAGAAGCTCAGCTCATATTTTGTAGTCAAATTGACATTCCTTCATTCCAGAGCAAATTCTCTAAGGATATGTCCTTAAGACATAACATGATAAATGATACACATAACAGCATTTCACAAAATGATCCATTCCAGAGCTTGGATAAAAATGAAAGTTGTTGATGCCTGTTTTTGTCAAATTTGGGGTCATGAATTAATGGTGTTCACCAATAGTGATGGGAAGTTTACTCTTTGTTCCATGGGAGGTCTATTGTAGAGATCTTTTTACTGACTTGGGTCTTTTAATCTCGTTCAGTTAAATGAACAAATCTTTTTTCAAGTCATTCGTTCATTTCATTCATTGGAACCAGTGTGGCGCTGTAGCTGTCATTTGAGTAATGACTGAAAAAGCACTGAAGAGCAACATGGTTTGCTTCACCTGGCATATAATACACAAGTTTGCTTTTGTTAAATTATTGAGAACCCTTTTGGGTCATAGCCTACTGAAGTTGAAATGACTGATTACTTCATTTGCTGGTAGGAGAACACTCCGCCAATCATTAAAAAATTAAAAAATCCGTAGTGTATGAATTCATTCCAACGGAAAAGCAAATTAAACAACCATCCATCCCCCCCAGAGACTAGACCAGAGATGACTTGTTACTCCCGAGTCATACAAAAGATTAGTTCAAAATGAACGACACATCACTATTCACCAACTCGCTCATTACTTGCACGAGTAATGATGCATGAATCAACTTCGTCTTACACTGCAGTCCAGTATGACGTTCATTCGATATTTGCATAACAACTCCATTTACATCACTATTGATATATGGACGACTTCTACATTTTTTGTGCTAATCAGGAAGTTGGAGGCAACAAAAACTTCATATGCTGATATCAACCCATGATCTTGTTGAAAAGGTCAAACAATTTTCTGGTTTCACTTGTTTGAGGTTCTTTCGCACATATTTACAGCAGTGCTTAGGGGAACAGAACAGAAACTTTGTGTGTACAGCCTTCACTTTACAAAGGATCTATTGTCAGTTGTTGCGTTTGGGCTGCACAAATGAGTCATTCATGTCTCACAGCTTGAAGATGAGCTACTTAAAATGAAGTGGCCATGCAGACTGGAGGACTTCTCAAAGATGAATTAATGATTGTACACTCTGAGCTAATATGGTCCTCAAAGAAGGTGTAAATCCCAGGACTTTTTCTTGATCGCTGCCCGAGAGGCACGATTAAATGCATCCAGTTATCCGGTCTTCTGCACATTCTTTGTCCCAGTCCATCAGACAGGATTGAAGTGAGAAAAAGAAAAACAAAGAGGAGCAGTTTCCTCCCTCTACCTAGCCTCTTGCACTTGCTGCACGTAGAGCATTCCTCTTGGCACTGCTCCATTCATGGGCGGGAAGGTACAGGCTTGGCCCTCTCCCATCTGACATGAGCACCGTAGCGCAGGTGTTACAACAAACAGCCCGCTGATTAATTCACTTTTTAGAAAGTTCTTCTTTCTGCCCTCCCGGCTTTTCTTTTAAAAGATGCAGCCAAGAAATCGTTCTGCTAGAACAAAGACACCCTGGTTAGCTGCACCTTTGATCACAGGCTGGAAAAAATGGGAATATACTGTGTGTTGATGGGCCAAACAGAAATGTGATCTGTAATGAATCCAGAATGATGAGGCTTTCATCTCTGAGAAAACACTGGCAACCAGTTTGCTTGGGGAGGATGGCTGCATCAAACATAAAACAAGTTGCTCGCTTTCATCAGGATTCGGTAGAACTGGCACATCTAAACGAAAGTGGAGATCAGAGACTTCTGGTTGTATCGTGATGTCAGCGTAATGTCAAATAATGTCAAGTTTAGCTGTGGCATTAAAAAAATCCCTCAAGATTTCCATCATAACTAACTGATGTTAGTGTTCGTACTTTCTTTATTCAGTTTCTGTGCTGACAATAGACTCAGGCCCACAGTAATACAGGCTGGAAGATTCAACAGGTGTTTGAGGGTATCACACACAGACAGGTGCTTTTATTATTTTCTAAAAATCTTTTACATTTGCTTGTGTGTGAGAACTGCGTGTCTGCTTTCGGCGGATGTGGTGAATCAGATGTGCGCGATCAGCAGCACTAAACTGCTGTATCTGTGTGTGTCAATCACCGTCCCTTCCCCCACTCAGCCTGTGTGTGTGTGAGACTGACTGAGGGTGCCAAGGGCAACAGGGTGCAAACGCAGGCAGAGGACGCGTCATCCGGCACATTTGCTGCACTTTCAGCTGAGCAGCGTCAAATCGCAGACTCTTACCGGATATGAAACCTGCTTTCCTTCAAAATGCGTCTTAAATTCAGACTTATTTTGCCTGCAGGATAAATTTCAGTGCACCACTGACTTTATTGTATGAAACTAAGGGTGAGCTATGACTTTCGATTAATCGATTAATCACTAACTTAAAAAAATTGAAATAGTTATTGTGATACTCGTTTCGTCTTTCTAAAGGGGGGGGCATTGCTGTTTCTCGTATCCTCAGCGCCACCCAGAGATATCGTGTTCCTACTTATTATGAGAAATTGGGCTTTTATTTTCCATATTTGTGCCTTACATGTGCCCCTTCACATTTTTCAAACTTTGGGGTGCACCGTTAATATGAATAGTTCCTGAATCGTACTGTGGGGCTATTCTCCTCAATTAAACAAAGCCTCCCGATTGGTCTGGTGTGCTTTGTGTGTGCACACTGGAAATGCACATCCATATAGACGAGCATTTCATCCCCACGCAACAGGAAAACGGGTAACCCTGTTTACTTTTATTGTGAAAGTCTCGACGGGAAGCCCGTTGCGTACGACGCACGCGCGCCTTGACTGAGACCCGCGCGCAGGGAAGCCAGGCTGGTTAAAGTCCTCTTCGGACTCAGACCACTCCTTTGAGCTGTCGACGCGGACACCCTTCACTTACCGAAGAGCTCGTTTGTTCGTTTCGACTTTAAAAGTAACAACAACAACAACAACAACAACAGCAGCAGCAAAAAAAAAAGGATCAATACATTTAATCGATAGTTGTATTTGTCCGTGAAACAGCCGAAGTTTGGACTTGGTGGAAACTTTGTGAACGGGACACAGACAGCATGGTGTTAAAGTCGGAGGACGGGATCGGTGAGTGGAAACACACTTCAGTTGGTGTGAACGTTGTTTACCGCGTTGTGTTTAATGTGTGTCGTCGTAAAAGGCGTTTATGGGACGTTTATTTCGCGGTGTGTAACTGCCGCTTTACTTTCAGAGGGAACTTTTAGACAGCACACTTCAGTAGTCGGACGGGTCCGTCTGTGGCCTTGTTGACAGTGTTTACTCCGCTGACAGTTGGTGCCTTCGCTGTGTTGTGTTCACGGAGTCACACTTAGTGAATAATTATCAAACCCTGAAGTTTTTCTAAAATGACTGAACCTCCTGTGTCTTCTCCAAAAACAAGATAAAAAAAACCCAAGCAAACAAAAAACTGCATACGAATATAAAATAAGAAATATAATATTGAAAAAAAAATGTATTTTCACATATACAAGTGGATACAATTGAAATCACAACAGAAAACTGAGATGTATTAAAAGTGTAAATACATAGTAATGGCTGTTATTTATTTGTATGATACATATCGTATTAACTGTTTCCTTCCTATGTAAGTGTCACCAACAAATTATAAGAGATTTATATTTATAAGTCTGCTCTCATCTGTATTTATGGTTTTGTTTTTTTTAGTGCTGTGTGTGTAATTTTTTTTTTAACCACACGTATAAACAGTTCAGTAATACACATGTTTGGCGTCTTTATGCAGTGGTGTGTGGCTATTTAATAGGGTTGGCCTCCAAGGGAACGTCTTCAGTGTCACTTTACAGCATCAGCAACAACAGGTGTGAACCAACAGTTATCTCATTCAGTGTCAAAATAAAGGCAACACATCATTTTCCATTTTACACTTCGGTTTTCTTCATTTATTCTGAGGAGATTCGTTTGGAGGAAAGCTCTGTATTATGAAGCCAATTCCAACACTTGTGATATTGTTCGAACGTGTATTGAAACTTTACATAAGGTTATTGTTGACTATATTATTGCTTTGCCATAAATACCCCTGGTCAGACAAAAAAGCCTTTGTTTGTGAGCATGATGCTTTGCTCTCTTTGGCTTGGTTAGCCTTGCAGCATTGATTAGCGCCCTTAACTTGCGTCACTGTTAATCTTTTGAGAGAACACTGAATGTCTGGCTGACTGATCCTGTTACGTGTTGCCGGTCCTTTGTGCTGCTGATGGATAGGGAGAATTTAACACACACTCTCACCTCAGTGGCCCCCATGTGAGCCTGGATGGCACACAGCTGCATTGTTTGATGAGAGAGAGGGGCATAGCCGGTCCTCTTCGAGTCCATTTGTCTCTGCCACTTAGAGGTGGGTGGTCTGGGAAGTTAACCTATTTGTCACTAATGGTTCCCTAATGAGCGGTGCTGAGAGCTCTAATGGGCCCTTCAGAACAATGGGCCCTGCCTGGCACTAATGCCCCGGTGGTTTGATGATTGCCATCTTCTCCCCATAATTGTATTTTAGACTTCTTTGTGCAGCTCTCCTTGCCACTCAGGCCAGTGTTTGTTCTCTATGCCCACTGCTGTAATGTGGGGGAAAAGCATTTACTCAGTACATTTGGATATTTTTGCTCCAAGTTTCATGTTTGGTAGCTCGGTAACACCCATTAGACTACATGGCTGACATTATCAGTATCACTCATCGATGAAAAGTCTGACTTTATAAAAGATATAAAAAGTTCTTTATTAATGTCATGATCAACTGGTTTAATAAGTGTTCCTGTCAAGCTGGACCTTAATAGAAAGAGCACATATAAAAACTTGAGATAAAAGAAGTCATAAGCTAGTCAATAGTTAGTACAGTGAGTATCTTTAGTTTTGAAGTGTTAAATAATGTTTTACTCTTGAGCCGCAGGAACTTAAAAAGCCCCTTCATTACTGTTAGTGCACTGGCCTTTTGTCATACAGGCCAGTGCCAAGTCAGATTGACAGAGTCCCACATATAGATCAGCTGGCCCTTAAGTACATGAAACGACTGTAAGAGCGTGGTAGGAGTTTAGTCAGTTAAACTGCAGCTTTTTTATCTCTACAAATCCAAATTTGACCATATCTTATCTCTGCTTTTCTTTCTGCTTTCTCAGTTGTTGTTTTTTTTCTTCTCACCTGCAACATAGATTTAAGTGTCTCTCAGGTTCGTCTGCAGCAGGTATAGACTTGCCTGGTTCATACAGGACAAAACTGTGATCAGTCTGAACTCCTGAAAAATTCAAAATGGCAGCAGATGGGAGCTCTACAGTGAAAGCATTATCAAGGATCATGGTGATTTGACTTTCAAATGAAAGCAGCTCAGGTGGTGGTTAGGGTGTGGTTATGCTCCATTAGTGCTTGCGTAGAGAGCTCAGCATTATTTGTGAACAAGTTGTTTGGGCTGTAAAAAGTGATGTTAAAGTGAGACCATCAGTGCATAATATTACATGGTTTGGCTCTTACATTGAGTATAAGACATTTATCAGATCTAGGATTGATTTTACAAATGATAGGGGACCGTTACAACGTATCTGTCTGTTTGTTGTCTTTCAACAAAAGCAGCACAGCAAAGAATGTATTGGATTATGAGAAAGATCTGGCACCATAGAAACTTAGGTAAACAATTGAGTTGAATAGCTGCTCTGTCTGGGCAGCATTTTGTTGCCTCTGTTTTTTTCGGTACCATTGAAACCATGTTATGATATAACTCGAACGATTAAAGTTAAACAGAATTTAGTTTTTCGTTGCTTTTCTCACAGGATGGGTGGGTTTAGCCACAGCTTTCACTCCTACATTAATCTATCTACCAGCTCACAAACAGGAAGCTGAGACGTTGAGAATATGCCTGACAGGAAGTGGCATCCCACGATTTGTGTGTGGGCGAAAATGCTTTGCTACAGAAATAGTGAACATAAAAATAAAGATGTCAAGAGAAATGGGGATGAAAATTGGAAAAGGAGAAGATTTAGGGCTCCTCATGCGCCCCCATCATGTTTTTTCTGGATTTGTGTGTGTTTTATGGCGAGAGAGGATGTTGACAGTAGGACAACTCTGATAAGAATCAAGGCCAAAAGCATCAGAGGACAAAAGTGTGCATTGTGGCTAGAAATAGCAGTTCCGCTTTTGTGGAAAGACAACACGAAGCCTTCACATTGGCCTATAAAAACAATTGATGTTCATAAATGCCTACAAAATAGAGTGAAGATTACTAAAGAAAGCTGACCTTTTTATTGATATAATGATGGATCATATGTGTGTGTGTGCAGCTGCAGGATGTTTATGCTGTGGAGCTGTCTGTATGTTTGCTTTACAGGCAGTGTGTATGGTGGTAGAACTGTCTATACATTCTTTCGCCTCACTTCCCACCACGTCAAGCCACGGCCTATGGTCCCAGCATTCCTGCACAGCAGCTTTGACACTGCTGGCAAACTGAGTTTGGGCCCTTTCTGGGATGCTATTGTGTTCCTGGGGTGAGACAGGGTCATTTCTGTTTGAGCAGCCTTCCCTTTTGCCCTCAGGATCTCTGTGGGGTGACCTGCTTCCAATCATGCTAATGCAACATGGCTAAATACGTAATGATGCAAACTGTGCAATGGGGCAAGAGATGGCTTTTTAATGTTTTCAAAAATGTTGTTTAATGTTGTGGATATAGTGTTGCATTATGTGCTCTATCTTGAAATGTAGGATTTCTTAAAAAATACAAGTAATACAGTAAGTGATAGCATTAACAGGTTATTCTGGTCTTTTTCTCAAAGCACAATTCTTTCTGTTTGTTTTACCATTTTGTGATATGTTGGCCCAAAGAAATTTTTGAGATTCGTAGGTTTTTATCTTTACAGTTACAGGTCTGTGTCAGCAGATGGGTATATTTCCACAGGAATCTCCTCTCTAATACAGAATATTAATCATCATGTATCCTGTCCACTCCACAAGCACATAGATCCTGTGTTGAGACTACTCAGAGGAACCTCTGTCACTGTGGGACTACAGGGTGCAGCCAGCACAGCAGAGGGCTCCAGGTTGACTCATCAACAGCCCAGTCTCCTCTCTGCTGCAGACATGCCTGAGGGAAACGAACAAGGAGGAATGCTGGAATCTTGCGTAATACTTTGAACATGCATTCCTGTCTAAATATACATCCATATACTTCTGAACCAGTTTTTTAATGTGTTGTTTTTTTAAACATGTTAGTTGTGGACTAACTGAAGATGATTTTATTTATTATTAGCTAAATTTGACTTTGAATAAAGGCCATTTGAAAATGACTTTTCAAATGGCGATTTTTCCACATAAGACCATCTTTATGATGTCTTTTTAGGGCCTTTGGCTCCAGGTCACATGATGTAGCGACTTGCCCCCTAAAAGCTGTGTGTACATATTTTTAAGTGGGGGTTAGAATTTGGTGTCTAAATGAGTCGAGCACCAATTAAGCACCAAATTAAGTCCAGATTTTTGTAAGTTTCCAGTTGTTCATTTGGGTTTTTTCCTTCACAAAATATTTACTTAGGAAAGCCTCTGAAATGGTAACATATTTCATCATGTGTGTCAGCATATAGAATTATATGTGCTGTGTGTATGTTTGTGTGTGTGTGTGTGTGTGTGTGTGTGTGTCAGGAGGAGGCAGAGAGGGGGATGTCCACAGGGTGGAGCCTCGATGTTAATAGTAGTGACAGCTAAACAGAAAGAGAGAGTAGTGAGAGAGAGGAGGGAGTGAGGTAGTGAGGTAGTGAGTAAGGCTACTCTCCCAATTGGACTGGGTCAGTGTCAGTGTGCACAGGCTGATAGCTGATATTTATCCTCTGTATCTGCCACTGGCAGTATTTCTCTGGATGACTGGAGGAGCGGGCTCCTTCTCTCTGCTGCTGGATATGTAAAGGTCCATCCCGCCTGCATTAACCAGTGGCTGACAGAAGAAGGGACTGCTTGGTGTTTTTTCAATATTTCCATGAAGGTGGAGTAGAAAAAGACAAGTACTGGTAAGATAGTAAATCAACATTTTGGAGGATTTCTCAGTAAAGTTAGAAACTGAACATGTGGATACTTCCATGTTAATTTTGTTTAGTGTTTTTGTGTTACTCTCCCCAAGGCTGTTTGCATGGCTTTTAGTTATTGGAACTTGTTGTCATGTGGGAATTTGGTCCATTTTTATTGATTCTGTGTCCACCCCCATCCCCACTCTGACAGTATTGAAGATTAAATCAGTTAAACTGGAGATACAGGATAGTGATTAAAAAGATCAGGGGTGAGAGTCAAACTCAAAGCAGGAGTGTTTTGACTTCTTGTCTTTCGAAGGTGTCATGTCCTTCTCCATCCTTTCCTGGGTTTATACTTTGCTGTCTGTAAGGAAAAGACTATCTCCATTGGCAAACACTTGACATGATTGAGTGGTGGTGCAGCAGGGCAGTGACAGGGCAATAGAGTTGTCAGCAGAGGTGAAGCCTTTTTTATGTGTTTGGAGGGAGTGGTTAAAGGACTTACTCTTTAGGATCATATATGTGAGCAGTTATAGAGCAAATGTTTATCCAGATGCGGTGGATATATGACCATGGCTTTGGTAAAATTTGCAGAAAGAGAAGTATTAGAGGGATTTCACTTCATCAGCTCATTTCATGCTGCAAAGACAGAACCACCAAAGCCATCTTTGATGACTGAATGTTGAGCCTAAACTTGGATGTGAAGCCAAAGATGCGTAAGCCATCGGTCCTCGTGGCTGGGGTTTGTTGAAGAATGTCCTGAGAGGCTGCTTACAGACACAAAGGGAGAGCTGTGATCGTCCCACTTCTTTTCCCACTGTCTCTGTGTTCTCCTGCCATTCCCTGTCCCACACCTCCCTGGCCAGACACTGGGTTCCTTCTCCTGTTATCTCCCCTCTCTCAGCCCCCCTTCACCCCCTCCTACCCTCAGGCCAGGTCAGGTTGGAAGCTTTGTGGCTTTTTAATCCTTAAACGGTGGTCCTTTTTGGTCTAGTTTGTTTCTGTTTTTATGTGCAGGACAATTCTACATTGGGAGGTGAAAGGTGAAGAAGTTATTGATGTAGGCCCATGATGCCCACATTACCAAATTCCTTCAAAGCCTCTGCTCTGCTTTGTTACAGACCGTTTGGTTCAGAGGCTGTAAGGGTGTACATGTGCGTTTGGTTTCAAATATAAATGAGGGAGAGTCCCTTCGGTATTTACTGTAGAAATAAGATTCAGTCTCAGATCAGAGATCAATAGAATAGACAGTTGCGTTTTAAATCAACTTGTTTTTGCTCAATAGGCAAACAGCAGTAAAGAAACAGAACCTTACAGCAATTTAAAAGACCTTGGTCTGGCTTGTCTGTTTGTGTGTATGTGTGTGCACACATATTTTTTACGCTTTGCAGCTCACATAATTGATTATTTGTATTTGTTTTTTTAGATCTGAATGTATTAAACCTCATCATGAAGTAGACTGCACCTTATTACAGTTGGTGCTCATACTGGTTCAGACTAGGGGTTGATTGATTAGAAACTACAGGGACCCTAGGGGTATATGTTGTCTTTTAGCAAATTTAAAGGGAAATATCAATTTAAATATAAGCACAAAGGCTTCACAGCATCAACAGCAGCCTTAAGGTACTTCGGGGATGGGAGGTTGTGGAGGAGAGGTGGAGGAGAGCTGGAGGAAATGGATGCTCTTGGTTGAATATTATTGATGAAATTTGCTTGAAAGACTAAATGGGGGGAGGTGGAGTAGATGTGCTAAAGGAACTAGAGGTAGAGGTTAATGAAGTCAGAAGAAAAGTGCGTGAGGACCAAATGGATGGTGTTTTCCTTCACACAGAAATAGGCTGCAGACACGAAACAGATGAACAACCAGGTGCTGCGAGAGATTGCCACTACCAGTGTCATTTGTCTTCTGTCTGTGCACTTTATCAAAATGTAATCATGTACATGCACAGAAACACATGGCTACAGAAATGGATGTGTATCGCTTTACATATTTGCTCAGTCAGCAGATGATGGCAGCATTGTGGTGTATATTCACTGATATCTCAGTCTGCTGCTGTGAAGTTCCAAGACAAGCGGTTCGGTGTAAAATATCCACAGAGCATCTACCTTGTAAAAGATAATGTTGTACAACAGATGTAGAGACATTACATCCCACTGCACGCTTTTATTTCGCAATTTAGATCTGTCTTTTTAAGTACACCTATGTGTATCTTTTAACTTCATGACTTGGGCCTCTAGGGTTGGCCTAAGTTTGGAGGTTATTTAGTAATATATATATATATATGTCCTTGTATGCTGAGGAGGTCCCTAAATTGGGTCACATTTGCAAGTGGGCGGGGGTTGGGGATCCTACGAGCACTTTGAATTCTAATTTCTTTATTTTCCAAGGAGAGTTCCTTCATGATCTTTGGGAAATGAGATATCTGCCTCTTCTGCCAGGATGGCAATCATGATGTGTATTTGTGGGCTCTGCCGCTGTGGGAGAGGGAGCTATAAATGGTATCTCCCTTGATGTCACCTTCATAGCAGTTTCGGCTGACCCAGCCCTCACTAAAATCTGCTTTGCCCATCATTGAACTTCACAGACAAGATAAGGTTATACATAGTCAAAATATTAAACAAGATTTTGTGACTCAAATTAAGCCTTGCAGTGTGTTTAAAAACCTTTGAATTCTACAGGAAGCAGATGCATAAAATATAATCCTGACTTTGGTTTGCTAATCTCTATAATTGAAAGTGAATAGACTCAGTGATTTAAGATTTAGACTTTTTACTGAAATCTGGTGGATCTGAATATCACAGTTTGTACAGTCTGGTTGGATGGTGATGGAGGTTCAAACAAAAAGCAAATTGATGAGCACTGACACAATGGCAGAAACTCATTGTGGCAGCCTCGGTGTGTGAATGTTGTCGTACCTGTGTGCATGTGCAGATGCACATGACTGTGTATTCAAATGTTGTGTAGCTTGAAAGCACGCCTCCATGTGAGTGTGTGTGATTTCCCCTGAATGACCTCTTTTCCAGGCAGCGTGAGTCCCTGAAGGAGTGAAGATGTGGGTGGCTGATATTTCTCTTAAAGCCTGTGGCAATCACTACATAAAATCTCACCCCAGCCAGACTGCCATAGGGGCCCTGGTCATCTTCTAAGAGGCTTCTGAAGTCGGATATAGACAGGGCAGATTAGAAATATTGCACATTCAGAGTACAGTAGAGAAAACATCACATTTCTTCTCATATCTTTTGATTTTCAAACTTTTTGGTCATATCACTACATCAACAAGAGAGGGATGATATATCAGTGTCAGTAAATCTGTCTTCACAGAAACAGGCACTTGTCAATCTTATCTTTACCTTATTTGCTCTGTCTGTCTTGTGTCTTTTTCACTTCCTGTCTCTTTCAGATGACAGCCTATTTCAACAGGCTCTGGCACTGCAGATTTTTGCTGAATAACAGCCAAGCAAGCGCTCTCAGACAGAAGGGAAAGAAGCAGCTCTCAGCAGTTACTTAAGTGGATGGGTTCTCCCCGCATCTACTGTTTTCTGGAAAATGACACCCACTTTTTGCCCACCTCTGGCACAGTCATGGGTGGGGCCTTCCCCTTCCCAGATGTGGCCTGATTATTTTGGGTGGAGTCAGGAAGGCAATGACGCGTTTAACTAATTGGCTCCATGAATAACTCTGATTATGTGGGTGATGTCAGATGACGTATGAGGTGGTATGGTGGTCTGTTGAGTAGAAAACTTGCCCTTTAATTGTGTGGCCCAGATGTCATTGTGTATCTTCCCTGCTGTTGGGTAAAGATATTGATTTTCTACAAGCTCCTCATTTGTGCTTTTGAAGGAGGCAAGTGAAAAGATGGTTTTCATCTTCAAATAACTGTTACTCTGTTGAGTTTCTAACCCCTCCTCTCTGCCAAATTATAGTCCTTTCTGTTGCTCTTCTCCCTTGTTAGTCTGTCACTTTGTGGTTCTTTTCTTTGCCAAGAATGCTATGGTTGTCTTGTCTTGGTTCCTGCTGTCCTGCCTGTGTTCTGTGGTTCCTTCAGCATCCCTTTGTCACCCAACCTGACATCAACTTTCTAGAAAGAGGAACTTAGTCCCTGTTTTAAGCTCTCCCTATTTTCACTCTTGTTTTTACTGTTGTACACACCGCCCAACCCTGGATTTGCTCAGCATGGCACTAACCCATCCAGTCGATTGGGAGACATGGTCAATAAATACAAAAACACCCACACATTCTCAGACCTAGCAGCACTTGTACATTTTTGTGCTTCTTGATCAGTGCTTCTTTTTTTTTTTTTTTTTTTTTTTAATTTCCCTGGTATGAGCCTTTGAGCGAGCTGTCTGAGGAAGTGAAAGAAAAAATGCTCATGGAACGATTTATTTTGTCTATATTTGCTCTGCACCATACTCTAAGCTTGCCATTCTGAGGATCGTAACATGGTTTCCATGTATGCACATCAAATTTGGGATGGATGCGGCTGGTTCTTCAGAGATACTGTAGCCATGTGAGGTATGATGTGTGAAAGTTCAGCCTTGAATGGACTGCTATGCTCCCCCAGCAGTCTGAAAACAAGAATGTAAGACAACATTGCTTTGTTTAAGAGCTTCTCACTAGATTGCTAAAAGGCTCCTGTTTTGGGCTTCCATTGTCTAGTATGCCTGTGTTACATATTAGCAGACATTCCTGGATTATCATGGGTATATGCCTCAGGATGTTAAGGTTAGCATGTCTGCTATTATTAAAACAAATAGCATCTTTTGCAGCATGTTCTCTCTATGTTAACTACTACATACTATATACCCAGAATGCTCCATATTTGCATTAATTACAGGAAAATTAAAATTAGCTGACCTATTTTTTGAATTGTGTAGGTGTGTTGGTGTATGTTTTTTTTTTAAGTGCCATGAAGCTTATTATTTCTGGATGAGTAGTGGTGCTGTTAGTTTATTGATTGTTGTGTGAGATTTTCTTTTCATATTCTTGACCCATTATCACTGGTACATTGTATCCACAGTTCATGAATCCATTTCATGTGGAGTAGAGAAAAGTTGAAGGTTAAAGGAGGTTTGTAGTTTTGGGATCATTTGTGGTATCAGGAGAAGTTCCGGAGGGAATGATATAAGACCTTGTATTGAAGATTCCTGTGTCTTCAACTTCGATCACTGTATAACCATCACCTTGTTAACCGTTTGCAGACATTCACAGAGTCAGCTCCGCTTCAACTCCTTCAACTTTTGAACTCTGTTGCTGAGGTAATGATGGGGGGAGCAGAGGCCACAGTAAGGGGGCTTGCGCTTGGCCCCTGGGGGAATCAGACAAAGAGCAACCAAGTGACAGAGGTGTTTTTAAAATGTTGATGCTCAAAGCTTTGATTTGAGCAGCTCATGGCATTGCTTGGGTTCAGGAGGTTTCACTGTCACTTGTGCTAAATATCTGCTGCAGAGTGACCAGATGGTTGGCTTCTCACACCTATTGTAAGCATTCTGCTAATTACTGAAATCATTTCAATGCAGTATCATCATGTGTCCAATTTAGAAATTAGATAAGATGTCAACTAGTATTACTAGTACCTGTCATGAAATACTCCACAATCATTAAATGATCATTACTGTTGCAAGCTGTGTTATTTTTCATCTTAAGAAGTGCAAAGAAAGATTCATTAAAGACTTGTACAAAAATAAAGTCACTTGCCGCTGGCAGACTACACAATGCTGAGCAAGTAACGTCTTATTTATTGTTTACCATGGAGATAAGACAGTGGCTTCCTCTGGAAATACTTATGAAGCTTGTGCTAAAGTAAAGGAAACAAATTCTGGACTCATGTTATTGTGCTGATGCCAGTGGTGTCCCTTTATCCTCTTGAGTGCAGGTAAGGTTTGTGCTCACATGGAAACACAAAGACATTGTCCATCAATCAGGACACCTTACTCGGCCCTTTGTGCAGACAAAGCTAGTTTTAGCAGCCTGTAGTGTGAGTGACAGGAGGAATTGCAGTGCTTTGAGACCTGTCACACTTATGCTGCTCTGGCACTGTTACTCAGCACTGCCTGGCTGGTCTGAGCTTTTGTTTTGTCACACTAATCCACTCTGTGGTTCCACAGCTCTTGCTGTGGCATTTAAAGTTACCTTGTGATATCAGGAAATATTAGAGAACCAAAACTATATTTCTATGCACTTTTTTAACACAAAGATCTTTGTCAAGGGGATAGACATGAAGAAAAAAATCGAGGTTCCCTTATATTTTGACCATTACCATCCTAACCTCTTATCTCCTCTCTCATGCACAGTGCCAGACGACCTCACCCCAGAGGAGCAGCAGGAGCTGGAAAACATCCGGCGGCGCAAGCAGGAGCTGCTGGAAGACATTCAGGTAGGACTGGAGATGGATATGAGAGCTGTTATAGGTTTGTACGTACTGATCTCAAAACACATTAACAGTAGGAGTTTCTCTATCTCGAATAATGTTAGATGCATTGTTTTGACCTATTTATACAGAAATAAACTGTTCCATTTTCAATGGTATGAAGTTTTTGACCTATCTGTAACATTTTTAAGTCGTTTAAACAAATCATAAGTAATGTGGCTCTTGTTGCTGTGACTTTTTGTGGATGTAATTCCTCTGTTTTTATTTACCTTATTTGCAGTTTTTACTACCTTTTTACAAATTGAAATGTAGAAAGGCAAAAGTCTTTTTACATTTCACCCCAGTAGGAATGTTGAGTATTTCCTAGTAAGTGCTCACTTCCTTGGAAAACCATTCCTGTTTACCTTTCAACCCTTTGTTGACTTACCATATCAATGAAAGACCTCTATTCATGTATAGAAGTTATCTCTGAGTGTCTTTATTGGAACATGTTATTCAATAAAATGGGATTATAAAAATAAAATGAGCAAATGATACAGCCAGTCGAGTAATCTGATATACTGTCCAGAGAGAGCCGGGATTCAAATCAGCTCAGCTCTATTTCCCTAAAGTAGTTTTATTGGTTCCATGTCCATGGCCCATGATGATGTTTTGGCTGAAGCTGATTATTCTAGCTCAGGTCAGTCCTGTTACTCAGTAATCAGCTCCCTAAGCAAATGACATACAGGCTGTCATGCCCTGTCAGACTGCTGGCCTCCAGATGTCCCAGTGGGCGACTCAGCTTCCGCTGGCCCTGACAAATAAATATTGGCGGTTTTATTCGACACCCTCTCCTTTATGAGCTTGGGCCACCATTGCTACCCTTCCCCCTCCTCTCTGACCATGAGTTTTGCCCCTCATCATCTCCTTCTCTGTGGTCTGCACACTGGTCCCTCTCCTTCTCTTCCCCAAACACCCACACACAGATCCAACATGCGAGACTCCTCCCCTCACAACAACCACCCACTTTCCTGTATGACCATGGCTTTTGTTTGCAGAGACAAGCATCTGAGGAATGTGTTGTAATTGCGCAGGCCTTGAAAACACAGATCTCGCCTTTGTGATTTGGCTTCTAGTGAGTTGGTAACATGCATGAGAAATTACATATTCAAACGGGTGGCGCAACATGAATGGAGTTCTCAATGGATTGTAACTTTTACTTGGACCGTTGAAACCTTTTACAATCAATAATAACCAAACTCGGACTGGACTATTCTCATGCTACAGTCTATTATTCCAGGCTTTCATCAACCTGACGTCATCTTCTTCATCCCTCTACCCTCTGCATTAGCTCTACTGTGCCAGTCTGGTATCAGGGAGTTTGGCCTCTAAAGCCATTAATCACTAAAAAGCCACACAAAATGTAATCCACTTTCATGCTTTCTGACTTCATTTGTATTGAGGTTGCCCCAGACTGTTCTTCACCTAATCAAATTCAGAATGAGAAGATTGTTTGGGAAAGCAAACACACACAAATGAAGACTCTGATGTGTCATATACGGTATATGTCACATTGCCAGTTGCTCTATTTGCTCAAAAGTTTTTAGTTTAGGAGAACTGTGGTGAGCTCAGCTGGCAGGAGTGTGTGAAGACTCATCTTACCAGCGGGCTGAAAACTGGCACTGCTCTCTGTATTGGGCATGTGAGAGTACATGTGATAAAGGGTCACCTGATTTACAGGCAAACAAAGGTGATTCAGAGATGATGACCTCTCAGCACTGTTTAATAGACCTCTCTTTTGTTAACACATACTTGACATGTGTTTTGTGTCGGTCACACCCTTCCCTGCTTCGTTGTTTGATAAATATTAATCACAAGACTAACCTTTCTGGTTTTGTTTTTTTTCTACAGCGGTTGAAGGATGAGATAGCAGAAGTGACAAGTGAGATCGAGAACCTGGGTTCTACTGAGGAGAGGTAAGAAAACAGGCCTGACTCCTGTCTCCCCGTTAGACACATTAACCTCTCTGGGTCACCTGAACTGGCTAGTTGTTGTTTGCTTTGTATTAACTTAGCAAATGAAGCAGTCAATTATTCATGTGTTATGGCAAAGTTGGTCCATCTCATCACACCAGATACCCTCCCCAAATTACTGCTTTTAAGGCAGTTTAAATGTTTCATCAGGCACACCCCCCACATGATGGGAGGCCTCATTGAATAATGCAGTGGGTGTATGGGCAGAAGCAGACAATGGATGGTCTCAGGGGAGGAAGCACTTGGGTTTGGTCTACTCATGTGGATAGGGATCCCATCAGCTCCTGAATATTTTTAAAGCACTCTTAGTTGCATCTAAAACCCATTATAACTTAGAGATCCTTCTTGTGATGTAAGTTTCATGTGATTCACTTGAAGACGGTGTGTGATAGTCAGTCTGTGTTGTCGCCACTTGTGCTTCATCTCTTTTACTGAGTGTTGGACTTTGGCAGACAAAAGCCAAAGGAATGCTGCTGTGAGTGAATCAGTGGGAAGAAGTGGTGACCCCTCACTGGCTGGGGATGGAGGTGTAACTATGGCAATGGTGACGTTTCGGAGTGCACTTTGACCTCTGATTAACTCAAGGCCTGAGAAATGAGACTTTCCCATATGCATGATGTCAAACACTTTATCAACGCTTTGTCATCGCAATGGAGGGGGAAGAAAGGCATATTCCTGCGTGAAAAATGTTAATTAAAAAGATACTTTCACGAAATGAACTGAATACATTTATTGTAATGCTCAAAGCCATGTTGAATAAACACAATGAAAGAACATCATTTTTTTTAATTTGCATGTAATTTAATTTCTGTGTGTCACATCTAAACGGCAACAGAACAATGATCAAGTAATTTATCAAGGGTAAAAAGAACTGATTCCACTTTTTCAACTTGGAATATTTTATGGTTTTCTCAGTCATCAAAGACATTTAAGTTGATACTTTTAGGTTTTGGCATATTGAATGTTTGATGAATGAAATTCTTAATTAATTCATCATGAAAAAAATTTGCAGATTGATTGATTGTGAAAATAGGAAATGGTTGTTTCAGTGAACAGTTTTTAATACCATAGTTTGTCCATATGTAACATTAATATGTTTTAGTGTACTATGTTAATCTCAAGAACAACTACATGTGACAACCAGCTTTCTGATGTTTCAGGAAAAATATGCAAAGGAATAAACATGTGGCTATGGGCCGTAAAAAATTCAACATGGATCCCAAAAAGGTAGGTGGAAGACCTGTTTCCAGAAATATGATTTGTCTCGCATGTTCTCATAAACACCATGTAACCTGGGGCTGCATCTCTGTCTTAGGGCATCCAGTTCCTGATTGAGAATGACTTGCTGAAAAACACCAGTGATGACATCGCTCAATTCCTCTGCAAGGGCGAGGGCCTCAACAAAACAGCCATTGGTGATTACCTCGGAGAGAGGTTTGGATCAAGATTGACTCCGTTTTTTTTTCCTTCTCTCTATCTCACCTCCTCCATCTCTCATACTTTCTCATCCATTCATCCATTTGGTTGATATAAGCATCGAATAGCGGGTGCATATTTTCCGTATTGCTCTGCTTCCTCTTGGTCAGGCACACACCCATTCTTTTCCAAACAAAGTTTATTGGTTCCACATTTAGACCATCCTGTCAAGATGGTGTCAGTTGTTCAATAGCCTTCTGTCACTGATTTCTTACTCATTCATAGTAACAATGATAACTGAATTTGAGAACATGTGTGTAAAAGGGATTAAAGATTTCACCTGGGAGCATCCTTGTTACAGAGAAGAAATAATACAGGAATTAGTTTAAGGGCCAAGGGAGGCTGCGTTACTTTCAGGGTGTGGTCTATGAGGTCAAACCAGGAAATTAAGTACAGGCTGTTGATGGATACGCTCAGTTTGACTGTTTTATCAAGATCTCCAAGGGGTTCTGATTTTATAAGGAGGTGGCAGAGAAGCATGGGACGTTTGGTCACCAGTCCACTGGGATTAGTAGAGACTGGATATGACTCTTATCAACGATAGTTCTTTAGAGCTATCTCATGATCTCACAGGCTAGATCATTTACTCTGAAGGGCAGAGAGGATGGGGATGATGTCATGTTTGAGATTGGGTGATAACTGAAAGGGGGTGCAGGGTGCTTGTCCTTCTCCAATGGGTTTGATTGCAGCATCCAGCATCTCACTGACCTCTGAAGAACACATGAATCAGACCACATCCTGAATTGAGTCTTTAGACACGTTCCACTTTTCAAATGAGGCTGCGACCTGATGACCCACATTGATGGTTTTAATGAATGTGGCCTGTGGTCAGTCAAAACTAGGAAAAAAAACAAACAAACCAAAAAAAAACCAAAAAAAAAAAACGGAAATGCAATGGACATAGTTTAAATTTCATGAATAGATTTAGACCAATTTTAATTGTTAGTTGAATGTTATTTTTGCTTGCTTTACCTATGGATTTTACTTTTGCAACAATTAGTTGTAAAAAAACGTCTCATATCTCTCTGTAGAGATGACTTCAATATCCAAGTCCTCCATGCTTTTGTGGAGCTTCATGAATTCACAGACCTCAACTTGGTTCAGGCCCTACGGTAAGATGATCTTCACAGCATTTTCTCTTTTTTCATGCATGACGATGTCCTTTACTGTATTTGCATTTTGTAAGGACCCAGCTGTCAGTTTCAGTTGCGTGCCAGAACAGAATAAATTCAACTTTTTCACTGTGGAAGTGAATCTGTGACTAACTACTGAGGTGTGTCCCCCCAACAGACAGTTCCTATGGAGTTTTCGGTTACCAGGGGAAGCTCAGAAGATCGACCGCATGATGGAGGCCTTCGCCCAGCGTTACTGCCAATGCAACTCTGGTGTTTTCCAGTCCACAGGTAGTGCTATCATGCTGTTACTGCCTATATTTCACCAAACTATGGTCGTGGTCAAGCTGCAGATGTCTCCCTGTTGATTATGTCTTTACTTTCCCCCATTGTTAATTTTTGGGTCACACTGAAGGTCAGCATTATTATATTAACAAGGCATTGAGGGGGGCTATATAAGAAGAAGAATCTGTTGCCAAAACCAAGTTGACCAACTCTGCAATAGCAGCAGAAATATGCCACAAGTCTGCTGAGGTGAAATGTGTTGTGGAAAGATTTCCAGCTTTTGGGAAATAATGCCCTGAGCAGACAGCTGACTGCCTCTAACATGGATGCAGATGGATGTGAATAATGCATGTAACTTCTCAACAGCCGATAACAGCAGATAAAGTGCTGCTGTTTTAGCAGTGCGCTGACCACATTGCTTTTGGTGCACACAGACACACACATAGGTGAACACTTTCAGATACACACGGGCATACTTAGCTGCCCACACATAGCCTCTTAATCCCACCCACTCCCTTCACTAATGAAGCTTCTCCAATCTGTTCCTTTCTGTTTGTCTGAGGTCCCCAAAGTACAGTCTTTTCAGCTCAGCTAATTTACATTCATATTTAAACACAACATTAAAATCTGGCTGCAATTTGATGGTGAACAGCAAGCTTTTGCTTGCTCATAAAACACAACCCTCCCTCATAGCGCAATCTCTCTGCCTGTCTGTCTGTCTGTGTGTGTGTGTGTGTGTGTGTGTTACAGACACCTGTTACATTTTGTCCTTTGCCATCATCATGCTAAACACAAGCCTCCACAACCCCAATGTTAAGGACAAGCCTTCTGTGGAACGATTCATTTCCATGAACAGAGGCATCAACGATGGAGGAGACTTGCCTGAAGACCTGCTCAGGGTGAGTTTGGCTGCGAAACTCATTTGTCACCTGGCCACTGTGGCCTATAGTCAACGCCTTCTCAATGATCAACCCTCTTCTTTGTAGAATCTGTATGAGAGCATCAAGAATGAGCCTTTCAAAATCCCAGAGGATGATGGCAACGACCTCACACACACTTTCTTCAACCCAGACAGAGAGGGCTGGCTGCTAAAACTGGGTGAGTAACACAAGAAATAGAAGTGCATGGTTACATAAATGGCCAAAACAATTCTTTCTTGTCACTATAGCCTGTGCTGACTACTTTGTGTTTTCACAGCAGCACATAATGTATTATTGGATTATCTTGAAGTGTAATGATCAGTGCATATAAAATGATGGTCCCCCTGAGGTCAATAACCTTTTAAAGTGTGAACATGTATGAATTGGTGTGTTCACACTTTTGTCCTAAGACATCTAAAGACATTGCTGTTGGCTTTAATATTTTATTAATGTGGCCTTAAGATCAGACCACCACCACGTTAGGAGGCCTCTAAATTATTTAAGATAGGTCATATTTCTACACGTACACGCACAAACACTGAAATTCAAGATCATCAACATTTACTGTAAATACTCTATGCTTAAATATTGATTTTGTTTTCCCTTTGATCAGCATCCTGTGGGATATTTTTCTTAGCTGAAGAATTTTTATTGGAAATTTGAAATGCATATTTTATTCCAATGTGGAAACTTATAGCAGGCTTTTTTAGTAAAGAAAGGGTGTGCCTTGGTATCACTTGATATTTTTCCCCCTAAATGAAACCTTTGTTAATTTCTTACCAAACCACATGTTCATACACACATACAGACATGTATGTTAACAAATGTTTCACAGGAGGACGCAAGCACAAGCCTGGACCCTTGAATCTTTCATCCTCTGTTTCCTCTGAGTCCTCTCTGTGTTGTAGAGCTTCACAATGAATGGTAAAAAAAAAAAAAGAATGTGTGAAGTGGCATTTAACCTGCCAATAGCTGTGAATCTTTACAACCAACTAAACTGAGGGAATAAAAAAACTACTCTTCTCCAATGACTCCAAATTGACGGATATTAGTAAAACAATCAGGGTGGAAGGTAAATAACTGTATGCAATAGAAATTGACCCAAGTGGAGGCAATGTTTCATGTAGTGCTTTACAGTAGCTCCCACAAAGTCACAATGGGTAACCCCTCCCCCCTGGTGGACTGATGTATGATAACAACAGATTTGTCAAAAATCTGTTGATCCACATTTCTGAGGTCTTTTACAATTTTACAGCTGTGAAGCAGTACATCAAAGCTTCCTTGGAACTAAAATTAACTCGACTGTGGTACGATAATTCTTTATCATTTAATTTGATTTTTTTTGTTTCCTTTTCCTCTTCGTTTGTTTGTTTGTTCCCATGATTTTGGCTGTTGTCTTTCCTCAGGAGGTATGTAC
Source organism: Remorina albescens (assembly GCA_034769265.1). NCBI lineage: Eukaryota > Metazoa > Chordata > Actinopteri > Carangiformes > Echeneidae > Remorina > Remorina albescens. Next base: position 9,337,637 of record CM068493.1, read on the forward strand.
ACCTGCTCTTCCCAAATGCTAGTCCATCTCTCCGCTCTCAGGTGCTTTTGGTGGTCGCCCATGCTTTTGTTCTCTACCTCATTTTTATTTCTATTCATACAGGGTGTTTTGTTTTTTTCATTTTTTGTCTGTAGATTTTTACTTTTCTTTGTCCCACCATCTACTCATTTGAACTTCAGATGTTTGTCTGTTTAGTCTCTCATTGAACTGGTGGTTTGTCCACACCTTTTTATCTCTGTGGGTGGTTGCCGAGCGGTTGACGCAGGCATTTGCCACCCCGTGGGCTTTTGGCGCGGGGAGCTGATGCTTTGTGACCACTCTACTGAGCAGTCTGACCCTCTTTTCTCTGTAAGCTGTGGTGGTCACTCTCTTTGATCTCTGTTTTTTTGGAAGCTGCACTATACCTTTTTTCCATGCAGTGAGCACAACAAAGGAATTTGCCTAACTCTTCAATTTGATTGTGAACCCATTTACCAATTGGCTTATTGTTGTTTGCCCTGGCTGCATGGAAAGGGAATACTGCACCTTTTCAATCAAGTGGCTCTGCTCTTACCTCATGAATCTGAAGGGTAACAGTGTGGCTGCGAAGTGGTGCTGGACCAGACTGGACCAAACTGTGGGAGTGAACCATGGGCAGAGGAGTGTGCTGAAAAAGGAGTCAATGGATGCTTATTGTATATTTGCTAGTAAATTGACTCTGAAAGTTTGGCTTTTTTATAAATTCCAAAAAAATGCCCAAAAACATTATGTAAGAAGTGAGCCAGTTAAAAATTCATCCTGGTGAGATGAATAATTTCTAAAAAACATTAACAGCTCAATATGATTTACAAGAAAACGTGTTCCTCCTTAACCTCCACTTGCCCAGGCTCACACAGTTCTGTCTTGCATGGGTGACTTCCTCCACTCAGCTCCAGTCCAGCTCAGCATCACCACACACCCCCAGCTACAATCTGCTGGGACGTCCAGCCTCATCAAAGACACACTTACACTTGAGGAGGTCCTCTCTTCTCTTGGAGTGACAGGAGCTGACATGTCCAAATCCCAAATCTCTGGCCGACCCAATCAACTTTCAGGCTGTCAGCTGTGTGATTCTGCCATTATGTCTGTGTTTTCTGTTTGTCTGCTTCCTTGTTGCAACACGCTGGCGAGTTGAGATGCGGCGAAGGGCTCTCTATCTCTTCCCGTCAGGGCGTGTCGATGGCATCTGCCAATTAATGACAAGCGTAGTGTGAAGTGTTAGACCTATCATGGCGTCTGTGAAATGATGGGATATCATATACAGTGTTGATGCTGTTATATGATACTACGAGCGTGTTCTGTATGTCTGTATTTAACATCTTCAAACCTTCCTATGCTGGTAGAAGGGGTTTAACAATCGGGCCTCCTACTAACATTGGTGGTGGGGTAGCCGACCCTGAGGCTGGTACCCTGATGTCTTGATTAGAAAGGTTGACCTGGTTTTTAGACAACATAGAAGTTACTTAACAAAGCTTGGACAGGAAATTCAAGTCTGAGATGCCTGTAGAGTGCTTGGTTGCACATAGCTTCAGGCGCTGAGCTTCCTGCCCCTCTCAGTTTGTTGGCATCCCATCCTCCCAGAGCAAGGTTGCCATCTGCTACTGTGATCAGGTTTCCCCTCCCAGGAAGTATGGGTGAAAAAGGAGTGTCAGAGGTCAGCTGCAGATCAGTGAGTGTAGAGTCAAACAGAAAGCCCCCGCTGGCTGTGAAAGAGGTGGGAACTTAACCCTCAGTAACTCTTTGTTTGGGAGAAATTTGAGAGATGTGAAGCTTTATCATATAGCTTCTACACATTTACTACAATTAGCAAAAAACATGTATAAGTGATAAGAACAAAAGATGGAAATTCTAAGCTCATGATGGTAGGTGCATGGTGCCATGTGGTGTACTGGGTGAATAGCAGGGTATTCTGGGTAAAAGGAGTCCTGGAACCGTCATCTGTCTGTCTGCCCATACATCTGTCTGCCTGTCTGCTGCTCAAACCCGGTGCTTTGGTACTCATTTCTCTCTCTTTCTCTCACTCTGCCTCTTGTTGAGCCTCTCTGACACTGGATATTTGCTCCGCAGGGGGACGAGTGAAAACCTGGAAGAGGAGGTGGTTCATCCTCACAGACAACTGTTTGTACTATTTTGAGTACACCACAGTGAGTACACTTCAGTTCCTCAGTCACAGTGGAAAAGAAACTACTTGCTATGCTGCTGTTGTTCCATGTGTGTGATACATATTTTATGTTTGTGCAGGACAAAGAGCCTCGAGGAATTATCCCATTGGAGAACCTGAGCATCAAGGAGGTGGAGGATAAGAAGCCAGTAAGTTTAGCTCCCTCTGCTGGTTCATTCTGTTGTTACATAGTCAGAGAAATGTACTATTTGATTTAATATCTCTCGACTGCTGCCAATTTAAAAAAAAAAGCAAAATGGATTATATTCATTGACATTTGAAGACGGTACTTTCCAATAATTTCTAAGCTCACTCATTTTTTATGTGTGTAGAACTGCTTTGAGCTTTTCATTCCTGACAACAAGGACCAAGTAATAAAAGCATGCAAGACGGAGGCTGACGGACGTGTTGTCGAGGGCAACCACACCTTCTATCGTATCTCTGCCCCCACTGCAGAGGAAAAAGAGGAATGGATGAACAGCATCAAGTAAATGTTTTTTTTTTTTAAATTGTTTGTCTCTGTTCAAGTACTACATTAAATACCTGCATTGGCTGGGACTAGGTTTTACCACTCTTATTGCTTTCTTGGAACTCCAGCTCCTTTAATATATATAAAAAAGAAAAGTTTAATTTTGCCATACAGTTTGTAAATTACTCTAACTACAACTTACAGCCCTCTTACTATACATACTTTACCAAAGTGGCTACATAAAAACTATACAAATACAAACCTGTTTCCTGTTTGCAATGCTTTCTGTGAATTTCAAACAGATTTTGTTTTCAGAAGGCGAATAAAGCACAATATTCTGTAGTAAATCTCAAGGATTTTTACCCAAATAGTCTAAAAATGTTCTGCTTGTGCAGATTGTTTTGATACGTTTTCGATTGGATGCTGATAACTGTAGCAGAATGTGATCAGGACAGATTAGCAAAAAAAAAAAAAAAATACTGATCATGCTCAGTAATTCAAGTAATATAAAGTGCTTAAGTACAAGGGGTGCAATTGTTATTTTTACAATTTTATTTCAGCTTTCATTTTAACACACAAATCCAGGAAAACCTAATAATTAAAAATGGGTCCTGTGAAATGCACCGTGTCTAACATTACAGTAAAAGTGCAGCAGTTTGCACACATAAGCCATTATGCTTTATTTTGACATTTCTTTCTGTGCCTGTGCCCACAGAGCTGCCATCAGCAGGGACCCCTTTTATGAGATGCTGGCAGCCAGGAAAAAGAAGGTTTCTTCTATGAAGAGGCACTAGAACTGCTCAGCGCTCCTTACGTTGCACTTGACAGAGCATGGGGAAGACGGTATCTATTTGTCCTACCTGGGCTGGTGCAGAGGCCATGGTTGATGTCTCTGTCAGACACTTCTAAGGGGATTTCTCTAGGATACATACTAGCTCTGGCTTTGGGACATAGACTGGCCAGAAAAACAGGAAGCATGCTGGGATTTCTAGATAAGAGCCAGGGCCAAAGCCTCCTCTAACCTTTCTCTATCTCTCTCGGCTTTGTATATGCTCTCTGTCTCAGAAGCCAAAAGGAATTTTTTGCTTCTGCAAAATCCCCTTTGAAGATGCTTTTAAAAGAACACAATTACCAATATACATTGCATATGTACACAACCTGCACACACTCATGCAGTCCCCTGTAGCACACATCATTTTAACTCAGCAGGTCTGACCAAATGTGGAGCCCCAACCAAAATATTCTTTGCTTTAAGAAAGAAAAGTTTAGACCTTTTCTGATGTGCTTTAATATGTTTGTTTAATACGTGTCTATTTTTACAGCTTTGACCGTTGAATCCTCTTGAGTCCTTCTTTGTTTGCTTTTGTAAAATAAAATAGTCTTGCAACAAAAAATAGGAGGGGTTGGGGGGGTTAATTTGCCAACTTAGTTATTTTATAGGAAAAAAAAATTGTCTGTTTATATGAATATATAAAAAAAGTTGCCACTCAGGAGATTGTTCAAATGTTCTGAAACTTTGTATGTCATTGCTGATGTGGATTCTGATCACAACACAAGAGCCATGTCAGGACTGGAAACCTCACCTGTGTCCCAGGCTGAACTGTTTTTGTAAATGTGAAGCTGCAGCATAAAGACATAACGCTGCAGGTGAGGGTGTCTGCTTGTCTGGACATGGTCTCAGTGATGGATTTGGCTCCCACTGTTAATTTCCTGAAGGTCCTGGAGATGCATCCTGAGGATTAGGGTCTTTTACAGGGACAAGTGTCCATCCCCCAGGGCCTGTTTTTTTCGGTCTTGGGTCGTCTGGAATACATATATGTTGGCCCCTTTTCATTTGCTTTCCTCAAGCTTTTTTTTTCCCTCACTCTCATATTGTTCATCTCATACAACTCCACTTTCTAGCACTCGTGTAGAGTCATGTAAAGAAAGAGATTTATTCGTCACTCTAGATGAAACGTGATGAAAAATGCTGCTGGTTAGCAACAGTAACTTACTGTTTTTCTTTCCCACTCCATAAACCTTTAAACTTCTGCTTGCAATAGTTTTTTTCTGTAAAAAAGGCAAAATGAATCTTATGACATTTCAGCCTTCAGCTCAATCTTGTGGTCTTTGTACAATATTGTGTTTAAGATTTTTTTTTTTTTGGTTTAAGACATTAAATATGACATATTGTTCCAGAAGCTTTAAAGCAGCACAAATAAATGTGTGGTGAAGCTACACGTGGAAAGAAATGGGTTGTACTCGTCTCAGGAAGCGTGATGTGAAAATACAAAACTACTGCTACTGTGTATCGGGAATGTACTGTGGTGAACCAAAAGATGCAGGACAGGGTGGCTGATGGGTCACACTTAGGGAGTGATAGGTCATCTTGTCAAATAGAAAAAACTGTATTGAGAGGTACAATTTTTCAAACGCAGTCTGAGTTGTGCATCGTGCGGTTGTCGTTTCTACTCTCGTCTACAGTCATCGCATTTCTCATGTGTGCCTGCTGGTCGTTGTCCTCGTCACCTGCCTGTTCGCTTCCTGGTTCTCTTCTTCTCTGCTCCTCTCAGTGCACTAATCCTAGAGAAATAAGGAAAAATGCTAAACAATCATAATTCTAGACAGTATTGGTTTATTTATCAAAGTTGTACATACTTAACTGTATAGTGGGTTTTTTCTTTTTTTGTCTTCATTTTGTTTCATATTAAGCTGTGCCATTTTCTTTTTATTCAGTTTAGTAATGTTTGTTTTTAGTTTTCTTTCATTGCCATATAATCAAGCTGAAATAAAAATTTGCCACAAACACTGGCTGTAAATGGCTTTTTCACCGCTTCAAGTCACTAAGAGCCCAAATTAAACATTCCTCCAGCAGGTGGCGGTATGTGATAAGGCCCATAGAGTCATGCTGCTGCTAAATATTGTCACAAACAAGCAGGATTTACACACATTTGTATACTTCTTACTTAATTAATAATCTGGATTACACTCAAGTCTGTAGATCAATCACTTATCCAATTATTTTTAAAATGAAGCCAACCGTCTGTCTCTTCATTAATATTGAATAACCTTATCCTTGCACTTGGAGGCAGCTGCTAATTGAATTCCTCCCCTTCTGTCTGTGCATACAACTTCCAAAATATTCCAGCCACATTTACTTTGCCTTTCAATATAAAAAACACGCAATTTCTTCTACGATTTAAATGCAGCCTTTACCTATGGCCTTGTGACTTTTCATATCTTTTCACAAGCTTGCTATTGACAAACGTCAGGGCATCAAGGAGAAGTCAATACTTAAAAGTGAATGTGTATCATATTAAATGATGCCTGGAAAAGGAATCAATAGAAATGACTTTTTCCTCAATGGAACAGACAGAAAATATGTCATCATGTGAAGTAACCGACAGTGTAAACATATGTACGTATTTCTCTGGATTCTGAATTCTCCGGACATTTTAGCTTATATCAAGGCCTTTGCTGGGAAAAGTGCTATATACATGACAGATGGTCCATCGGGTTGCAGCTGTTGCTTTTAAGTGTGTCTCTTGTGTCCCAGTGTCCCAGTTCAAGCCAAATTGTACAGACATACTGTAGGCCTACAGTGTAGATGGGTAGCAGAGATTCAGAGAGCATTGGGTAATGCTCAGCAGATGTAAGTAAAGTGAAAAAGTCATTTTCAACAGTTCAATTAAAGTTTATTCAAGTTGAGACATTTCTATCTGAGCAGCAAAAGGCAGAAAAACTTCAAAAACGCTTTTGTTCTGTGTAAGATCAAAATCTTTTTTTTTTTTTTTTTTTAAACCAAACCAAATTAGACCCAAAATCAAGGCGAAATGAAGGTGTTTATTTGTAATTGATATTTCCCTCTAAACTATTTCCTATGATGATTTAGGGAAGATTCGTGCGACTTGAGAAAGAATTGATTCCAGATGGGAATTTAAAGGGCAAATTTCCCGCTTTGCATCTGTGCATTTTTTTTTTATAGTAAATAAGTCAATGTTTGATTAAAAATAAAAAAAAGAAGTGGTTGACCGAAGTTATCTTTTCATAACTTCAGTCAAAGAATATTTTGCAGGGGAAAAGAAAAAAAAAAACTATAATAATGACATTTTTTAAGAATTACAGACAGGGCTGAGAAGGTTGACCGTGAGTGATGGGAAATGAGAGCCGTGCTGCCAAAGCAAGGAGAAAAAAAAAAGTGAGAAAAAAAGTTAGAGAATGTGTGGTTGTGGTGGTGAGGCAGCAGCAGCAGAGGCAGGGAAGTCTTTGTTTTTTCACCATCTGCGCTGTTCTTCAGTTCTCGTACTTCTCACTGCAGCGTGGATAAGCAGGCACATGAAAGGAGTGAACTTGCACATACTTTTTGTAAGGTTGAGGTTTCCGTACGTGAGAAAGTGAAGCACTGTTGATGTAAAGTAGAGGAGGGGGGGTTCTGTGACTCCTGACCCAGAATAAGTTAAGTGGTAACAATAGGAGGAGGGTGCACATACTATACAGAAAGGAGATTCTTGGAACAAAATGTACCAAGGGATTTATTAAGGTCAGATATTCTCTGAAAAACACACACATGCACAAAAAAGTGGCGCCACTCACAACAACACACTTGATCTTGCTGCACTGAAACCTACTCGAGCACTCAGTCATACTGTCATAGCAGGTCTGCTCGGAGAATTCACTCCTCTGTGGTTGTGTTGATGCAGGTTGGGAGGGGGTGGGGGGGTGATGGAAGGCCTGGGCCTGCAGCAGCTCTCATAGGCCAGGCAGCGGGATCCTCCGTCTACTCCAGTAAGTGGAGACATGTGAGACCAGTCAGGCTCCAATTAGGCCCAGACTGTTTCCCAGAAGCGCTGGAGGCCTCCCCCTGCCTTTCGGCCCACAGTGGCGAGAGAAGGGTGCACCCCACGGTGTTCGGACCTGACCTCGGCAGGCAGGAGAAGGGCTCTCTCTCTTCAACGAGCTCATGCAGGCAAAGGATGATACACACAGACAGGCATGCACACACAGACGCTGTCACGCAAGCACAAATGCAACACACAGCCTGGTCAGCCAGTTCACAGCTGTGCAGGATTTTCTTTAAAAAACGTGATTTATTTTACTCTCGGTTTTCAGCTTTGCATACAGTCACCGAGCTTATATAACATTGTAACATCAAAGTTGATATTTTCGGGTTAAAACCCATCCATCATGAAAGTACGAGACAATAACAACAAAAATGAGCTGTCATGGCCAAATCAGTAAACAGCATCCCATCAGATCTCCTATAATACGACTGTTGTGTTTATACAAGTCCAAAAGGAAAATTACACGCAGACAGACTGGAGCCCTTTGCAGCATATACACATGTATTGCATGTAGTCTTGCATTGTTGTTTTACTGGAAGTATAAACTCTACTCAAATCACCTCAGGAATCTCCTGCACCGCTGAGAGACAACAAATTCATCCTCGGGGCAGGATTTCTGAGAAAGGGAGGTAAAAAGAGGAGCCACAACAAAGTCTCTCCCGCTTCTCACCCCACTCCACTATCTCTCTCTCGCTCTCTCTTACGTACACCCATAAATTCGTGCAAACGCCATCTTAACAGTATATCTCAACATCTTAGTGTTGTTCATAACTCAGAAGGTTATAACAGTGATATCAGAAAACAGTAACACTGAGTGTGGAGGGTAAAATACTTTTGGGATGTGATTTACTGAATTAGTTGAAAGTATTTACGCAGTTGTGAAAGGCTGGAAATTGTCTGCATGCACGATCTTGCATGCAATATCAAATGAAAACTAGCTGGAGGAGAAAATAAAATAAATCTCAGAGGCTTGCAATTTAATTTTCAGTATAAATTTTGTACATCTGGGCATTAAAATGGCGAAGAACCTACTAGCTGCTGTTCACATTTAAACTGTTAAGTGAATTGTTCGTTTTATTTTCAAATGACATTTTCAAAGTATTGGCTCTTATCTATCTGTTAACATGGATTTCTGCCAAACTGCAGGAAATGTTCATAGGTTACCTAGTGACCTACATATGTGAAAGTTAGGGAAATAAAACCGGCACAATCAGATTTACAATTTCAATTTAAACTGAGCCAGGCTTTAATTTATGACACTCCCATAAAGATTAGAAGGGTTAGGTTATAAAAAAAAAACCCTGTAAATGATTTAACCAACAGACAGTTACTGGTATTCTGGGATTACGAGAAAAGATGCGGCCACCTTAGGTCAAAAATATTTGTTCCTGAATGCAATCAGATCATAGAATTGAATTTAGGAACTGAGCTGGGACATAGACGCTGTCTGTGTGTGACATTAATTGGATATACTGGAAAGAGGAATCCACTTTTTTTTTTTTTTTATCCTTTTCTTGTATAAAATATATTCATAGGACAACTTTGTGATGCAGAAAAACCGTGTGAACGAGACTGACGGTTGTTTGTCCCAGCGGGACCTGGGCAGTGTGGGACTTTTCTGAACATTCATTGAACTGTGGGTGGCTTTAATTCTAGGAAACTCTTTTTCTTTCTTTTTCTTTCTTTTTTTTTGTTCCTTCATGCAGTGTGAGAAGAAGTCCAGTTTTTCCTGTGGGGTTTTTGTGATTTATCTCATGTCTTAATGTAGCATCCTGTGCATTATCTCGTGTTGATTGTTGCTTATTGTGCAGCCTAACAATCGCAGCCACATGGCATCTCAGATGAAAACTGCTGGATAAGCTCTTGCGATTTTCTGGAACGGGCAGATCGTTTGTTTACATGCAGGTTGAAGGTTGGGACAGAATGCACCAAAGAACGGGAATAAGAGGGAAAAGGAAGATGTGGTTTGGAGCAACTCCAGCAGAATTTCCTGTCTAGAGGGAGTGCCCAGTGAGAAGGGAACAAAAGGAAATGCCTGAGAGAAAGAGAGAGAGAGAACAGGAGGTGGGCATGCAGAGCACCTTTCTAATCTGTGATCCAGGGCTTATTAACCACTGCACTCATATTTGTGATCAGGCCCTGTTATTGTTGGAAAACAATCAGGTCTCAAACCTGTGTGAGTGTGGGACATGTACAATCAAGGGCCAAAAATGGAATAATTTCAAGCTTCCCTCTGACAAATAAAGCCGTGTAAAAAGAGATTGGCTAATTATGCTGCAATTTCATTTGAAGGTCAAACACAGAAAGAAACACTCCCAGATGATGAAAGAAAGCTCCTAAATGCAACTTGCTCTATCAGGAAGAGGAACACACCTGCACAAGTAAGAGTCAGTTCTTCATTGTGTCTGTAATGAAAAAAATGTTGTGCAAGGTCATCGAAGGCCCGGTCATACACGCATAATGGAATCATTCCCTTGCTGAGGGAATAGCTGGGATAAAAGCTTTCCTCCGGATGACTGGTGCGTTTTGGGTAGTATAGTCAAACATCTGTGGCTGAGTCAGACCCTTCAGACAATCTGGAGGATGGGGGGGGGCAACTTATCAGTCGAGCCTGTCAAGTAAAATCCAGGTGAAATTTCCTTTGTCCTCTGCCTGACACATATCACAGTGAACTATCTGAACAGGATCTGCAAGACCAGTGTGCAAATGTTGCACGCACACACTGATCTATTTGGAAATGTCGGACTTACCGGCACAGCTCGGGATCAAGTTACTAAAACTGTGCTGTGGAGAAAGTGTGCATGTCTGTGTATGCATGTGTTCGTATATTTGGATTTAAAGGCTGTATGCATTTTTGTGCTCTATGCACTCTATGCACTCTGTTTTGGCAGCACACTCCTTTGCCTGAAAGCATTTGACAAGGTGTTTTCTGTTAGCAGCATGTCTTAGACAGCCTGCGATTAGAGTGTAGACAGATTTATTACCATATGCACGATGACATCAGCAGGCTATTTCTGAGGTTTGTGGGAATCAAAGTCCATTTTGAGGACCCTGATTATGTCATTCAGCTCCCTTAGCCTCTAAGCATTTGATACTGATAAATGGACGGTGGCGGCAAATGGCAGACAACCCGGGACAGGCGGGCAGCGCTAGAGCAATCATTTCATCCACCATGATGCAGTCTGAGTTTTTGAGGCGGAGGCTGATCTTGATCTGGACACCGGCCACGTGGCAGATGTACATTCTCCAGATGCAGCTCGTACCGTCACCACCATGGTGGTATGACCTCACATGCTTATTCCAGTCAGGAAGCAGTCAAATCAAAGAGGTGCTGATTGTAATCCTAGATATGAGGGTTTCCTTTAAGGTGTTTATCATGCTGGTTTACTTTGCACAATGTTATTTGAGCTCGAGTCATGCACTGCAAAATGTATTATAGGAATTTGTTTGACATTTTGGAAAGTGTGCCCATCTATTTTCAAGAGCAGAATTAGAAAACCTGTATACCACTATTGTGTTTGAATGGTAAATATGAAACTTAGCTTAGCATGCCGTAGTATTAAATAAGAGGGACATTGCTAGCCAGGCTCTTTGCAAAGGTGACAAGTTATACACAGACATTAGTACATACGAAGAGTCCTGTACAAAAGGTTTAGTCTAGCGGGAGACTTTTACTAAATGCACTTTACAATAAGCACAGTGTTCAGGTTGTGGGGAGTTCAGCGTGTGATAGAGCCATCCCTCCATCCAACCCGTTCCTAAAGTTAACTTTGTGTTGGGCATGATGATGCTTAATGTTTTTGGTGAACAACAGTGAAAAGAACAAATTTGCATTCAACTAATGAACGTGCTCTCTGGCACCTGGCACGTGTCCAGCACGGCCAAAAGTGGCAATTCAAACTCCAACAGTTACAAGTGTCACTTTTGAAGGGAGAAAGGGACCGAAAAGGAAGACACCAGGTCGTACAAAAAACAAACAAACAACAACAACAACAACAAAAAAAAAACCGAAATAACTAAACTAAAGGAACCAGAACAAAGGGGGAGATTTCAATACACATAGAGGTACGGGAACGCAGGTAAAACACAGTAGGGCAGGGCAGACAATTAATAAGGAAGGAAACACAAACACAAGCGCAGGAAGGTGAAGGGATTTCCAAACAGAAGGCAATAAAAGATAAAGAGTCCAAAACAACATCAATTGCCGTAATGGCCATTGGTGTGATTCTAAAAATTTAACACATAAGCAATTTGTCATACAGGGTTCATTTAAAATGTAATTCTTCTTTATATGCATTTGTAAAATGAAAAATATTGCTGTCTGTGACTCTGCGGTAGTATTCAGTAATGAAGGTATGCTTGGGTCTGGGGCGGGGGGGTTCAAGCTTAGTGCAAATGGTTGATTGTGCAAGATTGTGAGCTATGAACGTGAGTGTTTGTTGCAATATGCATTGTTTGATTTCAACTCCCATCGTGATTACTACAGCCGCTAGAGGTCATTTAACAATAAAACAAGAGGGGGACCACACAGGCAGCAGCTTTGCATTTTACAATCGAGTGCTATCAATGTTGTCATCTAACTTTGAGCAAAAATAAATAAATAAAAAAGTAAAAAACTGCAAATGTTTATGCCCCTTATGTCAAACTGTTCATCGCCACAATTTACGCCATTATCTCATATATATGATTGTCGAACTTTTTTTCCTCTTCCATGTGTGTTATCCTGCAACAGCTGACTTACACTCCCTAACGTTAAATATTTAGCCTTCAGCTTTCCAGTAAATGTTGTGGTGCCATGTGTTCAGTAACCACATCTAGTGCAATGTGGCTCACGGTGGAAATAATGACACACTGTTCCCCAAGATCTCATGACGTTGGTGACATTTGCTTCTTTCTTTAACTTCTTCCTCTGTGCCATGCGAGCGCAGTCAAACTCACCAAATCACAGTCTGCACTTTCTATATTCATTTTTTGCAAGTTAGCATGAAATGCGCATGCAGTCATTGCTACATTGTGTGGACTACTTATGATTTGGAAAGAAAGGTTTTTTGAAATTCTAACACAAGTCCCCGAGGAGTCAGCAGTGTGTTGCTGGTGTCAACAACAACCCCCACTGAAGCTCCCGCCTCATTGTCACATGGCTTAAATCTTGGTAAGCCTCCCACGTGCACTTCCAGTTGCAACTTATCACAACAGTACGAGACATTCCTTTTACTGTCCTGGTTCTTCCAGGAAAAAAAAGAAAAAGAAAGCGAAGAGAGGAATTTGAACTCAGTTGTCTCATCAAGAGCTTCTCTTTTCTATTCATCCTCTTGACCTTGAGTGAGGTATAATATCAATATTTTCTGGCAGAGCTGATGTCAAAGAGTGCCAGAAAAGGACGTCATAAAATAGAGAACCAGGTCATTTAAACGAAAAGGACACCCAGCAGCATAAAGAGGCAGCTGTTTTGGAGATAAACATATTTTAAAGATGTGATAACACTCGTTAGTCAAGAAAAATAAGAGGCTGTTTGAAAGGAGCTTTCTTATACTTATTTAATTGCAACTTTCAGATGTGTCTGAGGATAATTTACTGGGTGTGAGAAGTGCATGATAATGGCTCTGTGTTCTGCTTTTAGCTCTTTCAAGACAATGTGACAATGATGCTCGAGGCATTCCTCCCTACATAAGTATGTAGGGACGAATGCAAAGAACTTCATTAACTCAGACACCTTTTCTGTGCAAATAAAAAAAAAAGTATTGATATTTACTATATCTGACTATTGATTCATTTGTATTATTTAACTGCAAAGCATAGTTACATGCGACCTTTTGCATCTGTATCACTTCCCACTGAGGCCCTCAGGACTAAATGAAAAATACATCATAATAACAAATGCTTCTTCCTTGTAAATTTACAGTAATACTTAATGGAGCTACACAATGACTCACACAATTCACAATGTCTGCCACTCGAACAAAATGTTCTGGCATCATTTCAAATACCACAGAAGAATGCTAGAAAATGTTTCTAGTTAGCACAAATGGCTGTACATTTATTCCAAACCAGGAAGGGGCTCTGTGTCAGTTTGTGATTATTATTTGTTTTTTTAATTTCATTTTATTTTTTTGATTACTTGTGAAAAACAGTGTTGGGTTTTGTGGCCTGTTGTTCATTCCTAATTGTGGTGATCACACATGACACTTCCCATAATTTACCAAAGTACACAAAGAATGGCATTCACAGCAGCACAGATAGGGAAAGAAAGAGAGAGGAGCGTTACCAGGAAACTATCTGTGGATTGGCATTCCCAAAGCGGTCTTGCCTAAACAACAAGGAAGTTTTAAAGTAGAACGACAATAAGAAGCGTGTTAATGTGACATTAAATTGGAAGACATGCATTTAGAGACATAAGGTGGCAGTTAATGCACAAGAACAGGAATTAAATTAATATGTAAGGAAATTCATTGCTCAGTTTGCCTTTACCTGATGTTAGTTTATATTTGAACAGCCAAAACATGTTTCCCTATTTCCTCTATCATGTAAATGTTTAAGTAAAATTGTAAATGAAAAAATTATATGAAAAAAAAAAAGGGTTGTAAAAAAACTTTGCTGATCTTGTTGACTCAACCTGAATTCAGGGTTCACTATATTCAGCTGTGCAAACAATAAGTGGCGCCTTTGTAATTGCCCACACCACAAATAATTTTATGAAACTGGCAAAACACGCAAAAGCTTTTAAAAGATCTCCCTGTTCCGTGAATTTCTGCTGGACCAAGCACCTCCAAAATATTTTGCTGAATAACATTTTTCTGCCTTTCACCCCACCTTTCAATTGAAACGTCTGCTCCCCCCCCCCCCCTCATACTGAGCAGATTTACGGGAACCATGAGCTAGAGTAAATTTCTGAGTCAGTGTGGGAAAACCTAAACAGCTGCCTTTTCCACTAAACAGTGGTTTAGACCAACAAGCTATCGTGCGAGGACTTTTCTCATGCATTAAAATAAAGTGACCTATTCATTGACTTTGCATGTGAATTTAACCTCATTCATTTACAACATCTGTACGAGTATTAGTGGGCAAAATACATCCATTTGAGTCTGGATGTGAATTAAAAATACATGTTTTGGTGGGTTTTTTTTGGTTCACTATGTACATTCTGTAAGCCTACTAAAAATAAGAGACACAGAAAAGCACATGCTCACACAGGCTGAGGAGCCAAATCTGTCAGTGCCAAGCCTCACGCCCTGAGCCTCAGATGTTTGGCCGGGGTCCCACAGTGCACCACGGCAACAGAGGAAAAAGCTCTCACAGCTCCGGGTCACTTGGTTCGCCTCTGCTGACCAGCCATTTGTGGATTCACCTCTTTTTAAATAAACACTGTCTTTAGTTTGTTTATTCAAACTTATTTTTTAATATTCTCTATCCAAGCTTTGATATCTGGGGACACTGGCCTGGCTTTCCTCCTCGGTGCTCTAATAGTTTAGAGTCCACCTCATGAAAAGTCCAGCCGACTTGGAAAAAGTACAGTGGACATGCTAAAGAGGCAAGTCAGCATGTTGTAATAATGTGCACAGAGGTTTCCGAGGATACACGGTGACCCACAACATGGTGTGGGGATTTCGCCTTCCCAGTTTTAGTCAACTTACTGCTTCTTTTCCCTCCACGGACTCCCATTAGGATCCCAGGGGGGACTTTGAATGCTAAATCCATGCCTCACAATGATGACACAATAGATTTTCTGGAAACAAGTGGACTGTTACAAGGCTATCCTAGTGATTTCCCTTCCCCCCTTTATCCCAATGATGTCCTGAATCAGACAACACCTGACTCACCTCTGTGGACACAGCTGGCTTTTGCCTAGTACCATCCGGCTCTGTGGCGTCAATCTATTTCCCACAAGCCCATCCTCCTGTCACTGGGCCCAATTGAGTTTTTGGTAAAACTAACAACAAAACAGATGCAATGTAATTTTGTAAGCACTGAACTGGTGGAGCTGTTTTTCTTTCTGTTTTTTTTTTTATTTTTTATTATTATTCTTTCACGTTTTCATGTACAGGTCACAAAAGCTGGAAAATGCCACCTTAAACTGATTTGTAAAGCTATCAAGGTGTTTAAATTAAGGCGAAGCCTGACATGACACCATAGTCTGGAGTTAATCTACAATGCAATAGCCACTTTAGGATTGTGTTGGTCATAGCTGAGTCAATGTGGAGGACGCTGATCAGGATTGTATGAGTGCTCCATCAGTCACACACATGTTGCCAAAGATTTACATGATGAGCTAAAGTCTCAGCTGCTTTTGACTGCCGTTAGCTCATAGACAAATGATTAAAATGATGATAAAGACAGTCCTATGGAAGGGAGTACAGTCAGATAGAGGAATTAGGGTGAATATAATGGGAGGGAGCTCCAAAGAAATCTTTCATGGTCTTTATATTGTTGCAAATCAACACTGGACTTCCAAAGAAAGTCTTCTCACATATCAGATAAAGTTTAACTCAGTTATGCTGCAAATATATGTTTGTTTGTTAGTTGTTTTTTTTTTTTTTAGATCTTCTCTTTGTATGGTTAATAATAGTTTGACTACAGTAGAGTGGGCTGTGCTGCTAAGATACATTTAAAAACACAACTAATACACACAGTTCCATGTTATAGTCTGATAGTTTAGGTGGTGTGTATTTAGAGAGAGCACTTTTAGATGTCGCATAAACATTTAATATTGGAAAGTTTACAGCCATCGTCATTATGTGGGCACTGGCACTGCAAGGGAAACATAAATAGGGAAACATGTAAATAATAGCTCGTTGCCCTTGGATACCAGCTGCCGTTATTGGGAAATAATTGTGGTGATTGAGTTCCCCAAAATCTGGCGCCCTCTATGGGGAAGTGGCGCTCAGTGTTGTTGAGATTGTGTGTTACTGTGAATTTCTCAGAAACCGATTACACAAATCAGTCATTACACATTATAATCATTACCTTGGATTTGGATGTTAACAAAGAGGTTTTTGTTTACATTAAAAAAATATAAAATAACTAAAGGGTCTTTACAAAACACTACAGAAATAAATACTAGGTTACAAAATGTAAATAACTATTGCTTGGAATCCCTCCTTAACTTCATTTAGGAGGCTCAGCAGGGGGAGGGCACTTCTACTCATAGCAGGAATAAATACCTCCTTCCTGTCAATCTGCCAAGGGAGGCTTTACTGGAAAGAGGAGGGCGGGGCCTGCTCGCAGACATCAGGGCTTTAGACCACGCCCCCCCCCCTCCACTTATATTCCTGGTGCCAGTGAGCGAGTTCAGACACTGTGACACACCAACAGGACGGACCCACAACTTTTATCCCGTCCCAAACACAGATCACATCCACTGTAAGTCCTCTGGACATTTGGATTTATTCAAGAAGCCCAAAGGAACTGTCTGGAGAACCAGTAAAGGTAAGAATAGTTTTAGATTTATTTGTTTGTGGCATTATTCCTATCTGGGTAAAAGTGCCTTAAATATACATTAGTTCTTTAGTGAGCTGGTTTGTGCAGTGAAGCCGGTCCTGGTGTGGAAAATTGCGCAATCAGATCTGCGATGTTTTTCCTGGAATTGAGCGTAATGCCAGATTACACATACACACACTCACTCACACACACAGTCACACAAAAGTTTTCTCCGAATTGGCGAGAACATACATGGAAGCATTTTGGTTAAACACACCGTGAAAAACCACAATCCTTCTCCAACAGCGCAGAGCTGTCTTAGAAGCTGGCTGCTTATTTTTCTTTGGTGTTGAGATGACAATGATTGTAATCATAAAACAAATAAAAAGAACCATCGTGTCTCGGTGGGACAATCAGCCTTCATCACTAGAGATGTTTATAGGCATGATGCACACACAGCTACCACATCTGGAAAAATAGTTTCCACTGAAACAGGAGAGGGTGAGGACTATTACAGGGAAGCTCAACATGAATAAAACAGATTTAGGATATTATATCACCATGCTGTGAAACTTACTAGTGTAACATGAAATTTAAAAAACCTAAACATAAATATATATATATAATATGATAACAACATACTAATCTCAACTATTTTTTTCCTCAGGTGTTTCAATTCCAGACACTCTGAGCTCTGAAGTCTTCATGCCATCCCAGACAGCTCTCTGAGCCCCTCCATAACTCACACTCTTCTTCTCTGCTGCCCGGTGCCCCCCAGGCTACTTAAAGAGCGGGCACAGAGCCATGGTAACTCACAGCAAGTTTGATTCCGCAATGAGCAGCAGCCTCTTGGATTCCAACATGCGGCTGCCTTACCGTTACAAGACTTTCACCTCCAAGACCCAGTACGAGATGGTCCTCACCACAATCCGCAAGCTCCAGGAGAGTGGCTTCTACTGGGGCCCCATCACAGGGAAGGAAGCCAACGCCATGCTGGCGGCCGAGACCACCGGCACCTTCCTCATCCGGGACAGCTCCGACAACCGACACCTTTTCACCCTCAGTGTCAACACGGCCTCGGGCACCAAGAATCTGCGGATCCAATGTGACACAGCTTCTTTTTACCTGCAAACAGACCCTAAGAACATTCAATCCGTACCCCACTTTGACTGCATACTTAAGCTGGTCCATCATTACATGTCTCAGAGCAAGGGGAACACTCGCAGTGGGAATATGTACTACATTTATTCCGGAGGAGAGAAAATCCCCCTGGAGCTCATCAAACCTCTCTCCTGCAGCTTGTCCACCTTGCAGCATCTGTGCAGAAAAACGGTCAATGGACATTTGGACATTTCTTCTAAAAGAGATCAACTTCCTCATCCTCTTAAGGAGTTCCTCCAGGAGTATGATGCTCCTATCTAAAAGTGTTGGGCTCATGCTCTTGAAAAAGTAAGAGACTCAAAAGGCTACCAAAGAAACTGGGCGATTACAGTACAGCTACATTTGACGACATGTGGTGTGTATGAGAAGGGATGAATAAGCAGAGACAAGGGAGTCGAGCCCAGGATTGAGCTTGTGAAAAGGAACAGTTATAGTCTGGCGAGGTTTGCGCAGTTCTCAGAGAAAAGTGGGCAAAGCTCCACATTTCAGGAAAGAGACACTGGATTGCTGAGAACTAAACCACAAGAGAAGGGCCAAGAGTAATAGTTTTGCTGCAGTCTGGTGGTGTGAAAGAGAGATAACTCCAGTCATCCCTCCTCTGCCTCACTTATGACGTGCATCTTACTGAAAACTGAAGTGAGGCTCAGAGTCAGCTATCTGCGCCCTGATGACACACAGGTTCCCTCTGCTGCTGCTGCTAACCAATGTGCTACAAGGCTGTTGAGCTTGCACACACCAGCCTCAGAAAATCATCCACCCTTAAAAGCTGGACTGACTTTTATGATCAGACAGGCCTTTTTTTTTTTCTTTTTTTTTTTTGACATCGGATGATCATTTTGGACATATTAGACAGGGATCTCTGAGCAAGTCTCTGCTGGTGATTCACAGACAATAGAAGCTCTGTGCCGGCCGTGACAGGGAAAGGTCTGAACTTTTTACCTGAATCTATTTTAAGACCAGAAAATGCAAAAAGAGGATATATGTTCCTGATATTTAGTTTAGAAGAAGAAAAGGTTTATGCCAAACTTGCCTGATCTACACAACTAACAGGTTGTTGGAAGACCAACATGACTGAATCCGACAGGATGTTCATTAAGAGAATAGTACCACTGCTGAGAGTCAAACATTTGAATGACCTTAGTAGAGAGGAAATGTGCACCCAAAGATGTGGTAATATCTGTGGCACAAGATCACTGCTTGCAAATGAATGTATTAAACATGGTATTTTTCCTTTCCTAATGAGAAGAGGCGACAGGTGTCTTTTTTTTTTAACCAATGTTTACAGAGTGAATATAAAATGATAAACCTGTCATTGTGCTGTCTTTTGTAAAGATGTACCTTTACCAGCCAAACCACTGGCTGTGGATGCTTGAAGATATTAGAGAAGTTTGACGAAGCAAGCAGACTGATACAACTTTGCACTTATTTATATTTGTGAAAACATTTCAGTAATTTATAATAAAGAGCACTATTTTTCTATCAAATGAGATCTCATTGTCTGGTTTACTTTGTGACGACTAAACCTCCTTGGAGCCTGGGGGGGGGGGTGTACCCACAGGATGCATCTTTAAGTGAAGTCATGGTTACATCCATATTTGCTTAGTTAGTCTTTAATTATTTCTTGTTAAAGACAACTAAACACACACCGCTGCCTTGAACCCAGATGGGTGATCACTTCTGTGTCTCACACAAGACACACTGAACATAAACATATTTCAGTCTATTATCAGTTTGTTGTCATGTCTCAGGAGCTTTCAAGTTCTTCTTTTAAAGATTAGTTTCTCAGAAGACTATAAACTTCACTTCATGTTAATTTCAGCTTCACACAGACTAAAACACTGTCTCAGTCTCAAACTTCTTCCTTTTACAAAGAAATTTGGAAACCTCTCCAGGCAAAATACACCAGAACTGTAAAATAACAATCTGTTCTTCTATAGAAATGCTTGGTGTCTTCTTTGTTCTGGTTTGGTTTGCCGTGTAAGCATGACCTGACATGTTTTCACATGAACATCAATAATGATGCAGCAGGTTGAATGAATGGCTCTCACCATTATGCAACTCCTCAGAAATTCCCCCTCCCTTTACACAAATATGCATTTAAAAGTATGTCAACCGTTTGTTTTCACTACACAGGGATTTCAAAAACATTTTCTTTGTACGCACGTGGTGCAACCCTATCCAGTAATTGGGCAGAGTGCAGCCAAGCCTCTCTGGAACAACGTGTTCCTAACTTTAACAACAACATGCCAGACACATGTTCTGTTCACCTGCCTGCTCCAACTTCAGCCAAAACCTGGTACTACACAGCCACCTATTATCAGGAAAGACGTCAGCTCACCCTCCAAGCAGCTTCACAATAAGTTACATCAGCTTTCCTCTGCAGTGTGAGTTATTTTTAAGATTCTTTTTATTGTATTCTGTGCTCCATGTTCTCTGGGCTTCATGTCTTTCCTTTGAAAACAAAGTGTGATATCACAATCAGAATTAGAAATAATTTATTAATCCCCAGGGGAAATTCCATAATCCATCTGTGTATGTGTGAGGGGGACAGCTTTTTATTTAAATTCATTTGGAAAGAATGTACTTTTATTAAAAAAATAAATAAATAAATAAAAATTCAGAAGAATTTATAAATTTTACTTTGAACTTTGTGTAAACGACCAAAATTTTCTTTTAATTTGTCCATGCATCACTCTGATTACATATACAACATATTTTTCCTTGATGCCACAATAAATTACCTTCATCAAACGTGCAATATGATTACTTTTCTACATATTAGGGTAAAAGGAAAAAAAAAATGTTTTTAAAAGAAATATACAATGGTGTTCCCCAAACAGCTAGGGAGTAAAGCAGATGTGAACAAAACATACACTTCTCTCAATCTTACAGTTATGGTTTCTGCATCAATGTGTTTCCCAGATGTAGCATCTTTATACAATAAGCCAGAGTTTGACCACTGTACAGTAAGGGAGACTACAGGCACAAGCACACATTTACTGCTAAAAGGATGGATAAAGACAAATGTGGAACACCCTTCACATTTCAGGAAGGCAACCTGACTCTACCTGCCACCACAGCACTTTATTGTTTCCCTTCAGCCAATTGTACATGACCCAGAGGTTTCAAAAGGATAAAAGTGCTCTGAGGTGATTTGCGCCGGGTGAGAACAATGTAGCTTTCTTTAGTAATTTGTTGATATGAAAAGCATATTTTCCGAATATCAAGGTTCAGCCCATTGTTGTCACTGTAATTTATATGTCAGAGAAGGCCAGAATTTTTTGGACATTATTTCCTTTTATAATATATAAAATGGGAATAAGTCATGAAAAAATGCCAGTTAAGTAATTCAATCACAAAGAACTGAACAAACCACAAATCTGGTGAGATTAATTTTAGGGAGCTAAGTGCAGGATGCAGCTGAGAGTATTAAATACACCCTTTATGTGTGATGATACCAAATAAGTCCAAGCTGCTACAAAAATGCTAAACTAAAAATACCATATCGGCATTTCAGTTTCAGGAAGCGTGAGTTTCATGGATACAATTGAAGAAAAAAGGTGCAGAAAGAATGGGCAGCACAAAGGAAGAGTAAGGAAAACAAAAAAAGAAAAAGAAATGTAAACGTTTGAAACATCTACCAATGCTTTATTCTGTTTCATAAAGTCAACAGGATGTATTCATGTCTAAAATACTAACACCTTTCCGGCCTGATTGATAGAGCTTCAACAGATGAGTTAAGGCCTTGCTTAGGAGAAATTCTCTGGTAGACACTGATCATGTGATTCTATAGAAATGTCATTACAGTGTAACACTACACACCCACCCCCCCCTCCCTCCTCCCCTCCCACAAGCCACTCACTGCATCTAAATCTGAAACCATTACAGCTCCCACAGCAGGTTTTTCTGAGGAAGTGCCAGTTTGTCATGCTTGACAGTAGTCAAACATACAACACAGTTTTCTCAAAACACATACTTATTTAGAAACTTTCTCTTTGACATAAATACTGCATAATATATGGGGGATTGTACATTCATAAATGTCTTTGTGTTCTTTATGTCAGTACTGTACATTACATTATTGCTTAAAATAGCAGCTCTATCATGTGTTTCAAAAATGTGTGTATTCACCCTCCATGTGAAATATTATTTCTGTGTTTGGTGTCAACTGAGAATGTTATTTACTTCTCTGGTCCGACTATACCCTGTTCTTATGGTAATATTTTTAATGACACATTCAATTTTGCCTTTAACATTATATTGGAATTATTACTTTCAAATGTAGTTTTATTTTTAGCAGAATAATCTTTTCATGAGAATGAGATAATGTGTCTATCAGATTTTTCCTGCAACACAATGACCCTGAAATCAGCCAGAGTAACACGTTACAGCCCGGTGATGTATGTACATTGATGCTGGCTTGATGATAAATACCAACTCACTGACTGGGAAAATCCATTCACGTCAGCCTCTTAGAAATAATTACAAGTAGGCTATGTCTTTCGGAGGTCCCCTTACAAGATAAATAATCTGATAAAATTACTGATAACAAGCTGTCAGGTATGCGATTTCTTGAAATTAGCACCACAGAGCGCTGAAGTGAAATGAAAAAGAAAGCATCAAACTTGATGAAACTTCAGCAACATATAAAATATTAGCTTGTACAGGGAAATACATCTGGCGTGACTTGAGGTCATTTGCCTTTTAGTCACTTTTTTTTCTGTTGCATGTCAAAATATTTTCTTTGAACATGGCCCACCGTGAACTATCTGTGTTTTCCCCCTGAGAGACAAAGTGAGCATCATGTTGAACATGAACTATACTTTCTGTACTGCAGTGTGATGAACTGACTGATTCTGGACTACAGTGTCATGTATCACTGTAGTCCAGACTGGTTTTTCCGATAAAAGCCTCATTGAAACCTGAAGGGATATATTAGTTTTGTATGAGGTTATTCCCTGGGGAGGGATGCCACTGGGGATCTAAACTGGCAGGAAATGAGGAGGGTTACAGACAACAAGCAACTTGCTGCACATTTTGTTCCTGTTTAGATAAAAAGGATGCTTTTTTTTTCTTTTTTAAACTTATCTACTTAAATTCAGATTTACTTCACAAGCAAATGAAACATTTTTGTTTATCTCACATTAAAAATTTGAATATTAAAAGCATTCTTTGTAATGGTGAATTCACCCTAACAGTGGAAAAATTTGCTCTGATATGTTGCATATCATGTTCATACTGTGCAGAGGAGAATGTTTGTTTGTGTTTGTGTCTTCATCTGACTGACACGTGTGTGTCCATTAAGCTTATAGCCTCACTGGAGCTCTTGAGCACACGGTGGAGAAACAGCGAAAGCCCAATTCCCAGTCATCTTTCCAGTCCCTCAGTCTGTTTACAATTCCACAACTGCTGGTTGCCTTGGAGTCAGTGTCAATGAGCTCCAGATGCCAGTTGTCTGAGCCAACCAGGGAGAGGCTTTGAGTCACCACAGCCCGCAAGTCCCGCCCTCCAAGACTCTTCTCCCGGCATGCTCCTCCCATTCGTCCTCTAGGCCTCCAGATTTACTGTAAGCACTCCACTCCCCTGTGCTGTCCTCCACTTCTGACTATCACCATAAATCTGCATCTTCAAACCTGAATCTTGTGCCATCAAAGCTATTCTGTGAAGATTTTTATACATCCCTTCGCTGTTTTGCTTAAAAAGGGGGGGGATATTTAAGAGTATAAAAAAATTAGCCTCTTACTGTAAATGCCATTGAAATTTACAGGAATGTGCACATGCAACTCTGGCAGATCTCAAAATGACATTGGCTATTTTAGTGTAATCACTGATTCACAGATCCCAGGTTGCACCAGACCTGCTGTTCAGTGTGTTGCTTTACATGAATGAACATTGGAAAATAGCATATTTCAGTCACTGCAAATGCACGTGAGCTATCACTATACTACTGACTACTTATTCAGCACTTTACATCCTATACATGAGAAATATAACTGACTAGAAAAACAGCAAATAGCATTATCTTTGTATACACACACGCTTTTCTACATATATACATATACATATATATAAATATGCATATATTTTTGTCTGTGTGTGTGTGTGTGAGGATTGAACCAGGTGAAAATGTTTTTATTCATTTGTGTATCACACCTACCATAAGTACTGTTGTACTTAATGAAAAGCTACCTCTAGTCTTACTGGAAACCAGCCATAGAAGTACGCAAAAGGCTACCTTGAAGCAATCCATGTTATACATGTTGTCTTTTTGAATTGAAAATGCTACTTTGAGTCATACAGGAACCAAAATTAGGCCATGTCACAGTGTGGTTCCACACACCTACACAGTCAGCTATAGTCCACAGGTGATAGAGATATTCAGCACATTTTTATTAATCATTAATTTGGTTAGGGTTACAGTTTACAGGTGCAAAAGTGAACTGTAAAAGGGCTAGGGTTTTTAAGTAGATAAAGCTGTTCAAATCCCTAACAGTCCTTCTACGCTTCTGGGAAACACCCTCTGAGTCGCTGCCAGTGTGTAGGTTGTACAAGGTACTTCAATGCAGCGTGCAAACACGCCTTCATTACAAGAGGCACCCAAACACGTGAAGTCAGCAACTAAACACAACTGAAGAGCTCGTACACAATGGAAAAAATGCTGCAACACCTTCAATGAGCTTGTTTCTACTTACTGCTCTGGTGATGCCCTGACTCACTTCCTGATCAGCTTGTTTGAGTGGGAAACACTCATTGAGCTCTTCGGTCATCATGTACTCAAAGTAATAAGCAGAAATCACACATGCTGGATACTTAGCTATCTGTTGAAGCGTGTGCCGTTGTGAAAAACACATCGGGTTCATTTTCACGTCAAATCATATGCTGTGTCTTTTAATCCAGATGCCATTATGCCTATTGAGAAAAGAAGCCAGCCACTTTGTTCTGTAAATAATCTAACTTCTCATGATAACAGTTTTCAGCCAGCATTGGATTATTATATGACACCACAGTGCGTGTATAATAATTTGTTTGAACAAGGTGTTTCTGTGACATCATGCGTCTTTGTCAGGTTTGTGCTGTGACATACTTGGAAAAAGGCGCCATGCAAATACACTCCCCGTTGATTGTGGAGTACAGCCTGTTATCACCATGGGAACCCAAATAATGCTGTATTCGGATGGGAACTGCAAACTCTATGTGTACTGTGTGTAGGGAATCAAGAGTATGTACGTGTTTGCATATCAGGGTACAGGCTGCTGAAATTAATCCCAAATGGGATTTATCAACATTTCTCTGATGCCGAAACAAAGAAGTATGCTCTTATTTTTTAGCTAATAACAATAGTGTTTTGCCAAGATATTACATTATTTAAACCACTCCTGGTGGAATCAGTGGTTTTGCTAAAGAAATACATGAAAATACAGGTATTTCTTCTTTTGAAACCAGAGAGTTTTGCAAGAGGATCCTTTTCTCCAGAAGTACCCAAGTACTTTTGAAATTCCAGGGATTTTCTCTTGAATATTCTTCGGTAACATTTATCAAAATCACAATGCTTTTTAGATATAAGGTAACTACGGTGTTTACACATCTCCCCCCCCCACGCCACCCTCAGGGAGAATCTACAGCTGTCTGTCTGGCTTTGGTTTGCTCTATCAAACAGAAAGTAACAGCTGGCAGATGCACAGTCATTATACAGGGAGATGACTAGCAGTTCCTGAGAAATTCTTCTGAATTATACTTTTTAAAGATTGTGTTGTGGCATGTCAGAGATAAACATTTATCTGCACCATGTGGTTTCTCACATCCCTGTGTTAAGATATGCAACATTTGCAAAGCCTTTAAATTCAGTGAGGCATGTCTTGAAGAAACACATTTGCTTCAATCCACCTGTCGTTTAAAAATAGAGCACAGTTTATAGTCCATTAAGAGTCATTTTATTCACATAATATAATCATTCATTTTGTGTTGAGGTTATAGTTAGTTGTTGACCAAAACCAACAACTATCGTCTGAGCACAGATCTAAAATATAACGTAGAGCTCTATTTTTGTTCAGACACTATTAAAAGGAACCTCACTGTTGGACTTGATGACCTGGTCCTGTGTATTGATGACCTTTAGTTTGTGTATTTATTATTATTGTGAAAAATTATATATATACTGATATAAATGAAATAAGATTCCTAAAATCAACATTACAGTCGAATAGTAGTTTATTATACTAATATATTCATTCATTCATCCATCTTCTACCGCTTATCCATTTCCGGGTCACAGGGGGTGCGGGAGCCAATCCGGGCGGGGTTCACCCTGGACAGGTCGCCAGTCCATCGCAGGGCCAACACACAGAGACAGCCAGAGACCAACACTCGGACTTACGGACAATTTAGAGTCCCCAATTAACCTTAACACGATGTATTTGGACGGTGGGAGGAAACCGGAGTATCCGGAGGAAACCCACGCAGACAACATGCAGACTCCGCACAGAAAGGGAACCGAACCCATGACCTTCTTGTTGTGAGGCAACAACGCTAACATCGATGCCGCCGTGCTGCCCTGCTGCCCTACCAGTGACCACTGAAGTGGGAAATGGACTGCAGGTGAGCTTTTACCCCACTGCTGTGAGATGTTTGCAGTCCAGGTAGAATCACTTGTTGTACATGAGCCACACACAAACGCAGTGGAGCTTCCCAACAACAGTCTTTGATGAGTGATAGAAGCACAGTGGGCCTGCAGGCTGTTTCTGCTGTCCCACAGTTCAACGGGGTTTTCAGCAGACAAAGCGTGGAGCGTGCTGTGTGACTAGAATTCAGTCATTTGAAAGAGAGACACTAGTAGAGAAGGAATTGGATCCAAAACCACATCTGTGGATCATATATGGATTTTAGGCCAGTAGCTGAAGCTTTACTGGAAACCCTTTGATAGTTTGACAGCAAGATGAGCTATTCAGTCCAGTGAGCTATGTCCTGACTGTGACGACTGTTTGGACATATGCATGTGTGGCCTTGTTTGTGGGGAAAAGTGGGAGCCCACTATATGCGGTGCAACAGCTCTGTTGGGGGGAGAACACTGGATCCCTTAAGTTTAGATGGATGTTTGAAAGAGACACAACGAGAACAGTGGGCATGTGACTTTTACATGGAATTTTACGTAATAATCTTATTGTATTGTATTAGTATGCATGGAAGGCAATTAAGTAAGAATAACATAACAAAAGCTGAAAGTAAAACTTAGCCCGGTGCTTTTGGACAGGCCTTACCTGTACCAGAGGTTGTCATGTGACCATAATTTCCTTTGAAACCCTCGAGGAGTGTCACCAAACAATAAAGCCACTTGCTGGATTCTAAAAAAAGACAAACAAAGTGAAAAAAAAACAATACATGGCATCCAAAAGTACATGTTGCATCTCGCAATAAAGCTTTAAAGTAGATCTACTATGGGAAAGCCCAAGGGCTATGAATCCACGTCTTATCTTTTTATCTTTACCTTTATATGAGCTTCACTGTTGCTCTTGAACTACATCTTAATTTATTATTACCATGAAACCGCAAATAAACGGAGAGAGTGGGGAATTTTCAGTGAATTCAAAGATGAATGCACTGTGCTAATGATTGTGACATTGTGATTACTTTATGTGTATTGTATGTGTCACATAATATCATTCTGAGAAAAAATGGAGTAATAACATACAGAGCCAATAGCATGATCTAAACCTGTGTTTGTTTTTAATTGCTGGATTTAATTTTATATACTGCATTTTACTAGGGACACTTTGATATGATATTACAAGAGAAAGTTAAAGCAGCAGCAGATCTAGATTGCATTTATTTAATTCCTTGTCTGACTGTTACCTGTGTCAAGATAATAAATGTTGCACAGGTCTATAATCAATCAAAGTAAGACTAATGTTTAACAAAAACAATCACAGATTTTGGGCTAAACATTACCAACCCACTTTTAATGTTTGTGTGTGTTTTGTGTTAGTGTTACTGTAGTGTGTGAGCTCCAGGCACCATAGAAAATTTTTTTGCTGAATGACAAGTTTGCACTTGTGCTTTTTGAAAATTAGAAGCAACTTGGGAATTTTTCCATTTGCCTTATAGGAATGCAAGTTCAAAGTAAGACCAGTTGGGGCTTTCTGGTAGGGAATCAAGAGATTTAATCCTGTTTAAGTATAGAACAAAAATTTTACTGACAATTACAAGTAGGGCCTTTCTTATGTCACAACAGAGGCAGTTCCAAAGAAACACCTCTACGTTTTCGTATCAGCAGAGATTAAAAATGTACTGGTGTTGTATTTCTAATCCTTTCAAATCCAACACAAGTTTAAATTATTGTCAGTAGAAATTCTTGTCCGGGCACGAAAGGTATCCCAGCAAAAACAAGCAGTTGCCATAGAGATGACCACCAGAGACACTCTGATCTCTTGCGTCACAGGAAACCACACGGCACAGAAAAGTGCTCCAGTCACTTCCATGGAAACTCAGCAGAGTGAGCAGGGAACAATCTGATACTGTACACTGTTCATTGTGTCCCAGCAGGCTTCGCACAGACCATACAGCGACTCCGAAGCCAGTCCTGCTGCACACTAATTCTAACAACACAACAAATCTTAACTGCACATATCTCTGTCATAATGATAAAGTCTGCCCTCAAAGCTTGGATTTATACTCTCAGGGGGAGGCTTGATCTATGCTGCTTTGTCTATTGATGCCTGATGTGCTTGGGATTTTTGTGCACAAAAGTGGCAAAGGTTAATTAAGATATGTTAATTGCATAATGATAACAAAAAGTGGAGGTTTGCAAGGATGGCGTAAAAAAGAAATTGGCAAAAAGTGCTATCTGTGCAAGATCATAGGGTACTGTATCAAAATCAAATGCTTTTGAGAAGAAATAAAAGAACCTTTGTAATTCTCTTCAAATTAAAGCAAAGAAATGTACAGCAAGATCACCAAAAGTGGAAAATTAAAGAGAATATGTTGTCATAAATAATTAAATATTTGCTGCAACACGTAAAATCTAAAGGCTGGAATTAGGGCTGGGTGGTATACCGGTTCATATCGAAAACCGGTTTTTATATTTGTTACGATATGAATTTTCATATATTGGCAACACCGATTTAAATAGCCTAAACATGTCCGGAACGCAGTGCGCTGGTAAATTGTTTCACGAGGGGACCCTTTTCATTGCTGCGCCGCTAAACACGCATTGAACAGAGCGGAAATAATAGTGGAGTTGCTGAGCGTGGTGGACATGGATAGAGGAAGCTCTGAACAGGCGGTATGGCGACACATTAGTGCCAAAAAGCACTGGTGCGATAAAACATACATTCGAGCGTATTATATTATTTCACACGCGTAGATATTAACTGCGAGCGAGGAGGAATGTGTGACCAGCGCGCCACATATGGTTCCCTCCCCCACTGTGCCAAAAGTTTTGAGCGAGAGCGCAGAAGTCAACTTCAAGAGAGCGGGGTGATTTTTGAGGGGTTGTTTGGTGTGCTGGTCACATATTCCATCTCGCTCGGGGAGCAGTTTCCTCTGAGTGCGCGCTTGCAGTCAATATCTACGCGTATGAAATAATATAATACGCCTGAATGTATGTTTTATCGCGCCAGTGCTTTTTGGCACTAATCTGTCGCCATAAATATGCAGTAAATCTTCTCTCAATCAGTAGAAAATGTGATGGTGCACATTGTAATGTTGAGCACGTACTAATGCACTGTGTCAGATATCAGGATGAAAGAATTAGGTTACAACAAAGGGTGAGAGAGAGCAAACGGGGTTGGGATTTGGAAGGAATACTAGGAACTAGTGGTGATAGGGGGAGGGAAATTCAGAGAGAGGTATTAAAATTCTTAGTAAACACTGGATTGTTTAACAGAAATTAACAGGTGAATGAACTCCTTTTTTGTGTGTTATTGTAAACAGGATCCCGTTCTACATACTCCGGTACGGTAGTTGGCGGTATGCACCTATAAGCTGGTATTGCAATCCGCCAATAAATGCAAAGAAGAAAAAGAAGGAAATGTGATCAACACTGAATCATGCATGAAAAAAAATACCGTCAAATACCGTGAAACCGGAGTAATTCTGAAAAATACCGTGGTATAGAATTTTGGTCATACTGCCTAGCTCTAGCTGGAATAACATAATAATAACTCTGGGGTTAGCCTCGCCACGAGTTGGTGCATCTTCGGAGTGGAGGCATGGTAGTGTTTGAAATTAGAAAAGGATTGCACTATTAAATATGTCAGTCTGCCAGGCCCAATTTTCATCACGTGATAAATTCTAAAGCTCTAAACCTAATCCTTGGCCAAAGTTTTTCTAATGGTCACTGGGTTTGTTTTTCTCCAGGCCTCCAGTATATTACAGCTGAGGTCGACTGAGATGTTTGCAGCACGACTGTGTGCATGTTGACCAAGGGTTCTTTGAAATAACTGTAGGGCTCAGCTAAGCATCAACGTCAAAGCTTTTAGTCCTTGTATGAAAAGGAAAGTGGACCTCGCCTTAGAAATGAGCTATCTTACTTATTAGTAAAGGCCCAGCCCTTGCAACCTGTAACAGAGCATGTAAACATATTTAAGTGGAGTAATGTGTATTAAAGAATGACTCCCGCTGGAAAAACATTGATAAGTGACTCATTGTATTAGAAACAGCTGTGTGCTGCATTCTGAGAAAAATAAAATGAACGGATGGAACATCAGGAGTATGTGTTGGACTTTAGTGAAGTCTTTCTATGCCTGTGATGTTAAGTAAACACAGTTTAGAAACATTAGCTCACAGGTCAATAGAGGACAGGATACTTACTGCCAGACTCATTTCCACTGGGCTGACTCATACGTTAAATATACGTAGATTTAGAGAAAGCAGAAACTTGTATTTGACAGGTGGCACTCCTTCTCTAACACCAATGATAATGCATTTTTTCTTTACATTTTGCTGCAGTAACGATTTTCTACATTTGTTACATTTTATTAGTTTACAAAATTATTTCAGTAGTGCTCCAGGTCTCACTGCTTTCTTTGTTTTGTGGTGTCAGTGGTTGTTCTAGCTGGGTTACCAGAATTTCACAAGACTAAAGTATTCATTCTTCCTGTTTCTAAGACTAAGAAAACCACTTTACGCTTTGTGTTCTACCACAATAACAAGGGACAAGTTGATGGATGCTACACAACAACCTATACAAAACATCAGCTGTGGTTGCATGTGAGCTCGTAATTAATGGCCCCCTGAGGACATTATCACCAAGGCTCCAAACAGGTCTGTGACTATAAGTGGTCGCATGATTTTTCCTATACTGTGCTTTCTCACATTGATGTCTGAGGCAGAACACTGAGGTAACTCATAAAACCTGTGATGGGTAAAGGTAATTATTAGACTTTGTTGTGCAGGTTGAATCACAAAGCGCCCACATGGTGCTTGTAAACTGGGATGGATCACTGTTCCCATCACTGACACACACCTACAACCACGCACACACACACACAATTTTATCATCTTAGTTCATTCATATTCAAACGAAAGTTCACCGCTGCTCTGGGTTGTTCATGGTCTTTTACATCTTATAGCTCTTGGCTGTAATGAATATGAATTTGGGAAGTGTAACTGCTGAAATACTGGAACTAATGTAATAATTGCAACACCGGTCAAAACTGGGAAAAAAGCGTTGCCACATGCATTATTTGCTGTATATCCTGGCACCCATCTGCTATCATGTACAGTACATGTTTGCAAAATGCCACTAACAAGAAACACACTTGCCCAATTTACATGTCAGAGGAAGTGCTGAAATAGTTCTGTGTATTAAGTATGAAATAAGGGCCATGGCTGACTGCACAGGTGTAAAAAAAAAAAAAAAAAAAAAAAAGATGCATTATATTTTCAGCGATTTTTATTACTGAGAAACACAGTTGCAAAGAAGGATATTTATGAACTTCTATGCTACTGGGAAGTTCATTATCAGCGATCACACATGTGGTCATGAGATTTGCCGTGAAGCTTTGGAAAGTTTTGATACCATATACAGAGAGAGGAAGTGGATTTTTTTTTTTTTCCAGTTGATGTGATGAAGAACTGAAAAAACAAAATATTCTGTGGTAGTCACAGTCAGCTGTAATCAGCAATGAAACGACTGTGTTTTGTTTTGTTTTTTGTTTTATGAACCTGCCATTAATCACTTTAATTCTGCTGAAAATGATGAGATTAATGTTGTGCCACTCTCATGTTTCCTATGAAGTAGAGTATGACTGTTTGATGTTTCTATGTTCATGGAACTGCAATCATTTGACTTTATAATAGTTCAAAAGGGCATATTCTTATCAAGCTTTTTTTTTTTTGATGAAAAACATAGGCAACAGGCAGCAGATTAATGAGATGTGGGATTTACAGGTAGGACAGATAAAGGCAATGAAGTCATCTTGTGTAACATAAAGAACCATCAGCTATGAGCACATTTTGTTTCGATACACATTGGATGAATGAGAAAATGACTACCATAGATAGAAAAATGGGAGGAGATGTG
Source organism: Remorina albescens (assembly GCA_034769265.1). Lineage (NCBI taxonomy): Eukaryota > Metazoa > Chordata > Actinopteri > Carangiformes > Echeneidae > Remorina > Remorina albescens. The sequence continues at coordinate 9,370,198 of CM068493.1, forward strand.
TAAGGGGAGGAGGGTGTTGCTCTCTTAGTAACAATTCAGGGAACTGATTGTGGCCTCTGAGAAGTGTGAGTCATCCTGTGTTCGCATCAGGAAACCCTTCAGATGTTGGTCATAACCTGTGTGCCTAGAGGAACTGCATTTTATACGAAAGAGTCAAACTCCTCTGATCACGATCACCCCCCATCCCATCTCTGTGTGGGCATGGCATTCTCTGCTCTTTGCCCCCATACAATGGGCGCTGTTCCTTGCAGGATATTAACAAATTGGAAGTGCCGACGCAGAAACACATGTGCTTTTCAGGCCAAGCTGCTCATGTCAGTTGTGTTTGTTTAAAAGCCTCATTCTCGTTTCCCATAACAGAGAGACATTTAAGGAAACCTGCCTAAATTACTGGATGTAAACTGTACATGAGAAAATGGTGAAATTATAAGATCAATTTCACGGATTAATTGCTCAACCAGTGCCACTACACTTCCCCCCCCAACCACCACCAAAAAAAAAATAGGAAAGAACAAATGAATCAGGAGTCAGGACATGTAACATCTGACTCACTCCTTTGGTATCTGCGTATTTAATCCCCAGCAGAAGCTTTTTACTGGGTTCCAGCTGACTTTTATGCCCTTTGGTGAAAAAGTCAAACAAACTTCATTCTTTTTAACTGAACTATTTTTAATAAAACATCGCTGTTGAAAGGCGGTAAAACTTCCCCCACGCCTCAATCTCTCTCTCTCTCTCTCTCTGTCCTACTCTGTCTCTTTCTCTTTCATAATGTGTGACATCAGGTTGAGAGTAGAGAAAACCCTCCTCCTCCTCCTACCACCCACAGCAGTGATAGGAAGTGACACCGCTGGGACCCCTGTTTCGGCTGCGGTGATGATTGCCCCTGAAGGCTTCTCCTATCAGATGATTTCGTTTCCTCTAAACTCTTGCGTCTTTTACCACAAATGAACCAGTGTCATATTTAGTCAGATAAAGGTAAAGTCAGTATATAGTCAGATTGAATGATTCCATTGCTTTGTTGTTGGGTGGGCAAAGTGAGTGTGAGGACTCACAGTTCCTGTATGAATTACAAAAATTCACAGTGTTAGTGATTAAAGGCCTGATGTACAGTACACAGGAACTCGCCGTCATGACGTAAGCAGCCCCATCAGAGTGACATTCAGTAATTCTTGATTTTTGTGATTAAGCGCAAACTTTTTCCATCCCTGACTAAATCACTAAACATAATGACAAGTAATGGGAATACATTCCTTTTTTTGTGTGTGTGATTTTTACAGAGATCATTTCTGATATCTGCTAACATACTCATATCACACATACAATTTGAGCTTTATTTCACAGGCTAGTATGTTTTTTTTTTTTCTGTTTGTTTGTTTTTTCTAAACAAGAAGCGGGCAAATGTTCATGTATCACTATGTGGTATGGTTTTCTTAAGTATCTTAGTATGCTAGTGGTGTGTGTGTGGTTGGGGTGAGAGAGAACAGAGAGAGAGAGAGACAGAGAGAGATAGAGACACTCAAACAAAACAAATTGTGGGAAGTGAGAGTGAAACATTTTAGGCTTTGGACATCAAAGATGTAAAGCTCATATCTTTATGTTAATCTGACTCAGGTAAGCCATGTGAAAGAAGCCCTCTCCTTATTTCCTGGTAAAGCCTGTTGCAAAACTTCCCATAAACTACACTCTTGCAAAATCACAAAACCTCTTCACTCACACAAACAGAGCCAGACTGCCATGCTATGATACACAGGAAAAAAAATAAAGAAAGTTCAATAAAGTCAGTTTGATAAAATTGATAGTAGATTGAATTTGCCTCTGGATTCGGCTCACCTTGATGTGGCCTTCCTGGAAATCAAATAGATGGCCTTATTTGGAATCCAAATAACAGGAGCGCCATTCAAATCTCCATTTGTTCCAGTAATTCAGATATGACACAGGGAAATGCCTCATTACACTCCACTGCACATGCATGTATGCTGATGTATGCAACGTTTCCTGACATTCGTTTTGACATTTGAACATTTTACACTTGGATCCCACTAGACGCAGACTTACTTCATTTCCCAGCCAATGCACAAAGATAATGTATTATCACCATTGCTAGAATTTATCTATACTCGTCAAGTCTTCTTCACTCTTCTAAAGTCACTGTCAGGTGGCTGAATGACAGACCAAGCAGCTGGTTGTGAAATGGAGTGTGTAAAAGGGGATAACAACATGTTAATGTTTAACCAAAGGGACCTGAGGGTTGACAAGCCCCCATTTTATCTTTGCATAAACATATGACAGTCATATTTATGAACGCCACATCTGCACATCTGTGAGCAGAAGCAGAACTGGCTCCCTGCACCTGCGCTGTTGGGGAAAGTTTGTCTTGATTTGAACATTCTGAGGTCTTCTGACTTTAAATCCTTGCAAAGGAATGACTTTTTTAAATCTTTTGTATCTTGTATTTTATTCAAATATGGTTGATTTACTTCTAGTGTTCTTGGGTTTTGGACAAGGGTTTCCCCTTGTGGGAGCAGTAAAACACATAATTATCTGAGATGATAGATAAGCTGCTTCCCACAAAGAGCCCTTCACAAATGTGTATTAGACTCAGTAAAACTAGTCTGTTGTTTGTCTTAACCATTCCCAAAAAACAGCTCAAAATGCTGAACAGCTTGTGACAGGGAGACAAAGATTTAGAGAAAATACTTATGGGTCTAAATCAAGAGTAACTGACTTCTGTTTTGATGCGGACAGCTTGGACGTGTGTTTGAGATACATGGAAAAGTCCAAAGATTTTCCATAGAGTGATGACTAGTTGTACAAAAGCAGCTGCAACAGATTTGATGAGTATCAAGTGAGAATTCACCTCAAATAAAAAGCGCACTGTTTAATAGATTTTTTTTATTTAAACAAACAAGAATTTGTTCTGTGAAAACACGTTAGGTCTTATCCTCCCCATGTCTTAATCTGCTAAAACACATCTAGCAGTAGGTTCAGGTTTTTGCATGCAACAACTGAATGTGTGCAAAAGGTGTGCACTTAAAACAGATAACTCACATCTTCTATGGAAGCATTGGGACATTGGTCAGTATTGATTGCATAAGTTTTCTTTGTAATCAACCCAGTCTTTCATTACTAAAAAGTCCCTGTGGTTGCTACTTCCTTTGAAGTTTATTTCCATGATATTACCATCTCAAAGGACTTCATTAGCAGATAACGATAAAGATAAAGAAACACAAAGGGAGAGCTGTTGTGATATTAAACTGTCTCTTCAGTATGCCAACTGATTTCTGTCAGCTTGACAGTGTGTACCACACAATGGAAACCTTTACCTTTGGCCTTCTGATCACTATTGCCCTTACCAAGCCAAAAAAAAAAAATAAATTAAATAAAATAAAGCTCAGGGTGTTGAAGTGTGGAAATGCAGAGCAGTTGTTGGAGTGAAGCCCTGAAATGGGAGGCAGGCGCCACACATCGACACTTGCTAATTCAATAAGAGATGGAAAGTGTGCCATTTAAAACCAGCATGGCCACAGAGGAGAAAAATTATCAGCAAGCTGAGGTGAAATACTAAGTGGGGGACAGACAGGTGAACAAATGGCTAAACACATGCACATGAAAAGAGGGTAGTTCTCCTCTCCATCAAACCCTATAGCACTCTTAGGCAGGCAGGATATGGAGCTGTTGTTCCACTCTTCACAGGAAAAGCTGACCACACTGCTACTATGGACACCAGGTTACAGTACATGGCCGAGCCTGAGAGGGCATGAAGACCACAAAGCCTGACCCTGACCACAGCAGATCGACAGTGACGCCATTCACCCTATTGAGTTATGCATGCGTTTCCAGTCAAAAAAGCTCAGATACAATCATGCGCGTGCACAGTCTGCGTGGATAAATGTGCACAAGTGCACACACACAGGCAGACACACTTGGCAAAGTGTGGTGAAAGTCTCCAGCTTCAATCAATCAATCTACAGTGCTCTTTTACATTAAGATGGAGGCTGTGCGCCTTAGCTCGTCACCGGAAATGACAAAAAGTTAGGCAGAGTTGACATGAAATCAATTTGTCCAACTATCAAATCAATCAGGATTCATTTTCTGAGCTGAGGAAAATCATGCAGCGCAATTGATTTTTACTTTTAATGGATGATTGCTGTGTAAGCTCACGATAAGTTATACTTTCTATTATATCTGCCCGTTTCTAGAGCATGCCATGGGCATTGTTTTACATTCTTTATCCTACACTCTCCAGACAGTGGCTTCACAGCAGTATGAAAATCAATTTGAGACTGGCTCTGCAGATAAATAAATGCAGTAAATATTGAATAGGATCCAGTTGGGTTTTCATTAGTTTCTTCATTGTGGAATCAACAATGAAAACATGGCAGCATGTTAGTATTTCCTTTTTTTTTTTTTTTTTTTTTCCATTATCGATCTGCGGTGACAAAATGTTACACTTTGTTAGCCACGGGAACACCAAGCTGGAGGAAGGTTTTTAACTCAATATTTTCCTCTGTATTGTAACAAATATTCAAGAATTATTATACTCTCGGAGTCAGGATTACAAATATTGTGTAGGTCAGTGCCATGATTGTCAGAATGTGCATGAATAGACATGTTATAATTATATATTATTAAATTACACATTACAATAATCAGATGCAACTATAGAAACTACAATGTTTTTCAGTGTTTTGGGACATTTTTCTTTTTATTTTAGGAGCCAGATTAAATGACTCTGTTATGATGGATACCCCTTGGGCATACTTTTGAATTATTATCCGGGGATGTTGTGGATGGTGGACAAAGAGCTCCTGTAGCACAATGAATGGGCCAGACTCAATTTGTACTGCCTGAGAAACCCAACCTCCTCCGGTCTTAGGTAATGCCACGGTGTGGGTAAATGACTACACAAGTGTATCAGATGACAGCAGAGAGACCATTGAGAGACACTTCCATTTTTAATCAACTCACTGACACTCACATCTCTCTCTCTCCCTCTCTCACTTTTTGTCTGCATGCTGTCTCGCTCTTTCATTGTGGCTTTTTTTTTTCTCTCCTAGAGCTGAAAATAGCAATGAAGTCCCATCAAATGTTGTCCTGGTTCTATCCATCACACTGCTTTATTTTGGTTCATTTTCGTCATTGATCGAAATTTCAAGCTGAGTATTATGCCGAAGCACACAACACACCGCTGAGCTTTAGAGACAAACCGAAGAACTGAGAGCTGTTTTGCAGAATGATTGGATGAGAAATCCAGCAACAGAAACCAGTAAAGACTGACATATTCTGTATGTGTGCATTTGTAGTAATCTGCTGATTTACGATAGACTGATGGTAGAGAGTTTATTTCCTACACTTTCCCAATTTTACTTCAGAGTTGAATAACAGAGGAACATATTAGTAAATTAGAATTAGTCATACTATACTTCCTGAGCACTTTTAAGCACAAAAAATAGAAAATTGTCAACATATTATTGGTGCGGTTGACTGGTTCTACATGTCTCTGATCTGTTTTCTCAATGGGCAGGATGTTGTAAATACGGCATGTTCTTTTTGCACAGCCCCAATTGTTCACACCTTTAACTGGTTGGATTCTTTTGACTTTGAACACCATTCATGTCATGACCTATTACTGTATAAGGGCACAGTAGCCATGGTCTGACTGTGTCACTTCAAACAAAGGCCAAACTGTTTCCACTTTATGTGAGACGAGAGTTAAAGGGAAATTGTGTGTGTGTGTGTGTGTGTGTGTGTGTGTGTGTGTGTGTGAGAATGTGTGTTCATAATGATTATATCTAGATTTATCATCCCATTATGAGGATGTAGTTGTAAGGTTGGGAGGATCATGATTAGATTTTGCCATTTCCTAATTTGTAGTTCCCTCCAGTATATAGACTTTAGTCATCACATTGTGCATGAACAGTGTCAAAAGGATCACCTGAAAGGGAGCATGTGTTTAAGGTAGTGGATGCATCATCTTTCAGTGATGAAGTGTGGACCTACTTGGTCTATGTCACCAATCAAAATATTCCTCGACCTTTTAAGTAAAATTAAACATTGTGGGTGTTTGAACCCTTTCCCTCTGTTGGGGTTAGGGGTTAAGGTTAAGGTAGTATTTCTATGGACATTAGTTTATGTCCTATTCTACTTAATATTGAAGGAGACGTTGAGAGTTCACTGAATAGCTCATTTATTCATCCTGCTGTTCTGAATAACTTACTTATTTGTAGTAAATTTTTGCTAGTAGTAAATCTTTGCTGGTTTAAATTTTCAACTATTTTATTTAGAAGTAAACAGTAAATGGTTACCATTCTGGAGTCTATATTTCACTTTCAGTAGATAACCTCACAGAGGCCACTGGATCCAGATGATTTACTGTTCAGGGCTCTCAAATTTGGCATATTCATGTCTGGAAAGACACTTTCTGTAACATTGTTCAAAGTGACCCAGTATTTCCCATCCATCCATCTTCTACCGCTTTTCCGTTTCTGGGTTGTGGGGGGTACTGGAGCCAATCCCAGCTCACATTGGGCGAGGGCGGGGTACACTCTGGACAGGTTGCCAGTCCATCGCAGGGCCAACACACAGAGACAGACAGAAACGAACAACCACTCACACTCACACTCAGACCTACGGACAACTTAGAGTCACTAGTTAACCTGGACATGATGTCTTTGGACGGTGGGAGGAAACAAAATACCTGGAGGAAACCCACGCAGGCATGTGGAGAACATGCAGACTCTGCACAGAAAGTGCACAGAAATTTCTGCATAATGCTTTGTAAATCTTCAGTGGAATGATTCACATTATCTCAATCTCAATGGGCACAGATAAATATCTGTGCTTATTCTAAATAGGAAAATGCTGATGTATTTATACCTGACAATATGAAATCCCTTGGCCTTGAACCTAAGTGGGGAAACAGTGGCAGTACTACTGTAAAAAAAATTTCACCAACTAGTGAAATAGAACCACGTTTTCCACTGACACAAGGAAAGTGTGTTAATATCGCCTTCCGAAGAAGTCCTTTCTTGTGAAATTGTCTTTAAAGGGTCATTTCATGAGGCAACTTTCAGTTTACTATGGGCCGTCACTGCCGTTTGCAAAACTCATTTATTATTCTGAATTTCATGTGAATCATGGCCACCTGCTGTATAAGGAAATGGAAAGTGGATTTTCATCAGTGACATTATAAATGATTACGTAAACGATTTCCTCTTTCTTGGTAACTAGACAAGAACAATTGCGCTGGTGTTTTACCTGCAGCATCAGCAGATGACTAGTTGTCATCCAACAGAATTGATAAAAATTCAGGTTGATCATGAACTTTTAAAATAAAATGGAGACCAGGAATTTGTAACTGACCTACTGGTTATGTGTGCATAACCTTAGGTAACCCTTAGGCTGAGGTTTAGTAGACAAGCTCCACTCTGCTCAAATCAATCCTTTATATTCTTGTGTCTTTGTTATAACTCTTGTCTAACCGCTGGAGTATTTATAAGAGTATTGCTCCATAGACAAGATGCAATAAAACTCATGTCAAGCTTTATCTGTCTCCCAGAGGAGGGAGGATGAAAGGGTTATGAGACAATATTCATAGGAAATAGAATAGCAGAGAGAAAGGCCGGTGAGAAGTGTGGAGGCTATGAACAAAGTAATTGTAGCTTTGCCATCAATCGTTTTCTACTCCAACACCTGGAGTAATATCTCTGCACTTCTAATCAACCCTCCGACCACCTCCAACCTAAGGTCCCTCCTGTTTTCACTGTGATATCACAGGAAGGGAGTCGCAGGGGTGCAGAGAGGTTGGCTATGTGTGGATGGCAGGATGGTTGGCAGGAACACCAGCCATGAGCTCATGTTAGCCCTTCCCATCTTGGCTTAACTCCTGCTTCATCTCCCACAGTGACCATTACAGTGAGGCGTTTAGGGCCCCCTCCGCTGAATCACATCCTGGTAGTGGCAAGCACAGGGGTATCAGATTAAGATGGAAAAGGGCACATAGTGATCAGGCCACAGCACTGTTTGTTTTGGCAGCAGAGCCATGTCTACAGGAATGAACGCACACATCTCAACTAAGCCAAACTGCTGATGTTAGATCCAGAATTGGACCACTTGCAGACTTACCAGACAGTGGATTTGGGCTGTGTGAATGGAGATGAGTTCTATCCTTGGAAACCCTTAATGATTGCTTGTTTGTTTACCATGTAAGTGTATGACTCAGAGTGGCTTTGAGAGGGAGATGATCACTCACACACACACACACACACACACAAACACCATAATGTGGGCCTTTGTTCTGCCCCCACCTAAAGAGATCAAAAATGGCTGGAAGAGGCGTTCCAAACACTGGACAAAGGACTCATCCTCCTACAAGACCCGGGCATCAGCATCGTCCACATGAAAGCCCCCAGTCAAATATTTGGCTAAAATTCTCTGCAGAGAAAGTATGAAAGACTGACTTGATCCTTCAAGACAATAGCTTCCTGTTTATGACTGCAAATCAGTAAGCTGTTGGGAAAAAAAAAAAGTTTGTAAATGTGCAAAGAGGCTCTTTAGAAGTCTCTGTATCCTGTAGACTACTAAGATGCAGTGACTATCTTTTGTGAGTGAGAATCTTTTGGATGCACATGCAAACCTTTGGGAAGTGGTCATAATATATGCAAAGAATGGATATTCAAAAAATAAAGTGTTTGCATAGATTTTGTTTGAGACTGCAGGAACTTTCTGTAATACAATAGAATAGGAGGAAACTGTGCCAACACCCAGCTGAGCCTTACTGGAAGCACAGTGCCCTCTGGATTACCTTACATGACACATGTGTGTCACTTCATGCCAGCTGGGGGTAATTTAGCAACTGGCTTGGAGACAGAAATAGATAGCATCTTGTAATTGATGCCTTTATGGTACTGTACAGAGTGTACACAGTGAAGCTGTTACCTGGACACATTTCCAGTAAAATACACAGTGGTTTTGTCCCAGATTTGTGCTAGTATAACCATGACTTCCATGTTTTTATACATACTGCATTAAAACAGAGAAACTAAAGAGACCGAATTACAATTTACGGTAATCCCACTACAATTGAACACAACCAAGTAATTACCAAGTTAAACCCCAACCAATCCCCACCTCCTCTGCCCACTGTAAAGCATGTGGCAGCACGATAAAAGTGTGTCTTTGGGTCAACAAAGTCATTGTGACTATGACAAACTCCTTAGCGCCTGTGTTAAAACTATCAGAAGCAGAGAATGGGAGACTACTGACACCTGGTGGTGTCAGTAGTTCCCCCCCCCCCCCCCCACACACAATGCTGTGTGTCCATGTGGATGATTGATTATTTGCCAACTGACTCACCACATGCACAATAAGCTTTTGATAGAGCTCGGGTATCCTCCTGTTTTTCATCAAGTACCCATTAGAACACATCTATCACTGTGTTAATTGTTAATGGGTTATTTTAAATTTTATTTTAAAGGCTATTGCTATATTTGAGATATTTTATTAATATCCATGGTATAGTTATATCTGTCCATCAAATGTTAGAGGCTTGGTTAAGGCAATGGCACTGTCATCCTGTGTGGTCCTCTGTTATTGGGATGATCATCCCTTTTCTGTCAAACAACACTAACAGGTCAAACGCAGCGACTTCAGAGATGACTATAGAACAAAAGTATAGACGAATTTTAATCAATGTTATTATATCAAAGTAAGTCAATCAGGTATATGTCCTGTCATAGCCGACGTACCCGCAGAGATCTATTTCCCATCCCTGCAGTTCTCCTCAGGTCTCCATTAAATAACCTGGACTCTGCAACGTAAACAGTTTGTGACTTACTCAGTCTTCCGAGTTGGACAGAAAACTGTTTTATTGTCGAACCTGTTTTGATTTGAAAGCTTCGAGTTGTCTTTCACTGCATCCTGTGAAGAAAAATATGGTTTAATCACAGCATCAACTTCCATTATTTCCTTTTCTCTCTGGATATTTCAAGAATTTTTCCACACGGACAAAGAGAAGCCTTATGCCACCTATGTTCTGTGGCAAAGGAAAAAAAAAATCATCTTGCAGGTTTCTATAAGAATTGTCAAAGAATATCATGAGTATTGAGGTGGTGACTTGTTTCAAATTAGCGGCCACTTGTGTCATCATTTATTGGGTTTCCATGACTCTGGGAGGCATGACGCTACAGCTGCTGCAGCTACACTGCATGATGTTTCCAGGCAGCAAAGCACATGGAGCCTGTTTATCACTCACAATTTTCTTCATGCTGGCTCTGCATTGTTTGTTGGCTTCATTTAACACACACACACATATATACATATATAAATAGATCCAGTGAGGCAGAGAAACTGGAAGTGGGAGTGTGACAAAGGTGGAGAGATATGGCTATTTACCCGGTGCTCTCCCAGACCTCGCTCTGTTTTCCTGAGCCCGAAGTTGTGGAATGGCTGCATTGTGCAGCTTGCACGTCAACAAGAAGTGCAACCATTATTTTCAAGAGAGATGAGTAAGGGCTCTATCCCACTGCTCATTACAACCAGTCTCTCCTTTATGTGGAGGCATTGTTTTCTTTGCAAACCTGGCAGGGAAGGTTTCCACTTCTCTTTCCTCTCGGTTGAAGGAGACTTTCAAGATGTTTTTATGGGCTCTTTTTTGCTGTAGTGTGGGGTAAATAAGCCAGTGTGAAACAGAACATCCATTCCCCTTTCGCGAGGCCATGACGCACAGCCCCACCCACTGCATTGTCATTATCATTGGTATCTAATCAGGGTTTTATTGTGATGGTTCTACTAATCTTTCAGTTTTCATTCGCTGCATTGGTTCTATGATGTAGTTGATTGTTGTTGTGTTGTTTTTTGTTTGTTGTTTTGTTTATTCTCAGCCGTTCAGGTTGGTGGGGTTGACTAACAGCTCACGTAGGAAAAGGGAGATTATTATTACTTTTTAAAATATTATTACTTTTTGTTTGTTTTCCTTCTGTTTGGGATTTTTTTTTTTAATTAAATCAAACCTGTTGCCTGCTTCTTTTGGAACATCCGTTTTAAAGTCTCAAGGGCCCAAAAACACCATCTGCCCTTTTGTGGGGTGGCAGCAGCTCAGTCTAGTGGCGTGTTGATGTGAAATATTCATGTCTCCATTTTATTTCATCTTATTCACCCAAGTAATATGTCTCAAGTCCCCAGCATTTCTCGGTGTGTGTTTGTGTATATGTGCATTTGTGTGTGACTTGCATTTGTCATTTCATCCATATATCTTTTTCCTAAATATTTATTACTGTATAGCTTTTATTTTCATCAGAAAAAGATAAAGGGGATCCATGGCGTCTTTTAATTTCCCAAATGATCCCAGTACCATAAGTATTCACTCTGCACCAGAGCAATCTAATTGACTTTTCAAGTTGTATCCAGGTAAGAGAAAACACATCTTATTCACGCTCCTCCAGGGATTGAGTCCCCACATGGTTTATGAGACCACTCAATCCTGAGACATTAGCTCCACACAGCCCTCAAATTCAGTGCTAGAATGAAGCAATGTGATTTGATGAAGTGTCCAAACAGGTTTGAGATTTGAGCAGTTACAACCAGAGGAGAGAAAGATGGCTTGAATCTGAAGGTGGAAATGAAAGTGCTGGAGGATGAATCACAAGGACCCTTATTACTCTGCTTCCCTTCTTTGAGATCATATCTGAAAATTTGAGAAAATTAGTTGAACAATGGATCACTCTATTCTCATTTCCAATGACAATACATTAAATATAAATGCAATCTTGTGGAATCAGTGATTAAAAAGCATAAAAAAGAAAAAATCTGTAGCGTAAGAAACTAAATGTGGAAACAGAGAGGAATAAACAAAAAAGTATTGGTGAGTTAATTGATTAATTAATTAATGAATCACTGATCTTTGCCCAACTTTTGTTTTAGCTGTTTTTTTTTCCCCTGTAAATATGCTGTATACTGCTGTATGGATGTTTTGTCACCACATACACATATGATCATACAACAGCCTATTTTATCTTGTCTTCCCTTCATGGCAAAAATAGTCGGTAAACAGGTAAACAAATAACTTGTAAAATGACTTGTTGAGCTGTGACATGGTTGACAGATTACACAGAAAAGATAAAATAATTGAGTTAAGTTTGGTATCTGATTGTATTATGAATAGCCGCATTGATTATAGATTTAATATGATTCGATTTAACCATTGGTGATTTAAAAGTAGCGTTCCAAGGACAAGTTTTGAGTGAGATAAATACTTCTGACAAGAATACTTTTTTTTTTTTTTTTCAATACACTTTTAAAACCAAAAGCTTAGAGGTTGTCTAAGTCAAACTTACTGCCCTCTGTCAGGGACAAGGCCATCGACTTTAGAGTAATGGCTTAGCATCAACTTTGGTGGTGTTCTGCCAGAACGGATTGAATTATTATATTCCATAAAACTTTAATGTGATTTCAGCAGGCCTCATATATAAAATGGGGTCTGCAGGACGGAGCCACTGTGCTTTGGTCCTCAGTTTATGGCTCTCTGTACTATCTGAGCGAGGAGCAGTGGGTAGCAAGCTGCCAAACAAACAGCTGAGTGGACACAATGTTTCATGCTTCTGTCTTTGATTCACAAGCTGAATCAGAGTAAACAGAGTTGCAAATCACATTTAGGCAAGCATAAGTACACCTTTCATTGCTATATGATCTGTGTCTGCCCCGAGCGCCTTTAGCACGACCCTTGGCAAATGTTTGATGGCCAATGACAAAATCATTAATGTGTTTTCTGGTCAGTTTCAGGCATTATCACTCATCCTCACAAATCACAGATGGTCTGTCAACAGAAATTTGATGAAACCCCATCTCAATTGAGATGGCTTATGCTGCTTAAATACAGTCATTGCTCATGAGTCACAACGCATGACAACTAAGGATTTTACTTTCTTTTTGGTTGATAATACATTTTATAGTATAAATAGATACTACATCTTTTCTTCTATACTCTTCAAATTTTCTCTCAACCCTTGCTTGCATTTTTCTGTACGGAAAGCATCCAGAAAACATTATTTACCTGGATTACCTGCAATTGACTCTTTAAAAGCAAGCAGTGGAAAAGCCTGGATTTCAGTGATGTCTATGTATGTCAAATGCTACCAGTATTGGGACAGAAAAGGTTTAATAAGCACCCCAAGGAGTTTATTTTGTGAACTTTCTTTTTTCCTTTGTGGAACGCCGCCAGCTTTGAAAGCACATTGTTAAATGTCATTGTCTTCACAGCATCTCCAGTGGTTTGACTGTGCAAATAAACGCTTGAACTTTTCGACAGCAGCATTACAACATATTGGTTAGACACTTATGAAATTTTCCAAGGCTGTTTGTGGCTGTTTGTTTCACAATTGCTTCTCTGTCTGGCCCGATTCCTGGTATACTTCATTTACATTAAGAGGAGTGGTCTCTGTCGTCTTCAAATTCAACACTATGTTGTAAATAATGAATAGGAAGTACAAGACGGACATGACTGACATGACTAGGTCAGTGAGCACTTTTTCTGTTTCCATTTGACAGTATGCATTCACATTGCAACTTGGGGAGTTAAAAATAAGTTATGTACAGTTAAGGAGGTACAAGCGAGCTTTAGTAATCACTGTGAGAAGAGAACAACATTTTATAGCATTGCTACAGTGCTAAATGTTGCATTTTAACAGTGCTCTTTTTACTACTATATGCAGTCTCATGTTGGACAGTGACGGCAGAATTTTACAGTACTGAGTACAACACAGCGAGCAGCAACACATGCACACTGCTGGAAACAGCTTGCAGGATCCCTAGGAGTGCACTAAGCTTCAGCCCTGTTCCCATGATTAATGTATTCGGCAGTCAGATGAGTGCAGAGGGTTGGTAAACAGCAGGCGCAAACTCACATTTTAGATGTTTCTCTTAAAGTCACAATAGTCAGTATTCAATATTGCCTTCTCTCACATCCATCAAATGCTGTCTTTTAAAATCTGAGGAATGCAAACTACTCCAGAATATGCAGCAGCTACTGTATCTACCATGAAATAGTACAAATGATAAAACTTCTGAGTCTGGTTGGCTCTGTAGTTTCGTGCATAATCAACAATGTTTTCATTTGGATGAAATATCCTGAATATATATACTGTATGAAGTAAGACGGGTGAGGATGGTTGAGGCGAAGACGTAGCCACGTCCTCAACAAGTTGAAAAGTTCATATAGCATGCACCAAAAGGAAATGATGCTTTCATTTGGCTTGTAGATGAAGCTTCTCTCTGGAAATTACAAACACTTTTCAAGACAAATTTACAGAAAACAAATTACTTAATAAAACGAGAACCCCAGACTCACAGATATATGGAAAAGAATGTGGCAACAAACGGCTCAGACTGCTGTAACACACCATACCAATACAATTCTAAAAATCTGAAAAATGATTGTACATTAATCATGGCTGTGATCACAATCTCCTTTCTGGGTGTTATTATGATCACATCTTTAACAGCATTGTTGAGTGGGACAATGGATATAAAATTATAGTTAGATGATAAAAGGCAGCAGGCTGCACTCTAAGCCCCAGAAAACAATGAAAAAAAAATGCTACAGTGTTATTCAACATTGATGTGTCTATTTGATGCAGTTACGAATGGCTGGCTTATATCTACATTTAGTTACCTCGGCCCACTGGTTAGACCACAATTTCTTAGCATTTTCTTCCCCCTGTGCTAATAATAAATAAATAACAACAGCAATGATGATTATATCCAACTTGTAGGCTTTTGGCATCCGTCGCTCCCTCTATAACATGGCGATGGCTACACCAGAGTCATAACGTCCCTTCATTTGAGTTATTCTGGCGGCTAGCATGAGCAGCAGACCAGTGGCCACCTCCAGGCTGTAGGATACCCAGGCCGTGGCTAAGGACCAGCCAAAAGACACATTGACATAAGCCAGGTTCTCTGGGCTCACGATCTGCTGGAACTCCTCCATGGCCCGGTTGGAGTATTTGATGTAGATACAGACCCCAGACAGTGTGAAAAGACCTGTTGGTGCACAGAAACAGATGGATGGTATGGCTGGAAGAATGCTCCTGGGTGTCAACACATGCTCATGTGCTGGTAATATAAAAATAGACAAATTGTTAGAAAATTTCATGAGGGTCTCGGGCTGCCACAATAATGACCATTTACCATCTTTTACGATGTGGTCATTAAGGTAATAAAGCATTAAGCCAAGCTTCTTTTTCCAGCCCAGTTGTTCTCCACATAACGCAGTGAAGAGGTAGGTTAGGTGGTCTATAAGATTAAATCTGTTATACATGAGAAACATTTAGTATAATCACCATGCATTAATGATTCAGACACATGCCAATTATCTCATCAAGATGCTTCTAAATTTAGTTTTCCTTGAAGCTGTGGTTTAACTAAGTAGCCTCTACTGTGTCTAAGTTTGGATTTCTTGTCTTCCCAAACAGAGAGATGAAACATTCCATGCAAACATAATTAGAGGGGGAAGACAGCAATAATCTGTCATTGAATATCAGCCCAGCAACGCCTTAAATAGAACATGTTCTCAATTGTACAACATAAACAATTAAAACCAACCACTGAAGGCGGAACCGCTAGACCCTGTAGCAATTAACCTCTTTTAATTACAGGTCACTTCAAATTGCCACGGTGGGATCCTCTCATTGTCCATCATTTGAGCAAACTGGAGCAGAACCATGTTAAAGGAGGCACGGTGGGTTCAGCACACTTAAGATTCATGGAGGGAAGGAACGTTTCCATATATTGACTTGAAATTGAAACTGAAACTGTGATCATTGTTGTAGGTTGGAACTGTTGGTTTGTGCAGGTACAGTACTACGCTCCGGCATTCTCTTTACATACGGTATGAAGATAGAAGGCATACTTTTTCACAGGCTGCTAAAGTACACCCCAACCCATTTCCTGCAGGGACAGGAATTGGGTTGGGGTGTACTTTAGACTGAGTGGGCTGATCTCTGGCAATACAAACTAATAGACCTGGGCACTTCCCATTGGACCTCTTGTCGATGTGTGGATTTGTATAGCGTCTGAGCGAGTTGAGAAATATTGAATTTCTACCTTTTAAATATATATATATTTCATATTCACAGAAGACAGAAGACAAAAAGCATGCATTTATCACTATCTTAGTACGTGATGTGACTACTCTGAGTCTTTTTTGAAAGAGCTGTTCATAAAATGGCTGTAAATAAAAATTGTCTTTGAATATACCGTCTCTCGTACTAAAATGTAAAGCTCAGAAATAAGTGGCCAACATATTAAATCAGAAAGAATGAAAGCAGTAAAAAAATACTTTTTCTGTTTTATCTAATTTCAGAGATTGTTTGAAAGTACAAGAGTTTAAAGATTACCGGCTCTTTGATGTGGGGATGTGGACAGGACATTCTGTGTGAACCATGAAATAAGGTGTCTCCACTGTGAGGCATGGGAGGCTTGGACTGTCAGCAGATATCGCAGAAGACAAAATGAGACCTTCAACTGCTGTGACAGATTCCTGCATTCACTCTCAACCTTAACCAAGCTGAGACTGAAATCAATTCCTCTTGAGTTCTGACCAAAGCAAATGTGTTATTTGATGGATATCATATTTATTTTGGCCATCCCACAGCTGAACCCTTCGCAGAGCAAATTGATGAAAGTGTATCCTGCCCTTTAAAGAACCAGCTGACCAGGTCGCTGCATAGGTCAAACAAAGGACAATTTCTGCTCAGTATCTCTGTAGTATTCTCTTTTATGTGGTGATAGAAAAGTATGCCAGATTTCCAGGGCATAATGATTAAATTACAGTTACAGTCAAAGGCCACACTCAGTAGATTAAAAAAAAAAAAATTACTAATTATATTTCATAGCAAATAAGAAGGAGCCCACTGAGGATTTCACAGGGAAGTCTAACTGAGCTGTTCAATCAAGGACAAGCTGTTTTCTGACCATTGACTTGATCAGCAATCACTCTACAGTACCTGCTGTGATCAATATTGTGACTTTTCAAAGCACCCGTAACTAGCTTTGCAGCCACGGTTTATTCCATGTAATTCTGACTAGCATGCTCTAAGTCAAGGATACATCTGCACCATGGCACCATGTTGAAACAAATGTCAAAGCTGCCTACAATTGCATACGGATGTCTCCAGTGAATCATGCGAGTGAGTGTCTATTCATCTGCCAGATTGGATGCAGTGACAAAATAGTTGCACAGTGCGTTCATACTTAACTAAATGTGCTTTGTGTGTTACTTCCCCTTAATGTCACCGTAAGATCCACATCACAAGCCACTGAGACCATGTCAGCTAAAGGATCATTCTCAAAGCCAACTATGTGAGATCAAATACAGTTTTTAATGTTCAAACTGAGAATTTTAATGCACGGCTGTATAGGTCTTACTAAATATTTTCTAAGCGATTGCATGATGTAATATTAACACAAACTAGCTGATCAAATATGCTACTGAGGTCACAAGAAGGTGGAATTAGCCTCTCTCTCTTTTGTCAGAAGTGAACCAGAAGTCAGTTAGAGCTGCTGAAATACAAATTGCAAGGATTCATAAGTGAGGTTAACCCACACAAACACACACCAATATGCATATGATGTGGCACCCACACACTTGTGCTGTGTGTCTTACTTCAAAGAATAGGATTTGCTTCAGTTAGAACTGAACACAGAGAAAATACAGACAAAAAAAAAAAAAAAAAACACAAACAAACAAATTGTGTGAACTTACTGGAGAACAGAAAGTATGTTGCTGCTCCTGCCAGCAAGTTGGGGCTGCAGGCTAACGAACTAACAAGTCCAGAGATCCAGCCAAACACCAGCAGAACCAGGCTGAGCGGCAGCAGAATGACCACCACCCTGTGTAAGCCTGCAAGCACACATGTGCAACATATAATCATGCAATGTTTACTGGAAGGGCTAACCTGTGATTTTTCCTTTTCTCCTTTCCAGTCAGACAGATTTGAACAATACTGCTATTCGCAACCATTTGAAAAGGCAGTTGAGATTTTAAGAGTAACTTCTGAAATCCAAGGAGCTTTTGGTTTTCATTATCATTGGGGTATGAAAATCAAGTTGCAGTGGATCATCATCATTAAATGCATCTCCTAGATGTGACTAACAACATAGCTATTAAATACAGACCCCTTTTCAATGGCATCACTTAGCACTAGCATGACCCACTTCAGGTGTAGACTTAATTAATCCATTCATTATCAACTCCTATCATATTTGATAAACAAAACCACTTACCAAGGAGGTGCCTTTCTGCCTCTGACAGGGACGACATATTTGCCGTGAAGGAGGGGATAACAGAACTCCCGTTTGCTCCTGAAAATGTCAAGGGAAAAGGTTACACATGACAGCATGTGGGTACTGAGCTGCAGGACTCTGCAGAACTGGATGCTGGATACTAAGCAACGTGATGTTTACTTTCCTTACCTACCAGCATGTGACAGGTGAGCACAGCCTCAAGCACTGGGCTGGCTCATTACTTGGCATTTACTAGGTAAACTATGGTGTGCCACTATGGCAACGAATTGGCCCCCAAGCTGTGCAGGCACCAAGCGTACCATATTGAATCTGTGTCGAAAGAACAATACTTTCTGTACTTAACTGTGCATCATGTGTGTTCACCTGCAGCTGCAGAACGTCATACTGTCGTTCTGCTAACAAATTGGAAAGAAATGATGTATTCTTGCACATTCACTGCATCTGTGGTCTGATATCGATTCCCCCCCCCCTTTTTTTAATCGAATAATTTAGGAGTTGTTAACAGTTTAGCATGTGGTTGTCTCTGTCATTTATTTCTACAAGCACTGCAATTGCAGGTTTTCTCTGCACCAGTGTTCCAAAAACTAAATTTCCCTTCCATCCCCGTCCTGCAAAGCCTGAAGCAAATGCACCTCCTGCCTTAAACTGCTGCTGACAATCACAGACAGACCAGGGATAGCCGAACAATGTACTGAATGAACATCGTTAGAATTCAACATTGCCACACGGTTTTGTTTTATTGTTTTTTTTTCCCCTCAGGTTTGCAAGATTCAAAACACGTTGAAAATATTAAGTTATGGTTTGGCTTGATGCAGGCTTCTCAAAATCCTCCTGTGCAAAGCAGCGCAAAAGTTATTCTGGGATAAAAGGTATGATTTTTCTCCAGCTGTCACATCGCACTTGTGCATATAATGGCTAATACATATATATCTATATCTATAGATATAGATATATATGTATTTCTGTACTTATCTATAGATATAGATATATATAATAAACCCCAAACTGGATTTAAGTTGAGTTGTCGTACCTTCATTGATCCTCCACAGTCCAGAATGTGAACTCAGGTCGTCTGGACCTGTGTGGTTGGGTCTGTTCACGTCGATTATGTACCAATATTCAGTCCCAATGGCCACGGCGAGGAGGCAAAAACTGAGCAGCCCCGTGAAGCCGGCAGAAATAACTACCAGTCCGTACCTCATGATATGATCCAGCAGCAGAGCTGATATTCTGTGGAGAGTTAATGTTTTGTCATCGCTGTTTTCTCCATCGACGCTCCAAAATGCGTAAAAACTGTCCGGCTGGATCCCTCTTTGTGAAGTGCTGCTTCCTAACGGCTGTGACCAAAATGCCGTTTAGGATGGAGACAGAGAGCAGAGGAAAAACGCATTCCAGTTTTCTTTTAATAATAGCAATTAAAAAAAAAAGAAAAAAAAGAAAATCAGTGCCTTCTGATCGGAATTGTGCGCTTCTGTGCCACTTTTCCGGTGCCGTGTTTCAAAATAAATCTCCCATTACATATAGGCTGAATGTAAACTATCAGTTATAGAAGTGTTTCGACCATTTCTCTGTCCCATCAGATGCAGGAAGCTTTCAACTGTAACGTGGCTGCATCTGTGTAGTCTGACCTCCATCTATTGACTACTGTAGGATGAAGGAAAAGACAGATATGAAGTCAAACCTTAATCTTAATTAATAAAAAAGTACCCACAGATGAAAAGGCAGTAACATTTAAGAAATTTGGTTAACATGGCATCATATTTAAATAAATCCATTAAATTGCTTAACCTATTATTCTATGAGCAGGCACCGAACATGAGTTCAGCTCCAAAAACCAAACTACATCAACAACATCGAGAACGTTCAGTCCTTTAAGTTTGCACTATGGAGTGTTTTTGAGGGTGAGTCTGTGAGATTTGGACACTGTCCCACTTCCCTATCATAGATCCTTGTAAAGTTGCTCAGCCACTCTAAAGCTGACCTGGGACCATGAGTGAAAAAGTATGAGTTGACAAAAAATTTCTCATTTGGACTCTTGGTCTGGACTCTGACTGGGTCTCAACTCCAAAACATTTTCAAGCTATTACTGCCTGGCCTTATTGTTTGACGGTAAAATAAATCTTCTGCCTGTTGTAGAATGGATCATGTTTTACCTATTTTATTTTATACACCGTGCAGATATCTGGATAGTAAAAGAGCAGTGAAAAAAAAAAAAGAATCTAGCTTTGGGGATTTCAGCATCTAACTTTTAAGTTAATCAGGTCTAATGTCACTATCAGAATAGTTTCTACAGTCCTCAGGATGCACATGGAAAGTAAATCATTCTGGTTTTAAAACTAGTGAGAAAAAGGATGTACTGTTGATACAGCATCGTAATTTATTCAAATGCTGAAACCTATTCATTGTTTGATAGATAAGGAAACTAGTTACTCATTTTCCATGATTTATCTATAAGGAAATGCTGTCTGAAAACCTACTCTCATTATATAAGGGTTCTTGGATGCATTTTGTTTTTAGCGAGGGACATAAAGACTCTGCATGCACAATGAACCAAAAATCTCAATCATATTTTTAACCAACACAACAACAAGAGAAGAAGTGACAATGGCATATAATTTACATGAAGGATGATGTCGACCAGATCCCAAAAGCCATGGTAATTCATTAATGGCACAACATAGGAAAAAGCTAATAGTTTCTCAGAGTCTAAGGTGAAGGACTAAATTGGATTTGTAATTCAATTCCGTGCAGAGAGACACGTATGGATTCGCCAACTGAAGGATGCTAAATTCAGTTGTTCTTGATCACTGTGATCACTGCAACTTTGTGAGACATTAAAAGCTGAGGTAGTTGAATTGCTGGTTTTTGATTTCCTCTCCACAAATGCACCAGCAGTCGGGAAATCAGATGTGAATATTACAACAAACAACATCGCAATGTCTTTGTTGTAATATTCTGTGTTTGGTTCGGACTGCAGAGAAGAAACCTTATCAAGGCTAATAAATCCATCTTCTTCGGCAACACCATGCTGTCTTTGGGATTATAGAGTGGACAGTCTTTTATTAGCATAGTGTTGTCTATTCTCATCATCTAAGTGACACGGATTAATGCCTCACAAACAGATTATAATGTTTTTTCTTCAAAAGCAGACAGACTGCAGGCAACATATGCTTTTATTGGAAATTCTCATTTAAAACCGCAGGATTTATCTGCAGCACATTAGCTACAGAGAAGGAGGAGAAGAGCTGGCTTTGATTGTAGCCTATTTAAATTGCAGAAGTAATGCTCGAACAGATGATGTCTGATGATCAGCGTCTGTTAAAACTTCAAATCTGGGCATACTGTATTACAAAGACTAATTTAGCAGAGTTTTACAGCACAGATTGAGTCTTGTACTGAAGTGCTGACAGACTGTCCTTAATGTCTAAAGTGTCTTAATCAGCGATTTTATTTATGAGCAAATAAAGAGGGCAATTAAAAACTTTTGTGTATATCTTTACTGCACCTGTGAGCCATTGTTGATGTGTAGATTCTTCAGTAGAATGACTAAACACCATCTCATATTGAAAGCAGGCAATTAAATACCATAATGTGTCAGAGGTGTTGATGCTCAGGCAATTTTAAATGCTACGTCTTTTTCACCCAGTACACCTGTTAATTCAAAAACGTGTATTTCTTTGCATCTTATTTTGTTGACTTATCAACAGTATGTTTAAGTAAGTAAAAAAAAAAAAAGTTCTTTACTCTTAAGTGACAGCAACCTAAGTATAGAATAATATTGCATAAATGTGCCTTGCTTGATTCATCACCGAAGCTGACTACTGGTAACAAAATGAATACACAAACTGATACAGTGTTTTTAAAAATTTTTTTGTGTGTGTTGTTTGTGTGTCTGTCCCATTCTCATGAATGCAATATCCCAAGAACACCTTCAGGGAATGGCTCCAAATTTGGTGCAAACAATTACTGGGGTCAACTGAGCTTTGATTTGCTGAAGGTCACAGGTCTAAGTCACTGTGACCTCATTTCTGGCCCATTCATGTGAATGCAATTAATGTGAAGTGCAAAAAAATAAAAAATAAAAAAATAAAAAATTGTTAAAGGTCAACTTCACTGCGATATTTAAATTCTCTGTAAAAACCACTGGGGAAATCATTACATTGACTTGCTGCTTTGCTGTTGAAGAAACATCAGCTCAGTCAGTAGCTCACCTCTGTGATTTCCCGAGAGTTCGTTTGAATTTTCTGACTTCACGCTTTATTCCCCATCTTTCTCCAACACATGTCATCCATCAGCAGTCATTACAAAGGCCTGTGAAGTCCAGAGGAAGTTCCGCTGTTGTTCTATTCTTGTTTGTGCGTTCACCACAACAGTAACTTTTGCCCACAGTTAACCTTGAATCATGGCAGCACTGTTGACATGACATGTACATACAACATTATACTTTGATGTGTGTAGCAAGTCACTAAGTTTCCTCTTTTTTAAGTAATAAGAAGAATGCAAGTTCAGCAGACTAAGCCACATTTTATCCCGTGACGGTCGCTTTCAACACGACAACAGCGTGTCGGTGGTCAGACTGAAACTATCTTTGATTTTGATAACAGAACCAGCTCTTTCCTTAGTTTACTCATGAAACCAAATTGTCATTCACTCTTTCATATTGAGGCTTCCTGTCTGTTTCTTTTGTTGCTGGCAGAACTGAATATGGGTTGCCAAGTTTGTCTGTGTGAACAAGCCCAATGGCTGTGGACACTCATGTTTGTCTCACTTCCAAAATGATCTGCCATTCATTTTTATTTGTTCAATGATACTTATGCTTTTTTAGTATCGATAGCCAGTGTTTGATATCTTTTTCTTTCTCTCTGGCAAAAATTTGGTTTGTTCGGCTTTGTTGGTGTTTGAGTTTAGGCCATTTGCTGTTTTGTTGTTTTTTTTTTGACTGAGCCTTGGGCTTCATGGTTAAGAAGACTTTTCTCCATCTTTTTCTCTTTGTAACTTTTTAATCAGCGGAACTGCCCTTACTGGCTTTAAGGTGTCTATAGAATTCTATGGCTCTTCCCAATTAAGGTAGAAATTGGTTTATCTCATTGTGTGTTTCACTGGACTCTGAGGCTCTTTCAAAATTCAGTGTACAGGTTCTCCTTTGTTAATTCCTCATACTCCACATCTGAAAAAAAAAATTGTATAATTGTGGCTTTCCCTTACTAGTAAGATGCTTTGGATAAGAGCACCTGTCAAATGCGTAAATGTAGTTTAGTGTTTCTTATTATGTATAATCACGTTCTCTATTTGTTCTGTCTCAGTGGATCAAAATAAAACCCCACATATCTATTCTACTGGGATCTGGGTTTTTTGGGGTAATCTATTCAGATCAGGTTGAATGTGTGTATATAATAGATGCCTGCTGTGCATATGTTATATTATTATTTTCTGTATTGTTAACACAAAATTCTGCAAACATTGTGCAGTGCTAAACTCTCTGTTACATGTTTAATTCAGACATAAAAAGCACAAGAGCATTCCCGCAGAGTGTTCACAGCAAAGCCTGTGTTTCTAAAGTGCATGTGTTTTTTGTGTGTTTCACTGGAGTTGATGAAAGGAGTTGGCTGAACTGTGTCTAAACTAGATTTGCATAAGCTCTTAGCGTCTCGGCCATCTGTTTAAAATAAGCACTTGCTTTTGAAGAATATGAGAATTTGATTTCTCCATAATAGCCTCCTTGGTGGAGATAATCAAAAATGAATGTTCTCTATCTGATAACCTTGCACTACTTCATTGGTACATAAAAAGGTTTTGGGTCCACCTTACCAACAGCAGTAATAGAATAGCTAGGAATTGCAAAAATGGTTTTGGTGCTTTTATTTACAAGAATAATGGCCTCACAGTCCAAGGTCACTCCTGAGTCTTGGTGGCCAGAGGCTTATAACTTCTAAGCCCCTCCCCCTGACCAACTAACTGTCAATGACATTAATTATCTTCCATATTAAACTATAACCACCACAAACAATCAGTTTGTCCATTAAATACGCATAACTCAGTACTGGCCTCAAGACCATCCAGTTAAATATCCACCAAACTTGACGGTCTACTCAATAATAAGGTAACCTAACCTGTAGTCCAATCAACCATGGCACAGCCCAAATTCATCACACCTGCAGTGACAGCAGTAGCCTCTATAAAAGACAGCCCTGCACGTCAGCTCTGTTTTGGCCCTGGAGACTGTGGAAGAGAACAACATCAGATAGCTAACGGAACACTTCTTTGAGATAAGTATGAACAAACTGACCTGGGTTAACTAAATAGTGACAGTGTGTTTTATTCTCCCAGCATTAGATGTCACTGCGGTGGACGCATGTAAAGTTGTGACTGTGGGTTTGTTGTGGTGCGTGCACTCACCACAATGTAAGAAGGGTCTAATGTGGATGTGTAGTTGCGTATTGAATGTCTTTTTTGGCCATGTCCTGCCTGTCATCGGTGAAGGGTCTTTGATGCATTCATTATGTTGTTTGTCCTTGATGACACAAATCTAGCCTGCGTCATAAGTGCAGCAAGAAAAACATCTAAAAAACATTGCAGGTAATTGCTATTGACCTTCAATTGCTGTGCAGTTCTGTTAACTGTGCACAATTAATGTGTCTATCCAGCATAGTAGAGCTTTTGTCACAGAAAAAGTTTCTGTTTAAAATGTTTTCCAGTTTAGTGATTCGTGTGTAATGATCAGGGCAAATGAGCAGGGCCTTTGTGCTCTGTGATTTTTTTTAAATAAAATGGGTGCCAGTGTAATTATAGAAGAAAACAAAAGGAGGCAAAGTGTAAATTTAAAATGTTTCACTTGAGTAAAGTTGTTTGGGCCTGCTTGTGTGTGTGTGTGTGTGTGTGTACACGTCAGTCTATGGTTGTGTAAATGAATCTTAGTGAGGACACTGTCTTTCAAAAAAGACACTAACAAATTCCTAAAGGGAAAAAACGGATAAGTAGTTGGAAATGGCACAAAGCTTTAGGAGGAAGAGAAGTGGAACCAAATAGACCATCTACACATCCGATGAGATTGTTAGCATGTATTCTGTGCTGTTGCATGATGTGCTCTGTAACTGACAGAAGTGATAATGCTGAAACTGCAAACAGATGCCAGGAGGTCAGTGTTGGTTTGATTTTTGTGCCTGTCGATTTTACAGCTGGATATGGGTTTGTTTTTTTTTTTGGTTTGTTTTTTCCCAGGTCACTTGTCACTGACTAAATATGTGAGAGGATAAATTCAGAGACACACAGTGCCACCCAGTGTAGTGAACGTGGAAAATCATCACAAGGAAAATCAGACCCTGAACATTGTGCCTAGATAAATGAATGCTGAAAGGTCACGCTGTTGTGTTTCGGAAATGCCTGCCAAAAATAGTTGGCACCATACACTTGACTCTAGGGTGAATTCTTGACATATAGAAATATAGCTTATATATGTTTTTGTAGCCAAATTTAAAAAAAAAAAAAAGGATATATGGAATCTATATTCAAATATCCGGCATATCCGCTAACTTTAATGAGCAGATCAAACATGCGACTGTATTGCTGGATAGAAACTTACTGGGATGCTTGAACAGTTATGATAAATATTAGTAAAACCTGTAAATATCCTTCAAGTCAAAATGTCTTAAATAACTGATCTGACCATATTAGTGGTAGAAAATAAAACACTAAAAAATAAACAATTATACTATTAACTTCTATTCACAAACATATGTGAGTGGGATCATGTTTTGTATGTTTCATAGCACTGCATACAATTCTAGTCCCAAAGTCAATAAAGATGTTAAATTTTTATTTTTTATGAACATTTTCAAAAATCATATCGGCAGACATAGACAGTAAAACAACAAACTTCTTAATACATTCTAAAATATGGCCAGAAGCTCTCTATATAGAGCTGATACAGGATGCATAGTTGGCCCAACCTTTTAGACCTTGTCATCTAAAACGTTTTTCTATTTATTGCAAATTGCACACATCACACAACCATTTGGTCAGATGATAGATCTGAACTATTGCACCGATTTTTGTATTTTTTTTTCCCGAGAAGTAACTGAGAAAATTGTACAGGATAAACTAAATGCAGGTTCAGGTTGTCCTCTGTACTGCACACAAACATCTATATCCAAAAGGTGTGAGTAGCTTGTGCCTGAAGCAATTTGAAGGGTGACAGTTATTAGGGTGAGCAATCTAACGATCTCATTTCAGGATAATCTTATTTACTCGTGTATATCGTCTACTTATCAGGTGAACGTTACAGATTTCGTTCTGCTCTGCAGGTGCTGTGAGTCTGGCGTAGGAACACAATAGTTCACTGGTGCATAAAAAGAACCACCATCACCCATCCATGCCCTGCAGGCAGGGACACACACCGGGGCTAGCTGGTTATCAGTGACCGAACCTTTTCATTAAAATACTTACCTATACAACCTCATATATAGGGACACCCAATAATGACCGCAAGTAAAATCTGTGTGTGTAGTTACAATTCAGATCACGGATTTTGATTCTATTCAAAAAGATTGTCATGAGATCTTTCGTCCAGTATACTGAGGTGTACGCGATCAGTTGAGTAACGTGAATAACTGAATCTATATATATATATATATATATATAGGCTAAGAGTCAACTAGAGGTTAGTGATCACATATAAAAGCTGAGTTAGGTAGTTTACTTAGAGGAACACTCCAGAAGTTTGTGAAATACAGAGTTGGTTTCAGTGGGACGTTCTCAGTCTATAGCCGCGCACAGGACTGAAAGCAGAGTGGAAGCAGAAAGCCCAGCTTTGTCAAAAGTGAAACATGTTTTCCAACAACTCAAAAGCTGTCTGAGGGAGCAGTGTGTGGACAAACTGGACCTGGGCCGAATGAGTGCACAGAACACTCATTTCACAAAATAAATTTATTGCATCTCCTTGTCTTGTGTGCGGGTGAACGGAGAACAAGCTTTATTTTAAGAATTCACAGCGAGGATTTCACTGTCTTAACGGTCTAATTAGTTGTCTCATTTCACTCATAAGTATTCCAGTAAGTAATCTTAATCTGTCAAAAATATGTTATTAAAAGCCTTTATATTTTCTAAGCTTATCACTCAGCTCTGAACATGAGAACAGGGTAGAAAGGGATATAGAGTGCAGTACAGTTTAAGGCCCCCAGGCAGAACACCAGCAAAGCACTTTCTGAGTTCACACCTGGTACATTATAGATTATGTATTGTCTAGTTGATGTGTCTATGTGCTCCCTCTTTGCTTTTGTGCTTATCCCTGACATGAATGCATGAGATTTCTACCAATATTTGTCCCTAAACATGTCTGATCAATGTATATTGTATCTTTTGGTATGCTGACTTAAGTTCTCTTTGGATATATATTGCACAGCATTGCAGAAATGTCTGATATAGAGCTGTGTGTCTATTTGCTCCTGGTTGCTTCATTTGATTTAATTGTGCTATTATAGAAACTGTAAATGGTCCATTAAGATAAATGAAAACGCCACCAGCACTACCCAGTTGCTGCTCTTTGAAGACAATAATGGATAACCTTCGCTCAGTGACATCAGTGACCCCACCAAATGACAATATTCTCATAGAGCATGTGGAAATATTGAAGCCATTTAAAAGCTGTAAACATACTGTGGTTGACCACAGCGGATATAAAAAATCCATATAATTATAGTTGGCTCATGTTCACCTAAATGCTCTTTTTCTGGACTAAACCTCAGAATGCTTAGCCACACTGATCTGTTACTGTCTTACAAGAAATGTGTTCAGGACATTTGTGTCCACCTCTGTTTTTTTTTTTGTTTTTTTTTTGTTTTTTTTAAATTTGTATCCATATAGCCAGTGACATTCATTCATTTAAAACAGAGCGACTGAGGGTTTCAGTGGAGAACACCTTTCAGTGATGGATGAATGTTGCTACCTGGAATATATTCTGTTGTCACTGTACCTACGATTAACAAATCGTGTCAGGAAAAAAAGTAGGACAGTATCTGTTGTATAATGAATTTTTGAGATTACACTGTTTCGTATATGAGTTGCTTGATGTTGGCATTGTCATTTAAAAGACAAGACATCTAACATTCATAAGGAGAACCACAAAAATCTTCCTATTGTGTTCATTTTTCCTCAATTTAAAAAAACAACAACAAACAGACCAAGAGATCGCGCACCTGGCAGCTAGTATAAAAACAGGCCGGTCAGTCCACTTCGTATGAACTGGTAGAAGTGTTTCAGGAGCCTGAGGAGATCAGTATTCCCAGAGAGAGGAAACATCAACTGATGTACCGTCGCCCATAAGTGTTCCTCCCTGGTCTCCACGTAGGTACTTGCCATTGGAGCCCTTGATAGCAATGCGTCCATGTTCCAGGAACTCAAGGAAAAAGTCCTCTGGCTTTTCTCCATCTGAGCACACGAGGCCACTGCTAGACACGTACCAGAACTTTCCATTTACACCTGGAGAAGGACATTGATTAGATTATATTCCAGCTCTTCATTTAAAACCGTACTGCTAGT
This sequence comes from Remorina albescens, assembly GCA_034769265.1. Classification (NCBI taxonomy): domain Eukaryota; kingdom Metazoa; phylum Chordata; class Actinopteri; order Carangiformes; family Echeneidae; genus Remorina; species Remorina albescens. Next base: position 9,399,028 of record CM068493.1, read on the forward strand.
TGATGAAACAAAGTACCAATATGTGTCTGTGCGTATGTTCAGATGTTTAGTACATTGTGTACATGTAAGAACACTAACTTTTTACATGGTAGGCGCCGTCATTGAAGATCAATAAAAAAATGTCATAGATGGATCGATTTGCATCCAGAGTGTTAGAGTTCTTGTGGTGACACACGAAGCCGTTTTCTCCACGGAGGATCAGCATAGGGCGGTTGATGAGTTTCATCAGGAATAATTCATTGTCACCTGCAGTCAGAGATAAATATTAATCTGTTGTGGATAGGTCAACAAAGCTGTCACACAGATGTGGCTTGTTTGAAAGCTCTTACCTACTGTATCGCTGACCGCTGAGAGCTGCCCATTCTTCTTAGTACACACATACTTTCCATTACTTGCCTTGAGTGCCACTCTCTGCCCTCGCCACTCAATGTCAAACATCGTGTTGATCTCTCTGGGCAAGAAAAGGCATAGATTGGCAGATGTATGAAATGTTCAGGGAACAGATACATAAGATAGAAGAAAGTTCCTTTGAAGCTAAAAGGGCTTCTTACACTTCCGTGGCAGTGGACTGGATCTCTCCATGAGTCACCAGAGTCCAATAAGATCCGCCATTGGTCCTGAACATGGACTTTTTGCTCTCTTTATCAATCTCCATCTGAAAAGTCTCCATGTCCGTCTCTACATCCTGATTGGCTGAGATACTCACTCCTGATTTAAAAAAAAAAAAAAAAAAAAAAAAAAAAAAAAAAAGGGAAAAGGACAGCCATGATGGTTGGGCCTTTTTTCTATCCAAACTATGTATTAGTGTTATTTACTCTCTGACATTACCAGAGAGATTTGTGTGCATACTGTAGCAATCCAACATCTAACTGCATCCATGCCTTCTTGGTTGCATCATGCAATGTAATGTCCTACCCTACAAGATTTTTGTCTCCTGACAGACGTAGTATAGACGTAGTTTTTCGGTCGTACAGCATTTTTTTTTTTTTTTTTTTTTTTGGGCTGATGAGTGAGCTGTCTCTGCAGTGAATTTAAATATATTTTTGTAAATTACACTGCAGAAAAACAAAACGCATATCTTTGTGTATTGATGTATTCAAATTGTAGCCTAAATAATTTTGGTTGCTTGATTTTGTGCAATATTAGTGACCTATATATTGAAATACTTTTATACTCCAGTCACCAGCTTATAGGTGCCTTGACATGTCTAACTAAAAAGCTTGTTTGCTGATTACAGGCGATCAGAAGATTTAGAGCAGTGGGTTGTAGAAGTGAATTATTTTGCAGGAAAGGTTTGACATCTGGATGTTTGGGCTTATTCATCCATTAATTTATCCTTGGAATCCATTTCAGCTTTCAAGTACAAAAGAATTCAGTCTTTCATACTGAAACTAGAATAGCACTTAGTAGTGCCAGCATAGAAAAGCAATTTTGGAAAAAATCCTAGATGCCCCCCTTTAACTGAATCCTCAAAAAGGAGTAATGGGTTCTTCCCCTGCCCTTGCCCCCACCATGTTTACTGAAATTTGCTTCGATAAAACTACTGACCAGATAATCAGAGACGTGGCTGAAAACATAACCTCTTTGGCAGAGGTAAAAATAGATTTTGAGCAATTTAACCCATTAACCTGCTTTGGATGTGCCCAACCCTCACACAAATGGAGCTAAACCTAATACTGAAAAAATTCAAACAGTTTCTGAAAATTTTGCCAATATTTCAAATAAGTAAGTTAGTTTCCTGTTGTGTAAACACTAATGCCACACTTGTGACCAATCCAGTGCTATATACTTAATCCACATGTATTAACTGTGTCTGGTGGGGTGTGTCAGGTGGTGGAGAACTCAAAGACACACAAAACTGAACTGTCTGCTGTAGTTCAAATTAGTTGCCACAGAAATATCCTTCAACCTTTCTCTTAAGCCTGTTACAACCCTAATCCCCCACAGTCACCCCTCCCTGTTCATCACTTGCTGTAATTCCCTGAGTGGTGAAATGCAAATCTGCACCACAGGGCCCACTAAGCAGCTTTCAGTGCCTTGTTCCTTAAAAAATGTGAAACTGCCACAAGGCCAAATAATACAGTTAAAAATTGAAATTCCTGTCTTATCTTATGCATGAATAAAACTCTGCCTTATAAAAAAAAAAAAAAAAAAGGTCAATATCAGGGCAGTGTTTCTACAATGTGGCCGTCCTTCATGCTAATAAGTATGGGGATGACTGCTATCTGAGGTTGGTCGCAGGGCCTCATTACTAAGATATGCCACAGTGTGGCATGTGCATCGTGCATGCCACAGTAAATGTGTACTTTTGTTGTTTATAGGAACCGTTTACTTAATTTTTCAAGCTGCAACAGAAGACTGTTTGCTCTGCTGTTCCCTCACATTGGTTGGGTCAATAAGGACAGAGCAAATCCTAACGTGCAGCTTGCAAAGAGTCCTTGTAACTGATCCGTCTGACTGTAACTCTTCTTTGCTGCCACCTCATTGCCACACTGACCAACTATAGCCTCTCATAAACTGGAGAACTTCCCTGTGTGGATGACAGGGGAAAAAAGCGAGGAGCTGCAAGGCTCAAAGTCCATTGATTGTAATTGACACCCATGAGGCACAGATCTGCCTTAGGGTCATTTGCATGCTGCTTAATCTTCGATGGACACACAGTGGAGATGACAAAGCCCATTACCACAGTTACCACCACAGTATGACTGTCAGTCACTCTACTTCCAACACGTAGACAGGAAAGGCAGGGCTTTCTCTTATTACCTGCTAAATGTTACTGGTTTGCTTTTGGTTGATGTAATGTAACTGAAAATATTCAATCAAATAAATCCTGACCAATCTCAACTCAAATGGAATCCCTCATTGAATGGAATAAAATTTTTAATCACCCTGCACTCAAAATTATTACTGCCATTTATCTAAGATCCATAAAGTCTGTGAAGGTTCAGGCTACATTCACATTAATGTGGTTAGTTTAAAAATGCATAATGTTGCTCTGTTTACACCTAGGGTCTATATTATTGTGGGGTTTTTTTAAGAGCCTGAAATGCTGCTGTACAATCTCCTTTCTGTTTACATACTCGCATACCCAGCATATTTAAATGGTCACGTGAAATGTGTTTTCAGGCATGGACAGAGATTATTTATGATACAGAGTTTAAGCACTTCTCTGGATGAAGATAGCTTTTGTTGCCTCGGTTTTTTAACAGCTTTGCGAAGCTCTTGTGGAGCTTTAACTGAGAAATGCAGGGAACAGCTTCCTGAAAAGAGACAGAAGGCCACTGAAAACAGAACACCACTGATTTGAAATTTCCATCAATTCCATTTAAACAAACTGAAAATAAATGAAAGGATAAAATGGAAAAGATAGTGAGAGAAAAAAACACCTTCCAGCATCTTACCAAGAGGTTGGCAAGGACTCATTTGGTAATTTAGTTCTCAAAATGTTCTACTAGTTTAGTCGAAGTCGATGTTTGCTATTTTATTTAAGGAGAAAAGCGAGCTCCTGGTTATAATCATAGTAATGTTTATCTTCCATGCCTGCTTGTTACCTTTAAGACAAATTCTTTTGACTAAAGTTCAAGACATCTCAAGAAGACAAGCTTCTTTAAAATGTATTTGCAAGCAAGTACATATCATTCTTTAGATCTCTCAACATCATGTCCAGTCATTGCTTTCACTGCTGGATTGTCATTTTGTAAAATGACAATAGTTGTTGTTTTTTTTTTTTGTTTTTTTTTTTTGTTTTAGCACAGGACCATAAAATTTTGTAAATATCAAACTGTTCTCATTAGATGAGGAAGAGATGTGATTTTAAAAAGAAAAAAAGAAAAAAGACATTATTCTTAAGACTTCATCAGCTGATTACCTTGTTTGACTGAGACAAATCTTTTATTTGCGGCTTGAAAAACTACTTGCGGGTGACTCTCCTCGAGATCAAACAGCTCATCTTTTCCAGGCTTGGAGCATCTGCCAGAACGCAGCGTTCCTGTGGGGCCTACTGGAGTCAGGTATTTCCCGTCGCAGTCCTTGAAGGCCAACTTGCCAGATTTCAGCTCCAGCGTGAAGCTAGTTGTGTTGGTGTTCTCCTTCACCAGTTTACCATCATTGCTGAGGAAACGGCTGTCACATGTCTTCAGGCTGTACTTTCCATCCAGGTACACTAAGGTGACCAAGGAGTCCACTCCCCAGGGGATGTTGCTGTCCACTGAGATCTCTCCATCTGAAGCAGCCAGATGGGCATAGCGCTTACGTGCCACGCTGAGAAGGCTGGCCTGCGGGTGTAAAGCCAAATGGATGGCCCAGAGCTCCTGCTCCCCAATGACTTGGGCAAAGCAGGACAGGTAGTCAGCTGAGCCTCCAAAGTATCGCTGGTATGACTCTGATTGCAGGGCCCAGCGACCGTCAGACTGGGGCACGATAAGGAAACGACAGTCAGGGTCTGGCTTCTCTGCCCCACATGTGATCTTCCCATCTTTATCGGAGGCCAGATAGCGTCCAAGGTGGCTGCGGAGAAACACTACCTGGCCATCTTGCTCATCCTGTTCCAAAGTCCAGATCTGTTTCTTCTTCATGCTGGTGCCCGAGGCATTCACCTTGAAGCCAAAGGCCTCAGCTGTCAGGTAGCGGTTGTCATAGTTGATGAGGCCAAACTGAAGCTTCAGGGCCCTGTTAATTCCGTTAGTCGGCATGCTTGAACAGGCCGCACGTTAAGATTGCGAATGAAGAAATCTAGAAGAAACAAGGGAAAGGGTAATAAATGAAAGCTGGCATGAGACCGAAAAGCAAAAATTAAATTCTTGATTCCTTCTTCTTTCAAGCTGTAAATTAGTTCCACTTCTCGCTCTTGTTTAGTGTTCCTTACTTCCCTTGTCACTTTCTCTCTTTCCCGTGAGGGTTGCACAGGCTCTTGCTCTCTGTCCCTTAATGAGTTAGGATTAAAATCAGCAGGACACAGCACCTCAATCCAACAAGCCTTTGACGTCACATAGCAGAGGACCAACCACAAGCCTCCCCCTCCTTCCATACACACACCGAGCAGGCTCATTCTCTGTCACTTCCATACGTTCCCCTTACACGCTCATCTTTCTTTTCTCCTTCAACCTTGTCTTCCTTCCCCTGCAGCTCATACTCACACATTCATTTGTCAGTCTGACTCCCTATTGGTTCTCACTCTCATATTTAGGTCCGTGGACCAGTAGCCATGCCATGCCGCCCCAGGATTATCTTAGCTCAGATCTGTTGGACGAGCCACAGCCTAACTGGAAAATGTCCAAACATTAAAGGTCCTTATGGTTACAACCGATGCCAACAGATTTTGTCTATGATTTAATTTTTAGTCTACCACTCTGTATAAAAATAAATATGTCACACTGACCATGGGTAATGTACATGGCTGACTGATTTTGAATCATAGTCTTTACTCCTAAAGCACTACAAAGGTTTCTTTATGAAATATTATTACCCTAGTTTGCTGCATGCATGTCCAGGGGAGCTTTATACCAAACAATTTGGTTTGGGTTCAGGTCCTCAGAGATATTTAAATTTGTTGAATGTGTGAGCTTTGCCTTGAAGAATTTGAATGGCTCATATTTGAATGCTCAAGGATTGCCTATTTGCCTTCCCTTCGCATTCACTTCGGTTTATTTTCAATTTTACTGTCTGTAATTTCTCTAGTTACTCTATCAGTGAATTGATAAGAGGACACAATTCCACAGACCCATGACCTGTGCCCCAGTGCGCATCAAGATCAACCTTTGTAAGAGCATTACCAACCTCTTTCGCTACCGTTCCTTGGGGATATTGAGCTTAATGCCAAGGAGATTGTAAATACCATTAATGCAAATGTTTTTCAATCTGTATCACAATGCAAAGTCTTTTGGGGTTTTATTTCAACTTTCCAATATTTGATGACAAGTTAGGAGTGATAATCTCAGACCAACAGAAGAGGTTAACACTCTAATGACAATCTAAGGAAGCTCTATAGAAGCATCCAAATATCTATGACGTTGAATTGTGTATAGAAGCTCAAGGATTGTATTCTATTTTGTACAAATGAATGGGAGTGGGAGAAAAAAAGGATCTTGTCTTTTCACTCTCTCTATTATGGTTAGCTCTTCCATCTGCCCTTGAATGAAGGTTTTTGAGCTGGTTAAAATTTTGTACAAATCTTTGAGCAAAATTTGTCCCCACAAAGCCTGTGATCTGAATGCCACTCAGACCATTCACTGTGGAGGCTGACTGTGGGAAGGGTGAAGGTTGAGTCATTAAAAAGAAAGATTCAAAATTTAGCAGTTTGCATGCTGTATTGTTTCAAAGCAAAAGCTCTTCAGAAATGACGTAATCAATAATAGAAACGATTGGGGGGAAAAAAAGTTAGTAGTACTGGCTACGCATCAGAGTTTGAAAGAAATTCAGTGTAAGACAAAAGCTTTGCCCAGTTTAAGGTCAGGAGTCAGATGCATTAAAGAGTGTGTTAACATTCATCTGGACTATACAAAACAAGCTGGATTTCAACATATATAGAAGACTGACTTGATTTTTGGTACGAAACCTTCAATAACCTGAACTAAAAAAAAAACAAAACAAAACATTTTAGTGTATAAAAAAATACATTCTTTCAGTTGGCTGTATTACAGTAATGTCTCATTCTTAAAATGTGACAAAACATTAGTCGGCTTTTACTTTCTTTAAAAAACAAAAACAAACTCCAACCCCTCATTCTCAAATACAGAATACTTAAAATTGTTTTTATGCATTTCCACCCTGTGCTCCCTAGGTAGCAGTATGGCTTTGTACATAATGGTAGTTTACTAATATGTGTTTTCACTAAAAGATTAATTAAATACATTGTAATTTTTTATTTTTGTTGTGCTGCCGGATACTCTAGTTGGGATGCTCCTAAATCAATCAGTGTATCAGCTCGATGCATAACTTTGGCTTGCACAATCTTTGAGGATAAATTTAGCAGAACTGTGAGAATGGCTGCATGCAGTATCTCTGAATGAGCTTTCTCAAATCTTTCATAATGCTTCGTTTTGGTAATCTTGGTTTGATCTTTCAGATCACAAATTCTGTGAAAGGTATGACTGCTTGCCACGCATCTACAAACAGTCTAATAAAATATATCACTGAGATGCATAATGGAGGTAGCTGTGCTTATGAAGATTGGTGCCATCTAGCATGTACAAGTCAAGATATATCTGAATTTGCTACATTGGTCCTCATTCCCTAACACCTCTGGCTTTGTGGGTGTGCAACAGTAATATGACAGAATACCCCATAATTTACCCACCGTGTCTAGGACACTCATGTGTCCAGGAGCTAGGAAATGTTAAGAAATTGTGTTCCGTATCTCTTGTCTAGTGTCTCGTAGAGACTGAAAAATACAGTTTACCAGTGACATGATAATCAAAACTGCAATGGATTTAGGTCCATTCATCAATAAAACTATAAAGCTGCAAAAATTCCCAATCGACGGCTTTTACGCGTTCAATTAGCTGTGGTTTGAAGCATTTTAATAAGTGTGATATGCAGACATGCATTATTCTTTTCAGGTCTGATTGATATGCACCAGTAGGTGGCAGTGTTGTCTATATTTTGTAACTAGTGTGTTTTCTTTCATAAACTTGGATTGCTGTGTTCAGAGCTGTTGCGCTGTGGAATTAGAAATATGAGGAAAACGTCATTGATTATCTCCAGCTTCATATAAAAAGAATTTACTTGGCTTCTTGAGGGCAAAAGCTGAATGATTTCCTTTCTAAGATGTTTCCTCGCTCTTTCTGTGTTGAAAAGCTTCTCAAGTAACCAATCCATGAATTAGCTTAATTAGTTTATTGGTGATTGATAGGCAAATAAATAATTAAAAGTTAATAGTTTATGAATGATTAATAGTGTAGTAACTGTTTAAAGGCCTGTGGAGTGTTATTATTGTAAAACAAGTCAGTTACATGGGAGCGAAGACGCAGGAAAGAAGACCAACTTCGTGTGTGTCACCTATCAGGGTGGTAAATAATTTGATTTCATATGATGAAATCCATTCATAAGAAATATTCAAAGGATATTTGGTGTTGCAAATATAAGAAATACAAAATGGAAAAGGACTTTTCTTAGAAATAAGGAGAACGTTTCTCTCTTTATTCTTTAGAATCCCTTGAGGATCTGGGTTCGCTGGCACTCCAAGAATCTTATGAGCAAAAACCCCGGGACATTTGACTCTGGGGGTCCAGCGGCCTGGACAAATTGCGTATTGTAACTTTTTATATATTACTTTTTAATTTCACTCCCTCTTTATCTTTCTTGGTTGTATTTTTTTGTGTTTTTTTTTCCCACAATTTCCTGCTCTTTCCCCTGCTGGTGTTCAAGGTTCTAAATGAACAATAAAATCTTTACTAGTAGCTCTAAAAGTAAATGATTGAAGGATGGATTGGGGGGGGTGAAATAAAAAAACTGGAAGCACCCCATTATTCGCAAATACACACAGGCATGCTTGTGCACACATGTACACTTACTGTATACGTTCACCCACACACAGATCAAATGGTGAGCTGAGGTCTCCCCCTAGGGCATGAACATGGATTAATGTGCCCCACGCGATTATTTCATTTATAACTGTCCTGGACCTTTTCAGATAAGACCATTTTTCACATTGCCATCCATTAGTACCTTTAGACCGCATCTATTAGCCTGCCAAGCACTAGGCTCTCTGTTTAAAGGGCCAGAACCCTCCCTGTTTAGTGTGAATTATAAAGGCCTTTTAGAGAGGCGTCAAGGTTGTCCTGCTACAAATTTAACCCAACTAATTCCCAAAGGACAGAGGTGCTAATTTCTTAAATAATATGACACATTGGTTACCCCTTACTATTATTTTGGAAGACAGGAAGACTTGTCATAATGAAACACCATGAGAAGGGTAATTCAGATAGGATCCCTGACAAATTCAGTGCTAATATAATTTCCTTAACATTTTTTTTATTATTATTGTGCATCAGCATACACCAGTTTATTTTTCTCCGATGGGATTGTGTCATTGAACCAACAAAGTCATAACTGTATAACTAGCAGCCCCACTGCTGATGTCTTTTATACAGCCCCCAGGTCCAAAAATGTCCTTTTCTTGCTCTGTTATACCCCCATGGGACCCTCCTACTGACCCCCTCTAAAACCAGCAGAGGAAAACGTTCCATGAGACATGCAATAAAAGTAAAATGTAAAATGGCTGCCTTGGCTGAGATTCTCCATCCTCAGCAGCTTGGTGCTCACTGACCCCATTAATTCAGGTGTTCATTCATCTACAGGACAATCCTCCCACAGGCTGTAAATGGCTCACCCCACTGTGTTTGCTCAGCCTCAATCCGGCCCAGCCCCGGCCTTCTCGCTCCTGATCTATCCAGTGTAAAGGGTGCTGCCAACGAACTAAGTATGGACAGCCATATAAATGAGCTCGTTAAATGTCAAACCTTTAAATACTCAGTTGTAATACCACATTTGTTTTGTAGTCTGTCATTTGTTTTTAGAATGAGTCAAACTTGTTAAACCCCTCCTCATTCTCCAAGGAGTGAAGACAGAGAGCTGCTCATGCAGAGAGAGAAGATGGAATAACTTAATTGGAGGTTACATTGTTGTCAGTGCAATACATTATTGACAGAGATACCTCAACATTCAGGGAAAGCAGTTTGCAAAGAGGTAAGGAACAAAAGCTGTTCCTCATCGATTCATTTGCAGACTGGTGGTCACCGTGTTTGGCCGTGTGCAGGCTGGGCTTTTGTTTCGATGCAGACAGGGTAAGCTTCAAGGGACAGGAGCACTCGTGTTAATGTCATCCATTCCTCACTGGCTCTGACAGCAGGGCTAATATGAGGCCTCAGCTTCTGCCATTCTGACAAATCTGTCGCTTTCCGATGCGGAGAATGATTATGTGAATCACAATGACAGGTATTTGCATCCATCTATAAAAATGTGCTTGTGTGTAAGCAAATGTCTATGGCTGGATGTGGAGATACTACTGACTGCTTGTGTGTGTTTTATTGTCCGTGCCAATGCGTGCATGTGCATGCATACATGGTTATTTGCAAACATGTTTGTGTCTCCACATGTTGGTTTAAGTCACAGGTTTACATATAAGCTCTGCCATTTTGAAAGAGCCAGGCATACGTTGCAGTGCATTTCTGCTGCCTCATTTTTTTTTTTTAAGTGCATTCCCTCATGCAGAGACTATAAAAGAGAGGGATTTACACAAAAGTGGATAAATACTTTGATTTGGCAATGCAGCATATGCAGCATTCTGCTTCAATGTTGATTTGAAATTTTAGTTAGTACCAGATTTCCTGAAAAAAGTCACAGGAGCATTTTTGTTTAGTATCCTGGTGGAAGTATCCAAAACGGTGTAAATGGAAAACCTTGGGGAGCATCATAGTTCTGTAAATTAAAACTAAATTCTCACCTGTTTGTCACAAAAGACAATCACAAATGGGGATCAGAGTCAGTCCTATTATAGATACTCATGGCGACCTGTGAGATCAATATCGGCTCTGATAGTTGGTGAAATCAGTAGGCCAGCAGTTGGAATTGAGGGGACAATCTGTGGGAAGAAAGAGAAAAAGAAAGGAGAGGGAGCCCTTATTATGTAGTGTGAGCTCAGCCAAGCTGTATATCCAACGTCTGTCTCCATAAGCCCTGAGCGCTTGGTTTGTGTTCATCCACACAGAGATATGCCATTTGTCCTAGCACACACACAAAACACACAGACACACATTCCCCTCAAACAGACTACCATAGCTTTTCTGACAAATTGAGCACATTTGTTCACTGGAGAAATTTTCATTGAGCAACTGGGTCTTCTCTCCGTCTCCTGTTGTTTCTCATTCAGAGGTTTCCTCCCCTCTTTCTCCGTCTGTGGGTAGATTGTTTACAGCAGGAAGTGCCTGGCATCCTCTCACTTGGCATTGGGATACAGTGACTTGGCTGGTGCTGGTAGCCCAACATCATTCACGGTCCCAGTGCTTGCTTCAATGCAATTCATGTGCCTTTGGGAGACATCCTTACCGGAATAGAGAGTATTTTTGTTGATTATTCCGTCTGTTGTTGATTACATCCTGGCTGGCCTCGGAAAAGCTAGTGGACAATTTAGCTATCATTCCTAGATGGGTTAATGGGGCCTGGACGGGAGGTTTATGTTGGAGCACAAAACAGTAGGTTGGCTCGGCTTTTCAGATGTTACAGCAATGATTACTGCTTAGAAATGTGCATGTGGACATTTGAAGTTTGTAGTGACGTGTCATCGGGTATTTAATCCAATTCACAGCTGTTTGGCCAGGTCGCTCTCTCGTGTTGGATCAGCTGTGATGTTTGAGTGAAATGTAAAAGAGAGGATATTGGTGTCTTCACGGCGCAAACAGAATCCGTGGCCTTTGACCCTTGAGATGGATGCTGCATAATCTGAATAGTGCTAGCTTCTGCATAAGTACTCCGATTACTCTCTCCTGAAGTGCTAGGCCTGTGGGGCTGTTTGTGCTGGGTAAGCTTGTATTTCCTTGAGCATGCACCACCTGTCAGCAAACAGCACAACTCTTCTTGCATGTGTGTTTGTGTGTGTCTTTTTATATGTTCATGCATGGACATTACAAGTGTGTCACAAGCCATGAGTAGTGGCACAAGTCAAACCCATATGTTTTTTTAAGTCTACTGTACAGCACTAAGAGGCTGGTACTATCTTATAGGAGCTTTTGCGCTGTGTAATTGTATTCCAAGAGTGTTTTTGCAAATGTATGCTTATGGTGGTGCATGAGCATACTTGCAACTTTCCCAGGGGGCAACCTGATCCTATTACATTATCCAGCGCACATCAAAGGGTTAAGAGCTGTCTGCCTCTATAGTCATTAAGCCCTCTCTTAGCCACAGTAAATCAACGCTGTGCCGGCAACAGCTGCTCTGATCACCTATTAAAACTTCCATAATGTGCCGTGTGTACAGAGTGGGGCCTGTAAGCTGACACTGGACAATAGACCCCAGATAAAGGCCATCTTGAGCCTGTGATCTGGCTCCTATGGTCAGGATAGTGAGGGAAGTGGAGCTGAGTGCGGAGAGATGACAGAAAAGCCTTGTCATTAAGGACAACTGCCTCAGGGCTTGAAACCATGTAGATTACAAAACGGATATATACTCTGTACTGTAGATGTATTTATATCTTAAGGCACCAGACTCTAAGACGTTATCAAGACCTTAGTCCAGTTGGTTTGAAATATTTAAACCTTAATATATTCAAAGCTGGAGATTTCCCCAGCAAATGTTTGGTACCAGCTGAGAAAACACTTTATCTGATTTGATGAGAGCTGTATGTTTGCAGTCAGCGAAGGAATGCACTTACACAGATGACATCTCTCTTTAAAATGCTCCCTGGATGTCTATGAACAACTGAAAAACATGCAGTCACAAGTAACAAGTAAAGAATACAAACAATGATCTGAGAGTACACGGCCGTGGTTTCAGTGGTTCGGTTTGCAGCAGAGGCTTCAACCACTGGCTAGCTTTTTCCACCGAACTGCTCAGGGGAAACTGTGTGGAAATCGATTGCAGGACGAGCTAGGTGGACTACTGTCAGTCTGGACAGAAGTGCACACTCAGGAGGCCTGTCTCCATGGAGACACAAACAGGGCATGAGACTGCCTCAGGTGAATTCTCTGTGTGCCTCCGCTAGCTGAATTGGTCCATTTAGGTTTCATTTTCTTTCTTTTCCTTTCTCTTTCTCTTTTTCTTTCACATTCTCCCCCACTGTTCAGCAGCAGGCCCTGAGCCCGACTCTTCAACCGCTTTCTTTCTTTCTTTCGTTTGCTCGCTCCCTGTTTCTCCCCCACAGACAGGTAGCAAGGCGAAAATTCTAGTGAAGCTATAAGGCGAAATTGGGTCTCTATACATAACAACTGTCACAGGCCATTAAGGGGATGGGAGTTGATTTACCTCTACCACGGTTAGAGATGTTTGTCAGTTGATCTCATGGCATGGCCCATGCATGCTCTGCTCTTCCCTCTCCTTCTTTCTGACAGAATTTCTTTTCAAGTTCTCCTTCCACACCTCTCCATCATTTTCCCCCCTCTTCTCTTCCTCACTGGCGCATGCAAACAGTTTTTTTTTTTTTTTTTTATTCAGCATCTCACCTCCTTATTAAGCACACTGTATATGGCTGTGCCTCTGTTTCCAGCATCACAAGGTACATTTAGTGCTTTCGGTTTGTTTCGAATTTAGCACACCAACCCCAATGGATTTGTTTGGAAAAAAAGGAATGATGTCTCCAAAATGTCTGATCAAAGCCTGGCTTAGTTGCCCAGGGGCTTTAACTCATGTTGATAAGATGTCCAAGTGCCAGTCATGGAGCTTATGACTGCCTCGTATCTAAGTAGATTGTATATTTTTAAAAGTGCTAGATATAACCAAGGAGGAGAGGAGAGCAGACCCATCTCGTGAAGGACATGGATGTGTTTAAGGGCCCTGGAAACCCAGGCCGGGGGCCTGGCAGCTGGGCAGAATTCTTTTATATCCTGCTATGACTGGCACTTTTATACACATGCAGAGGCATGCATGCATGATTTTCTACTCTCTCACTCCTTCGCTCTTTCTCTCTCTCTTTTACGTCTCTTTCCTTAATACGCTCACTCACCACTCATGCTATTATATACATTGATATCCCTTTTCATCGTCTGTGAGGCTACTTCAGAGCTATGCTAGATATATGTATGTGTGTGTGTGTGTGTGTGTGTGTGTGTGTGTGTGTGTGTGTGGGGAAGCTTAAACTGTTGCACAGTGTATTAGACCACCTGCATGCTGGGAAATTTTACCCTCTTGCTTCATATCTTCTTATTTCTCCTCTTCTTTTCTTAGACAGCTTCCACAAGAGGTAACCAGTTTAGCCTACAGCTTTCTATCAAAAGCAAACAAAACAAAACTCCCCCATTAAAGTCCAAATGGAGACGGAAGTATGACCTATAACCTTTTGATTAGTGGTGTGAAACGTTGATGATGTTTGTGGATTTGCACCGTGTACTGTTACCAGAGCAGAGTGAAGTAAATGTTTTTTCTTTCTGTCTAACTTTTAGCAGCTTGTTTTGTAGCTGGGATTGTTAATTATTTGATATTTGACTGTCACAAAATATCATGCTATATGAAACACCATAATCATGCATATACAAACACAACAGGAAAGAAGGTGATAACACACGTTCTGATGCCATCTCACTTATCAGCACTTGTGTGCACATGAAGGAACATACGGGTCCATATTCCACTGGCCCAAGGCGGCAGCTATTGTATTGTGATAAATGGAGTGTCTCCTGTCTCTGCAGCCACAGGACCTTGCAGCAGTCCGCTGGGAGCCCGGGGATGCATGGTGGCCTTTCTCTCAGGTTTCCTGTCTCCTGACTCAGCACCAGCTGCGCACACCAGCAGGAAAAAAGAACATACAAAGGGTAAAAATAATTCACTGGAGATTCATGGTATAGTATGACCTTAAGACAGTCGGTTAGAGAATAGCTTTACTTTTACCTGACAGCAAGCCATTCAAAGCCCCTTTGGGCCTCTTTGAATGGTGTCATGTAGGAGCAGGATATTCAGGGTACTAATGGAAAACGTGGTGAAACGATGAAAATACAGTATGTTTTGTAATGACACACTAAACACTCAATTTCATTGTATGTTTGTGCCAATTTAGACTAGCTCATCTGGATATAATTGCTTCTTGTTTAAATTACCACAGAACTGCATCCCATACTGAGGCACTTAATCAAAAGCTGAACTTGGCAAATTTGTCTTGCGGTTTAAAGACAATCTCTGACAGTTGCCCTGACTGACTCCATGCCCAGAAGCCACTCTGGCATTTAAGACTTAGCTTTATGGCAACAATGGCAGGCGTGCCAAAGGAGCGAGGCAGTTATCATGGTAGTGACCGTGGTGGGCTGTCAGGGAGCGCTGTGTGGCAGCCTAGTGTGGTTGAAGCGTCTGCTCTCTCCATAATGGAACAGCTGTTTGGAGCGCCGTGCGCCAGGGTGCTGGGGCACAGAGTAAATAGAGGAGAAGAGCAATGTAAACAGAGATGGGATGGCGGGAGCTGCCTGCCTGCTACCGTGAGAGGGGGTAAACACCCTGGAGAACGAGATGGAGGGGTTGTCAACACAAGAATGTACAAACACCACAACACAGGAAGATGTGGAAAGAGCGGGGGAGGGTGTTTTGTGAAGGAACAAAACAGTAAGCCTTAGTTACCAGACAATACCTGACCTGTGTATTTTTATTTTGATGGAGCAGATAATCAGTAGAGTTGTGACATTCTCATACATTCTGCCTTATCTTTGTGTGTCACACTAAAAACAAAATACTAGTCTATGGGTTAATTATCAACCTCAAGCCTTAATTTGATTCAATTTTGGGGACAACTAATATATCGAGTTCAGAGCTGAGCTCCCTCCCAAGAGGGCCAAAGGCTTTTCTTTATTATTTATGAGATACAGAGTGTTTCCAGCTGCCCAGCACTTACAAATTGGGTAGTACGAGGAGGCGCCTGACCCCTTTTATTATAGGCTGTAACTTTTCCCGTTATTGTTGGGTCAATAGAGTACTGTGGACAGTCAGAGCACATCTGCGACAGTTGGCCGGGTATCATTTTCATAATGCAACAGGAGGGGCAGAGGAAGATATGCATCCATGTTACAGCAAACCCAGACACATTTGGATGTGGAGGATAGTTTAGGGGCGACAAGTGACAACCAGCACCTCTGAATGTGCAGATGGCCTCAGATGGACTACTGAGCTACAGGCTCATTTTTTTTTTATTATTATTAATTGATTAATTTTTTTAATCACAGCCAGGTCATGTGCACAGAATTATTGCGAAGAAAGATTTGATCTTTTTGATTCAGAAACCCATTTGCAAACTGCATCCACCCCATGATTATGCAGTATTCTGTAATAGTTGCCAAGCTGGATAAATGCACTAAGAGTGAAGAGTTTATGTCACTTAACTGAGGTAGTTTGAGACCATGTTGCTGTTAAAGCCCCTTTTACCCTCAACTCAAACTCTTATGGGGAAATTACCTCTGAGTGTACCGTCCTCCTTAAATTGTATGCTCATGTGGACTTCCTGATTTCTCCGTTCTGGACTTCTCATTTGGTCATTTTCCTTCTTCATTCATTCCTGCACACACTGCTGCTGTAGGGCACAGTAGAAGGAAAGACATGGAAACGTGTCAGATGGATGATTTGGGAGTAAAAGCAAACAACACAAAAAAAAAAAAGAAAAAGAAAAAGGGAGGATGCTGATAATGAGTCACACATTTGTTATTTTGCCAGTGCCATGTAAACAGGGTGGCGACATCAGAGTTTGTTAGCAACATATGTAGTGAGGAGCAACAGTAATCCCATGTAATACTGTGAAAAGCTCTTTTAGCATATCCGATACAGAATCTTTACAATCCACTAATAATGAGCAACAGAGAAATGGATTAGGGGTGGCACGGCTGGATCTGGGCCACAGTGAGCAACGCCGCACAGCTCAGAGTTAACTGTTGGCGTACAGTATGTGTCCAGTGTCAGTCCTGGATACCCTTACATGAGAATGAAGGTACTTGAGCAGCTGGTTCAGTATTCAGTGCACCTGTAGAAGCCCTCCTATGCATGCTTGAAATACCTTTTAAAGGTTTGAAGCAGAAATTTATCTTTAACAAAATGATCAGGCTTTTTTTTTTTTTTTTGGTCACCATCATATTTTTGGAAATAATTTTCCCTTTTTTAATGTACATCACCCCACCATATTTCTCTCTCCCGCCCCCTTTCTGCTTGGGTGAATCCAAAAGTTGACATCAAAGATGGTCTACGTTTTTTCACACTGAAGCTGCACTTTTGCTCGTCTCTTTAGAAGAATTGCTTGAAAGCTTCTGTGTTACAATGGCATTCAGTATAGATGAGGTTTTTTTTTAACAGTGCCTGAAACTGTTTCATAATTGATAAGCTGGAAAAACAAATGAACTGTGCTTTAGTGTCTATTTAGAAGAAGCAGTCAATGTATCAGTGATGTGTTTGTCCTGCTCTCTTCTCCCAGCATCCTGTTAAGACTCAAGACTTCACCTCAACCCCACTGCCACACACACACATACACATACACACACACACACACACACACACACAGGGCTGTCTGTCCCCTGTTCAACCTCCTCATAGTCAAAGGCCAGACAGGGTCAAGCAGAGGGCGAGACATTTATGAGGTGTAGATATTTGTGCAGCAAAGCATTCCTCCTGTTGACACTGAGCAACACAGTCTGGACGCTGAGCAAGCTGAACCAGACAGCCACTGAAAAGTGAGGCAGACAGACCGATCACGACTGAGACGTAGCCGAATCCCTGTTGTAGACTCGTACTGTGTCACAAAGGAGAGAGAGGAACAACTGTGGTGCATTGACTGGTTTCAGTGACCTTATCGTTCCCACAGTCACAGCGTTTTTGGTTGGCCATGTATAATTTGTCAAAAATATCTTAAGTACAGCCTAAATTGTCCTTATTAGATCCCTGATGAATCTTATCTGGACTGTGTATCTCTAAGCACAGAGGGGTAATGAAGCAAAACTCTCTCAAAACAGAATAATCAAAACACCCCCACGCACTCACTCTTCACCCTGTCCTCAGCTTCAGGGAGGAGGTGAGTCCCTCCTTCCCCAAAGCTGCTGATACAAGAAGGGCCCCGGCTTGGACACGGGGCAGTGGTCATAGTCAACACAAAAGGTTGTGGTGGTAAACAGCACTGTTTGTGTTCACTGGGCTGCTGTTGGAGATGACTGATGTGCCCATTAGCCCCTATCTGGGCATTAGGGGGAGGGGCGGCAGCACTCGGGCTCCATGGAGGACAAAAAGACCCCTGGGCCTGCAGAGAAAGGTCACTGACCCATATTGTGTTTCCTTCGGGCCTAGCCAGTGGTGATTCAGATTACAGATTGCCTTTGTCTGAGCTGATGAGCATGTACAAAAATAGATAGATGCTTTAGGTTTTAAATGGTGTGGTGGGGTTAAGGACTATACCTGCTACTCCAGGGTTTGAAAGAAGTTTTTTTTGCTACCTCTAACCCTAAAAATTTGTAATACTGTCCTGTGTCTTTGAGCCAAAATTAGAAGTGCTTTTTGTTCCACTAGAGAGCGCCCTTCTTTACAATTAGCTTTCATTCAAGAGATGTGAAAACTCAGTATATATAAATCCCTTTATTTTAATATGAAACAAACATTTAATTTGAATAAAATCTTACATTTTTGTTATATTCACTTTTTTGTATAAAAATCTTGACCCCATACAGCAGATCTATGTGTAAAAATTGCAGCACAAATACAGAAATTACACAATTATAAATCGTTTTACATTACCACACTGAATGCTGAAAAGGGCTTTAGTTTAAGGTAGGTTTTGGATCAATTTCAGTTTTATACCACCCCACAGATACACAACAATGAACAAATTCATTTTGAAATGGAATAGGAAAATGTACTTTATCATGAATCACCAGAATTCACATCTCTCTCTGAATTAGTCAACATCATATTTACAGAGCTTGACAGTTAAACCCACCAGGCTTTATTTGATGCTGTGACAGATCTGTCTCTGTTTACTAAAGAACCGAAAGCTCACATAAACTTGGTTCAGCCAGAGACACTTACATCAAAGGATTTAACACAACAAATAAAAGAATTTGGCAGAAAAGGGCGTTGGGCTTGATGGTGCTTTACAAATGGATCCAAGTTGCCTCAAAATTCTAAGGAGAGCATGTTAAAACTCCCTAAGGGATAAAAATAACAGAGCCCAGAGCACACATAAATTAGATATGTGATATACATAATGCACAATAAGGTGAGACCTTCTATCTCCACAGCTGGTAATAAGAAGCAAGGTGAGAGCAGGGGGATGGTTTAAGGGAGAGAGAGTGAGCTTGTTCTACAGATTCTTTTTTTGACTTGATGATTTCTGAAGATTGCAGCAGTCTAATGATCAGTTGACATTTTTATCCACTTTATGATATATATATTTAACAATAAACCATACTGTATGCATGTATGGATAAAAAGTACCAAGGAATGTGGACTTTGTAAGTCAATTCTTAAAATCTCTTTGGTATCGATTTTGTATCTCTGTTTCCCATTTTAGGGACAAAATCCCATATATTCTGTTTTTCAAAGGTAATGTCTTAGTTGTATTACATAACTACACTGATTTGTTTCTCTGTTTGTTCTCTTTGCGATTAATCCCTCTCTAATGTTGACTCCACCGCGTACAGGCTCACACACACTACAATTGGTGAATGTGGTGCCATTCTACTGAGTCGAAGATTTACAATATCAGTGTTTATAGCAGAGCAAAATCATTGGTTTTACGGACTGGCAAAACGACGGTTTGCAAATGTGTGACGTAGAGCCAAAAGTGCTGAGTTTAACAGCTGCAAAAGGGCAAAGGCAGTAAGATGCATGGGACGGAGGCAAAATAATAGAATTAATTCACAGAGGTTTGTGGATGAGAAGAATCCAGTGTTGCTTTATTTCTTTTCACTAGATGGCCTCTACAAGACCACTTTTATTTAAGAAATGCAAATGCGACATCACACCAAGAAAAACAATGTCACATTCTCATAAAGCGCTCTTGGCATGAACAAACAGCAACATTGACAATAAATAAAAACGTTGGCGACCAAAATAAAACTTTGTGAACAAGGAATATTTAGGATTGCATAAACAAAAACAGACAAAATGTACTTGGCACAAATTAAATTAACTTAAGAATTTTCAGATTGAGTGAACCTACTCTGTCCATTGCTTTGTGAATCTGATTGTCCTTCACAGTTAGCATTGAGTATGTGCATGTACTGTACAAAATAGACACAGATGGCTGATGAAACTAAAATAGACTAATTCCAACAAATTGTCAGCACTCAACATCTTACTTTGTCAGTACCTTGACCTTCATAGTCACACTCCCAGGTGGCCTTTTGCTGCATATTTTTGTACTTACCAAAACTGCAGGTACATGTGCAAGAAACCATTGTCAAAATGCAAAGCCAATATATACAAGTATTTGAAGTTACCAGTGATTTCTGATTTGAGTTCAGTACAGGTGCTAGACATATGTTAAATTTAAATAAAGGAAATAAATGTTTTAAAGACACTTTGGTATTTTGTAAGTAATAACGTGTTAAAATATGCATTCTTGAGTCCAATGCACATTTAACACGTTTTCATTAAATTGATTTGTGTGGACACGATTATAGTGATGCCAGGACACTCATCACACACAAATAGTGTGTCATATCTGTATATTCTTACCATTACTCTTAATTTCATCAATCACTGTGACCCGTGATTGCAGTCCAGTGGGATCTGCCTTGTGATGATGACCAACTGAGAGGTACATAAATAAAAAGGTTTTTTATGTTGTTTTTTTTTTAAGTAGGATAACAAAAATGCTAAGTAACAGAACACGTATACCAAAAGCCACTTGACCTATTTTTTTTAATTTATTTTTTTTGTAACAGGATGGCCCCTCTCTCTCTCAGAGAGTGAACTTTGTCCTGTTGTAGACTAAATCCCTCTGCCTTTGTCTGTGCTCTGTCTGTCTCTGTCTGTCTCAGCAGGGCATATGCAGTGCAACACTAACATCTCCAATCTTGACTTCCCAAAGCAAAGGAAAAACAAGGTAATGTAATCTACACCCATATAAAAATAAATCAATCGCAAACATGGAAAGATACATCTCATATATACAATAAACTCCTATATAAAATAGCTTTTCTGTACATATAGACAACAGACAGCAATACAATAATTGAACTGTACAATGTACACCTGAACAGTTAAGACAGGTGAGAGGTACTGAAGTGTATGGCTTGATTGGGAAAATTTCAAAGTATTTACAGACATCAACTTTACATCCTTTACATGTTTTCTACTTCCCTGGAATGAAGAGGTTTAGGGACAACCCTGCGCCTCGTTTTCGCTTCCATTCCCTCAGGTAAGGCTACCTTTAAAGAATTGGTCCACTGAGGCTATTCAGCCTCATGTTATTTTGCACAGTCCAGTACGATCTCGGCTCTCCTTTGGTGGCTTATGATAAGAGCTGGATGCTTGAGTCCTAAAGTCAGTTTTGAAGCTGTCAATCATTTGGGATTTATTAAAAAGAGATTAATTTTGAAACGCCATTTATTGAATTTTTTGATGCCCAGGAAGACCCAGACCTTCTACTATGCTTCTTGAGAGAATCAACCAGTTATGGACATCCCCTTCACTTCTAATAAGGTTAGATGCCAATAGACTCCAGTGTGTAATCTCAGACAGCCCTGCTTTGGTGCTGACCTTAAGTCCAGGTGTCCTTGAAACATACCCAAGGAACAATTCTTGTCTTCCAAGGCTGGGCTGTCTTGTTGGTAAAGTGATGGACTTGTATTCTTTCTCCAGAGGGGTCCGTCAGTAGTGTCCTCATGGAGGCTCAGCACACAATGGAAACCCCTTCCGCTGTGACCAGCTGACCAGTGGTAGGGTCATACGTCCCAGCCAGGTAGTAGAGGTCTGAGGAGCTACTGTTCAGCTTCTGAAGGCGAGTCAGACACTCGTACTCCTTCCTGCTCACCACCTGGCACTTATGAGAGATTGTCTGGACGTCATTCTCATCCTCATGACACGATTGGTACAGGGCATGCTGGATAGGGAAAATAAAGATCTAGTTGTGTCATTATCATCAATTAAGGAAGGATAACGTCAGTTTAGAAGTTCCACATGCTCTGATGGACCATCAAATTGACCATTTCCAAAAAAGTGGAACCTTTTGACCTACCTTGCCATCTCGATGCCTCTTGCCTAGCTTAGTCTCTTCGGGGTGGTAGAACCATTTCACTTTGACTACCATGTTGGATGTCCAGGATTCCCAGAAGTTCTCGATTCGACCAATATATGGGAGGTTTGGTCGTCCAGCTGAGAGGAATACAGCACAATCCCCCACTCTCACTGTGTCTCTGCCTCGTACAATGGCCTTATAGAAAAGCTTCCTGGCTTTGCCCTTTAGACCTCGTCTCTGTGAAAAACCAGGGACTTCAACCAATCTTTTTTTATAGCATTGACTATTGTTGACCTTTTGCTCTCTGTTAACTAAACTTTTGAAGGACAAATCTTTGTCACACTGATTACTTATGCTATTCTTACCTGTGTAGGATTTCCTGACCATCTCCACATTTGTCGTCCTCCAAGAAACGCAGACAACTTGGGCCTTGGTATAAATGAGGTGTCATCTGGAAGCATCCGAGTTTTCTTCATAAATTCCTTAGGTTTAGTGGAGCTGGTGCATTCTTTCCTCTTCAAAGACTTGCTGTTGGACATCTGGTCAGCAGGGCCTCCTTTGGCATTGGAAACAGCGACAGCTTTGGCCACGAAGGAGTGCTGATGCTGCCTTGAAGAAGTAGAGGGTTCAGATGGTTGCAAGAGCCCCCGGTGGGAAGACAGACAACTCTGGAGCATTAATGTAGAACTGTCCTCATCCTCTGAACTGTAGGATGAATCATTGTCAGAGGAACAGAGGCTGGAACTGGAGAGAGAACCTGAAGAGGAGGAGCTGGAAGAACCGGATGAGGAAGAGGAGACAGAGAGACGAGAGAGGAAACGGCCAGCCGTCCTTAGTCCTCCTGAGGCTGCAGCCAGTGCAGCTCTTCTCCTCTCTTCCTCTTCTTCTTCTTCTTCTTCTTCATCGTCCAGATCAGAGTAGGAGCTGTGACACTCTCGGTGAGAGCTGAAGCCCAAGTCACTATATTCCCCAAGACGCAGAGATGGAGAGGGCTTTCTTTGGGGTGCGGTCCCTTTCAAGAGGAGTTCGACCCTGGAAGCTCCGCCCTTTTTGTTGTCTTTAACTAGCAGGACAGGATGAGAGTATGCCTCTGCCCTGGGCAGACCACTCACACTAGAAGATCCACCTTTTAACAGCAGGGCCTTGCTGTTCTTTGTCTTGGGGGAAGTCACTCCTTCATGATCTAACTTGATCAGGAATTCCTGGTTGGACTTCCTGCTTCTTGGCATAACCGGTTCATCTTGCTTGCGTTTCTGGCCATATAGTCCACTTCGGGGGCCCAGAGATAAACTTGGACCTGGCCCTGTAGACTGGGTACAGAAGGAGGAGTAGCCATTTGCAATGCTGCTGAAGGAGTCCACCTCAAAGGAGCTGCTGCTGAAAAGGCCCTTTGCTGGGATGGAGGCAAGTGGCTGGCTTTGAGGCAAGGGGAACAGGTCATCTTCCTTCCCTCTTAAGACCTTCCTGGGGGCCCCATTGAGCTGAAAGAGATTGTCGGATGTTCTCTTTCTCGTGTTGGCCAATGACGGCCAACCCAGGAAAGGTGAAGGATTTTTATTGGCATTCTCAGCCTGCAGCTGCTGCTGCTTTTGTTTTTTCCCAGAGCCCTTTGGTCTCCCTAGAAAGAAGAAAACAGATATAAAATGTTTAAGAAATACTTCCCAAAAGATTAACCATGACTGCATTTAATTTATAAATAAAGCACAGTGACTAGTTCAGTCTAACACACAATCCCATACAGTGCCCTGTTGTAAATATCAGGCTGCCCAGTTTATGTAGACACTATATCAAATATATATTGATTTAACACTTAAGTAACAGCCCCCCCCATCCCAAAGCCCCCACAGCACCCTCAGTTTATATGCATGATGTCGACATAAAATTAGAAATACCACTCAATATAATAAATATGTCCAAAACCACAGTAAAAATAATGAAGCACAGCCACAGAGATCACCAGAGTTGAAATGAACACTTCTCTGACAGTGTGAATAAAACCTAACAATTACAAACTTCACAAAGATAGTATATTTTGCTAGTGATTACGTTTCCTTATGATTACGAATTTCATATCAGGCGAGTGCATAAACACACTTGAAATGAAATTTACTATTCTAGTCAAAAAGCCCACGATCTCCTTGGTAGAGTAAATTGTATGAAATTATGAAGGGTGTTTGGAATTTTTTCCTCGTGTAATTGTGCAGCTATAAAAATTTGGCATTTATGTTTAAACGTTTCACTTAATTTAAATCTGTAGGTGTTAAGGTAAGTTAAATTGTTACCTGGTCTTCTTTTGTGAACAGTTACAGTTTGACTGTTGCCAACAGTGCTGCTACTGTTGAGCCTGTCACTGATTGGGGCCTGCTCCAGACTGGAGCTTCTCTTGGCTGTTACCCCACTGGGCAGATGCAGAGGGGGAGATGGTTCCCCACCTACAGGACATGGAAATAGAAAACTATTAGCACGTAGCTACAGGTGGACAAAGTCCTATAACATGAATGGGCACATTCTGACTTAAAAAGTAAACACTCACAGTGAATTTGGTATCCTGGAGGCAGGAGGCGGATGTTGGGGAGAGAAATCTTCCCTCTGTCTCCATCATCGAACTCTACCATCACCCCTCCTTGTTTCCCGTCATCAGATGACCCACCTGCAAGGGACAAAAATGGTATTCTTCAGGTTAACTGAAAAAAAATAATTTAAGTGTATGGTCTGAAATACAAAGTTGAATGTACAGTGGATGTACAGGAAAACATGGACATGGAAAAAGTGGATGTCTCACCTCTGCGGACATAACCTGGATATAAGCAACGTGAACGTTCACTCCAGTAAGCACACACCCTGGTTCCTTCACTGAGCACAGTCTCCGATTCTGGACGTATATCCAAGACCTGAAAGCCAGACCACAATATAATTAAGATTCATTACAAGTGCCACACAGACGTGCATGCATACACATGCACATACATCCAAACCGTGTGAGAGCAACAGCGCATTGTGCATGAGCAGCCACTGTGCCACGTTTCCAAGCGGCACCTATCTCATGCCAATGTGCCAGTCAGGGCTGAAAAGAACGGAAGCCATGATGCAGTAAATCCTGACTTGCTGAGTAATACTAAAGAGGGTCTGAATAGAGGGCTTGTGATTGCAGGTTGCCAGATCTTCCCTCCAACAATGCAGGCAGCCCCAGCATCCGCCACTCAGTGGGGGCTCTTTCAGGTTGCTTTCATTTAATGTTGCCATGGCGAAGAACCCTTTGACTGATGAGGTGTGGATGTGGGCTGGGGGGGGGTGTTGAGTGTGAGTGTGAGTGTGTTGGGGTAAGGAGAAGGAGCTCAGTGAAAATCAGAGTAATGGTGTCAGAGTCAACCTAATGAATTTTGAAGTAATCTAAACACAAGCTGAAATATGACAGAATAAGAAGCAGCTGCTGTCTGAAGAGTGTTTAGACAAAAGTTAAATTGCCAGGGGACAAAACAACACCGAGAACCTTTTGTGGGGTATCCTAACATTGGTCATATGACCAAGTTTTAGTAGGTGAAAAAAGGTGGCTAAGCAGCCTGATGATAAGAAAACATCTGTAGAGTATGTTCCAGGGTGAGTTGGTGCAGGAATGTTATTGATTTCAATTTTGGCCACAGTCTTAACAAATCAGGGAGCATAAATGATATCAAGATGTTGCATATGCTTTTGGATTTATATGTAAACTAACAAGAAGTAATATAAAGTCGAAATTAAGAGGTGAAATTGAATCCTATGCAGCTGTGATATACTTTTAGTTACAGTTCATTTTAAACACAGGTTTCATGAAAGGCGAAAAACCATCACAATATTTACTCAATATTTAATTCTGCTTTAATTGAAAACATTAAGGGTATGGATATTAATTGCGCACAACTTTCGGCGAAGAGAAGCAAATGGCTCACCGCAATACAAGCAGCACTTCAAAATAATAACAGGAAATTCAGCACTGTCTAGGCTAAATGTGAGAAGAGCTTTAATTACTACTTCACCATTCCTAAGTTGAGATGAATCGTGATCTAAAGACCTTGTTAGACGAGGTCCCAGCACATTGATCGCACAGCCTGTACGCAGTTAAACTCTGCTCTACTCCTCCAGGGTCACCATCTTTGGACACTCCATTGTGTGCAAACACTTCATCCTATGCCCTGTTTGGCAGCTGTGGAGACTTATTTCAGCTGTTGGACAAGATGTTGGTAATGATGGCTTACGTTTAAGTGACCCAGCTGTTATTACTATTTAGAAACCAGTATCCTCTCAGTCAAAAAAATAATAATAATAAATGGGGACAAAGGTCACCTGTTGCAGTAAACAAGTCAGCCTGGATGTAAACCACACCAGGTTACCTCAGTGCACATGAATACCAGCCAAGAATATGCTTCAATGTGTAATTATGTCTCATTATAAAGATGAATTATGGCATCTTAATATAAAGCTGAGGGAGAATTACAAATCCCAATGATTGTGTGATCTCAGGGAAAGTGTCAACCACCCCAGGCACTGTGAAAAGAATAAACCAACAGGTTGAAGAATATCATTGTGAAATAAATACACACTGTCTTATGATAGCTTGAGATCCCAACATCTTTGCATCACTACAAATTGTCATTAGGCTGCTTCTCTTAGTTTACTGTGTCCGTCAATTGGAACCTTTAAACAGGTTCATTATGTTGGGCAGTAGGAATATAAAGTTCACACTATCTCCCATTTAAACTGCAAAATATGAATGGATCCAGGTGTTAGTGGGATTATCCCACCCACACACAGAGCTGGGTTTAACAGACATTCAGACACTCACGCACCCATCTGTTCATATTCACCGAAGAGGTTTAGATATCCTCAGTGACCCTAAGAGATAGTCAAAAGGGGTTGAAAGAGAGAAAGCAAAGCGACTGGTAGAGCCGCAGAAAGGCTAAAAGGCAACGGAGAAATGGAAAGAGTGTGATGAGGACTTTGAAGAGAAATAGAAGTGTTCAGAGACTCAGAAGACCAAAAAAGCGACAGCTTTTGTTGCAACAAAGAACGTTTTGCTGCTGCGAGGCGAACTTACTGCTTCTTGTAGTAGTTGCTCCAGTGAATAAATTCTTGGGCGGTTTCCTCTTTCGCCATCGATGACAATGCTAAAGCTAGAAGAGCACAGGCAAAAAAATAAAAAATAAATTAGGTTATTTTCAGATGCTTGTATTGTACTCGCCTGCATGCATGTCACATGTTACTCCCACTCTGCTGTTGTTAGAGGGCCTTATTGCTGGTTGCGCCAGTATTGACACTCAGAGCTAGGTATGAAATGATGTAGGATTTGTTATGTAAGGAAGAAAGATGTGAGGAGAGATAAAATGAGACACATTTGGATATTGCTGATAGTTTCTAGCCCTCCCCTGTAAAATATTTGCTCTTGTGGAAATGGCTACCCCAATAAATCCAGTATGCATGATTAGTTTTATGATGGGGTGATATCTAGAAGGACATTTTAGCCTCCAAGATAATGCATTCATCTAATTGCCTTACAGTTAGCACCTGAATAAAAGCACATGTGCTTACATGTCTGGGAGCTCCAGAGTGTGGACCCTCGCAGCGTAGAGAAGCTCGTCCTCCTTCGAGATCAGCACCTTTAGTCCATCAGTTAAAAGCTCTTTGGTCAGCACACAGTTAGGAACTACATAAAATAAAGCAAACAGCACTATTAGTATTTCGACATCACTGAAACTATCTGCAGCTTGAGACACTGTTGCAAGACGGGCGGTGTTATCTCTTACTTTCAAGGCTTTTGTTGTTGTATGAACAGCTGCTGTCTTCGTCTTCTTCTGAGAAGCTGCTGCCATCCATCTGAAAGCCCTCGTCAGCCGCAAAACTCTCCAGCAACCGACTCACTGCTCTTCCCTTTGGCTGCGGTAAGGGATAACAGAAGGGACGGACAGAAGAATAAATGGATGGCTTTAAATTAAAAAAAATAAATAAATAAATTATAACGTGAAGATAGAAAGTGCGATAGAAGAAAGAAGAAATTGTTTAGCATGCCACTCAAAGTAGCAGTTAACCACAGGGGACTTCACGGGGCCTGTACTGTGTCTCATCAGATTCTGTTCAGTGATTTTGCATGTGCCTGGTTTCTGGTTTTATCATTTAGGTTTTCTCAGATGTTTTTTTTTTTTTTTCTCTGACTGGTTACCTGTTGGTCCTTGGTCCTTCGGCCCCTGCTGCCCTCCTCGCTCTGCGAAGGTGGGGCTCCGACAGACCAGCCGCTTCTCCTCTGTGAATGTCAACAAGATGAGTGTTGAGCATGTGACATATCTGGGGAAGGTAAGTCCCAGGAAGTGCGGGTGGAAGGCAGGAATGGGTGTGAAGTTTATACACACAAATAGTAATTTATGTGCGTAATGCTGTGCACAATTTCAGCTCTTCGTGAGGACAAATGACTTACTCAAGGAGACATGTTTCTAATTTGTGAGTGCTATTAAATCAGGTTTTTAATTCACGTTCACTAATTAAACTGTGGGTATGATTTAAAATTTGTGTGTTGAAGTTGTCAAAATGTTTTAACCCCTAATACTAGCCAGGCCCTTCTTCAACTGTAGACAATTTTCCATAATTCTTTACCTATGTATCCTCCTTTTTACAATGTGCACGTGAATTTGACAAACCTGTGACGGTTCCTATTATTTATCACTATTTTTCCTTGAGGCCAAAAACCAAGCCAAGGATTTGCACACCTCTTTCACTACTATTTGTTGTACCATTTTCATAAGATCTTGGTATTCACGCTCTCAAACTATTTAGGAAATCAAAATGTCTAACCTTATTGATTGATCCTCTCAACATGGTGCTCTTGCGGGTTGCCCTCTTTAACCTTTCACTCGTAGTGGGGAAGGTGGCAAGACCCATG
The DNA here is from genome assembly GCA_034769265.1 of Remorina albescens. Taxonomy (NCBI): domain Eukaryota; kingdom Metazoa; phylum Chordata; class Actinopteri; order Carangiformes; family Echeneidae; genus Remorina; species Remorina albescens. The sequence continues at coordinate 9,427,767 of CM068493.1, forward strand.
CTCCTTCGGTAGCGGTTACCTCTGGTCCCAAGGCCGCCCCACCGAGGCTCCTTAGACCGAGGTCCACATGACCTTCTCACCCCCTCAGGCCGGTGGTCTTCTTGCTGGCTTTTAACTGCAGTGGCCAGCCCCATCCTGCAGGGGGGTTTCTTCCTTACTTTAACCTCCCCATCTGTTCCAGAAAGACTCTGGGATCCTGCATAGTCCATTTACAGAAAGATACTATGTCTAACAAGACCAAGGGGAAAAACACAAAACAGATGCTTCCCATGGAGATGTAGGGCAGTTTGGTTGACTTGTAAACCAGTTTGAAAGGACAGTCTTACCATAAAGTTCCTGTCTCTGTTTTTTGTTCCTGGCTTTTTGATTTGCCTCCAGTTTTACAACAGATGAGGGACTCGGACCAGTCATGGATGAGCTAGAAGTGATGTCTCTGGTGTGTTGGGCTCCGTAGTCTTGACCTTCATCAGTATCATAACTGCCTTCCTCTTCTTCATCATCTAATGGAGATAGTGAACAATATGGCATTTGGATGGTAAGTTTCAGAAATGTATTTGGTTTATCGGTTCCATTTTTTTTCAAGTCGTTAACAATGAGTCAAGTTCTTTAACATCCTCTCCATCATTTCACAGGCACCACATTAGCATAAAAGTAAATAGTTTAACTGGTCATAGAAATGATATATGAAGTGCTTTGCCTCAGCGGTATTTCCTGGTGTGAACCCACATGCTACAGCTACAGTGTACAAAGGCGTGCGTTTGTGTGTGTGCGTGTGTGTGTTTGTCACTGCACTCCTTCTAGCAGCTCTTTGGCCCAGTCAGCCAGTCTCCAGGGCTGTCAAAGCCTCTCATAGGCAAGTGTCCACAGCTGTGGCTGCATATCTAGTCCAGATCAGCTGATCAGTGAGGTGACAAATGTTCAAGCACACCCCTGTCAACTAACACCTTTTCACTCTGCTCTGATTACTTTTAACTTGATTTACACATTAACTAAAAACATGCCTGCATTGCGGATTTTATACTAATGGCCGGTCAGATGCTTGGTCAGATTGTTTCCTAATTTTTAACTTGAAACAAGGCAAATTAGCTAATTTTGCATTGCTGTGTGGGCTCAGTGTATTTAATCTTTTCAGACCTTAACAGAAGGTTGTTCCATCACTTTGATAACACTTTCATAGCTTATTAGAAGTTTCCTGTTTACCTCACATGTTTGTTGAGTGAAGTCAAAGGGATAGGTCAGAAGTTACCAAGTCAACACACCACCAGTCATGGGTTGCTTTGGCGAGTTTCATCACTGGACATGTCTCAGAACCCCGTCCTCACCTTGATCAGTGGAGTCGCTCTCTGCAGGAGAGCTCTCTCCCTCTGCCAATGCCTCCTGTCTCTGGCCACGGAGAACTCTCAGTCTGGGTTGGCTCAGACGAGAGGAATGCGGTGTTAGTGTGGTATCTCCCTTTTTACGACCACGTCGCACCATGTCGGCCCAGCTCTCCTGGGGGCCACTGTCCACACTGGCTGCTGAGAAAGTTTGCAAAATCAATCACAATTCAAATATGCTACTTATTCCCAGTGAAACTTTAGGAGTTCATCAGAATGTAACTGAATGAATGACTGCAGCAGCACAATAAACGTTATGATTGCCACTAACTACCTGTGTCGCTTTGTCCCCCAGACTCTCGCCGGGATTCAACCTTGCTTGTGCCCTGGCTTCTGTGTCCATGCTTGGGGTTGGAGTTGCAGGGAGAAATTTCTTTGTCCCTGGAGCCAGTCCCTGAGAGATTCTTTTTACCCTGGGCTTTCTGTTTTAGCTGCACCACATCACTGGCCAGCTTGGCGCTGAGAACGCTGTGAAGATTACTTTTTCTGCAGCCCTGCGCTTTTATCTGATGCAACAGAGAGAGATGAGAGAGCTGGTTATACTCCTGGTCACTGCAAAAGCATCAGAACCTCAGAGTAAGTGTACTCTCATTTGTTCACACACAGAGTAAAAAAAGGGAGCAGTAGAAGCCCCAATGAAAAAGATATTAATATGGCGAGCAGAGGATTTGATTTCTAAGGGTAGCACCTAATTAAAAATAGTGTGCAACAAAAGAAAATATCAAATGAACAGAAACAAAGAAAGAATGCCCTCTTTCATTCCTTGTTGCATAGAGCACAAGAGGGAGGAGGACGAGGAGACCCTGACCTGTGTGCTGCTAAGTCGCTCAAAGCCTCGACTGGACAGCCTCTTCTTCCTTCTCTGGCTGTCTCCGCCCCTTCCTAGATCCTCAGGCGACAGGGCCCCCATCGACCTGCCAGTCAAAACAAGGGCATTCATTAGAGAAGAATGACGGTGGCATGAAAGAGAAAGAGGGGGTAGAACATCAGAGGGGAAAACAGAGTTGAGTCACCTCTCGGTGGGATCTAATAACTCCCTTTTCTGTGTCTGATGAACAGAATGACAAAGAAGGACAAGGAGAGCCCAGTGTCTGAACCACAGACTTGAAAAATTGGGATCTAACAAGGAACCTGGGACTGTTTGAGGGCTGTGTGGCATAAGAAGTCATAACACTATATCCAGAGAGTGTCCTCTCAGCCTGTGTAGCACTGCATTGCTTTGAAAGATACAATGAATGGTTGGAAGGCATTACATTTGTATGCAGCTCCATTGTTCTCAACGAATATCATAACTCCCCAGTTGCATTTTTATATCACCATGGCACACTGTTTCCCCTACACTGAGCAGCATCACAGGCCAACCACTCCAAATGCCCTTGAATTTCCACTCTGGAAGGCTGCCCATAGACCACACCTGACGTGAGCCGGTCCATGCTCAAACAAAAGATTAACTTCCCCTCTCCTAGTGTGCATACAGCCGAGGGAATTTACAAACTCAGCAGTGTGTAAATGTGACATAGATGAATAAAGCATAATTAAAATTTTCTAAATTTGTTCTTTGCATATCGTTGCACATAAAATTTTGTCACCGTACATTGTTTGTTATCAAATGTGTGTATACTTTTCTGTTGTGTGTATAAAGCAGCGGTACACGAAGTTCGTGTGCCTGAATTATGTGTAAATGTCATAATCAGACTGTGTCAGGGCCCATCTGTAACAGAACATGAAGAGAATGAAGGTGATTGTCGGGGAGTCGGACTGTCTGCCCGCTGACTGACAGGCGAGTGACAGAGGTGGCAGTGAAGTGTGAGTTACCCCAGTGAGGCAGATCCTGCCACGGCTTGCCTTCAGCTGCTGACAAACACAATGTGACAGAGTCCCTCCAGTCTGCGGGGGGTTGGTGGGACTGGGAGCACAGTGACTAATTAAACAGAATTGATTAACAGGGTTTTCTAGTGAGCAATAGTTCTCTTCTCCAGCCCCCCCCCACCCCCCATGAATCAAAGGAGCACCACAAAGGACCCCAGTGCTTTACACACAGGAGTAACACTACGACCCACAAAAACAAACAATGCCTTCATAAATGCTCCTGAACACACATCTGTATCCAAACCTCATTGCACAGATGCACATAAAGCACAGGCAGAGAGGCTTAAAAGCATATGTTAGTTGAACACTGCTACACGCATTCCCAGCAGTTCAACTGAAATAAGGTGTGAAAGGAGACATTCAGCGGCTGGGCTGTTATCCACTGACCCACTGCCCTCCGTCATCGCACCCGAGAGTCAGCGTCTTGTAGTGGCATGACTGGCAGGTGCAGTACATGTTTTTACATAACCCTGCCATGTAAGGCAACATGGGGGCTAATCAGTCCCTAGTGTGCTTCCCAGCTCCCTGTTCAGAACTGTCATGTCATTCTCTTTTGCATTGTATACACACATCCACAGACACAAAAGGGAGTATACCCCCGGCTGCCTTGAAAAGTAAACCCATCGAAGCTGCGGCTCAGTTTCTAACACAATAGAGAAACAGGCTGCGGTTTACTGTACTGTGGCCTTTACTACACCCTACTACCCCGGTGTCAACCCCAATCGTCCATCCGTTGCACCTCGCTGCAGGGCCCTGGCCTGTTACCCTTTCATTTGGGTGTCATTGTCACCCAGCATCAGCGTCCATCGCTCCAATGTGTGCTGGCCTGGCGAGAGGGCAGGGGTACACGGGTGGATGGTGAGTGGAGGTGACATTGCGGAGGGGCAGCTGGGAGCGCTATGGACCATTGCCCAGAAACCACAGGGAGAAAAGACGAGAGAAGAAAAGATGGAGGGAGGGAGAATGCTGTGAGGTGATATTCTAAGCCTTTCCAAACCCTGATGACAAGGCTAATTGAAGCTCGACAGCAAACCTTTATCCCCTGGACCATTTTGGTTTATCAGTTTCCCCGACACCACATAACAGCAACAGTAGCCCTTGTTTACATAAAAGCTGATGTTTGCTTTTTTTAAAATGTCAATAACATGTTTCGAACTAAGGCAAGTCTCTTATTTCTTAAATATATCTTAATCATCTATTGTTCTCACTGTGTTCAACTAATTGTTTTTTTTTTGACAAACATGTTGTATGAATGCTCTAAATGTCAGCTAATCTCTGAGTGCCTGGACTGTCTGATCGTCACATTATCCTTTGGACCCCCGGTGACCCCGTGGGGCTGTAATGGCAGTGGTGTGTCACATTCCTGCTGCTGGGACAGATTACAGGAGAATTCACAGTACTCTAATTACATTCTCTGCCTGTCATCTCCTTCCAGCCCTGCACCCCCACCCCCCCTTTTTTTTTTCAAAACCCTGCCCAGCCAAGCCTGACATACAATACAGTAAAGCCACTGTGGTTTACAGTTTTCTAGTTTGAAACCAATTCAGAGCTAAGAAAAGTTTTGATGGAATGCAAATCTGTAATCAAGCATACACCACATATTCTGTAACATACGTACAACCAGCACAAATTGACGCTCGTATTGATTACATCAAAAAGAGTTCAAGCGGACTTCCTTGAATGGTTTAGCTTTATTCTCCCATTTCCTGTTTATGCCACTGAGAGGCAACCTCTGTCTGCCAGCAATACAGGAGGCTTTATAAGGCAAGACTGGATTCCGTCCAGCTAGTAAAGATGTGTTATCTGATACTCACTTGACTTTTCTTTGGACCTCAGATGAGGACACTGGACCTGTGCTGAGGGTGGGTTTCCTCTTCCTTGGCCTCCCTGGTCCCCTTCGCGCTGGGCTGCGAGATGTTTCCTCCTTCCTGCTTGCACGCATAGTCATAAACACACAAGACAGATGGAGAGCAACTCCTGAGATACTGCACATATCTAAAATGTAAAGGTTGGCACAGCAAACAACACAGAAAGGAATCCTCCCTGAACAAACAAAGGTTTTCAGAGTTTCTATTACTTTTAAAACCTTTCTTTGCAAAGAATGGAGATAAGCTTGAGGTAAAGAAGGATAAGGTCATACTCACTGATGATCGTGCTTCCTCTGAAGTTTGGCCAGCTCCTTTTGCTTCTCTTTATAGCGACGCTGTAGTTCAGCCAACTTCACACGCATTGCAAGCTCTGGACCGTCCATTGTTTCCATGCTACCTTTTGCTGGGCATACCTGAAATTAACATTAGTGGTTATTTTTAACATTAAAAACACATCATAAATTTCAAAAAGGCCACTTCCTTTGGTCGTCAAATTTTACATTCACAACAGCTAAAATTGAAACCTTACTGGTTCATTTCGAGGTGTCCAGCTGCATTTCCTACGTAAATTGAGGATCTTGCGGGCTGGGAAGTGTTGTTCTGAACCTGCACTGCTGCCTTCCTGGGAGCCCATCTCCAGTGCACGGGCTGTGGCCAGGGTGGCAAGGCTCTGGAGGTCAAACATCAGCAACTCGTCTTCTGTTAAGGAACAAAATCAACAACAGACTTATTCCAAACTGTGGCAAACTTCTCTTGGTTTAAAAATACTACAACCGCACCTAAAACTCTTTAATTTGTCAAAAGAAACGTGTCAAAGTGAGGAAGAAGCATAATAATGTTTGATGCATGTTAGTGGTTCATGTGCACATTTGACTTGCAATTGCGGTTTGTAATTTTAGTAGCAACCAAGTCAGGAAGAAAGACATTGAGGGAAATTGGGCCTGTTTATCCAGCAGGGATTACAGCCAAGTTGTTGAGATGGAGAAACATGACGTTTTTGTTCACAATGTGACACTGCCTTATGCCTTTACATGAATATATATATATAAAAAATATGTATTCTCTTCTCTTGTTTTAGTACTTGTTTTGGTAAAGACTATTGTCGCAGCATGTGCCAAGTCCCTGAGCTGTCAACAGTACTGAATCACAGAGACAACATCACTGACTGCGGAATCAGTTGATGATACCTTTTTTTTTTAATAGAAGCTACTTTTGGGAGCAGTTAAATGCATTAGAATGCTGTGGTAAACATAAAACATTCTTTTGCATGAATAAAAAAAAACAAAAAACGTGGCATTTGAAAAACAAGGAAGCTTTTAAAGGCACTTTAAAACAATGGGGTCTAATTAGCCAGGCAATGCTCCAGGGTGCTAAAAACATTGACTGCTTTTGTGATTACACACTAACTTCCAGTACCATGTTGCTGTTTGGGAAAGAGGAAAGCATATCCATGTGTCCCTTTTTCCTTTTTGTTAAAGTATGTGTGTACGCAGTTAGGGTTTGTGCATTTGTACACACATGTGGATCAAACGGCAGCAGGATGGAGAGACAGTAAGACAGTTCCCTAAGGAAAGCTTTGAGAGAGGGAACGAGCGAGAAAGGGAGATGTACACCCCTCTCTAGTAGTTCAGCCCTGTCCTCCTGCTTCTCCTACCTCTCCTGAGGCCACTGTATCATTAGAACAGCCTTTTAGGAAATAAAAGTGCCTTTAACACACCAAAGAAGAGGAAAGAGAAACGGGCATGCAGACAGCTTCTCTGGGGATGTGTTAGAATCCACCAGAGGCTTTTGAGACCAACAGAAAGAGAAGAGTATCTGGAAGAGAACAGGCTAGGCCTAGGACTTTGTCTCAGTGGACACAGATGGAAAGGAGTGTAAACTATGAGAGAGAAGTGCGGAAGCTGCTGATATGTTTTTGTGCGTGTTAATCCACGTGAGTAATGGAACACCCACTGTCCCTCACCCTGGCTTTTCCCACAGGTGCGCTTTTGTTGTCTCAGCTCCAAATCTGCCAGTTCACTCAGAAGCTCCATACCCTGGTGGGGGTTAGGCTGGGATGGAGTCACCGATGGGGTGCTAAAAGGGAACAAGGGAAAAGGAGGAACGTCTGTACAGAAGGCAGCAGCAATCAGTAGCTCCAGACTCCAGTAACAGGGCACAAGAGGTTTTGGGGGCACAGCAACAGTCTGGCTTGGGCAGGGGGAGGAAGCTGAAGCAGGAGAAAGGCACACAAAATCCACCGAGGCATCATCAGTGGTCATCTTGTTGTTGTGCTGCTGCATGCTGTTGTTTGCTCCCTCGGTGGCCAGGAACTGTGGCTCAGGGACTGCAGGGGAAGCTGGGTCAAGCTCAATGATGGTGGGCAACTCTGGCTCCTGCTCTACAGGCATGTTGACCTTTTGAGCATGCTCCACCTGGCTCCCCTCACCCACCACCTCATCATCCTCTTCCAAGGTGATGACAGCATCTGGCCTTTCAGACTCTTCTGTTGAAAGAGGGACTGGACAGGAAGCTGCCTCGCACACTGGGCTCTCAGCAGGGGGGCAAACCAACACCTCTTCCTCAGCGGGCCCCTGTTCCTGCCCCTCGTCCTCCCCAGGCACATAGTTGGCTGCTAACTCCCCCTCCTCCCTCTGTTCCACAACTCTGTCAACCACTCTTTCCTCCTCCCTGTGCTCCACTTCCTCAGGTGGGAGTGGCTCTGGGAGGGGCCTGACCACTGCTTGGCAGTCTAGCTCCTCCCCCAGGCTGGACAGAGACTGAGGAGCTTGCTCAGCAGGCTCCACTTGGACTGCTTCCAGATCGGCTGGCTCAGCCAGTCGAACATCCTGAGGGGAGGGCCCACTTCTGTAGCCCATGGCAATAGCAGGGTAAGTGTATCCAGGAGGCAAGTCTATGGGAAGAAATAAATACAGATAATGGAATCATCAATTTTCAAAAACAGAATGATCTCATAATGGTGCTAAGTAACACCAGAGAGCATTACATACAGAGAATCTTGCAAATCTAAAATCATATCAGGCCCACTCTGAACTTTATTCCCATGCTGCCTTTGAAGCCACGAGGGGTGAAAAACAGGAAAAGGGGATGAAGTGACATTCTGCCTTGATCTCCCTGCATGGAGGAGGGTAGAGGACCACATGCAACCTTGCGTTAGTGTTATTTGAAGTGGGCCAGCCTTTGGTTTATCAGAGCGCCTGACACAATTTGTCTTGCGCGCGGCAGCCGTTAGCTCGACATTAATGATGATGAAGAGTGTGTGGTGCCTGTGGGGGCGGCGGAGAGGTGAGGGCTGCTATTGAGGTGTTTCTTAGTCATTACTGAGGTAACTGTACTGGAAAGCCCCAGTTCAGCTGGCAGCCATTTTCTGCAGCTTTGAGCTGTTCAGTCAATCATGGGCTTGCCAACAAAGACACCCACACACATTACAACAACATGAAGAGGAAAAACAAACTATTAACAGCAGTGGCTTCTCGAATCATCGTTGAGTAACATGTACAAGGTGCTACTATATCCTATAATATCCCATAATACCCTAATTTTTTCTTGCTGTGTTCATCTTAAAATCTTTGATTGGCAGCATCTTCATCGGATATTACCACTAAGGCTCATTCTTAAGACAAACTCTGACACACAGAAAACTTTTGTATCCAAATAGATGCTTTTGCTTACCTGGCTCCAGAGACTTTGGGTAATCCTGTGGGGGTTGTCCTTCTACTCTCTTGTCCTGCGATTCGCCCCCCTTGGGCACCTGGGGTGGGGTGGGGCTAATGGCAGGTGAGTGAGGGGCTGCTGCAGCAGGGCTTGGAGCTGGGCATGGTGTCGAAGGAGTGCTTTTAGGATGGGGCCGTAATGAGGGGGACTGGCAACAAGGGGACAAGTGAGCAGCACAGGCTCCAGGGGGAGAGGTGCTCCTCTGAGGTGGGTTGTAAGAGTAGGGCTTAGCGGGCTTGGACGTTCTGGGTTCAGAAATGAGCTCCTCTAGCTCAACTGAGGGTTCATTTGGCCTCTTCTGCATCTATGGCAGTTAAAAAAAAAAGAGAATTGTATTTATTCAAACATTTGCCAAAGTGTTGAACAACTCCTAAAGATCTCAAGCAAGTGATTTTGTGGGATAGCAAAAGTATTCTTTGAAAAAAGACCACTTACTCTGCAGCCCAACAGGCAATGCCTGTGAGAAAATCAATAGATAGATAGATAGACGGATAGATAGAGAGGCAGATAGATGGATAGGGTGGTTGGTTGGTTCACCTGTGCATTGTGAGTGGCTTGATGTTGCATGTCCATGCCATGCATAGATCTGTGCTGCTGCTGCTGCTGCGGCTGCGGCTGTTGCTGCTGCTGCTGCTGCTGCTGCTGCTGAGGTTGAGCCTGGGGTTGTGGTTGCTGTGACTGGTGGCTCTGGTGCTGATGTTGATGTTGATGTTGATGTTGGAGCTGCTGATGCTGCTGGAGAGCATACAGCTCCTGTTGCCGTAGAAACTGAGATCGGGAGTACACAGCAGGATGTTGCATGTGGGAGGGTGGGCCCCGGGCACCATACACAGGGGGCCACAGCCCTGGCTGCTCCATCACATCTAATGAGAAAAAAAGCAGGAGAAATGTGATGTAGGGGGCTACCTTAAGATCTGAAGGATATACACACCTTTCCTTTGGATTTATATACATCAAGACTACGCTGAACACACTGAAGTACAGCGCTGTTTTATCTATATCTCTCATTATCTACCTCCCACACAACCATTCCAAACATATGAACCCATTATGGATCATTTAAAAATCATTGAATTCACATTTTAAAGCAACGACATAGGCAAATCGGGAGGGGGAAAAAAAATTGACTTCACAGAACAAACTCTCCCCAGGCAACAGTAATCCCACACCCCCGCTCTGAACAGAAAGCTGTGTTTTACGAACTGCCCAGAGAATTTACTGGAATGCTGTAAAAAAGTCATGACAGTGATGAAATACAAACATATGATGGTCATTGGCTGATTAAAGGCCAAAATACTGGGTGAGAAATGGACATTTGTCTCACTGGACCATTCAGTGTAGGCTTTTCAAGGAAAAGTCCCACCTGCCCGACCAAAGCCAAGGGAAGTCTGCCAAAGAGCTCAACAGGAAGCGTTGTTCCCATGTCTGCAACCTCTCTCATAATGTAACTTAAGGACAAATACAACTTTCGGTCAGTGGTGTGCTATGGGGGAGGTCCCACTTGGATATTAGTGGGCCCACACGCAAAACTATCACTTCTCGAATCTCTCTAGTTAATACCTTTCTTTCTCATTTAAAGTTGTTTGCAAATTGACTCACTCTTCCACCCCATTTTGCCCACACACTGCAAAAATCTTGTTCAGTGACATAAACTTGGATAAGTAAATATTTCCTGTGGGAAAGCTTGTGTGGATGCACTTCCTTTCTCCACTGAAACTCCCGTGGAGTAAAGAGGAAAACGTACCATTGAAGATTGTGTGCTAATTAAATTTTGCTGCCTGCTCACTGAGTATGTGTTTATGAGGACTTCTAAGAAGTGATCTTTCCCATACTCTCACACTTCCTCTTCCTCTGATGTGCTACTCAGTGTGTACGTGACCCTCTAAGGACACTATTTCTGCCGGGCCAAGCAGGTGCTGTCCTGGAAATAGCTTAATTGTTGACCAACACATTGTAATAGGATGGCAATCTGTTAAAAGTTATGGATTTAAGCAAAATTTCTAAGTGCATGGCAGATTATGAGGTCAACTTTGTCATGCGTATTGTGCCATAAATACTTAAAACAGAGGAGATATAAAGGTCATGGCATACCCAGGTGATGGGTCGCAGGATGGGCTGGAGGCTCAGTGGGCAGGACCACCAGCTGGGCTGAGGGGTCTTGAGGCAAAGGCAGGACTGGCTGCAGGGGGCCTGACATGGCTGCAGAGAAACCAGGGGGCAGATTCTGGTGCAGTGCTGTATGACCTATTCCTGCTTTTAGGAGAAAATCTAATTTCAGATGATGTGTTACAAAAAACAAAAACATGAACACCAACAAAAACAACAACAACAACAAAAAAACAACGTTAGAAATATATTTAGCATAATACCATTTTCCAGAAATTCTAATACTTTCTCACCATAAGAGTGTCCTGTCATCCAGAGGGATGGGCTTCCAGTTCTTGGCATCCAATGATGGTGAGCAGAATGTGCAGCGGGATCTCCTAATTGGCTAGACTGAAGAGAAGTCCCGCCTGGGACCATGAGATGAGAGGTGAGGTCACCGTGACAGCTGTTGGAGGGGTGGATCCTTGCAAATTCCACCCTTTCCTTATTATCCCTGACATCAGGATGACAACAATGAGGAATAAAACAAATGAAAACCAGCACACTGAAAGTTTAAACTGGGCCATACTGATTTGAACTGATTATTAAACAGTTGGTTCACAGTTGCCAACCTGATGTATGTATCTCTCTCTCTGTCCAAGCAAGTTAGACCTATCTGTTCCCCACTCATCCTCTTCCTCTCTTCCTCAGTGGTGGGATCTGAAGGATACATGGAGCGGGGCTGTCCTGTGAGACAAACTTTACCATTAGCTATCACTGTTCACTCTATTCCCAAATCCCTCATTTTTCAAAACATGATAAATAGTCACGAGAGAATTTGAGTGAATATGCTTATTACTTTGCTCCGAATAAGACTGTTATATCATGTTTCTCTAAATAATGCTCCCACATAATTTATTTTCATTTGGCCTGCTAAATTATGTGTTATTTTGGAGTCACTTTAGTAATATTGGCAGAATGTGGATTGCAATTCTTAATATTTTATTTTTTCGTCACTTCAAAACTGTTCAGTGCACCCAATATTTTTCAGTTTTTCATTTTTTTTTTCTGGTTTCTTTCTTAACAGCTGGGGCATTAACAGGTGACAAAATTTTAAAAATACAAATTTCTGTTCCCGGTATCTCATTCATGAGTCTGATGGCTTTGACTGCTTACCTTTCATAGAGGGATGCACCCTTCCCTGACGACTGTTGGGATGACTGTCTGCTGAACGACATGGTGGCTCCCTTTGTCTGGCCACTGCTACTGCAATTCCCACCGGTGGCTGCCGCACCTCACTTTCCCCATGACTTGCTTCCCCCATATCCCGACTCCGCCCACTGTAATCAGGACGCTCGTTGTCACTGGCTGGACCCTTTCTGGAAGGTAGAGTCTGTTTGTTACCCTGCAGGGCGCAGCTCCCACCAGCAGGACCTGATTTGAGGCTTCCAAGACCCCCAAAGGGGCTTTTCTGGGAGAGGAGCAGTGGCTGTTGCTGGTTGCTGTACTTAAGTAAGCTTTTCATGGCACTGCTCTCCCCCTGGGTTGGACCCTGGGGCTCAGGTTGCTGCTGTGGTTGCTGCTGTTGCTGACTGAGAGGAGGTGCAGGGGGAGGCTGGGGAGGTGGCAGGGTCATAGATGGCTGTTGCTGCTGCTGGGAATGTTGCCCACCGGTGCTCCCTAACTCCATGTAGGACTTCCTCTGCTCCTCCTCAGGTTGTGACATGTGGTGAGGGGGTCTCATGGCCCAAGTTGGTACTGAAGGCTGCTGGTGGTGATGCTGCCCACCACTGCTGCTGTAACCATAAGGAGACATGTCCATCTTTCTTTTCAGATCCTGACTGTTCCCCTGGTTCAACTCAGCAGGGGAAGGAGCATCTGGGCCAGGACGCCCATGTTGCTGGTGGCGTATCCTGGCTACTTTTTGGCCGTCTCGCTGTAAGGAGCAGCTACCTCCTGGGCCGGGGCCATGGGCTGGAGCAGCCCCACTATGTTGACCCATGCTTTTACTTCCCAGTGGGGAAGAATTAGATGGAGGTCCAGAATGGGAACAGTCTCTGTAAGGGGAAGTGTTGACAGAATGAGGGACAGAGTGTCCAGACTTGGGGCCCTGGGGCAAAGAGGATCGGAAAACATCCATGTCTACACCACTGTTGATACACTCAGCGCTGCGTGAACGTACAACCTGGTGCTGCTGTTGGGAATGTGTAGGCTGTTGTTGTTGTTGGGGAGGAGGAGGAAGCTGTGAGGGCTGAAGGTGTTGTTGGTGGGACTGCATCCAGTCTGGAGCTTTCTCTGACTTTCTGTACTGGTGTTGCTGCTGTTGCTGTTGTTGTTGCTGTTTTCTGTGCCAACTGCTATGATGCCCACCAGCTCCATTTTTTTCTATTACCTTGTCCTTGGTATTGGTACCTCCTCCTCCAGCGCCCACACCCTGACAGTCAGGGTTACCAAGCTGGAATGGCCCACTAGTTTTGTCACCTAAATCTGCCACAGATGGCACATATGTAGGTCCTGTGACTTTAGCTTCTCGCCCCACATTGGCTGGCCCCCTCTCATGTGAAGTAGGGTTGGCTAGAGGAGCAGAGGGAGGTGGGCAGAAGAAGTCCGGGTGGTGGTGTGTATGATGGGAATGATGTGGGTGGTGTGGGTGGCTGGGGTGGAGTTGAAGGCAGTGGAAGCCCCCTGGGTGAGGATGTGTATGGGGGTGAGCGTGAGGGTGCGGATGGGGGTGTGCTCCCCCAGCAGCAGAACCCATGTGCAAGGGTGGAGGTACAGAGTAGGACAGGGAATGGTGGAGTGGTGCCTGACCTCTCTCCAAACAGTCTGAAGGTTGTTCACTGATCCTCATCTCCCCACTTACCCCTTCTTTTGTGCAGCGACTACTGCCGCTGGACCCCATATGTCTGCCCTGGCTGCTCCCCCCTCCACCCATGGGACCAAGGGCTGTGCCCTCACCCCCACAGCTGGACATGGAAGCCTTAGCCCCAGCTCCAGCACCTGCATCTCCATTTTGCATCTTGCCATTGTGCAAGCAGGCACTGAGGGGCTTGCCCATGCTCTGAGGGTGTTCCTTGCTGTACTCCATTGAGAGCGATGCCTTGTGCCTCTCTAGGGCCCGACTGTTTACTTCCTCCAGGGGCAGTGGGTGCTGTGGGTAGTGTGGGTGCTGTTGATGGGAGTGGGAATGGTGGTGGTGTGTAGGCTGGGGTGGCTGGTGGCTGTGATGCTGTTGCTGTTGCTGCCTCTCTTTTGACTCCTGTTTGCTATTGGACCTCTCCTTGTCCTTGACAGGCACCCCTCCTCTCTCAACAGAGCCGTCTTTAAGACCCTTATGTAGACCTGTCCCTACCCCTGCATCTCTGTCTCTGCTGCAGGACCCCTGAGAGTGGCCTGAACCTGCCCTGGACATTGGTGGCAGACTGTGATTGGCTGAGATGAGAGGAGGCTGGGACGGGAGACCTCGAAGATAGAAGTTCTCTAAGAAAGGAGGAAGGGCACGGCGGTGAAGACAAATACATTAGTCATGGAAGGAAAAGGCAATGACAAAATGAGATTATTCAGTGTCCCTCAGCAGCTTCATATCAGTACCCCACATCAAATTACACTACACCATGTTGTGTAAATTGGATTTAAATTTCTTATTTCTGTCTGATTGAATATCAATCATCTCGTGCCTCACCTTTTTGGGTGTCATAGAAACGGTGCTGCCCATAGAGAACTCCACTGTTGGCATGGTGATCCAAGTGGCTCATGGGAAGGAAAGTGTGGGCCAGACTCCCTGAGAATCGAGGATACCCTGGAGCTGCTAAAAACAGATAGCAGAGAGAGAAAGAGAGAATTGATAAGACAGGACAATAACCACAGAGATGCAGTTATCCAGACTAACATGGTATAATCCTTCAGGTCCAATGCAGCTGGTGGTGTTCATACGCAAATAAGTACTGGCTCTCCCTGTCATGTTTGCTTTTTGTGCCTAAGTTTTGAATGTCAACAATACAAGACAAGCTTGGAGATTACTACGGTGTATGAAATTTGTCTTTGAAACATATGGCTCCTTCTTTAAAGCTCCATGTGAACTGGCAGTCACACCTCTGTCCATCTGAATGGAGTGATGAAGACGGATTTGGAGGTTGTGTTTAAAATGAGGTGAGAGCTGGGCGGGTCACCTTTAGTGACCCGCATCAGGAGCAAAAGGTCATGTGGATGTTGGGAGCGTAAGCCAGCACACCTGGGCTTATTACATCAAGCCCATCTGGAGGACATTAACAGAAGTGCAGGAGAAAGAGAACATGGATGGAGATGACAGCCCATAACAATATTAGGATAAAGAAGTAGCATTACTATGACAACCCCCTTCACACTGCGTTTGGTTAAAGCCAACATCTAAGGAAATCAGAATGAACTGAATTAGCTCTCTCTACTTAAACTGAAATTCTTTTTCCACACAACAGCATAAAAGAGATTTATTAAGTAAAATAAAGAACTGAAGTTTATAAGTAGGGCATTATGGTCCTGCAGTAAAGTTATTTAGGACCAGCAATGCTGTTTAAATACAGTGAATATGCTCTTGTGAGTATTACGTAATGTGATACAACTAATTATTATAACAAATTATGCCATTCTTAAGCCTCTGCCATTCCCATCTATGCCATGCTAAATATGGTATACAATATACAATAATAAACTACACAGACATTCAGAGAGAAAAGTTGCCCATTAAGGCCAACGTCTAACAACATATAGGCCATCTGCACATCTCTAAAATTAGATTTGCTTTCAGGAATAACAATGATATCCACAAATCAGCTCAGTACATTTTGCAAAATCCTGTTGACAAACAAAAAGACATGGGTTAAGATTTACAACCTGAGAGGTCATGGGAAGATGAAAACTAACCTATATATATTACCACTATGAGTGAACCAGCCTCCAGACAAATTTAAAGTTATTTTGCACTTCTTTTGTAATCTGTGATCTGGGGCAGGCAGGTCATCTACTGTCAGGCAGGTTCTCATATAAATATCTCAGTGACCTCCAAGTCATCTGCAGAAGT
Organism: Remorina albescens; assembly: GCA_034769265.1. Taxonomy (NCBI): domain Eukaryota; kingdom Metazoa; phylum Chordata; class Actinopteri; order Carangiformes; family Echeneidae; genus Remorina; species Remorina albescens. The sequence goes on from CM068493.1 coordinate 9,443,735, forward strand.
CCAGGTGCTTCACGTTTCCCTCTCCCTGCCTTTGCACCTGTTTGACCCACCAGCCTCACTTTCAAACACAACTCACAGATGGAGTGAAGGAAGGGGGGGGGGGGGGAACATGGCTCTATGAGCTAAATGAAAGACAGGCGTATTTGTGTTGGCAAGCGCGCGACCTGATCCCGGAAAGCGCAGATGCTGTTCATTTGGCCTTGTGTGTGTGTGTGTGTGTGTGTGTCTGTATGTGCACACAGTGTGGCGGTTTTTACAGCAGCTCAGAGTGTTGAATGTCTCACTTTCTGCCAGTGGAACAATGGGCCGATGCTGTGAGCTGGCTCTGGGGAGGGAGGAGTGTTGTGGTGGGCTTAATGACCTCGTCTCAGAGCAGCCTCTGCATCCTCCCATCTTAATTAATGAAATGCACAGAGAGGGCAAACAGCCCAGCAATAACACAGGAGGTGCTGTTTTCTGAGGAGGGCAATGGGGCGATAATTACATGCCCGCACTTTTTTCTCTTTTTCTTTTTGTCACCTATTTTTTATCTCTCTTCCACCTCTTTTATTTTGTCTCTGTTTCTTTCTTTGCTGTCATGATTAATAAGCACACACATTTATGCCAATTCATCTACAGATGGAGGAGGCAGTCGGGGGGGGGGGGGTCCTTTGTTTAAGCAAGACGTTTTTCTCTGGTTTTGGGAGGGAGAAAAGCACAGAGCTGTTTGGCAGTCTTTATCCAAGCTGGGAGAGGGGCTTTTTTTTTTTCTGAGGCAGCATGTTGTTTGTGAGCGTGACGATTGACAGCGTAATCCCTTTTCACAGCGTGGTCTGGCTGTGCCCGATAATGCCAGCCCGCTCAGTTTCAGCATGCCCTCCATTGGTGCGGCAAGAGGGGGACTGCTGGGCCCGGCAGAGCCCATTCAGCCATTAATCTGGCCAGGACAAGGGAAGCTGCTGCTTCTGCTACTGCTGCTGCAGGCGACGTGAGCAGGGTCTTAGTACAGTCTGCTGACTGCACAGCAGCCTCACTCTCTTTTGCTCCCCCCACACTTTCACACTCACACACTCACACACACACACGCATAAGCAAGTCAGCAGTGGAAAGTGAATGACAGAGGGGAGTTCACAGCACATGCCCTCCTTTCCACAGGTGGAGCAGGGGGGAAGAGGCAGAACAAACAGTGCTGCATCCCAGGGAGGGATTTCCACAAGTTCTGAAGGTATTTCTAACAGCATGGTGGGATGAGAGAAGCAGGGGACTGGATATAGAAGAGCACCTTGAGGCAGAGAATTAAATCTGCTGAATTGGAGGCAGACGACAGTGTACTTCGTTAACATCAACATTCTCCTCCCATCCAGTCCTCACATACCTGCTCTGAGGACACCAGTCCATACTCTCACTGACGAGGGGCTCTCACTTTTGCCAAAAGTCAAACTACAATAATGGCTGAATTGTATATAGTCTCTGGGGAAATGACTATAACATTTCGGAGATAGAGAGATAGAAGGACAGAGATAGAGCATGGCAGAGGAGGACCAAGAGGAGAGGAGCAGGCTGAGCTGCCTGTCAAATCCTTTAATTGAGAAAAAGTGACAGAACCATCAAGACACAGGAAGGGAGGAGAAGAAGAGAGGAGACGAGGGATGTTTGGTGGAGGAGGGGCAGTGTGCTGTGGTGGATCTCTTCAGGTTTGACTAATTGAAAGGAAAGGATGCAGGCTGGCACCGGAGAGAGAGAGGAGAGAGAGAAGAGAGAATGAAAGAGGCAGGAGTGTGTAAGAGAGGAGAGAGGGTGGGGGTGCAGTTTAAATCCCACAAAAGGAAAAGCTAGCGACTGCTCACAGAGGGAAAGATGGACAAGTGAAGATAGGCTTGGAAAGGCGTATCAAACAGAAGTGGATTAGACAGGTGTGTGCAGGCAATTGTGTGTGTGCATGCATGTGTGTCTATCTGTGTGATACGTGTGGACAGAGATATGAGAGTGTGATTGTTTTTGGCATAGCATAAGAAGTCATTTGGATCCCAGCCAGCTGGCCTCAGGCATGTGAGAAGCCTCCAGGTTTTTTTTTTTTTTTTGAGGAGCAGGAAGGGGGTTCTTACGTTTATCGTATTTTCTTATTTAGATTTTTCCATCCAGTTGATCCAGTGAGATTTCTTCAAATGGTTCCAAACATCCAAACATGGAAATCAATCTTTCAAAAGCTCACAGGGTCTAATCAATTTTACCAGATGTTATGAAAAAACATTTTACATTACCTTTATTAAAACAATCAATACATTACATCTGTCCTTGTTTTTTGTTCTGTTGTGGTTTATTGTTTTGTCTTTTGTCCCTGTCTTCCTAGAGCCACAATCACACTGCCACTCCTATCTCTACTGTTGTGACAGCGAGTCCACATCTCCCTTCATCAACTGAACAACACACAATCCCATGTGTGGTACACACAATGGCTGTTACTGTGTTTGACAATCAATCTGAGGAGGGAATATAGATGAAAAAAGCTCTTTTAATCCAGACTACCCTCTGACATCATGAAAGTCTCTCATGGTTTAGTGTTTGGCACCACTGCACTACAAATACCTCAGTATTTGTAAGGCAGTATACTGTAGACTTTCCTTTTCCCAGCACAATAAATCTTAAAACAAAAGTTAACATAAGACTTTCCCGTGCCACGTTCACTGACTGGATCCAGTTATCTTGATCCAACAGACCAAACCACCTCTGTTATGTGATGATGTTATTTATAGTTGTGTTTAATGTGTCGCTCAGCTAATGGTTTGTCCCTAATACTCCCAGTAGAAATGTGGTCTGTATGCATGACTTAACTGGCCCTCTCTGTATATGTATTCTGACCATGCTCACACTAATGCGGATTAAGCTAAAAACACATCTTTCTCTCTTTGATTTGGGCATCAAAGACCAGAAACTGAGTTTTGAAAGCTCTTTGCTGATTGGACTTATAGTCAAAGCACTTCTGCTTAGCCAACTGTCTGTTATGCCAAATTCAGCACTGACTTATTTTGTATTTGAGTAGTTTTTATGAATATATATACTATGCCAGGAGGTTATGTTCCTGTTAGTTTGCAGAATATTTAAAAAAAAAAAAAAAAAAAAAAGGTTAATGCAGTATTGTGGAAAGTGAGGTTGATTAGTTCTTGGTACATGTCAAAAAATAAATAAACTGAAACTCCCCCCCCCCCCAAATTTTGCTATTTTCTCATGCACTTGAGTAAAGAAATTATATCTTCCACATGCAACCGCTGATCTTGTTCAACTAAATTAAATATCCCTTAATAGACATCCATCACCAAATAATTTCACAATTACAGAGCTAAGAATTTTGTTCTTACTTTTCTTATCCAATAGATGTTGAAAATAAATATCTTAAACTAAATAAGCAGAGCTATCCGGTAAATGTGCTGGTGTTTTAGCCTGAGCCATGTACTCACAGTCCACTAGGAAAGCATCTATCCACACTAAGTGACTGGTTAGGAAGTGACTAATGAGATCATTGTTATCGATTGCTTGAGACATGGTAGATTTTAGCTCTTTAATCTGTGAAAAATGTGTCAGAATAATAGCACAGACAAAGACATTCTGCACTATGACATGGAGACATGAAGATCATACAATAATCTTTGAATAAAAATTCAAACTGCTATGCTTGAATTTGCATGCAAGCAGCTACTTTAAAAACACACTAGGAAAAAAAAAAAAGAAATCTTTTTTAAGGTTACAAGTGACACACTAATGCACCAACACACACACACATGAGTTGGTGCCTGCTCTGCTACTGGTGGGGTTCTGCTGACACCCGGAGAGAGGAGGCGAGAGTCTGGGTAATTGTGCCGCTCATTTTGATGACTTGCTTTTTATGCAAAACAGGAAAAAGACAATATGCAATTATCTTGAGGAGGGAACAGCTGAATGTGGTTGATGAACAGTCTGGATTCAATCATGCTCTTAGTGCGTTATATGCAATTAAACTGCAATAGAGATAATGGCCTCCATTGCCAACTGAGTAATAATCCCAGTCATAATCACCTCCATTACTTTTATTAGGCTTGGCATTATCATCATCACTCTTATTAATATTATTCTACTTTTCCACAAGAAGAACGTCTTTGACAATGAAACCCTGAAACTATAACATAAAAAAACGCTGAAGGGTTTGGAGAGAAAATGTTCCTGCCTGAGTTAGATATCGTATGCAGATCTATTCTTCCTGTCTCCATGTTTGTTTGAGAGAGTATGGAGTTTCACCTTCTCTCGCCACTGTAACAGCAGACCAATGACTCAACCCCTAGTGGCCGGGACATGAGAGAAAGAGAGAGGGGGAGGGGAGGCCAGGAGGCTTCGACTGGCTCAACACACTCAGACAAGCAGAAAGCATCTCAGCTGCAACACACCCAATCAGCCCCGGCGACACATCATACCACTGTGATCAGTGACCACAAATAAATGCCCACCCCCTCAGGCTGACAACTTCTTAGATATCAAATATATAAATTAACACAAGAGGGCTGAAATCGCTGCAGACCGTTAACTTCACAGACTGGGCTTCGCTAGATTGATTTGGGTGGCCATTGCATCACGCAATTAGCAAAAGGATTATGAGCAGGTGAATCTGAGAGTGACAGAAGTGAAGTCACAGGAGAGCAGGCCATGCATTAATGTGTCTGTGGGTGGTGCTGGATGAGGTCTTACATTTATCTGTCATCCTTAGCATTTGGATTCCCCCGAAATACCAGAGCAGATTAATCTCTCTACCTTATCCTTGTCTGACTTCCTGGTGGTATCTAAGCAGAAATGTGTGGTGTGCTCAGTTTGTGTGTGTGCATGTATGTTTATATTTGCCTGACAGTGAACACGTGCATGTGTGTGCGTACTGTAGCCTGAGATTTTTCTAACGCTGAGTCTCGAGTGGGAACCACCCTATTAAGCTGAGATGGAGACACCAGCTGAAAGCTCTGCAATCACTGCAACTCTTAACTGGCCTCCCTGCTTCGGAGAGCTCTGAGTGACATTCCTGCTGACGTGAATCGAATACTGCCAGATTCCTTGGCTGAACTTTTGACCCTATGTCCCCATCCAGAAACCAAGGCATGGTGCTCCATCCCAAACATGCTGGGCCGGGACCTATTTTGGTCAACAAATAAAAGGGTGGGAGCCTGGCTCTTTGCTAGACGATTACAAGCCATGCTTTAGTGGAAACCTAACACTGCCCAAAAATATACAATATAAGTGTAACATTACGTCCTGTAAAGTTCTGTCCCAATACTGCCAAGACGTGAATATCACTTCAACCAGACAATGTGGTCACATAAAAAACTGTGGGCGTGTGTTTGTGTACATGTGTCATTGCAGATACCTTCATGCGAATGGGGAAACCAGATTTGTGAGGCACTGGAGTGAGGTCCACCCCGGTAGGAAGGTGAGGAGGGCGAGGAGGGCGGCCGGGAGGGGTGAGGCGGGTGGGAAGGAGGGGAACCCAAACTACTGGCCAGAAAGGTCCCCATGAAGGAGGCGGAGGAATTGCCCATCAATCCACTGCCTGCATTCCCACAGGGACAAAGGTAAGGAAAGAAAACATGATTAGAATTAGAGGGGAGCATGTACACTGTGACCACGAGTGTGACGAACCAGAAAAAGAAGGAAAAAAAAACTGCATCAGATCTGGATTTAGATGTAGAAGGATGGAGCCCACTGGCCCCTCTAGGTGGAATCACTAAACCAAGCAGATCACTGCTCTGGGGAGAGGGGAGTGAGTGAGAGCAAGAGAGAGAGAGAGAGAGAGACAGAGGAAAGCTGTGAGACTTTCCTCCCCCTCACTGACAGCAGAGTCTCTCTCCCCTCATACCGCCTCTCCCCATGGGCAGACAGAGGTCTCATCTCACAGCTGAGCACACACTTTCTCAGGCTCTCTCCCTCTCGCTCTCACACACTTTTGCTCCAGCTCCCCAGTGTCCCTTTCTCAATTTCTCTCCCTCTCTCCATTATCTTATGCTCTCCATCTCTCACTTTCATGCCCTCAATCTCTCTTATTGCTCTGCTCCATTTCACCTCCTCTCCCTCTCTCTCATTCTTGCTTTCTCTCTACATCAGTTTGACAATCCTAGACTTTTTCTTTCTTCTTCGCTTCCATTATGGTGTTTTACTCCTTCTTTCCTGTTCCCTGTCCCTCTTTCTGTCTGACACACGGCATTGCATTGCTTTGTTCTTTATCATAATGATGGCACCAACAGAGCAATCTGTCCCTGGCTGGCTGAACTATGTGTTTAACAAGACTATGATGAGTAATTGACCATTCGTAGCGCCGCCCGTGTGACTGGGGGCTGATTGTCTATTATGCATTGCTGGGCAAGCTGAAGAAAACACACTGATTAACCACTGCTTAAATTGCATTCCCATTACGCGCCCGCCAGTGCACTTGAGCGAGGGGCCCGGGTGCCCAGCTCTTTGCACATTTATTTCCCCCAAGTCACACTGCCGTGAAGTCTCATGAATATGTATGAGGATTCCTGGATGAGAGCACACGTGCACATGCTTGCACAAACACACACATTTGTGTTTCATAAGTTGCGCGCACAGTGCTAGCTGTGAAAACGCAGGGGAGAGCGACATGGTAAAAATTCATTATCAGCCCCTGATGATGAGCTGATCTAACAAGGAACGCTGTGTGATTTGATTTTCTTTAAACATAAATCTGTCCAAACATGAATCGATCCTTTTTGAGAGTGTGAGAACAATTGCGCGGAAGTCTTAATCAGCCAGGCAGAGAGTGAGCACATCCTCTGGGCAGACAGCAGGGATAAACCCATCAGTCTGCTGCTTGCTCCTGCACCGACTAGGCTACACATAGAAATAGGCCTGGACATGCTTCCTCGCAGTCACACCTCTGCCACATTTTGAACCATAGCCCCAGCCAGGTGGAAATCCCCCACAATCCCCAGCCTTCCAGAGCCCTACCTCGAAAATTACCTTAAAACCAGCCTTGTGTGGGGGTGTGCTCATACATTGGTCTGTCACAAAGTTGTAAAGAAACAATTAATCACCTGCGTGTTGAACTGGCACAGTAAATACTGCAGTGCAAAATAGACACTGAAATTTAACTACAGGAGAATATATAAAAGGAAATGTGTTCTGTTATGTTTCTTGTTTCAGTACAGGTCATTAGTTTGGGGGTTTTTGTTGTTTGTCATTTGTTTTTATTGTTGTTTTATGGATTGTCTGGTGTAACAGAAAAGCTGCAATAAAACTTGGATTGTATCACAATATTAAACCCAGGACTGTGACCCCCCCCCGCCCCCCATCTTCCCTGTGAATGCATGTCCATCCACTTTTTACAACTGAAAACAGAAAATACCAGTGCTGTTCTTGAACCCACTCCCATATGATGCATCCATTCAGCAATTCCGGTGATATTCAGGTCAGCTGGTGCCACATGAGCATCTGAAAGGGAATTTCAATTTTGTGCAATTTTTGTGTCAAAGTCATCTTTTGTGCTGATGTTCAGAACATAAAAAGAGGAGGAAAGCCGAAACCTATTCACATAAAAAGTTATTATCTGGCATCGCAATGATAAAAACTTGTGGGACATCTGAACTAACTGAGGAGTGAACTAAGAGAGTATGTTATTCTACAACAGATAAAGTAAAAAACGGGTGCCACTCTTTTGCCTTATATTGACATAAAACAGAAAAGACCTTTGAGTATTTTTTCTTTCTCTCTCGTTTTGGAAGTGTTGAATATTTCTGAACATCTATGATTATGTTGATGGTAATAATGTTTTGAATTTAATTTGAAACACAGTTTGTTAAGAACACAGCTGCCCCAAAATACATCTTCCATCTTTCATTGCCATTCCACCGTCTACCAGACACAGGAGACAAACAAACATCCACTTCCATTCGTTGGATAAGTAAGACAGAGATGATGTGGTAGACTCTTAAATACCTTCAACCACTTAGCAATGGATGCTATTGCAACAATGTACTTGTAAGAGGGAGACAATGTAGGTTGGCCTGGTGACATCCATACAGTATCCTTGCTATTTTCCCTCTCAGGTTCCCCTCCCCTGCTTCCTACTTAGCTGCCACCTCCTATCTGTCCCTGTGGACGGCTCATGGCAAAGTTCTGTGGTGTGCAGAGCGGGGTTGGAGACAGTAAAGGGTGGATTGGCCAGTGTGCTTGCCAGGACCCCATCATCATCCAAACACCCAGTATGGTACCACCCTCCACCTTGCACACTCGTCGGCCCTCCCCTCTTTCCCTGCGTCGCCCCCAGGATCCCCAGCTTTCCTCAGCGCCTCCGGCTCACATAAATCAGATAATCCTCCTACATTATTAACAGCCTCACCCCCGAAAGAGGGAGAGATAGACATAGAGAGTGACAGGGAGCGGCCACAAAACCCCTCTCCACACACCAAGCAAGGAAAGAGCTTCTCCCTGCAAGACAAGGAGAGGAAATACATAAAAACAGGTTGCCTAGATGGCAGGAAAGGAGCTCTTTCAAATTTAATCTCATGTTAGGGGAGAAGGGGGATTGAAGTAAAACTTTGGGATGGTCTCAGATCAACTCATACATGAAGGCCTTCCCACAAAACAACGGATCAAGCCTGTAAGCAATCCAGTTCGCCACATGGCCTGGACTGGGAGAGGGCCTAACCACTGATCTGAGCTGCAGGTACAGAATAACAAAGCTGTGGCCTTCACCCTCTGTCACATGCTCATTTCACAGGCTCCACAACCTTTCAGTTACACTAAATGACCCCTCCCTGTGTATTACGTGTACCTTTTGCCTCCCGCTGATGAATATATTGTGCATGATTGTGCACTAATCTCTGCCTTTCTTTTGCAGTTTGCTCAAAACATTCTCACACCTCCACACTGTGTTAGTGTGATGAACTCCCTGAACCAAGTGAAAGCCTAATGAATCAGAGGTGTTGGTGAGAAAGCACACAGATTCCAAAAGTGGGTCAGTCTTCCTCAGCGCAAGGGTACTTCCAATTTGGGTGCAAACCAAAGCGACAGAGGATTAGTGGGGTGAAGGTCTGAGGCATGATGAGTGCTCAGCAATGGCTGTTTATTTAGCAATTTATTAAGCGGTGACATGAATCCAAGGGGCCTGCCATCGCTTTGTCACCTTCTTGTAAGTTGTGTTTTCCTTGCTTGCATTGTTTTCTATTTTTTGTTGAAAAATTTGTTTATTTATATTTCAGGTTCTTGAGTGCTATTAACACTGCACTTGCTCTTAAGAAAATCGGGTCATATGCATCGTAATTGGTGCCGATCCCTGACAGCGATGAAGATTAATCCTATTAAAGAATTAAAGGAGAGTGGAAAGGGATGGGGGAACCCGACCTCCTTCCCCGACACCTAAACAGCCCCATCCTGACACCGTCACTCACACTGTTCATACAGGCTTAAACGTAACAAGCAAAGAAACAAACACAGATAAATTACAGAACCGCTGGAGGTGGAGGTGTAAACTAGTGCTATTGTTTTTGCTCCAGCGTGGGTGTGGAGGAGTCCAGTTTGTGCACAGCAACACCAACAACACAAATGTGCACACACAGACACACACAGAGTAATGTGGGCCCCCCTGGATGGCACGGAGCGAGCAGCAGGCGGAGAGGCGGAGCAGGGAGAAGAAGGCTCAGTTGTCATGGAAACGAAAGAGAAACAGCGCTTGCGGCAGGGAGGCTGAATGCTAGCCATTACAACAGCAGTGGGCAGATGCATTTGGCCAGAACGCTGCTCAGCAACAACAGCTCTTGCAATCCACCTTTAAACCCCACCCAAAGCAGTTCAGCTCATAAACACACACACACACGCACACACACTTTTCTCTAGCATTTAATCTGGTTTGAATTGTTAGACAGCTAGGGGGAAGGGAGGGTGTTATAATCTTTGCCCTGGTCAGGTCACTAATCTGCTCTGATGAGCACCACTACACATTTATGTAACTCGGGAATCAGTGGTTGTTTGGTGTCTTAAAGAAGTAATTATACAATAATGGGATGTAGAAGGATTCAAGTCTGGGCCAAGTAGGGATGGGGGGAAAAAAAAAAGCTGAGAAGACACCAAACACCCTCCCACAGCACATTGTTCTTTTGAATGCTGGGAATCAGATCAAAATTTCCTCCTGAAGAAATACATGGCCATTCACACACACACACACACACATCTACGACTATGCCTATTAACTGAGAGAAAATAAAGTACAATTATTTCACCATGCATCATATTTCCCTGTCTGATCTTGAAAAATGAGCCAAGGTAGTCTTCGGCTCTCTGTCTTATCAGCAGACGGCCGCCTGGAGGGATGGATGGACGTGTCGTCTAGACGAGGACAGCAGATAGGAAACAAGAGATGAGAAGTGATGGTGAAGAGGAGGAGAGAGACAAAGAGAAAATTGCAGGTGTGACTGTATCAACCTGCCCTCCACAGCTCGATGATCAGCAGGCATTGGAGAGGACTGGATGGAAGAAGAAATGCCAGGAGATAGAAACACACACACACACACACACACACCACTAGTTTATGAGACGTCCTGTCACAGAAGGAGTCAGCGAGCACAAGGCAGCTGAGTTTGCACAGTCAGCGGTCAGTGCCATGTGGCAGCCAGGCTCTGTAACTCTTCACAAGGCACCCTGAATGATTACAGCTCACATACACTCCCTCTGTCACGTCCTGTGGCAAAAAAACAAAACAAAACAAAAAAAAAAAAACAACACTCCTTTCGTTTCTCAAATAAATTAAATTAGTATCATTAAGAGTTAGATGATCTAACAGAGAACAAGAAACATTTAGACCTCCCAAGGGATGTTTAAATCCAGCGGCTAGTAGCTGTTGCTGGCACCACTTTAACTGTCTGACATAGTAAGACTAGAGACTGGGACTTATATTGATAACATAAGAATGACTGATTTCAAGTTTTCAAGAATCTCAAGAATCTCATAAATTTGAGTCTTAATAGTTTGGTTCTTTAAAAGTTGATTATTATAAAGAAGATCTCTAATAGCAGGAGACAGAAAACATTAAGTAGACATCTGAATGTTTACTTACCTAGTAAAAACATATTGCGCAGGATGTCTTTTGGTAAGAGAGTTTCGCTCCCAATTCAGTTTCTTTCTCATCAGACTTTCCTACTGATGCAGTTCCATGTTCTGCCCCAAAAATTCAGACGCCCATGAAGAAGCCAGCCAGACTTTCCACACACATATTCACTCATAAACACACAACTGAGTTTTCAGACCCTTTCCAGTTACATGGGGAAACGGGATTAGATTGGGCAACTGTACACACCAGCGGCCCCAGACAGACTGCACACACTACCCTGAAGGGCCACTGACTAACCCAGCGCCTACTTCCTCACAATAAAACACAGAAGGAATTTCAAATGGCTACTAAAGTGGGGGGATTTCCTTCAAACAGTCAAAGTCATCTTGAAAACATTAGTGCAACTGGTAGCCAAATTCCTCCTCACTTCAGAAACAACTATAGCAAGAATGTTGTTTTGGGTTTTTTTTGGTTTATTTTTTGTTGTTGTTTTTTTTTTTCACTCTTGCTTTGTTTTGGTTGCTTTACAAATAACCCCTTTTGCATTTGGTGTGGGTGGTAGGATGGAGGGAGTGGGCGCCCCTACAAACTGTAGTAGGAGGCTGGTCTGATCAGAAGCAGAAGTGAGAGAGAGAGGAAGAGAACGAGAGAGAGAGAGAGCAGGCGGTCCGGTCCTGGAGCTGGGCCGAGTGCAGGGGTGGGGGAAAGTGGCAGCAGCGCACGCCTCCAACACTCTCCACACTGCGTGCCTGTGGAGTGAGTTTAGTGGATGTGGTCAGTGCGGGGGTGGGAGAAGTGGAAAGGGAGTGGGAGAAGCTGTTGGAAGGAGGGATGGAGGAAGAGAGCGAGCAGAGCAGGGGTAAGGGGCCAGAGTTTAGACTAGAAGTGTAGATAAGGGTGTGAGGAAGTGTGAGAAACTTTGAGAACGAAAGAGCAGCGGGGGGGGGGAGAGAGAGAGAGAGAGAGAGAGAGAGAGAGAGAGAGAGTGGGAGTGTGTGTTGCTGAGCATATGCGAGTGTCCTTGTGTGCAATTGTGTGCGCGTATGGTTGTCGTCTCACTAAAGTTGACAGCCTGTGTTTGCAGAGCGGCTTCGTGGTCAGGCACTCGCTCCTGATTGAAGCGATGGTGTGGTAAAAGGGATTCTGGGAAAAAAAAAAATTATTTTATTTTTTTGCAGAAGTGCTATGCAAATAAAATTGGCTTTGAGAGGTCAACCAAAGCACACCGCCCACTTCACCCAGCTGTTTATACAATATACAAGTTGACATGATAGGGATAAGAGCATTCGAATCCTAAACAAATTAGTCCAACTGGCTTGTCCTTGTTTGGCGGAGAGCCTGAAAGCAACAATGGATCCACACAGGCCGCAATGCTGCAGAGAAAACAGATAGAAGAAAATGTCTCTGATGGATATTTTCTTCATGTTGAGGTGGTGCAATGTCAAACAAAACAAGCACATATCACACCAATATCCGTTTCTCGCCATCCATTCTCTTTGTCACCCGTCCTTTATCTATAACATTTATCGATTTGAGGTCGCAGGCGGGCTGGAGCCGATCCAAGCTGACACTAGGCGAGAGCAGAGTACACCTTGGACATTTCACTAGTCTGTCACAGGGCTGACACACAAACAAACAACAATTCACATCTAATTAACCTAATATGCATGTCTTTCTACTGTGGGGAGGAAGCCAGAGCACCTGGAAGGAACCCACGCAGGGTTCAAACAGAGAACTGATGATGATGCTAACCACTGTGCTGTAGGAGACTTCCTGTTAAAGAGGCCTTTTATGGGCACAGGAAATGAAGCTCTGGACACACAACAGTGGTGCAGCTATTTACTTGGGGGAAGGCCAGGGAGTGCGTCACCTAAAAGACCATGAGTCTTCACACGGTCAAAGTAAGAACAGTGTGGATGAAGGCCATGGGGTGAGAGGAAGAAGTCAGATAAAGGTGAGGAGGTGAAAAGTAAAGCACAAGTTTGGTTGTGACTGATAGACAGACTAATAGAGAAACTAGACAGAAAGTCTTCAGGATGCTAATGGTGAGACTAAAGGCTGAGGTAAATAAGGCAAAAGTCTGGACTTGTCATTTGGACCTGTGTGCTGAGCTTTGTGTGAAAGTGCGGCTGTGTGCTGAGTCACTGGCCTCGTCTGTGGAGAACAGGCAGGCATTCCAGGCTGGGACACATGAGGTGGGAGGATGGATTTAAAACAGCAACGGGACCAGGCCAGGACAAATGAGCTCAAGGCCCATTACCTTCCTTTTATACCCACCCACACATGCACACTCACATTCCCTACACCCACAACACAGATTTAATAGAGCATACAAGGAAAGCAGTGTCACAACACAAAATCACTAAAACTGCGCTCTCAGTTTTCGGTCATTTTGTCCTTTTCTCTGAGAGCTTAAATGTTCATGATGTAACAGGAAGTTCATATTACTACAGACCGCTGCAGTTTTGCTTGGGCTGCTCTCTCATTATGAAGTGTTTTCTCTCCAAGCACCACCTTGTTATTTCCATCAGCATTTTATTTTATTAAATTCCCCCTCCACACTACCCACTAAAGGAGCTGCTTTTCTGTCTCTTGGTTCAAATAAAATGCAAGTGTCTCTTATAGAAGGGCCATTAAAGGCTCAAAATTTGGCCATAAGCTTTCAGGGGCCAGAGGCACTATGTTCTTTGTATATGGGGAAGCTACACACTCCTCAAGGAGAACCATTTGTTATCTGTGCAAACTTCGGTAAGTGTGCTTGTTAAGTGACCTATTGTTACATGAGAGCATTTCAGGGCCGTTCGTTGCATCCCGGCCGTTTATTCCTGGGGCGTGAAATTGTGACTACCATAGTGGGGCTCATCCGTCTCATTGTCTCATCCACACAAACACACACAACACGCTAAACATCCGCAGTTTATATTTTGCTTTCTCTTTCCCTTCTCTGGTCCTATCAGTCTCATGGTATACACACATACACAGCAACACACCCAAAACACACAAAGAGCCGCCCACAGCTGCGTCAGGCCATCTCTCTAACAATCCAATCTGTTTTCTTTCCCATGATGTTTCCCATTGGCACAGAGAGGAGAAAATCAGATTTACTCCCCCACAGGGCCCATGCAGTTCCACTGATATGGAAAATGATTTCAGTGCTGCTTGAGCCCATAAACATTATTTTGGTCTCCCCTGTTAATGACACATTTCTTCCCAGCATTGTGAATCTCACAGAGGAAGGGATGAGTGTAAGGGGGTGAAGAGGAGGAGGAGGAATCCTCAAGGGCCTCACATACAACAGGGGAGTCCTTCACCCCTCAAACTGAATCCTGACATCTAAGACTACTCTTGCCCTCGTCCTTATTCTCACACACACACACACACACACATACACACACAGTTAATCAACTGTGCAGGAACTTAAATTGTCACAGCCTTCAACTACGCCCCCCCCCCCCCCGAAAAAATCAGAGCACAAAGATATCCCCGCTGGAGAACAAGTAAAGTCAAAGAGGGATTTCTCACCTCTCTCTATCTAGCTGTCAACCTGATTCCAAACAAACTACATTTGGCTTCAGGGCTCAAAGCAGCCCCCCCTACAATTGTGTCATACAGCCCACATATCTTTTATTGGTCGTAGTCGTAATATAGCTCCCCTAAACACAGGGATAAAATTTGTGCTTTTAGTGGTAAGTTTCAAACACTTTCTGCCTGAGGCGTATTGTCGACGAGAGGAGCACGCTGTAGCCCCAAGACCTAAACACAAGCGATTTACTATGATGGTGTTAAAAAGAGACTCTAACAGGCCAATAGCGACGCACTAAACCTCCCATTTGGCATCCATTAAAACCCATCTGCAGGACTGAATACGAGGGGCTGAACAGGAAATCGCCACATTAGATATGACTAAAAACTGTCCTCTACTTTTTAACATTCTCTTCCAGGTCTTGCAATCTCCAGATCCCAAAACGGGATTTTCATGCTTCTCCTGTTCCACTGGAAACTGGAATCACATTGAATGCTCTGGATCTGGTTTGTTTTATAGCTGATGACTGATCTGTCTAAATTCATTGGTTTTATGTTCTGGCCATGGGAATGGATGGGTGACTAACGGCAGCTTGCGTGCCATGTTTCGGCCAATGCAGCCAAAGCTCAGCCAGCCAGGTCACGGATGCAGACATTCCTGGTAGTGGGAAAAAGAACGATTAAATCAAGTGCTCAGCACTATTCTCTCTAATTAGTCCCCTGTTAACTTTTGAACTTAATTGGTTAATTGAGATGTGGTTAGACTGGGCAGGTTTCCCCTCCCTCAGGGTGACCATACGGCTCCAGTATTTCAGCCTGGCACTGGCTGGCACAGGAGGTGGCTGCCTCGCTGTTGTTCTCGCCTTTTCTCTCTCACTCTCTCCCCCTTTGAGCATCCCACTGCTCCAGTGACGAGGAGTAATGATGCTGCACAGGAGGCAGTAAAACTGTGTTTTGTGAGTGTATTTTAGCAGAGATTGTACCCATGCACTGCACATATGCTTGTGCCACATCAAAGTAGCTCTTTGACAACCATGTCCTGGGTGGTCTAAACCTCTCGTCTCTCAACCAGTGATGCTGGATAGATAGGCTTTGGAAAAGTGGAGTGTGGATGTGGGTGGATGTTACCGCACCACAGGCAAGTGTGTTCTGTTGAACTCAGAAGTCAGTTTGCTTTGGAGGGAACATGAACGGCGCAAGGAGGGAGAATAAAAGTGTGGCACAATACATACGCAGATAAACACACACAACTCCATAGGCGTCACACTGCTTGAGCCTCCCCATCTCCTCTGGATGTATAATGATACCCACACCACCACATAAATCTGCAAGCAGTTTGATTCATCGGGGCAGATTTTGCCTGCTGTCTTCCCTTTTTCACTTTCATCCCTTGTTCTCCCTTTGCTCCTTTGAGCCCCATCACTCATTCCCCTTCTCAGTTTTCCCTTTCCGTCTTCACACCCTCTCCATCATCCTGCCATTGCTCTCCCTCCTTGCCCCGGCTGCTCAGATCCATATTTCTGTCCTCTCTCATCACCTCACCCTTTTCCCTCAGTTACTGTCATCCAAATGCTTCAAAATGGTAACATTTTCTCTTCATATTTGGGTTTTTAAAAAAAACCCTTCCCTTCAACTCCCACATCTGATTGGTGCTCTGTTTCTCTGTTCTTGTTCATCCGCCAGTTTTTCTGAAGCTTAGGAAGGTAATGAACATCTTGTTTTATGAGGAGTCACAGGTTGGCTCCTCCCACTGTCAGAACCGCCCATAAATCAGCATCCCGATATTCAACCGGCAACCAGTGCTTGTTGAAATGTCCTGCTCTCTTTTGTCCTCCCGTCCTCTCTTCATCCTTCTTCTATCTGAGGCTCGGCGCCTCCTTTAGGTCACTGAGAGCAGTACTGGACATTATGGACAGTGGTTGAAGAGACTGCTTTGAGGCTGTCCTTTGAGTTCTCCTGGATTGGCCTGTAATATGATAAAGTCCCGGAGTGACGCCTGTGAGAGAAACAAAAGGCAGCTCTGTGCTCTGGCTTCACTCCGTCTGATGTATCCTGTCAGAGGCGCAGAGACAGAACAGAGCAGATAACGGAGCAGAGAGCCGCCATGCCAGCCCAAGGTCTTTCTACAGCTCTGAATATAATTTCCCATTGCTTCACAAAGGGAACAAAGGAGAAATGTTTAATTCTTAGGGAGCTGGCCAAGACAAATGTAAGCATTTTTGTTCTGATAACCTACAGACAGGGGGGAGGAAGGACCCTATGTAGCTGAGGCTAAATGATATCCAGTATCACCTTGTACAGAACATGGTGTAACGACTACATGTGTGTCTCCTTGACTGCTTTGTTGCAAAACCTTCTTCGCTATAAGGACACTCCTGCTGGTCCATACAGATAACCACCTTTTCTCTCACTGTAGCAGATCACAATTTCAAAGTACATACAAGGTCAGCCAAATCACACAGTAAATTCTTGTATGAAATGCATCTGACAAACTGGGTTTTAAAGCTGAGCTATGTCTCCTGACTGCTGACACTGGTCATCCGTGGAATGCTGCTGTCGGGCCTGCTCAACATCTGCAGCAACACACTCGAGCAGAGATGAATAAAACTAAGAGCATTTCCTGCAATCTGCAGGAGGAGGGGAGGTCATCTTCACCCCCCCCCCCCCAAAAAAAAATGAACAGATGAAATGTAACATTGAGCAGGACAGCCATTAAAAGAAAATAACCCTCTCCTCCTCTCCAGCTGAGTCGAGAAGGCACAATCCAAGGTCAAACCAGGGAAATGGGGGGCGGGGGTACCATCTTGATCGACTGCTCATGGCTCGTCTGTCTGGTTGGATGGCTGCATCTCTATCGCCACAGTCATCTGTCTCCTTTGCAGTGATCACATCTAGCCAGCTGGAAAGGTGGGAAGGCTGGATGTAACTTCCTTGTATCCCCCAAAACACACACGCACACAACACACTGTGTTCATCTATATGTTATGCTCAAAAATGGCAGAGAGGAGAAGGGCGGGGTAGTGGGGTTACAAGAGGCCAGGAGTATCTGATTGAATCTAACAGATGTGCTGCAGCTGCCATTTTTGTTTGCCACAGCACATCCCCAAACACTGACACACACACACACACATACACACACACACACACACACACACTCAATGAATGGATACCCTAAAATACCAGCAGTTTATACATACATGTTAGCAGCATGAAAATCAAAATCATATATTTTCCAACTGGCCATGCTCAACAGTACTACTGGCAGTGTTTTGAGTCTCAAATAAAAATGCAGCATCCCTGAGTAACCATTAAACTTACTTTGAACAGTGTGCCTATGAAAGCACATGTTGGCTTTTCTTATTTTTCTTTAATATATGCTTAGCTCAGCCGGCTATAAAACATGTCAGCACCTAACCGGCCTCAAGATAGCTATGGGCCTCAAGCTATGTGATGGGCCTGACTAGTGAAATGATTTGGAGAAACTGTGGAGGGAGGACAGAGAGCCATAGTTGGGGAGTTAAAGAGAGGAAGCACAAGAGAGAGGGAGCGCAGCAAAACCTCAGCTGGGTGTCCTCATATCAGCGGGAGAGCAACAGCTTTCAGCAGGTTATCACAACGCCAGTGTGAGCAAGCCAAGCTCAGACTAGACCTGGCAGAGGCCATAATGGAGAGAAAGGGGGAGGCGGAGAGACAGGGAGAGAAAATAAAGAAGAGTTATTAGGGCAATGTGAGGCAATGAGGGGAAGAAGGCCTGGTGAAATGTTTTGACACAGAAAAATAGCAAATGTGACACAGGTACTTAAACAAAGGTTTGAAAAGCAAACCAAGATTGTCTTTCTCTCTGTGTCCTCTCTTCCTTGTTATCGCCCCCCCCCCCCCCCCCCCCCCTCTCTCTCTCTCTCTCTCTCTCTCTGTCTCTCTCTCTCTCTCTCTGCTCCACTTGACACAAGCTCACACAAGTGATAGTTGCAGCTGCAACTTCCACAAACCAGTCATTCACTTAAGGCTGATGGCGGAACTCATGACCGTCAGACTGGCCTTCATTACGTGCCAGACTGAGCAGCGTGTTGAGCTGAATCCAGGTCCTTTACCGAGATAACCATAAGCCTGAACACCAAATTATTTCCATGAACTCGCATGAACATAAGATTTCTGGTGGCATGTTTTGCCTGCAATGCTTGGAACCGCAACTTCATAAAACTTCTGCAGTGTAGTCCTGTTTTATCAATTATACATTGTTTAATGCAATATTGAATCAGTAGCGGCAGCTTTGACTTGTAGCTGCTTGCGGCGCATTCCCTCACAGCCAGTGTGTCTGTGTGTGTGTTGTATGTTTGTGTGTGTGGATTTGTGTGTTGCAGTGTGGTTTCTATCTCCTTACTGAATTTGTTCTGGCACAGTGTTCTATTGTGGGGTTGGGCTTTGCACTCCTCTGATAAGAGAGCAGTTATGTCAACACTGGGTGCTGTGAAGGAGCCGCCTGGTCGTGTTGACATTCTACAACATTGCTTATTTACTCTGACCACAGAGTTCAACCATCATCTAGCCTCTTATGCACTAATGACCAGAGAGGCCTCTTGAGGTGGAGCCCTCTCCCGGCTTTGTCTGGTACCGGCTGTCTACTTGTAAGGTGTGAAGAAGGATGAAGGGGGGGTTGGGTTAACTAATGGCTTTGAGTTTAAAGCAGGCTGCCAACAGATTCTTAAAAAAAGGTTGACAAATGTTTCTAACAATACACACAACCCCAAGAAGACTCAGGCAGCATGAGTCTGCATATCGAGCTAAGCTGCGAGTCCTATCAGTAAAGAGCCAGAGGAGCAATCCATGCATAATTAGGTAAGAGGGGAGGGGGCAAATTGACCTCTTTGAGAAAGATCCTGATTTCTATCAGCCAGTCCCATAATCATGTGAGCTAGGGCTCTCATTAAGGCCCCTCCCTCATTTATCTCTCTTCCCCTCTAACCCTTACTCTCTCCCTCCCTCTCCTCTCGCCTCCCCCCACTTGAAAAAGAGGGTGAAACTCTGAGCGCTCTCACCGTGTCCTCAGTAGACCATGAGAAGGTGAGGCAGATTTATAGCTGGCACCTGAGTGAGTGAGGTGCACACTGGCAAATAAACATGCAATAAGTGCACATTCACACACACACACACACACACACACACACACACAAACATACAATGAGAATCCGGACTGTTGACCTGACTTTGACCTCAGTGTGGTAAAGCATTGGCTAGCAGGTATTAGTAGCAAACTTGTGTGTACGCTTCCCTGTGGCCGTAAATGTTCTTCACACACAGACACGTAGCACAAAATATTCTGACATAATGTTTTGTTTTGTTTTTTTCTTTTTCATGTTTTTCTGTTCCATTTCCAACAATGATGCTGGAACCACAGTTCAGCAGGGGCGGCACTGTAACAAGCTTTGAATTATTTACTGGCAGAAAGTATACACTACCTAATGACACGCGTCCTCACCACAAACAAACTACATTACACTGGCATGTCAACATTTCAGCATACTGTAAAACTATGAATATTTACTAAAACATCCACTAACACAAGCCATTTGTTTGCCTTTGGTTTTAACCAGATACAGAGAAAAAACTTCCTTTCACTTGCCTTTCTTCCCTTTTCCTCTCCATTTCTTGGAAGCAGTGGGAGATTTTAGGAAAAGCCAAATTCCACTGACAGAGAGAGAAAAAAAAGGATGACGTGGAGAAAAGAGATGAAAAGTGACAAATGAGAGATTTCCTTCACAAGCCCATAAATCAGCAGACGCGGGCAGGGGCAGTACGAGGCCTCCCTCAAAAAAACCAAACTTTTTTTCCTTCCACAGCCTGCGCTAACCACCCTTCACTCTTTACATGCACGCAAACACACACTGACACAAACATATGTGGAGACTCACATACACAAGAATGCAAACTTTATTCCTTCCACTGTGCACAGTCCCAGATGGTGTGTGCTGGAATGGCATCCCCATTGCTCTCCACCAGTCGCAGCAGCCTGGCTGACTAGCACAGAAGCACGTCTCATAAAATCACTTACATTTAAGAGTGGTGCAGGCTTCAAAGCAGCACCATCAAACCAGCCCCGTTAAAGGGTCCAAGCACGCGTGCTGAAATAAATCCTGCCCATTCTGTCACATAAAACGTATAAGGGGGAGGGGCTTGGGGTAGGTAGAGCTTTTGCAAAAGGTAGAAAGCAAGACAGTCAAATGAAGGAAAGATGAGAAATGAGCTCTTTGGAGCATTTGCTATATGCACACAGTGGGGTACCATGCACTGGGCAAGGATGCAGGAGAGCAGAAGCACACTACTGAGTTTCATGTGGATGTAAAGAAGGTGAGCAGTAACAACAAGCATCAATGGTCTTGTTTTGCAGTTCCAGTGTGTGGGTGCACATGGACATGAGATGAAATAGCCCTGCCATTAAACAGGACATATGTGACCAGTGTAGGGAAGGTGGTGACCATGACTTGGTATGGCCAGAGAGCTGGGAAGTGCAGAGAAATGTGAGCCCAGTGCAGGACGGTTCCAGTGACTGGCGGATTGATGGAGATCCTTAAAGACTTAGGATCTGCTTTCATTCTGAATGTTCACCATCTGCTCAGCTGGAGAGAGAACCTACGAAGCTGAAGAAAACTCTGTCAAGTGACAGATGAGACAGTAAGTGTTAAAGTGTGTGTGTGCTTGTGTGTTTGTGTAGACAGTGTGTCAGTATCGATCCTCAAAGCAGCTCCACTATCTGAAAAAAGATATGTCAAAAGTGGATATACAGCCCCCCCCACCAAAAAAACCCACTCATACATTGGGGACCATATAGGTAAAATAACATTCTTTTTCCAATATAACAGACAACTGCTGCACCATCATATTTTCCAGTTAACAGAACCATCCTCTTCCCACACAGCTCAGTTTACCATCATACCAGAGCTATTGATCCATCCAGTTTCCATGTGTGTTCAGACGGCTCTGGTCTGGTAAAGTCTTGTTAACACTGATGACCACTTCTCTCCACATACTTCAATCCTCTGTCATGCATTAGCTGGGAAAGTCCAGACATTCCATGTCGCCAAAACAAACCAAACTCATAATATGTTATGTTTCCTAACAACAGCACAAAAAAGAATCCACCTGTGTACAAGCAGGTCCATTTTCTTGCGAAGCTGTGGTCCCCTGATGACCTCCAAAACCCTTCCAATGAATTCCTTTGAATAGTCCTTAGAAGGCCCCAGCCTTTCTATGACCCTGCCTAACTTGAGCAGTAATCAATGCAGCAAAAATCCTGTTGCTGTTTTGAAAGTACTCCCTGACCTTCTGACCTACGTAGAAACCACAATCATATCAGCATCCCTTCTTTCAAGTTTAAAAGAGACATAACACAGGCCTAATGGCCTCAAGAAGAAACAGCAGATACACTCCTGTAACTGTCACCCCATATGCCAGGAAGGCGATGTGATTTACAGCACTTGCCAGCAAAACAGTAAACCACAGTTTCTCTCAAACGGGGGCGTCGACACACCTGAGAACAAGCTGTTCCATGAGCAAAAAATAGGCAATTAAAATTACGGGGTGAAAAATGAACACAGCTTCTCAGATCTCTTACCTGCTTATTTATGCAAAAGACCTGCAGTATAATGCTGTATAAATCCATGGTTGTGTGTTATTATTCTGATTGCTGTCACAGATATATGGGCTAATCAGCGTTGTAAGTGAAGCAGGTAGATTTACTATATCCCACAACAGCCTCACGCAGGAGTTGAGAAGAAGGAAAGGCAGAGGCACCTGCATCAGGCCCCCGTCCACCCCCACATGCTGCCCCCTCAGCTGCCTGCCACTCTTGTTTCTGCTCTCGCTCCTTTTATACAATCTCTCCACCACACAACTCCTTTGATTGCTCTTTCCCGTGGGCATGCACACACTCCCGAATACAACACATTTGTACACAAAAACTCAAGTGCACACAGAAAAAAAAACCCCACACTTCCTTCGTAAACAGTTGCACCAGCTGAGTTTTGATTTGAGAAGAAAACTTGCCGCCACTACAAATAATGACTGGCTCTCAAAAAAAAAAGCAGAACACACACACAAAAAAAAAAAAAAAACACACACATACACATATGGTAGAAAAATGCATAACTCACACAATCATTCAAAAAGCACAACAGAAAAATAACCACTATAAAGGCAAATTTAATCACAAACGCACACACACACGTAGGCACTTGTGTCCACACAACCTCCCATTATGCTGTATAACCAAAAGGCATTCAGCCATTTCAGCAGCATTCTGAGAGCCAGCCAAGTGAGGGGTCTGTCAGTGTATTAGCCAGCATGTAATCATAGCCCAACCTCACTGCAATTAGAAGTGGTTCTAATTTTTCACCAGAAACACCGTCTTCTCCCACTACTAATAGTTTACTTTACTCTGACAGCTGATGGACCCAACCCTGCCTCCCTACCTCAGCACACTCGCACACACTTGCACAATCACAGAGACACACCCACAGCTGTAGCTTGTCTGTCAGTATAGGAGATCAAAATGGATCCTGGGGAATAATCCGGAGCCATGTCCCTCTAGTGTTATATTCGTCCCGTGAGTCTTTAAGGCTGTGCCATAGTTCACCTGGGCGGTGCAGCTCTGTGCTTAAAGGCCCCATTTCTGCCATACCTCTCCATTGTCTTCAAAGAAAAAAAATCTCCTGTTTTACCAAGCATGACAGAGAGAAAATGACAATGAAATCATGAAATGATTGCAACAATTAAAAAGAAAAAAAAAAAAAAAAAGAGCTAGAGATCCCTGTGGATGAGGCAGGCAGGCGATGGGAGGGTGGCGAGATAGCGCTGGGGAAACATTAGCTAATGAAGACAGAGACTTGCTGTACTGATGGTATTGCTATTAGCCTGTGTGCGGGTGCACTTGGGTGTCACTTCAAAGCTTTCTCCACTATTAATCAGAGGCTATCCAACCCTCCAGCAACGGGCCCCATTGGCTGTGCCGCTAACTACCCCCCTCAACATCAACACAATGGAGCCATCATTACAGCCGTTACGCTACACCTCAACCAGACAGCGTGCACTTATATTGGTATATACGTTACAAACCCATAGCCAATTAATTTGCCTGCCATGTCCCAGAATAAACAGGTTGGGGGGGGGGGCAAATACAGGCTTTATGTAGTGGTTTATGTATTTGGGTGGGGGATGGGCAGGACCTGGTTCAGGTTGCGTCCGGCAGGCTATGCATTTCAATTTAGCCTTGGGGGCCTTTCATGAAAACTCCCGCAAGAGGCATCAATCTGTCTGGCCCAGACCCAAAGGCCCAACGCTGCCCCACTCTGCCTCTCACCTGGCATCGCAGGCAGTCCAGCGTCTCCTTCACAGACACCTCTGCCCACCAGGCGCCCCTGGTTAACAACAGCCCCTCAGCTGGATGTCAGCCACCAAGCTTGAGGATTAACTACCCCACTGGCCCTGTCTCTTTAACACTAGATACATTTTATACAATGTTAATCCACAACATCAACTCTTTCTTCCTTTTATTTAGAATGTTGTGATGGACAGCTCTTTCTGCTGGGTTAAAGTGAGAGCCCACAGGGCAGGCATGGCGAAATTATCCTCTTTTTTTTATCAGGGTCATTAGTTGTCAACTGCGACTTGTGGGGAAAATACATTGCCTTGTTTGTTGTTTCTCGCTTCTCATAAATTTGCACATTCATGTTACATGAGGATGAGAGGGCTTACAATACAAGACACTCTCCCCCTCCTCCTCTGTTTCCTGCTGTACTGTACTCAGAGCCTGCAGACTGTAGCAGCGCTGAGGGGATGAGATAACTGCTCACCATTGTGAGAAAAGGCTGTCAAAGCTTTGTTTTTTCCCTTGCTTTCGCCTCTCTCTCCCTCTCTCCCTGTCCCCCTCCCTCCTTCCCTCCCCTCTCCTCTCTGTCTCACTTTTTCTCTGGTAAGAATATAAAAAAGCTGGAGCAGTGGTTGCAGAAATAGTCTTGTTTCTATAATTAGATGTAAACAGATGAACCAGACTCTCAAGCTTGCTCTGTCCCACTGGCCCCACAGCCTCCTGGGAAGCAAGATGTGTGAGTGCATAAGATGTGCGAATGTGTGAGTGTGTGTGTGTCCCTTTGTATGCGTCTGCTTGCAATGCACCAGTAAGTGTATGACAGCATATGACAGTGTGCATCTAGTCTCTAGACTGTCGTTCTCCTTTTTCTTTCTGTCTGTCTGCCTCTCTCTCTCTCCTGCAAATACACAAACTCACTCGGTCCCCCTCCCCCACATCCACCAGAGGGTAGGTCAGTGGCTGTGCATGGCAAGCAGAGGAAGCTAATGCATGCAGCACCAGCAGACAAGCACACATCTGTTGCTGAGGAGCCAGTCATTTGCCCCAGATCCTCAGGACACATACAGTATTAGAGAGGGGGCAGTGTAGCCTAGTGGTCACACCAGGCAGAGGGGGACCCTCAAAAAAAAACAAACAAAACAAAAACAAGGCCAAGGTAGTGGGTTAGAGAGGGGATGATAATAAATGGAGAAGAGAAGGACGGGGTGGGACGCAGGGAGGAGTGGACAGGGTGCAGACATGGATCATCAAAGAGAGAACATGTACACATGAAAGAATCTGTGGTGTAAAACAAGTGATCTGACCCCTCAAAAAAATGAAGTTGTTTTTTTTTTTTTTGTTGTTGCTCTAATCAGTGTCAGGAGGAGCACAAGAAATCCCTGCAAGAGATGGAGAGAGAGAGAGGAAGAAAAATAAGAAAGAGAGAGCGCAACAAGTCCCCTTTGGATTGAGGACTCGGCAGCTGGTTGGATGGTCCCAAGAGACTTATTAAAATAGAATTCCTGATGCTAATCTTTGTTTTCTCACAAAAGGGCTGACACATCCTTGAGAAGCATACTGCATGTATATTTAATGGCAACTCTCTGCATATATTTAGCAGCACACCTCATTGTTTGGTACTGCGTGTCACCGCCGCCCGCTGCTATGCTGACAGTCACCGAATTGTGGCCCATTATTCGGGTTTATCTGCCCTCCCTCCTGGCCCCTCCACCACATACCATCTACATTTATGGATCATAGTCAGCCAATTGAAATAGGGAAACTCAAAATGCAGAGAATACGCATCAACAATAAACAAGCAGGGGCAGAAAGGAAGTGCTGCACAGAGAACAACTGCTGTATTGTAAGATTTTTTTCCCTCTCAGAATGACTCCCATACATTAATAACACTTTAAAGCACAGCAGAAACTTCAGCCTGCTCTTTGTAGAGTTTTTGCAGAACCGGACAAACACCCTGCATGCTATGCTGTGTCGTTTGGCGGATGAGAATGTGTGATTTTCCTCATCACTCGTTTGGAGACAGAGCGCACACCTAACACAGCACTGCTGGGGCTGCTGTGAATGCAACACAAAGTGGAGCAGCCACACAAGCTGCATTGTGAGCATGAAATCTTGTGAGGAACAGGAGCAGCAGATCCAGCAGGGACAGACTCAGACGTTAGAGGGTTAACAATGCACCTGTCTGGGCCTCACAGCCAACCACAGGGTGCCATGGCTGTAGTGGCGGGGGTGGAGGGGCAGCTGAATAATACAGCCCAGGATTCACACACATGCATGCAAAAAAAAACCCCACCTACCCACCCACCCAAACATAACCACACACGGTCTCTTACACTCATGTGCATACAGTATTGTGACTGACCACAAATCTGCTAACAACAATAGGGCAACGGCCCGTTTTTTTGTTCCTTTCACTGGATGATTACAATAATAAATTTGAAATTAAAAAACAAGTAATCTGGATTTTCCGCTTCAGCCGTTAATAATGTCTAACAGCTGTCATATGCAATACGGCAATGCGCTGAGGTGGGCCTGGGGCTGCCTGATGAGAGGCAGCTTGATACTGGGAGAGGGAGGGAGACCATGGAGGGGAGGCAGAAAGAAAAAAGAAAAAAGAGCAAAGCATGGAGGAGAGATCCAAATCACAAACAAAACAGCAGTGATTAAATTTAGGCAAATGGAGCAGTCTAATCAATCGTTCAGTAATAAATTTTCAATCTACTTTTTCTGGGTTTTTTTTTTCTGGTTTGGTGTGTGTGCTCGTCATGGGAAGTGAACAAAAGACTTCCCTAGTCCTGTTGGATTTTCAATGCAGCTTCTCACTTCCTCATGTTGAGTGTATAAATAGATGGGAAGGTTCTGAAATCCAATGCCCCGAAATCTGATACATGAAGGTATTACCCTGCCTGTTGCTCTCACCCGTGGGTCTCCTTTGTGTTTGTCCTGTGTACACGCCCCATGCTCGAGGCGAGGGCTGTGTGGCACCGTGCCACACGGTGTAGTGTGGGTAGCGGTCTGTTTGAAGAGTCCATCTCTGAGGCAGCACAGTCACTCAGTAGCCAAATTCCTCATGGCTTTTTTTTTTCCACTCAGCCCAAGCCCTTTAGTTTCTGCGGACAGTTTTGATGACGAGCGGAGAAACTCAAAGAGAGAAAGCTGATTCTGTCTTTTGAGTTACCTGAATGTACTGAATACCAGAATACCTCTTACTTTTTGAAAACTGGTGAAGACACTTCTCAAATGTTTATGGAAAATCTTGTTTTAGTCATTCTTTTAATTTACTCCACACACAGTAAGGACATACACACAAAAGTATTTGCAACTATGCAATTCACTGATCTTTCAAAGATACTTTAGTGCCCTTGCAAGTGGGCCTCCAGTGAGACTGTCAGGTGACAGATGGTGGCATCATCGGGCAAGGCCAAGCAACACCTTCACTATTCATGGGGACTCCTGTGACATCGCGTTTGAACTGTGTCATCTCACAATAATCCACAAATGAGCCCAACAACAGGCCAAGGTTCTTGCTCTGTTTTGCAGAGCTGCGGCAAATGCGGGAGCATACAAGGCCGGAGCCAAATGGAACTTGGCCTAAGACCCATGTTCTGTCACTGTGCTTTCACCACAGTGGCTCCCAGATACAAGAAACCCTTTAATGTAATATTTAAGATGGGTTATTCGAGATGTCAGTTTTCTTTTCACTCAGGTTAGTCTCACCTCATGAATTTCTCTAATCCAATCCCCAGATTTTGTTAGATTTAGAAAGAAGGGACTGGCACAAGCTGCCAGTGCGGCTGGGTGCTGTGCTGCTGAATAATTACGCTGAGTACGCAACACACTCCAGTCACCACTTTCATCTGGGGTCAACAAGGACTGGGGGAGGGTGGGGGGGTTGGTAAGAGCAAAGTTGAGACGGGTGCGAACTCTGAATGTTCACAACAAGAGCTCCAAGGACAAGAAGAAGAAAGAGAAGCCTCCCTTCCCACAAACAACCCTCACCCACTCACTGAGGTTTATTCTTTTAAAGACTCTGGTTGTAACCAGCTCCTCACTAACTCCACCAAACACCTGTGTTTGTCTTTAAAGCGTCTTCCCAACAACCACAGACCCATGGGATACTCGAGCAATGGCACATTCAATAAAAGTCTCAGTAGAGTTATTTATTCCCCTTTAAAAAAAAAAGGGGGGGAGAAGGCAGACAGCACAGCTAACCTTTGAAGGGGGAGCTGTTCGGATATCCAGCTAGGACATAAAAACCAAGGGAATGCCAGGGACATCCTACCAGAAAACAATAAAGGGGGTGGAAGGGACTGTTTTTTATCTTTAACAGCAGCCGTAAAACACACACAAAGCTGGGGTCTGCAACAATGGCCCAGGGCTGGGGAGGGTAGCTAAAACAGAGGTGGCAGGAAGACCACCGCTTCCCAGACACAAGGGTCTTCCTGCTGGAAAGAAAGGAGACAGAGAAATGGAGGGGAGGAGAGAGAGTGCCGCTTCAGGAAAAGGGAGATGGAGGAGATGTAAAGGAAGGGGAGGCTGAGTGAGAGAGATGACACAAATATGACCTTTGATTACATGGGGTGTTTAGAGCAGAGCTCAGCCATGGACAGCGTCCGAACCCCCCTGCTGCTTTCACACGGCCACACCTCAGCCAAAGCACACTAATCAGAACAATATGGCTGAAAGATGAGCCCCCCAGCCATAAATGCCAGCAGTAAAGACAGCTCCACTGTGTCTCCTGCTCTGACACTATCCAACATCTGAATCCCAGTCTTCACAGCCAAGTGAAGACTGTCTCCAACCCTGTGCCAGAGCCAGCAGAAGATAAAATTACAATTTCAAAGTCCTTGTAAATGAACCAGTTGAATTAAACTGCATTAGACATGTTAACAGGTCTGTGCCTCAGTAAGCACAGGGAGAGAAGTTGTTCCAATGACACGTTCCCAGAACACAGTGCAAGCACAAACTATAAATCGACCACCTGACATGCATTACAAATGACTTGCTTGTAGTAGGTTAAGATGGACAGAGGCAAATGCGCACTGACAGAA
Organism: Remorina albescens; assembly: GCA_034769265.1. Classification (NCBI taxonomy): domain Eukaryota; kingdom Metazoa; phylum Chordata; class Actinopteri; order Carangiformes; family Echeneidae; genus Remorina; species Remorina albescens. The sequence continues at coordinate 9,472,719 of CM068493.1, forward strand.
TCTCCACCAGTAGTGTGTAACATAGTACGAATGGTAGGAGTGTATGTTTGCATCTGTTTTTGCCTGTTTGTAACCAAACTCACCAGTCTGTGCAAAACAGAGAGAAAGGAAATGTTTCCCCTAAATTATGTTGAAATTCTGTAACCTGGCAAGGGACTATGCCAAGGGAGGGTGTTGCAACCGCCATCACTCTTTTCAGCAGCGAGGGTGACGGGAGCTCTCACAATAAATACCTCCGCAAAGTCAGAGGAGCCCTTTCAAGGAGCCACATCAGAAACCTGCCTCTGAATGCATTTTTACATCAACCCTGAAATATTCATGCTCTTTGTAAAGTATTCATGCAAACCAGTGTGCAAGTTAGTCTCCAGGGGGAAAGTACAGAGAAACTGGAGGGCTCCAATACACTCAGCAAACAACATGCTCAGTTGTGCTAATGTTGCTAGCATATGGGACACTTGAGGGGACACTAATGACCTGCCCTGTCAGGATGAACAACAGTCTAGGGCCAGTTTGGTCAGACAACCTATGGGTGTTTGATTGTTCTCACAGAGGACAACTGGCCTGTCTTCATACTTGGAAAAATAAATAAATAAATAAATAAATAAACTTAACAGCTGAAGGTATATAAATTGTAAAAGATAAGATTTGTTTATATTAAAACTGGAACTAGTGAATTAAAATAGCTTTCAAAAAGTAAGAAAAAAATGATATGTAACGTAGGTCTTAAACTTACAGTATTTACTATTTTGATGAATTAGGGTCTTAAAAGAATATTCAATGAATAATAGTGAATTATGCTTCAAGCCTCAGCCACCTTTTTACACTGTGACATGTTTGACATTTTCAAATATTATTAAAATAATAAATCAAGGCTCATACATTGACACAGTGCAATAACTAAATAATTCTCGTGGATCAAATCTAATGCCTAACATGTAAAGAATTGGCTCGTTTTCCAAATCTTGGGGGTATCAGAAAGACTTCTCTCCAGTCACACCCATGTGTAACTGATGAGACTGGGGGAGAACAATAAACCACCTGTGCTGCTCATTGAACAGTGATGACATTTGGAGGATTGGTCTTCATGTTGGTGCAGCACAGCACTACAAAAGAAACACCAAATCTGGTTGGCACTAGTACCCTGTGGCCACCATTAGCCTCCATGCTCTCAACAAAACATCTATAAGAAAAAAATATATATACATATGGACCCAGGAACTCTGTGTGTGTGTGTGTGTGTGTGTGTGTGTGTGTGTCTCGGTACTGCCAAAAGCAGACATGAATGGTGGGAGATGAATGGCGAACAGCGCCCATGAATTCTCCTGAATGACTAATTGCATCTCATGTTTAGCACAATTTTGCAAATGAATTCTGAATCTTTCAGAAACACAATGAATTTGATAATACATTTGATTTGCCTGCCACAATACTGCCAACAGTAGACTAGTTTAATAAGATATTTGAAAAAAAAAAAACCCTGAAATAAACAAACGCAAAAAAAGATAACAACAAATTAATAGAAATTAATGTAGAAAAATTGATACTGTATTTAACCACCGACAACAACCAGAATCATGTAGCCCACAAAATTCAGTCATGAATGCAGCTGATACATGTTACATATATTAACATTAAAGAGCTACATTTCCTTTGACCCCAGCGTCCCCAGCTTCTGAAAAATAAACATGTTTTTTTTTTTTCAACCAACATATGTCAAAGGATATAGTCTCAAAGGTTTGATTGTTTAATGTAATCATTGTGCTACTGATGTGATTTCTTTACAGAAGTCTTTTATTTTGGACTCTGTAGGTGAACAAAACAAAACCACAGCAGTACATTGAAATCCCATCCATGACAACATCTGTGCATTTTTTCAAGTATAGCTTTTCCTTATGATTATATTTAGACCTCTTGGTGGATTCAATCTATCATTTACATAGAAGGGCTCATATAGCTTCAAAAATACAGAAAAACTGAACATTTTTGTATTTTTTATTATTTAGTTTAGTTTTTTTTTGGGGGGGGGGGGGGGGTCATTGCATTAGATTGTGCAAGTGTTTCTTTCATTGTGTCCATGTTTCAAAATAAATCAGAATTTTGCTGAGCATATTCCCATGTCAGGTTATTCATCATGTTTGTAAACCTGCACAAGACACCTAAGTCACTTGTTAAACCTGATGCACGCCACTCTGAACACATTTGCACCCCGACACTGAAGCCTAATGCAGGATTTTCCAACATTGCTCTTCCTCCAACATCTCTCTCTATAAACCATGCCGACCTGCTCATCCAGCTCCTTCTTGTGATTGCTAAGGTTCTGAAAGTGGCCTGGGGTTTTTTTTTTTTGAGGGTTTTTTTTTTTTTTTATGGTTAAGTGATGGCATCGGTGTGACACTTGTCAATTTAACGTGAAATGACAAAATCTCATTTCAGATTCAGCTCCAGAGCCGGTGGAAAACCAGTGCCAATGTGCTCTGTCCAACTCCCCTACGTGAAAACTAAAACAGATCTCAAATGCCATTTTTAAATACCGTGGCATTTACCCAACTTATCAAATGGCTATTTGTTTGACAAAGACGCCTTTATTACGTTTGAGATATTGAGGCTATAAATGTTGATTCAGCTTAATCCAAATTCCTGATCGCAGGCCGAGTGTAAATCAAATTTCACCCGATTTATTCGTTGATATTTGGATAGTGAAACACCTGAGCATCCACTGACTGAAAGTAAGCAGCTTCGTCTTTCTCTTCTTTTGTGCAAAAAAATAAGAGTCATCTTTGTTCTACATCACACATCCAGGTCATCGCCTGTGCGCGCTGAGACTTCACAGCAGCCGGCGTTCAGACATAAATGTCGCATATATGGGAACAAAAAAAACAAAACAAAACAAAAACATATTTCAGGAGGCGCATTTTTGTGTGACAAACGTACAAAAAACGTAGATGTTTGACTAACCTGAGTGAGGAGCCATTGGTATGTGCGAGGGGTAGTACTTCCCCGGCGGGAAGGGACCGGCGTGCTGTACAGAGCTGTGGCCCGAGGGAGCTATCCGAGAGGCGGCTCGGTGCACCAGGGCGCCCCGCTCTGATAGAAGGTGCGCCGGAGCAGCGAAATCCCGTCCTTCCATTCCGAAGAATGTTGAGTAATCCGATATTCCGGATAGGGTAGGTCAGGAAAATCAAATGCAACCCATAAAATAATCCTTTCCTTCAGGTCTATGTGTTGCATTCACTCGATTGCAGGCTTCTCCAGCCAAAAACGTAGCCCCCGATCATCTTTTCTGTCAAAAGAAATTCAAAGCACTTTTCATTATCAAGGAAAAAAAAATGTATGAAAAAGCCAAGTTAAGAATCACACGGTGCAAAATTCTGACACTGCATCCTTTAAAAGCATGTCAGAGGGAACAGATCTCTAGCAGAGCTCCGTTGACTTTTGTTGTTGTAGTCTATACCTTCCTTCTCCTGTCACGGTTTCTCTTGTAAATAAGCTGAAATCATCCTCCTCGACCTAAAACTGATGCTGCAAAAAGTAGTCACCGCTGATACGAGCGATCTGCGAGGCATCCAGCAGCCCACTGAGCCGGGCTTCAGCTCCAGCTCCGGCTCTTATTGATCAGCCTGGGATACAGGCCTTGATATGCATCATATGGAGAAGAGCACTCCATATTCCACTTACACGAGCACGACGAGCACACAGGCACATTTTTTTTAGGTTTCTATATTTCTATTTAATAATGCTCCAATCAGATTTTATTTTTATCCCAACACAGCCCATTCAACCACCACGTCAGCAGCTGTCACTCTCTCCCAAACGCATGGTAAGCACATTAACGTGTAATATTCATTTATTTATTTATTTGTTTGAGAGGAATCGTGTGTTGTCCCTGTTTAGGGTGGGATAAAAATGATGGAAGCCCACTCAGCCTACATTTCAAGGTGAACAAGGCTGCCTGCTTTCTCCTGCTCGTTCTTTTGTTTCGGACTGATACAGGCGTTTTGTTTCCTATCACCTCCATCCAGCTCTCATCACACCTCACATTTTACACCGCAGTGATTACATCTTAAAAAACAACATAAACAACGAATTTGGTTAGGTTTGCCCCATCCACAAATTATTAAATAGTCCAGCTTATAATAACACTGGTTATTGGTTTAAAAAAAAAAAGCATCAATGATGAAGCCATTTGCTAGATCCTCCTACACTGACCCTGTGCTTTCCATTCATGAAGTTTGGAAACAAATCATAAAGTAGAAGAGCTGATATTTAATGAAAGAACATCATTAAAATACCGCTCCATAACAGAGATGCACCAGCTACTGCAGGCATGGACTCTCTCTCGCTCTCTCTCTTTGTGTGTGTGTGTGTGTGTGTGTGTGTGTGTGTGTGTGTGAGAGAGTGTATGTGTGTGTGTTCGTGTGTGCGTGCCTGTGAGTGTGCGCGCGCCCGTGGATGACTGTGTGTATGCATGTGAATAACTGCACTCTCACCGTCTTCATCTGCCTTGACCTATTTCAGGTCAGGTAATCAAATGGAGTAGTAAATACATTACAGGCTACATCCTGTTCCATGCCACAAAAATAGCATTATTTAGTTGAGATAACAGAGAAAGAGGGGGGATGGGGGGACATTCCCATGAAATTGAAATACCATGTTATTTAACTGTTAAAATATATGTTGGGTTTTTGTTGTTATTGCTGTTGTTGTTTTGTTTTGTTTTGTTTTTGCAACATTCACTTTAATGTGACAGCCCCATTTATGTATGATGACTTTGAGTGATTAAAAAGATAAAGCAAGGTAGAAGAGGGCAGCTTAATTTTATAGTTCAAATAAATAAATCCCAAATGGCAGATTTTTTTTTCTCTACAAGCTGTATGTGTGGTTTGATATTATAAATTCTCAGTTTGGGGTCTTTAAAGGGTTTCTTAAAAGGATTGAAGAGAATCCCCAGCTAGATAAAAGCATAATTTAACCATGAATTAAATTACAAAATAAACATTCAAACCGTAAGAATGAGAATGAGCTGGCTTATTCTGATCATATAGGCTATTTCACACTGAGGACTATTATCTCCGCATGTAGCCGGTAACAGCCTAGCCTACAATTCAGTGCTACATCAACAACAATAAAATCCCTCCCTGCTGAAGGTCCCTGGGATAAAGTCTGATCATCTGAAGCTTCCACAGGCTCGTGTGTGCGCCTGCATGGGTCCTTAAGTTGAAAACGCTAAGAAAGCCTTGGCGTTGCATGCATGATAGCTGAGTCCTCAGTTTGTGGACTGAATAGAGATCCAAGGTGAATGGCCGCCCGTCAGGACTGCTTTTGTCTCCACACTGAGAAAGTGCTATGCAGGCAGCCATTACCTTCCTCTCGCCATGCTGTTGCATTCAGCCCGCTCCATATATCCACTAACAACCTCAGAATAAAACGATTCGCTATTTACGAGGCTGCTGCGTTGAAAATGTTATAATCGCCCATTAGCAGGAATTTGGTTGCAATGGCGAAAATAAGCACGGTTGTTTTCTATCGCTTCACCCAGAAAAAGTGCGAATCCTGCCACCAAAAAACGCTGTAATTTCTGTAAAAATAAGAAAAAAAAATCCCTTCAAATGATCGACGCCCCTGACGCAATTCATTATGCTGCTGTCAATTGCATTTGCAGGATCCAACCGAAAGCAGAAAATAAAGCGATAAATCAAATTGGGCTGTGTAACTGCGGTCGGATCGTGCAGCGAGACGAGCGGGGGCGTCTGTGACTGACTACCCGGCAGAGAGTGCATCGCTGTCGGGGAGAGGAGAAGCACGTCTCCTGCCCCCCCACCAACCCCCCCGCATCTGCCGGGGTTATTCTCCACTTTGAATTCAGGATGTCACAGCCGTACTACAACAACACTACACCCCACCAATAAGTTCACTAAAATATACGTAATTTGAACAATTAAAAAAAAAAATCTTTTTAATTTCCACCAACAACACAAAAAGGCCCTTTTCTAAAAATATGGAATTAAAAACAAAGCAGCAAATAAAGCGTCGATAGAAATCAAATATATTAGAAAAATACAAAAATATTCCTTGTGTCAAATTATTGATCAGTGCCACTAATAATAACGACGATATTGAAAAAAATAAAATAAAATAAGGGTACGTATTTTTTGTCAGCTCGTTGTATTAAAACATCAGTTTATTCCACCCAGCAGGCATCCTTTTCTGTTATTTTTAAAATTATAGCAATACACGATAATGGACAACATGCCACATGTACCATTTTGGGCTAAATGCGGTCATTTTACAGCCAGGAAGCAGGCAATGAAATATTTTTATTCAACGGAAAATATTCAGTCAGTAAAAAAAGTATATAAAATTTACTACTTACTGGTATGTTAAATCCTTGCATAACAATAAATTATAAAATCACAAAACACAGAGAGGGAAGGTGCAAGGCCAAGTGCGACGCCCATTTAAAATCAAAATCTGAAATAAACCATGTGGTTAGAGTGGAATCAGTATTTCCATCTGGGGCTGTGCAGTAGCCTGCTGGTTCAGTCTATGGAAGCAGTGGGATTGGGGCTTCCGGCCTGGCTGGATCGCGGCTCGGATCTCCGAGCAGCGGTTCCCCTCCCGGTGCAACTGCGTACCTCGAGTCTCGGGGCAGGGTAAACACGCCCTCCCATTGGTCGGATACCTGCATGTTAATAAGCTTGTGCCGCCCGCCCGGAGATACGCTCGGCTCCGATTGGCCAGCAGCTCAGGCCAATGGCGTGGTGACTGGCAGCGCTGAACGGAGAGCGAAGCGCCAGATTTAAAGCTCGGGATGGTCGAAATCGCTTACAATAAAGCTGAGTGCAGCCTGAGCCCAGCTTCCCAGGGGGGAAAAAAAAAACAAAAAAAAATGTACAGCCGTTCAAGCAGGTCCACAGAAACGGATAAGAACGATGACAATAGGAAGCGAAATGTTCAGAGTTTAATTCAAGTCATGCAAAACCCAAAACGATGACTTACAGGCAAATCCTTTGTGGCAGTATTCCAAATAAATTTGTATTAAAAAAAGATGTACCCGCCCCACATACTAAATGACACCCATCAGGAGCTGTGAGCCTGAACACATCATGAAAATTAGTCCAAGCCAAATTTAAATGAGGTCCAGACTGAACCTAAGACATGTAAAATTATGGAAAATCAAATAAAACTATTCGCAGGGATGGGACATTTCAATTCATGCATTTAGTCAAGAAAATCCCAATGTGTCCTACATTTTAGTTTGATATTCAAATTAGATTACACTGATGAAAGCATCTTTGCTTATATTACTTTTACCAAAGGATATAAACATGCCACTAGGATCACAAAAATATAAAGAAATAATAAAAAGAGATAGAGACAATGGCACAAAAGAAATGATTAAATATACACCGTTATTTATCCAGCATTTTTCAAAAAGTTTCAAATTTTGTAATTTTTTCAAACATGGTCTGAAATGCGACAAAAACATAAGTAGTCTGCCTTTGTTAAAGATTTCTAGTCTTACATATAATTCAGTTTTAGGATGTGAATACACATCAGTCACTAATCTAATGTCAGTTTTTTGTTGTTTTATTTTTTTATTTTTATTTTTCAAAGCAAATTTCTTGAAACTCTGCTCCGATTCATGCAGGCAAGACACTTCTCCCAGTATTTCCCTCCTATGCTATTACTATGGACTGTGGTTATTATATTATGCTAAATGTTTACAAATGAACACCCCCCACCCCCCAGACACACACACACACATACACACTTCTCTCTCTCCTCCCCCGCCATTGTATGGAGGCTTCTGATTGGCTGGCCCGGTGCCAGAGCATTGTCAGTCACAGAGTGTAAACAAGACTCTGATTGGCTGTTGGCCAGTCCGCATTGGGCTGTCTAAAAAAAAAAAGGCAATAACTGGCCTCACGGTTTCAAGGCGTCCCGGGTTAGATGATGAAAGGGGATAAGACGCGGCTGTTTCAAGGCGCCCCATAGGCGGACCCCTATTGGCCCCGGAGCCATTGGAGTCAAGCGTGAATCAAAGGGACCACTGCAGAGAGGGGGGAAATTAGATTGTGGACATTTAAAATAATGGAGGTTAGTTTTGTCGGAGAGACGCGGACCGGCGGTGCACGTTGTTGCTGAAAAGTTATGAAAACAAGAGAAACGAGCCTCGAAACGATCCCGGTCCCGGGCTGCACGTGAGGGAGAGAGAGAGAGAGAGAGAGAGAGAGAGAGAGAGAGGGGGGGGGAGGGAGAAAGAAACGGCTCCGGCTGCGGATCGACCTCGCCGAGGTCCGCTTTAATGGAGAGAGCCTGCATGGAGCCTTTCACCATTTTAAAGCGCGTCTGCATGAGGTTTGTGGCTCTGGGCTTATTGCAATTAGAAAAAAAGGATAAAATAAATAAATGATTTTTTTTAAATGGTAATAAAATCCAGGGTTTTTGCTTGGAGTATTTTTTAAATCTACCGCTGCATGCTGTTTGTAATAATTGTGGTTTTGTTTTGTTTTAGTGGAAGAATCCAGATCAGGGTGTAAAAATCCTGCACGGAGCCGAGAGGAGAGATAGTCAGTGGACCGTTCAGGACAATATCGAGAGTATTATGAATGTGGTGCAGCCAAAATATTCTATTTTACTTTTTAACCATTAGTCATGCATGCCCCCCCTCCCCAATTGCAACCATTTAACATCGTTTTCTCCCGCCAACGTTTACATAAAAATACTTTTTGAGGGCCTCCTATTGTGACTGTGGACAAAAGCTGCGACCTCTGATATAAAATTATTCCAAATTTGTTGTTTATCAAACTTTGTAAGAACAATAAAGAAGAAAAATGTCTTATTAATTTGGTTAGTTATTTACATCTCTGTGCATTAGTGGAATTTTGTTTTGTTTTGTTTTATGTACTATGCAAAAGATTCTTGGATGAATGTTTTAATTAAATGCCAGATCACATAAAAAATATAAAACATACAAGTAGGCTATGAATATTTATGACTAGATTTATGATAAATTATTACTGTTGTGTGTGTGTGTGTGTGTGTTAGTGTGTGTGCCCTCTGACCCAGATGAGATTTTTTTAAAGCACTTCAGATGCTCTGATGAAAATATAAATTCTTTATTATTTATTTGTATTTATTCACTTTTGGAGCAGATGAAATATCTTGGTGTTGTAAACTAGGAAACGTTTTAGGTTTATTTCTTGGAAATGGCACATAAGAAATTATATCTTTACTTCTACAGGCTCATGTTGAGCCGGAGTCCATACATTTTTTTTTTTTTTTTTGTAGGCTACTACAGGGAGTAACTATTTGTGCACTGCCCCATGTGAGATTTCACAGTTCTGCTCTTTGTTTTGAATACTCAGCCTGCTTGTATTTTAGCTGAAGATATTGTAATTTCATCTCATCATGGGCTCTAGTCAACTGAATGCATGCAATGTGAAAAAGTCTGGTGAGCTGCATATACACACACACACACACACACAACAGGCAAAGTGATAATTAATGAGGAGTGAGTGATTTTTTTTAAGAAAAAGACCGGTTTTACGACAACGATTGTCCTTAATCAATGAATCGTTGCTGACTGACAGTCTGAGCCTCCCACTCACATTTACGGTTGAAGAAAGGGCCCTTGGATATTAAAGACACACAACTTGCTGTCTATTTGCTCTTATTTCCATGTATAAAATACTGATGAGCACCACCAGCATTCTCGGCCATCTAACAACCTAACATAATTTCATAGTCGGGAAATATTTGCAATTTTATTGCAAATGAATTTTGGCACAAAAACCAAAAATGCAGACAACTTAAAAAAAAGATAAATAAGTAGATTGAATTTATATATAATATGTATCCTAATATCCCATCTAAAAGTGATTGAGTGCATGAATTACGTTTGGTCAAGTTAAATTCTCAAAACTCAGTTGCATGTAATATGGAGGAATGGTTGACAACCGATGCCCTTTGAACTGTGTGTTTGTGTGCACTTTCTGTGTGTGTACGTGTGAGCAATAGTGCGTGCAAGTATGACCTGACTGAATATCAGTCAATATTAATTAAGAAGGAATAAATCACATAGACAGGTTTATCTTTATGCATAAATTAGATTAAACAAATAACATTTTGGAAGTGAATTTAACAGCTTGCGGTTTGTGTGAAGTAACATAAAATGTTTATTTTTCATTTTTAGTGTTTATCATGGGTGGATGGCATAATTGGGCTGTGTGTGTGGTGGGGGGGTGTTATGGAAGCTTGAATTGTAGTGGCATATGGCATAACCAGAAGCCTACTGAACACTGGCACTGTATTTAAAACTGCACCCCGCATGGATCTGTCTTCACCTCAAGGAGAGAACCCTGATGTTAGTTAGCACACTAATAAACCTTCATTTTATTTTTAGACATATTCTGGCCAAGATGCACTCACGGCTAAAGGGCAGCTTTAACAATTTTCAATTTTAACAATGGGCCAAAGATAGTCTGTTTCAAACCAGGTCCTGTAAATACACATCATACTTCCCCCGAGTGAAAACAAAAGCTCATTGGAAGGATGAGTGGTGGATATGGACAATACACACAATTTCATTCAAGCTACACACACACTCACACAAATCGAGTATTGGGCAAATGTCTTATTATGATAAATGATAATACATTGATTACCTAAGACATTTGAAAATAAGTTCCTCAACATAACATAATTTGTAATCAGTATTTTCACTGAACCTTTGGTCGCAGAACACACAGAGTGTTTTGCAGTGTCTCTGTAGTCGATGTCAAGATCTCTAGTCCTGTTAGATCTTCTGGCATGTTTTCCCTTCTTCACCTTTAAGTTCATAGACCAGGACCACCTGACATCATCCGATAACCCCCTCAATACCTCACTGCTTCCTTTGCACCTCTGTGGGCCCACAATGGAAATGATAATGTTGGCAAAGTCCATTGCCAGTTGGAGGCTGCTAACAATGGATAAAAAAGTTTTCACGAGTAAACCACATTTATTTATGGTCAAATATACTGATTCATTAAAGCCCTGATTAAATAAAATGTCTGAATGGTATTAGTAAGGAGTCAGCAGTTCTTTGATGTAGTATGCAAATACCCAAAAACTCCCTGGCACTCAAGTGTAAGTACAGATAAATGAATAAACCATTTTGGCTGACATTGCGTTGAAGTAGTTCAACTGATCACTGACTATATGACGCATTAGTTAATTGTGTTTTTTAATCAAGTCTTGTATTCATCAATGTCTAACACAGATGTTGAAGGTTCAACACAAAAGAACCACATTGTGCTTCCATTATTAAGCTTGTCAGCTATGTTGTTATCCAACATCTGCAGTGAGGGGTGCTGGGGACATTTGGGGGGGGGGGGGGGGGGGGATGCATGATGCTCCCATGATCATGTGACCAAAATGGCTGCTGCCACTAAAAAGCTCTTGTGTGAGAGAAGAAAAGGAGTTCTGTGGTGTGATTGATTTCTACTCCAGCTGCAGGTTGGAGCAGCATTGCATAAGCATCATGTGACTGAGCTGGGCAGCGATTGTGAAGATCATTTCAGGGTCCCAGACAAAGGTCCGTCCATGGCAAAGTCAGCTCAGCCCTTTGGGCTTCCTCTTTTCATTTCACAGTGCCCCTTCAGTCAGTACACACAACTCAGTCTTTATCCTCTTCCTCCTGCGACACACTGCATGTGTGTTAGCGGCGATTTATTGGAATAGTTTGGTTTTCTTTTCCAGAGTGATCGAGAAATGATACCAATAATTCCTCAAAATCCTCTGCATGCAGATGAGTCGAGAAACAATGGAAATCAGATTACCATGGAATTAGATAATGGCAAGGTATGAGAAAACACACAGGGTCACGGGCCTTAACTATAAATCTGAGCTTTATCCACATCTTTTCAGCAATAAAGACAAATAATTTAAAATAGAGAGAAACTCCCTACAGTTGTTGATGATTTAGATCAATCAATCAATCTGCACTTTATACAAAATGCTAAACCTTATTACAAAAACTGCAAAAAACATCAACCTCAGAATAAAACAAACTTTACAGTCACATATATCTACAACCAGAAAATAGAACCAACATAGTCCAACTGTGGCAGGCCCACTTCAATCTTCCACCCCACTGTAAACTTGCTGAATCAAGAAGGTGTTGAGACCGTAACACCAGTTCTTGATGAATGATCAAAAGGGATTCGGGTCTTGCAGCACAGCAGGCAGCCGCCCCAAGTGAAAAAGTAAGGCTTAGTTAAAAGGTAGTTAAAAGCCTCATACGTTGATGTGTATCTACAGTAACAACGATGACAACAGCAAGCTCGCGGTGAAGTCCAAGGATGTTAAAATGCCACTTGACTTTTGAGAAAAGGTACTTTTGCACAATCAAAGCAAAAAGACATCTTTTGCTGTGGTGCATTGATTATGAATTAATGTTTAAAGTGTCCCAGTATCCATTTGAAACCACTACTTTTATTTTTCCCTCAAGCATCTCTTTATCTCTTTCCTTGTTGCCATAAATCCAGCTCCAAAATCATATCAATAATAAATTAATTTATATGACATGTACATGCTTTTTGCATGAAGTGCCCAAATAAAAATGTCCTCTGCACGGCCTAAATCAGTTTTTTTTTGGTTGCCATTGTCCTTTCTCATAGCAGATGGGCTTTCTGTCATATTAATTTTGCATCCCAATGGCCAATCGTGGTTCCGACATAAAAATGATGAACTGTATTTCAGTGTCCCAGCTGATAGGACTCCCAAAGATATGGGGGCCCTTTTATGGTTCTTCAAATATGCAGTTATCACTCTCACTGCCCACCCGACAAGCCCCTGAGGTTTGCCGGAGATGATAGTTTAACAGCGCCGGATCATCGCAACAATGCTGAAGTGGAAAAGAGGGGAAACAGCGGCAGTTGCCGTCAAGTCACCAAGCTCTTCAATCCTCTGGGTAAAATAATGGTTGAAGAGTTGCCCATTTATGATCACCACAGGCTTCACCCAAAGTCAGCCAGTCAACCATAGCAGTAGGTTGTCACATTTGACTAGACTGCTTGATATTCATGGAGAATTATTTACATAGAAGATAGGACTGACTGTAATGTTGTCTATGTACGGTTCAGTGTTGTCTGATTATTAATCTGTGCCACCGGTGCATATGAATGCATTTCTCAGTTGTTTCTTTTTCATTATATTTGTTATATCTACCATGGCCATTCCATATGAAGGTAAGCTATATGCATGTTTCTAGATGTGCATGTCCCCCTTGGACAAAGATATTGCAAAAAATATAAGTTAATATTATTGTTTGAGCAGGAAAGCATGTTCGCCATCCTCAAGACGACATGACACATGGCCTAAGCCAAAGGGCAGAAAAATGTGTGGCAGAGTGAGTGGCTGCACATGCTCATTAGTATCATTAATCACCGGGGACAGAAAAGCCTAATGATAAACGGACCAGGGACTTCAGAGAGGGAGGAGGGACAGGATATGACAGATGAAAGATTCCTCAAGAATATTAGCGTTTGGAAAATATAACTTGCTCGAAGATTCATTTAAATGTGTCTGTTTTGTACACCCATGGCTCGAAAAAAAAAGGAACAGTGTAATTAATATCAGGCTCAATTGTAACCCTAAATTATCATATAATTCTTATCTAATGTTATGCTCTCACTCAGAGTGTAAGAGAAAATTGGGCTGGGTTGGTTCCCTTGTGGGAAAAAAAACAAAACGATCTCCCTGGAGATCAAATAGGTGTGCGATATTTCCTCTCATATATTTGAATGAGAAATGAAATATTCCTTTTATGGGGCTTGCAGTTGCTGCTTGAGTGTCCATTGCCCATCATAGCATACAGTTTATGGGAGAAGCAGAGCCTTGCACCAGATCATGGGGCAGAGAGTGTTGGGTGTAGCTCAGCCGTCTCCTCTGCAGCCTGTTTGGTGGGAGCAGGAGGCCCTAAGCTTGGTCGTCCCTCTGCAGCAGCAGCTCTGGGGATAGCTGCGCATGGCGAGGCCAGGCTGTTTGATCAGCACATATTTTTAATTGGCTTCAGGCACCCTGGAGTCTCAGCATTGCCACTGAGTAGACTCCTACTGCACCTTTCCTAATTAAAATCATTACAAATTCAAGGCGCATCATAAAGGATTAAATGAGACTTGTGCATGCGAATGTGTTTATGTGAATGTGTGTTTTATCTGTTACTGTGCAAGTGCATGGGTGCGTTGTCTCCTTGTTAGCTAACATGTATAGCTTAATTGTTTTTCCTCAGAATAGTGTTAGATGAGTGAGGACTGGCTGGAATCCTGGTCCACTAATCAAATTACATGAAAAGGAATCTCTAAATAAGGCAGAGAAAGAAGCCCCTATCCTCTCCTACCCCTCGTCTCTTCCAACACTTCATCTTTTGGGGGTGTTGAGACTCCAGGTTTATGTCTTTTATTGAATATTCACATGTGCCCTGCTGTGTATAACGGTTTTAACAAGAGCAGTTTGTCTTCTTCGAAACAACTGATGTCAGACAAACTGTGCAACTCCATGGAGGATTATTTTGGAAGGCTTAGAAAACAAATGGTCCCAAGAAAACTTATATTTAACATATTGGATGTTTTACTTGTCTTTTCTTTGATGGGAACAAAACGCTGCCTCGGTTTTAAATTAGACACAGGGATGAAGATATTGAAACAGCCATTTTGTTTCCATACTGTGCTTTAGGGGGGGCTAGAGAAGGAGCGGTTTCATTCCCCTAAACAAAGGAGGCTCAAATCTCTTAAATATCTACCAGTGCCACTTTACCCTGAGGGAGCAGGGAAACAAGGCCGTGTTTCTTTGGTCTGATATTGAAGGCTAGAGTTCATGAGGGCAAAATGTAAGTGATGACTAAGGAGGGATTTTAAAAACCCGCTCTGTTCGAAAACATGTGCCTAAAGCCTTAACACACCCTGACACAAACATTAAAATCATATGACACATGACGGTGAAAATTACTACAATTTATAAAGGTAATAACCAGGTGTGACCAAAGTTTGAGATGAATATCTCAGTCATGAGCCATTAAAAGAAACCTCTGCAGCTTTCAGGGACAATACAAAAGCCTGTGACAATAGTGATGGCGATCAAGATTGATAATGTCCCTTGTGAACCACAGAGGGACGTCTATTCACACCAAAATGCTATAAAACTACAGCAACTCATATGATAGCTAAAGAACAGTATTCTCCAGCTGTGAATGACATGTTGGGTAGGCAGACGCAACAACACAACAATGGATGATTTATAGATGTCACAAGGTTTACGGAGATTCCTGTAGGTGGAGACATGTTTAACTGATAGGATTACGATATTTCAAAACTGAAAAATTGGAAAATAGATGGATGAAATTCTGAATGATCTCTATAACTGGTCAATGTTTTCAGAAAGACAATTAAACTGAATTTGGGAGTTTCCTCAGTTCTGCAGGGTGACCCAGAATCAATACAACACAACTGAATACAGAAAAAAGGTGATCATTCAAAGCTATTGTGGATCCCCACAAATGGTTTTTTTTCTCTCACTGGAAAATAGAAATAAAAAAAAAGAAACCACAGTTTTGCAGATATTTTGGAAGCCTATATTTGTAGAATGTGATTGCTCAGATCCTACTGACTCATGGAGGATGAACAGCAGAGAGAGAGACGTGGCAGAGGAAAGAAAGTGAAAAATGGATTGGAAAGATGAGTGAGAGTGGGGTGTCCCTTCAACTATCACCGCTTCCTGTCCGGAAAAATCCATTCATCATTTTCACTTCTTCATGTCACGGCTTAGTTTGGCAATAGCCAGAAGTGTGGCAATGATGACACGGTGGATTGATGAGGTACAGGCGGGGGTGGCTAGCAGGGGTTTGGGGTGGAGACGGTCAAAACAGATGTGGCGTAAGGTGGGGCTTGGATGGACCATGAGCGGGACCTGATGAAGGTCACAATGTTACCCACTGCCCCCATTAACTATTTCCATTTGGAGACATGCATGCATGTAGGCCGGGCAACAGAGACTGGACTGCGTACTGTGATGCACGTTCAAAACACCATTCCAACACACCACAATCCACCACAATGCAAATTCATCACACTGCACCACAAATCAATGAAAGAGTATGCAGAAATTGTGCCGAGAATCTTGCTCTTTCCTTTTCTTTCAGGACATTAACGAGAAACACTGAACGTCTCTCATGGCTCTTGCTAAACATCAAAATGACGCCATCACTGGTAGCCTGTTAGTTTAGCGTAGCGCAAGAACTGGAAATAGGAGGAGGCAACTAGTGCGGCTGTTTCTAAACGCAACAAAACCCACTTCTAAAGCTCACTGCATACAATATTATATCTTATTTGTTTTAAACCACATAAAAACCAAATTGTAAAAATGAAGTGTTGTGATTTTAATGTGAGTCTCTGTTTGTTTCAGCTTTAGAACACCGCTCAGCATTTGGATATAATGTGTTTAACCACATTTACCTGATTGTCCTTTACAAAAAAAAAAAATTTCCACATTCCACATGCATACATAATCTGAACAGATGATTTGGCCGAGATATGCATGACTAATGCATATACATTCACATACATGCATTAGTCATCAGGTCCATCTCTTTGAAAGCTCCAAAGAATTGGAATATTTTATTTTCTGAAAAAATCCTCTAATTGGCCTTCAAACTGAAAATCCACATCTTTGTATCAGCATGTAAAATGTTAATCAAGGGATTAATTCACTTTAATTGTTCTAGTATGTTGACCAACTCAGTGAATTTTCAGTATGACTTGCATTTGGAACCAAGAATGAATGGATCTTTTATGCAGCATTGATGTAGGAAAACTCTGGACAATATGTCAGGCTTTACCTTGAAGACACATACTAAATCTAAAATTTAAAGCTTAATTCATCTCTTCACTGTTTGCTGGCAGACAGCAGCAGACAAGGTGATACATGAGGGAGGTATTGCTGGACTCCCCCTTGTGGCAAAATATCACACAACTGTAAAAGACCACAGCCTGTCAGATGCAGAATACTCCGAAATGTGAAGGGGTAACTGAACTCAGACTGAATTAAATTAGTGCAAAGAGTAATATCAAAAGGTGTTCTCTCTTTTCCTAACCCCCCCCCCCCCCCCCCCCCCCCCCCCCCACCTCCTTTTCCCCTCTGCTGTGTAGCGTATCCCCTGCTGGCACTGGGCGTACTCCGAAGAGTGTGGTTCTCCCAACTCAGTAGCTGATCAGAACCAGGTGGGTAGGCCTCCATGTGCTTTCTATTTGTGCAGGATGTAAATGGATTCAATTAGATCCAAATGCACAACCTGTCAGCCAGGGGGAAGTGGCAGACTTTCAAAGGCCATTAGGACAGGATTTGGAATAAAAACTTCACTGGCCGGGATTGTGCCATTAAATTGGTTGATGTGAAACTATTGAAGTGATTCGAGCTTGCATGCTGACCATGCGCTATTCATGTAGGTGCAAAATCTGTCACACACACCCTCCCAAGTTATCATTAGCACCCCTTCCAAACCATCCCATCTTTCTTTTTCCATTTCTCTCTCTTGCTCGCTCACGCGCACACACAGACACACACACAAAATGCAAAAATACAAACGGCATACATAAAGCTGTAGTGTGTCATTAGAGACATATTGCCAGTGGCCTCGCAAACTTGCCTGCATTACAAACAGGAGCTCTTACAGCTTTAAAGTCAAATAGCTCCATCAGTCATGGCTGTTAAGAAGCTTAGCCATAAAAATTAAAGACTTCCAGCAAACTGACCGACTGCAAGACGTCTTCTTTGTTTTTTTTTTGGTCGAATAATATGATGTCTGCAGTTAACGTTAGCTTTCACTCACTGCTCTCTGTAAACAGGTAAAATATAATAAATTGTAAGCCTGTTGAAGTATGAAACAGCACTGACAAGGAGTCAATGATCGATCCTCCAAGAGGTAATGCATTTTCACACTTTTAAGGCAGCTTCAAACAGATGTTATGATACCAGGCCAACCAGACGTGTTAACTACAAACCAGTTTCACTCATCATGAATTGGTGCGGGGGAGGGGCAGCTGTGTTGGAAACAAAGGACTTGTCACACATATGTAGGAGACGGATAGAGAAAAGGGTTCGACTGACCTCCTATGATTTTAATGTAGAGAGCCTTTACTTTGCAGACCCGATATAGAAGTGAATCAATGGGACATTTCTAAGCCATTATTATCAATCACCATTGCTTAAGACACCCTAATGAGCTCATTAGATAAGATGAACAGCAGATTGATTGCAAAATGGGGCAAGTAAAAAGTAAGATGTAGAGAAGTAGAAGGTGATGGAGGAGAAAGGAAATAGGTCTCATGGATCTCCAGAAAGAAGAATGGGAGAGCGAAATTAACTGAGTAAAAGACAAGCCGTGTGGCTTCTTAAAAGTGATATTCTTTGCATCTTCTTAGTGTGTTTTGCCACCTGCACAGACCACCCGAAAAACACAGAAAGATGTATCTGTTATAGTGTCATATCATCAAATAAAAGTACCACGGCTATAGAAATTTGACTCGTGGTGTGTGTCACACACACACAACTGCTGATCTTAGCTCGCAGAAGAAAGCAGTTAAAGGCAATTCACTGGCCATCTAGATTTTAAAATAAAAAGGAGGTGGGGGGGGGGGGCTTGAGACAAAGGAAAAGAAGACTAGAGACAAAATAAAGAAGGCTAAAACAACAGAGGAAGGGAGCTAAATAAAGTGAGTGAAATGGCAGTCTCAAGAACACAATGAAGGAGGGGAAACGATGTGTACGAGTGTGTAAACGATGTGATTTGGGCAGACATTTGTTCCCCTCGGGCAAGCATGATAGGCCGTTCTTTCGGAATCGGGAACGTAAAAGAATCCTGCTGGTGCTGGATTTTTTTGCTTTTGTGGTGCTGCAGCAGATTGAAAAATGAAAATATGTATGAAAAGGCCAGTAATAAAGCGGTGGCAACCCTTTCTGTTTCCACGCAGGATGGAACAGATGTGCTCACAACTCCAGCTGTTGCCAGATGTGGATATAGGACCATCTGCATGAGCGTGCGTATGTGTGTGTTAATATAAAAAAAAAAAAAAAAAAGCAGGTACAAAAGTATGCAGGAGTCAAATTGAATAAGACCATTATTTTTGATCATTTGAGCCTGACACTTCCAACTCTGATTACTCCACATCAGGATAATTGTCGCTCCTGATAGCCTCGAGGTACAAGTTGGCTGTTTCACACAAGAAAAAAAATCAACATCTTTAATTACTGAAATGAACTTTGGAGTGTGTACCTAGTCTTCCAGTATATTGTCACATTTCTGCATTAAAAAGTGGACCATAAAACGTTGCTGCACAAACACACTTTGATCTTGTGTGTGGTCAATTACATCCTGATGACTACCTCCATTCATTGGTATATCCAAGCTGAAACACAGACAGCATTCATACAACGTGAATTCAGAAGGCTGACAATATCCCTTTGTATTTTAATGCAGACAAATCAGCCACAGCATCCACGCCATTAAATATCCTAACTGGTTTTAATGTTGTGTTTCATCTGTATGTTCTTGGACTTTGTCAGGCAATG
Organism: Remorina albescens; assembly: GCA_034769265.1. Classification (NCBI taxonomy): domain Eukaryota; kingdom Metazoa; phylum Chordata; class Actinopteri; order Carangiformes; family Echeneidae; genus Remorina; species Remorina albescens. The sequence continues at coordinate 9,492,324 of CM068493.1, forward strand.
GCAAATAATTTAATTTAAAAACAAGATTTAAATCACGGTACTGATCCAAACTGGTCATGAGTGGATACCAATATACTAATATCCTTTGCCTGAAAATATCTAAAAACTGACAGAATATGATGGTGACTGATACACCAAAAGATTGAAGAAATGAAAAGAGGAAACGTAATTTTTTTCATGTGATGATACAATATAAAATCTAATGAGACATATGACCCCAGGAGACAGCAGATTATAATGTGCAAGGGCAATTTCCACCAATAAAGGTGCGGACGGCGGCCGCTCCACTGCTGTGCTCTGCTCCACCAGGCAAAGCGAATGGTCTGAATAAATTTCAGCAACCTTCATAAAGCCAGGACTAAAGCCACTTCACAAAAGGGAATAGAAACCAAGCCAATCAATTAATGCCCCCTGACAATGAAGAGCACAGACAGGGAGAAATGCTTTCAGAACCGGGGCACATCTGAAACTTGCTGGGTTCCAGCATTCAGTGGCATTGAACAGGAGAGTCAGAGTCTACTCTCCTTCATGTTCATGGTAGCTTTCTTTGTGCGTTTCTGTGTGTGTGTGTGTGTGTTTGTGTGTGTGTGCGCGCTTATGCGCGTGCGTGCTGAAAAGCTCACTATTGAATGACTACATTCAACAGAGCACTGTGCTCTTTAAATGCCAATGAAAATAAAGAAAGGGAAATTGTAGGCACTCTGAAGCAACAGGGAAAAAACCAACAGAGCGAGACAGAGAAAGCAAAACCTTACAGCGCCAAGAGAGACTTCATAAGGTTTAGCGGCCCTCCACTCAAATATATGGCGGTCATAAATCCTCCACTTAATGTCTTTTGGGTTCCACTTTTTATTGATACTGACAATGACAGTGAGTGACTTCTTTAAGTAAAAAAAGTTAATCAACACAGGAAAATTCAACAAGCCAGCCTGGACAAACTCCAAGGTTTACTCTTACAAAAAATCCCATTCCAGTAATGAAAGTCGACATAACGCTCTGTTGCACTACACAAGACATTCTGAGGGATGTAAAATATTATGTTTCCACTGAAGTTTGGAAGGAGTAAATCATTAAATAGAATACAGACAGTCTTAATACATGATACTGGTATGTTGAGAAGGCCACACTTGATGAAACAAATTTGTGTTGGGTTTCTGTTTTGGCATTATGTCTAGACTCCGATTTGGTCCTAAAAATGACATTGACTGTGACAGGTTCAGGAACAACATGACAAAAGAAGTTGTAATCAACTACAAGCAGTGAAATATGCTGCCCAGGCATGAAAAGTAACAGCGCTCTTTGAGAAGAATGGTCTCTTTCAGAATGGTAAATTATTAATGCAGAAAACTGTAGGGAGCATTTTAATGTAGTTGGTCAAACTACGTCATGCAGTCTTAGCTGGTCTCAACTTCAACAGTGCATCCTATTAGCATGTCATTGAATATCTTTTCAGCAAAGCGACTGTATGGCTGTCCATTAAATGTGGTCCACTGAAAGCAAAAGTTAAACATGATTTCAAATGTTAAACAACACAAGACAGACACCCTTCTCATCCCGTCCGTTAAATGAATCAGCAGTTAGCTGTGTATAAGGGCAGGAGCCAACTAATCTGGCTTTATTAGTAGCTGTTCTGAAGCTAAATATTAGTTAAATCATAACTTTTTTCTTGAGTAATGTCATCAGTACAAAAACTAATTTTTATTTGACCCTTCTGATTTGTGAATTGTCAAACTGGCGATTGATATTTTGCACTTCTAAGCAGTTAGCAGCAAACCAGTAGGGACCTCTGGGGGCTGCATCCATCACGGGTATTTGAAGAACAATTGCATCACTGCATCACGACTAAGCTGTGCGTGTTTAACACTCCTTCAAATGTGGCCAAAAAAACGTTTCCTCTTTTTTTCTGCGCATGAAGGCCATCAACTATCCCAGTAGTCAACATCAAAAGAATATGAATATTCAGTTTCAACTCAACAGTTCACAGTACAACTAATTAAAAACAAGGGCCTTAAAATCTAAAAATGTTACACATTGTCAAGCTCTCTAGGGGGCAGGAGTCTCATACTGACATGGCCTTTGTGATCTTGAATAGTTAGGGAAGGCCACATGGTCATATAACTGACTTGGGACAGTTACTGTTTCTAGCCAAAACCATAACTCCAATTACTTTAGTTAGCTATATTTGGATTGTGTTTGAATTCTATTGGTTATTTACTATAATTTACTTTAAAAAAAATACAACAACACAGAAACCGTGTCCACAACATAGATGTCAATTTATGCAAAAATTCTCATAACACAATGCCCACTTCTTATAGATATAACTGAAATCTCACTTCACTTCTCACCTTTGAAAAAGTATTGAGTGCTTCTTTCTATACCAGGACTGCTGAAAAAGGTTATGCACCAAATATAGTCTGGCAAATAACTTCCTCAAAATGTCATTTTGTTACATTTTGTTCTCTTTACAGATTAAACAAACAGATCAGTCGTATTAATTTAGAGCTTGGAAGGAGAATTTGTTATTGAAGACAGAACCAGGCGGTTTACCTATTTCTAGTTTTGATGCCAAGCTAAGCTAATGAGTGGATAGTTTGGACTTATACTTAACAGACTTCAGATATTTCCATCTCGCTTTAATATTGTGCGTTCATAAAGTCCAGATCTCTATCCTGACCATTAAGCCCAAAAATGAACTCCACTACAATTCAAGAGCTGAGTAGCATCAATCATTGTACCTTTTTCTGCTCCTAAATGACCACTTCTACAACTACTCACCTCCAGTAGATGCAGGTTTACTGATTTAGCTTTGAAATATCCAGCACAAGGGAAGAAAGCCCCGATGACATCATTAGCAATATTTAGTCAAGCTGTGAAATGACTCCTCCAGAGCCTCAGACGACATCAGACAGTGTGGTATTCACTGTGTGCTGTAGAGTAAAGACAGCTAAACTGAACCTGATGTGAATGCAGAGCTGTAAGCAGCCATCAAAGATTTGGGGATAAAAAGGCCTGTCCAGATGTATATTGTTCATGGGACCTCGTTCCTTTTATGGTTTGATGATTTCTCATGTTTTTACATCTTTGTAAGTGGTCCAGCATAGACAAGAGTGCTCCATCTCTCACTCTGGCATCGTGGTGTTTCAGCAATGCATGTGCATGCCCAAACAATACTCTGTCCAAAGATTACTCACTGTTTTCTTTGGAAAGGCGGTTTGTTTTTCTATTTTGTCCATATATGCATGATTCCATATACCCGAGCTCTGTGATGTCAGCCTTTTCCCTCCATGTTTCTGGTTGTTCACAGTCAGTCTTGATGGCTCATCAAGTTGTCATGGCCTTCCAGCTTTTACAGCATTCCTTTCTTTATGTCCAGTGAGGCAATTTTCCTTTTTTTTTTACCCTTTTTCATCTGTGCATACTGACTGAGCTGTAAAATAAGCCCATGAAAAGACCGAAAGCTTTGAGATGCACTCAAGGCCAGGTACGTTATGTTGATATTGTAGGAGTCCCACCTTCACTCAGAGTGCAATTCCACTTTGGTCTTGACCTTCTTTTTCGGAGGAACAGTAGGAGGTCATAGTCTCTAAAAGTCTGCCTTGGGTTTTGTATGTGCGAAAACAAAGGGACTTGTGCTACACAGGGGATTCCTGTGTGGAAGAGAAAACAAATAGAAGAAAAGAGATGAAAGTTTGGTCATTACGGCCTTGGTTTCATGTTCAACAGAGGAGTGATCATCAATGGGGAGAGGAGGAGGTGGAATGGTGACTGAGTGACTGCTAGCCCAACAGACATGATAGATGTCTTTAATAACCCCAGGCTGCTTTTTTAGTGTCCTCCAGGATTTGTTGTTATTAAGATCTGGGTCTTATTATGATGACCACCCCGTTCACCGTCTCCCACATCACGCTGGGCATTGCTCCAGACAGTCAAAATAAACACAAAGTCAAAAGCTCTCCCCCCGTGTACTTCTGCTGATGTGGCACTTGTTGACGGTGCCAGTGTGTCTCAGTCCCGACCAAGGAATATGGCTGCGCAACAGTCAGCAGTAACAAAAAAAACAAAAACAAAACAATCCTGCCACATGATCACCTGTTGAATCACTCAGATTGGGCACCTCATAGCCCTGTAGCCACCGATCTAACATCACCACATTGCAAGGCAGATTACAAAAAGCATTTTTAGGTAACTGGTGGGTGATGGCTGTAATAAGCATTTTCATAACGAAAAAGGAAGGAAGGAGGAGAAAGAAGAGCTCACTGGGAATACACGGTGGACCGTGGGAGCTATAAGAACTTACACTCATCACTGGTGAAAGACAAAATGAAAACATTTATTGTGCCTCCATTTCTTTTGCAAATAACAATCACAAACACTCTCCTTTAGTGTGTCTAAGTAGCTTTGAGGTCTATCACAAACATAGATTTGGTGAGGGCGCATGTTTTATTAATTTGCAGATGAGCTCAACTATTGATGGCGTTAGCCGCCCATGGGTTCAATTAGGATAATACAGAGAGAGGGGCAGATTATGGGCGGCTATTTAAGTGAGGGTATATGTCTTGCTGACAGTTATAGTCCAAATACAACAAATTGCACCTTGGTGGCTGCGAGCGGCGCCATATCACTCCTCTGGTGATGAAACTTGCCAGGGTGGCAGGTCAGCCATGTGTATACGACACCAGGCTGTGTGAGCCATGTAGCATGTCCCCTCTGAGCTAACAACATAGGCTATTCCTATTCACTTAATAGGATCCATTTAGAAATCAGCGCTCTATATGGTGGTGCACTGAGTGCATGTTCTACTCAGCCAACCCTAAACAGTCCCACTTAGCACAGCTCTCTCTAAACTATTGCACTTCTGCTCTCTGCCACTCTCTGTCTTGAAAGCCTGGGTGTTGACAGCTGAACAGGGCGAAATTGAACCACGTAAACATCACGTTTTACAAATACCAGATAGGGTGTGAGGATATTCTCACAAACATCCATAAAAGGAAGAACCGTTGTGGTCGGCGTGTTGGACAAGAAACTGCTCACAGCCTTTCTTTATGCCGTCTTGGGTGAACATTTATTATGATTGACTGGGGCCTTTACTGTAACTTCGCCATTCAATGAAAACACTCTACTGTTCATTGTGTCTGGAGTGCATTGTGTGAAATTGAATAGGGAGGCCATAAAGTGGAACCGGAGACAGTGACCCAAGCAAACTGAGCCCGTCAGTTATCTTGGTTTTCTGCTCAGTTCGTTCAAAGCACTAAATCTGCGGACAGCACCGTAGAGCGCGGCTGAACTGCTTTATTTTGCTGAAGGAAATGACGAGTGTTTCTCTGTTACATCGGGGAACTATGTTTAGGCTACAGTCAGTGAGATAACCCAGTCCTGCTCTCCACACCCTGACAGCAACACTTGGGGAAGGAGTGAGCATTAGCAAGAGCAACGCAAGCTGCTGCCCAGAGAGCATGAGGCCAGCGATCCTCCTCATTTTGTTTTTTTTTTTTGTTTTTACTCAAGAGCAGGTCGTTTCGGTCTGAGTGCTGCGCCTTAATAGCCGTATATTTTGGATTTTAACAACCTCTCGTCAACTTGAGTCACCTGCCTTCCTCTCTTCATCCCAGTGAATATGCATGACATACGTCAGACATATGCACGAAAACAAATACAGACTTTTTAACACTAATAATTCTGCATGAAATCCAGTCAACTCTGCCAACATGGGTGTAAAATGGATGACAAAATTCTGCTTTAGCATGGGGGATAAAAAAAAAAAAATCAATCAACCAAATCAACCAATTTCACCTTTCATATATACCCGATATCTTTTTCATCTCAATTTCCGATCTGTGAAGGACTTTACCATCCTGAGCCAGTACCCTTACCTCTCCTTGTACGCCTGCCACAGCTTTCCCTTTTCCCCGCTCCAGCCAGGACAGGGCAATAGGGCACCGCTAATGCGCTCGCCGGGTCATTAATTCTTCGGATGGCCAAGGGGGCAGCAGGGCAGGCAAGCTTTGTTGTTTGATATCGAGTGAAATGGTGATGGGGAGGCAAAGCAGATGTTTGTGTTGGCTGACGAGGGAAAACAGCACACTTGATGCCAACCCAATCACCATCTCATGCCAGGCAACAGCTGCCCAAATACAACTCAGCCAAAGTCTGGCAAAGAGAGGCAAGGGTGACCAGATCAGTTCTAACTTGCTTACGCTTTCTTTCCTCATGCTGCTCTAACATGACCATATTTATGATTAGAATAGTCACTTGAAGTACTGACACTTGAGTAGTTTTTTGTGTTTTTTGATGAACGTAGAGGAAAAGACTATCCAAGGAGATTTAGTTTTAATCTGCAAGTTTGAAGTTGAAGGTGAAGTGGACGCTGATAAACACAAAACATACAGTCGTTCATCTGCTTGTCTGTTCTGTGGTGCGTAGCTGATGTTCATTGTGCTTTTTGCCTTTGAGATGAGATGAGAATCTGCGTGCAGAGGACACAAAGAAAAGGAACTATAGACTAACCCAGATTTTTTTTCCACTGGCCATGGTAAAAATATAACAATGTATGTGCATACATAGACCCCAGAACAAGGGCAGTTCATTTAACTCTCTCCTGCCTCTGCGCTCAACTGATATGAGCCATTCATCACCGCCCACCTTCATATCTGTGCACCGCATTGAAAGGACAGTGACTGTGTGTGTGAGTGTGTGTGTGTGTGTGTGTGTGTGTGTGTGTGTGTGTGTGTAGTTGTGTGTGAAAATAGATTAAAGATAAATATATTTGCATCCCACACGTTTTGATCTCGTTGTTAAATCCCCCAACATTTATGAGATTCACATTATGAGGAATAGAGTTTATGTCCACGTAACACTCAGTGTGTGCTGCCCTCTACTGCTCTCTACATGAACATCTGGGCTCAGAACATCAGCCGCAAACAAAATACACTGAATTATGTGTGTGTTTGGCAGTACAGAGCTTAAATCTGTGACTTTGTCAGTGCAAGAGTAGCCATTGGGGCTTTACTTTGTTTGTTTTTTGGGTGATTGGTGTTTCTACATGCGCAGAATGACATTTATGGTTACTATTGAAACTGTGTTTATACCTCCAAAAGAAACAGTTACTTATTTGTAGTGTGTTAACACCTGGGCCAAACATATTTAATTTACTGCTGTTTGACTTATCTAATATGTTCTGCTGTCTTGTAGATACTAATTTCTACTTTGATGTATATTTCACACCAGAGCATTACAGAACATCAATAGTTTGGGAAAAAAAGCCTTCCTGAATTTGCATTCTAGGGTAAAAGATTTCTTTAGTATGCTATGTTTTTTCAGAGATAAATTTGGATTATTGCTGGGAAAATATTTATCCATGCTGCTGCTAATTGCATCTTCACCACCTTAATTACATAGCACATGCTTGGCTCTAATGTGATGTTTACTTCTCGTTACAAAAAGCCTGTTTAAAAGATGCATACCTCAAATGAAATGTTCACTTACTGCTCACTAATTGTGCCTCTCTATAAGTTGCTGTACAACATATTTGGGAGCTGTCTCTCAAGATAATGAGAAGGCATGCACCCCAGAGAAGAAAGCCATGTTGTCACAATGCAGAAAGATTGCTAATCCTGAATTTTCATTGGCTCATTTGTCATGTCTAACTTATTAAAGATGGGAGGGGGAGAGAGGGAGAGGGGGGAGGAAATCAAGGGAGGCAAGTAATGAGGACCCATAGTAACTGGCAAGGTAACCGTGGTTACGTGTGGAGCATTAATGTATGTAATCTGTTACTCTGTGTGATAAGACAAGGACATGTAGCGTGCTAATTAAAGAAACCTTTCACCGCTCCTCCCTTGGACACAGGTCATATCTCATTAGCGATGGTCTCAATGCATGGGGACTCATTCATTACTGACTATTTAGAGGAAAAGAGGATGGAGGGAATTCCTGTATGTACATACATTACATAGCTTCCACGTCTAACAGGCATTTCCTCAGGGAAACAGTACAAAAGCTGTAAACACAAGACCAGACAAGCTTCAATGTATCTGAGTCTCATTATACCATATGGAAAAATACCAGATGTTGTAACTTTTAATCACACTAAGATATGTACATATGTAGAAGAGGAAAGAGTAGCTTTGTTCAAAAAAATTAATTTTTATTCCTGAAATGAGGGGATATTTACAAGAAAAATCAATGGCAGCTTAATGTCATGTACATTACCAAATACAAAAAAATATATCATTGAAAAAAAAAAACAAAAACCCAAAACATCTTCAAAATGCTCTCAATTCTGACACACCAGTCTGAAAAAATAGAAATAAAAATAAACTGAGCTTACTCCTGGGAAGAAGGTTCAGGCAATGAAACCAATCCCCACTTTAAGAAAAGGAGAGACGCACAGCCTTATGGTCAGTGCTTGTACCTGGATGTTCAGTGCACACGGACATTCATACAGCAACCATTGAATGGTAGTGCACAAGTAGAAAGGCTTGTCTGCAATTACAACAGCATTTTAGTGGCTCCAGTAACTTTGCAAACAAAGCCAGGGGAATGTCTTTCTGTTCCTAAAGGCTGTAACCCACTCTAGAATGAAGAACTATATTTCCCTGCATGCTCAAATTCCTAATCAAACAGCCCCCAAACAAAACACACACACACACACACACACAAAAAAAAGATTGATCAAAGTCAATGTGTGAAAGGTTGTAGACTTCATGGGTGTTACTCTTGTTTTCTTGTGATTACAAGAAAACTGAAGTTGATTATTTCATTGTTGGTTAATGGGTAATGCTGTGACCAGACTGTCAGAATAAAATAACTGCCTAATTTATATCACCTCACATCAGAAAGATGAGACTATTAAAATGACTTTCTCGTGATCTTGACGTCATTAATTTTTGATTGAGCTAGTCATATATCAATCTGTATTCTCAGCAAATTAGAGAAGATAGACAAGATGGAACATTCATGCATCTACTCTCTAACTACAAATATCATGTCATCTGGTAACATTGCTTTGTATCCACCTTTATTATATTATTAACTAACTGTTGACCAGTCCAGGTGTCCCATCACTTCCTATAAGGCAATGTTATAGAGACATTTCATGGACTCTCCCTTTGGTTGTACTTGCTTCACTTTGTAATCACAAGAGTTAAAATCTGATATTGAATATAAGTAAAATTTGGCAATGACACCGATTATAAAAGATTATTCCCATGTTGCAATTAACAGCATCATTATCTAATGACCATGAGAAGAAGGGGATTATGCCAAGACCACCAAATTTTGTGCTCACAAGAGCAAATTACATCATTAAAATCCATTAAATGATGTGAACACATTAAAGTAAAATTCATAACTAAAAGGACAAACTTTTAAACAATATTTTAACCAGCAGTTGTGTCTATCAATTTAGAATTTTCCCCAAGAATTGGATGTGCAGCATTCCCAATAATGAATTGGAAGCTTGGCAGTCCAATAGGCCTAAGAATTGGCCTTTGGGCTCGGTTGGAAACATGGATATACAGTAACAGTGGGAAATATCACTGGCCATACCCAAGCCGTTGGTTAACACACTTCGTTGACTTCACAGCCTGGGGTCAACAAAGTGTAGACAGACCATTACAGCTGTGTTTCCTTTAGTGCTCCCCTTGTGCCGTTAGGATAAGGATCAGGTTGGACTTTAAGATTGGGGGAAACACACCAACTGGGGAACAGACTTCCACACAACACTGGGCCTCTCTGTGGGCCTGTGGGGAAAATTTGCTAATTTATTCACAACTCCCAGTCTGGCAGTGTTATGGAACCCTTTTAATTTATGATCTACGCTTCATGGCTTTTTGACTGTGCATTTAACTGAAATGTAATGAAAAGCTTTTTTTTTTTTTTTTTTTAATACTATCTAAGCTAACAGAATAAGGACAGAAAACAACTTTGCCAAGTTCACACCCATGTCTTCTACAGCACCTTGTAAAGGAGCCACTGTCTGAATATGAAAACAAATGAGCAGTCCAAGACAAGTGCAAATCCTCCCTGAGACTGGTCCATGTACTTACACAGACATCAGATTCAGCATAAAATAACCATACACCCTACAAGGAGACTAAACAGGTCACACTGACCGGCCTAAATTTGAGTTTGGTGCCATTTGGGCAGCTCCAGTAGTACTGTTTTCTTACAACATTTAAGAAAAAAAAAAAAAAAAAAAAATCACAGGGATTCATCATCATCAGTCAGTCACCACAATGGCTGAGAGCATCATGTAAACCTGACTCATCAGAGATCAAGTGGATTGAATTTTTTTTTTAAGTGGATCACACAGTTATTATTGCTAAAATAATTATCACTTTGATTTATTTGATGATGATCACCCTCCAGATAGCTGACCAGGAGCTGGTCTCCATCCAGAGATATGCAGAGCTGCGAAATATCACAGTAACTGGAGATGGGTTGGGAAGAGCTGAGTGAAGTGATAAAGCATGTGGTGCTCCGACATGCTTCAAGGACTTGGTCCTCTGGTGGCTGACAGAAGGATATTAAGTCATCATGTGTCTCTGAACTGGCCTCTGCTGTGCAAGCTCTGGAAGTGGGCCTCCTTCAGGATACGGTTGATCTGCAGGTAGGACACCAGATTTGTCGGGCCTGCCAGTTCTGAGGAGTCACCAGAGCTGAGAGGACTACAAGGGCCCACAACACAGCGACTGCTACAGCTCCCAGAAGCATGTTCGGGACTGCTGATGCTACTGCTGCTTTCACTGTTGGATGACTGGAATTGAGATGTCAACATTAGCAGTGTGCTAGTAGACTGTGACTAGAAAGTTATGCATCTGTCAACATTCAGGGATTCTTCAATCGCATAGAAAAACATATCAGCTAAGTGGAATTCTGTTTCATATTTAATTTATTAAAATTCAGAGATATCAACTTTGCATGTTTTGGGGTAAGGTAAGACATTTGCAGAATCGACATGGTGACGGCGTTACCATTGAGGCCTCTGACTGACAAAAGTACTGCATAGTAAAAGCAGTCAAAGTGTGGATCACCCAAGTTTCAGCTGTGAGAGTCAAATACACAATCAAACCGGTTAAAAGAGAAAATAGTGTAAAAATACACTTCAGATCCATTTATATGCATATGAGTCATGCAAGATGTGACCCTTTGTTTGGTCTACTAGGCAGCTGGATTACTTAAGATCGAAGGAAATGTGCTTGACACAAATGACTGAAAAACACAGCAGCAATGCCTCTTGTGTTGAAATGCTGCTTGTGGGCTTCAAAGCAAACTTTCCACATGTAATTTTAATGTGAATACAGAAAAACAGAGCTACTATAGTTTATCCCTGCTGATCATGGGATATATTAATAGAGCACATTTGTCACCACATGAGTGCATGGATTTCTTACTATTAAAAGTCTTTCTCTGATAAGTGAAAGCGAAAAGGAGTTACAACAGATTAAGTCACTGAGGTAAAACTCAATCATGTATTTTTAGTTGATAATTTATTGGCATGCAAATAATTGTGATTAATGGTTTAATTGTCTTTTTATGATCATTTTAGGCCACAATTATAGTATAATCCTGAGGATAGATTAGCAATACACACAAACACCTACAACTAAATCCATGATGCTAATGTCAAAAGATGCTCATTGAATGTTAGAAATTAAGCACCTCGAAGTTAACAGTTTGGGGCACTAATTCTAATTCTCCTCTCATGTGCCATTAGACATAGCAGAAGAAGGGGTTGCAACAAGATGATGTCATTAAGAGGTTACCAGTTAAACCTCAAACAGTGGAAAATGACATAGATAGATAGATAGATAGATAGATAGATAGATAGATACTTTATTAATCCCCGAAGGGAAATTCAAAGGGAAATATGGAAAAACATATTTATAAAACATGGAAATAATGATGGATATATGGCATTTCTATTAGTTTCATTGAGCTGTTTTATACAGATGAATAGAAACAATTTAAACGATTACGGGAAATGATTGTGGCCAGCTCAAATGATTGCAATCAGTTGCTTATGTAATAACTGTGACAGGCTTAGGTAAAACATGACCTATGTTATAATGGTTCTCCCATTATTTGTCACTATCTGTGACAGATGAGATCCAGTTTCAGTTTTAACTTCTAATGTTTATTAGTGTCCATTTCTTTATAACCTTACTGTTACCACCAACAAAATTTAACCAACACTTAAGGAACAGGAAAATACTATTTGTTTTCAGTCACAGTCACTGTGATAATTCCCTTCCGCATGTACATGTAGAACTGCTGATGCAGGACACCAAAACTGTCCAATGAATGACTTACCTGTTGTATATACTATTATATTATATTTATATTTTATATTATGTTTAGACACACTTTTAGGTGGTAAATGTTGTTAGTAATAAATCGTAGTGAACAAAATTTGACTAGGTACATTTAAATTTTTTTTCCCTCCAAGGTTTCAGTTTCTGCAGTGTAAAGCATTGCATCTATTGACTGCTGTTTGTACCTCAGAGTCCCAGGCATCCCGTCCTGGCTCCGGAGAGAGTGGGTGAGCCCTGCTCTGTCTTTTGGCTTGAGGCACCAGGTGGCCGCTCTCCTCATCACCACCACTGCGCTGCCGTTTCCTGTTTAGGGAAACACAGATCATCACTCGGTTGATCACACATTTGCATTAAAGTTCAACATATATTAGCAGTATTTGAGTTTGGCATACATCAAAAGCAGAATGATCCAGTTTTATGCAAAGAGATATTATCTATTAATATCTTTTAACTCTTCTTATTACCAAACTATTTACTTGAGGTTATATTGACAGTATTAGGATTAGGCGCTAAAAAGATCACAATATGAAACCAAAACAAGATAACTGTGTTACCAACGGTAAAACAAAATGAAGATAAATTATAGATATTGTAAAATTAATTTTAACATTAATGTTCTTCCAATTGCACAACCAAACTGCTGCCCTCATGTGAGAATCAAATTTTAATACAATCAAAGAAGCTTTAAATATTTAAATAGCAGAAGATAGCGGCCAATAAAGGCCACAGTGACGTTCTTCCACTTTTTGTTTCAGATGTTTCATCATCACACTTAACAATGTGTTAAATATGTTAGGCCTGGCTCACCTGTTTTCAGTCAACATATGATGACGCTGAATCAACCACGATGAGTTTCCTTTTAAAAATTGCTTCGACCAGACAAGAACAGCCGGCAGGTTGATGTGATCGACTTGTAGACGTAGCTTGTTTTTTTTTTTTTTTTAAATCAGTCGATGGCCTGTCACCTGAGTTAGCAACACTAACCTTGCCCAGTTAGCTAATTACGCTGAATAATGATGTGAGGAAATTAGTCATTTTGCCTACACACTAATAAAACGATGGCATATAGCGAACGATTATAAATTACGCATCCTATTGTGCAACAAAAAACGTCGGGGTTAACAGGCTAGCTAGTTAACGAGCCAGTCCCAAGAGCTTTATCACTGGGTAAAAGCTAACGCTACCGTCATTTGCTAGCTAACCTTTTTAGATGACGCTCTTAATTGGGTAGCTGGCCAGAGGAAACGTTGCGAGATAAACGCAGTTTCTTTCACGCAAAGTAAAAAAAAATCTTTGTACTGCAGCCCGAGTGAAATTACACCACCTTTATCTCAATTTGGCTAAAGATATTAGCCCGAAAGCCAGCCTACCGCGGCAGTTGTGTTTACATGGTACTGCGGCTGCGCAAAGACCTGTAATGGTGCTTTTCAGGTTATCGGAAAAATAAGATCTATAAATATTAACTAATCGGCGAATTAGACAAGAGCATTATATGGGCCGAAATACTTTATGTTTTAATAAGGTTGACACTTGTATTGACAACGATGGCAACAAACGAGACACTGTTCATTTTTTATAGACTACATGTCCACTTTTGTTATATTAATTTCGTAAAAAAAAGAGGATCTTAAGAGTAGCAACATGGGCAACATGAAAAGACGCTGGTGCCGATTTTGCTATGTAGTAGTCTTCAAATAAGTTTAAGATTCACTAACGAGGCACTTAATTTTGCTGAACATCATAGTTAAATAATAATGAATTTGTGTCCTACTTTGTCTTTATTAGACAACCCAGTCGACAAACACATAACGAAACAATATTTTTTTCCTTCTTCCAAAAGATGTCGCTGTTTACAATAGGTTGGTTTTATTCCGCTCAGAAAGCTGATTATTGCCTCAAGGATAGAAATAATCGAAATGTCTGCAATAAAATGAAATCTACAATGTAAAAGACAGTGAGCTGTTTATCTTCTCCTTGTAAAATATTTATTTGTATTTTATGTTATCAAAGTATGGAAAAATTTCCTGCCAAAAGACATGAGAAAAAAAACATCTTATTTTGTACAGCAGTTTAAATGCCAAAAACAAACCATCCAAGCCTGCTATAGGGTTGACGTCTTGTCAACCCGGAAGTTACACCCTGTCGTATGGCTCATCCAGCCAGCCAACATTGTAAAAAAAAAAAAAAAAAAGACCGCCTTCGCCAATGACTCAAGCGAAAGACAGGGGGTGAGAATATCAGGGATTTTCAGCAGCAGCGGTCCTGTTAGTATAAAGGGAAATAATCGCAATGGGAAGCACCGACTCCAAACTGAACTTCAGGAAAGCAGTGATTCAGCTGACAACTAAAACGCAGGTATATGCTTCAACACGCTCCCCTTAAAGATTATTATACCGAGAGGAAGAGCCGACATGAGCGCACCGGGGAGCATCACCGGGGAGACGAGATAACGCTCTTCATGTGGCAGGAAAAAAAATGTCTCATACTGCGTGCAATCATTTCAATTTACACATACTTATTTTACGTAATCGAAATGTTATTAAGGTCGACGTTGCTTGAACCGAACTCCAAACCGATTACATTTGTCCCTAACTGTTGGATTAAATCACACTCGATTCTGCGATGCAGATTGACATAAACCTCCATCCGGTATGTGCATGTTTAGTTTGGATGAAAAGATAAATGATGGCGTAGCTGAATCCGAGCTGGTGACGCAGGTCTGGAAAGGACCATGGTTGTGCAGATGCGGCAGGTGGACTGTGCTTGGATCAGTGTGCCAGATAATAATGCCGCCCCACTGTTATTGGAGCACGGGTTGTTTACATTGCCATTAGCAAAGCCCTGAATGAGCTGCACAAAACAAAACCAAATAATCACAAATGAACTATAATGGATAGGCCAACATGATCTTTTTTTTTTTACGCACTGCAATGCGATAAAAGATCACTGAGGCCACTGTTTATTTAAAATCTCACTCACATCAATAGCCTCTTTTTATTAATAAATGTATTTATTAATTTATTTATTTATAATGATTGTGTCATGTAAACAAATTTTCTACAGCCAGTGGAAGCCACAGATGATGCCTTCTGGGACCAGTTCTGGGCAGACACCAACACTACGGTCCAGGATGTTTTTGCACTGGTGCCAGCTGCAGAAATAAGAGCTGTTCGAGAGGAGTCCCCCTCAAATTTAGCAACCCTCTGCTATAAGGTAGTACTCAGAGAAAACATCACTCACATTTATACACTATAATTCCTTATGCAGTCTTGCATCAATGCTGGATAATATTTGGAAACAATGCATGGGTTTTGTTTGTTAGAACCCAGCTGCAGTGTCTGTCAGCAGAGGCACTGCCTCATGCTTTCAGATGTGGGAATGAGTGAGTCAATTCCCCTTCCTTTCCCCTCACTTCCTGTCTCTAGCTCCCAGTTTCCACTTGAAGCTGCCTATCAGAAACAAAACAGCCATACTGGGTACTTACAGCCTGATTAAATAAAGGGGAGGAGAGTATAGCCCTTCAAGCTGCTCTACTTCAAAGGGGTTTGTTATCTATTTTAGACACAGGCTGCAGCATGGTGTTGATGAAATACAGAAAATTAGACATCTTCAACAGTAAATCTATGTTAAAGGTCCAAAACATAGCAAATGTCTCAATCTCATTGGAAAAATATTTTCATTGTCAACAGAAAAAAGTATAGAGGTAGATGTAGTTTACTCCCCACTGTAAATTATATCAAATATAAACAGATTTTAATTACTAATTAATGAGGTGCTGCAGCACTGAGCTTCATGCTCAAGAAACTGAAGAGAAGTCAAAGAAGTCAAATACTGAACTCATACATTGTTTACAGTTGCTTTGGTTGAGAGCTTGCATCTTTCTCTCCAAAAACAAAATCATTAGTATCCAGTTGATGGCACCAGTTAAAAGTATCACAAGAATATATTACTTGGAACTCTGTTTGTTTCTTCAAATACCAAATTCCATACCAAGGAATTAGAAGTATAAAAACAGCATCACAATTTTTTATTATTATCATAAATAATATGCCAGAAAATAAGATGTTTGTTATTCTGCTGTAGTTGTTGGCCAGGTGATAACAACTTAGTAACCAAAAGACAAGCAGAACCAACATTATTGTTAATGAGCGAATGGATTACTGAAATTCAATTTGAAAAAACAGACGGTGTGACTGACTCACTAGAAGTTTCCATCCTAAACATACTCACTCACGTATTCCTACATGATCTCTGAATTGTTAGGCCGTTGAGAAGCTGGTGCAGGGAGCGGAGACTGGCTGTCCGACAGAGAGGGAGAAGCAGGTGATCCTGAACTGCACTTGCATCTTGACGCGCATCCTTCCCTACATCTTTGAGGACCAGGACTGGAGGGGATTCTTCTGGTCCACAGTGCCTGGTGCTGGGCGGGCTGGGGTAAGTGGGCAGAGTGAAAGGGAAGCTTATTTTAACACAAACATAAACAGACAGCAACACAGTTATGAGCACAGGATTGTCTCAGTTACAAAAATACAACTTTCACATCAAGCTTCTCAGATACTTAGTCACTCCAGTGATTATCTGAATGCATCAAGGTTGGAAGCCCGTGGTTTTCATGAGTTTGAATTTGTCACACAACTGGTTATTTCACTTGGTTTCCTCATTGCACTTGTAAACGGATATGTCTCTTTTCTTGTTAAGCAAGAAATATAATCTTCCAAGCTAATTTCAGTATGGATTTTTTTTATTGTTACTATGAATGCCATGAAATAATGTACAACGTCTGGCATCAGTCTCATAAATATATCCTCCGTTTCCAGACAGATGAGATGGATGATGATGAAGGTGCTCGACCACTGGCCGAGTCACTGCTCCTGGCTATTGCGGACCTGCTCTTCTGCCCTGACTTCACTGTTCACAGCCACAAGCGAGGCCCTGTGAGTACTTAGTCCTAAAACACAGTGAGGTCCAATGTCAACAATTAGACATCTCACCATCTGAACAAAAAGGTTACACCTGTTTTTCAGCACAGTTTTCTTTTTCCTGGTTCAAAGTTCCCAAACTAACCTGTCATTCAAGTTTTTCTGAGGAGATGACAGAACCAGATCATTGTGATATTATCACTTACACTGAGAAATAATTCTCAGTGAAAAATAAGGCTCTACAAGCTGTGGCCTTGAGGAAAGCCTTTGACTACATGATCTGATTTTTAAAGTCTTAGTTACCAAAACATGGATACAGCTTAACTAAAACCATCTGAAAACATTCAGATGTCATTTTAAAATGCAGGAATAAATAACAAAAATTTCCTTTTGGGTATGTTGAAGAAAGTGTCGACAAACACAAGTATCAATGAATGTACTTTCAGGAAAATCTTTTTCAACATCTTGTAAAAAGAAAATGTTTTTGTCCCATACAGGATTCAGTAGAAAATATGCAGTCTATAGACAGCTGTGAATACATCTGGGAGGCGGGGGTGGGCTTTGCACAGTCCCCTCCACTCAACTATATTCATGATCTGAACAGGTGAGACCACCAGCTGAGTCCAGCTGGTATCAAATTTATCACAAACTTTCTTTTACACTCTCATCTACACGTTGGCTTGACTAACTTCTTGCTTTTCTGGCCACGGTTCGTCTCTGACTCTCTTCAGGACAGAGTTGCTGAGGTTGTTACTAACCTGCTTCTCTGAGGCCATGTACCTCCCTCCATCATCAGACAACAATGTCCTCAACCCTTGGGTGACATTCTTTTGCTCCACAGAAAATAGGTAATTTACAAAACAACTCAAGGTGTACATCAGATTGTCATAAGATTTAAAAAAAATTATATATATATACAGTTCAATACTTAAATGACAGTATACTATAAATAGCATGAGTAAAAGGGGCTCACAGGCGCACACGATTTGCTAATATTAGTCCTTATGTCTCTGTCGGTAGACATGCTCTGCCTCTGTTCACCTCTCTGCTGAATGTGGTGTGTGCCTACGATCCTGTGGGCTACGGTATCCCATACAATCACCTGCTCTTCTCTGACTACCGGGAGCAGCTAGTGGAGCAAGCGGTCCAGATCCTTATTGTGACACTGGAGCACGATGGAGGGGTTCCCCACTGTCCTGCCTCCCCCTCCAACATGGAGGAGCAAGAGGTATAACACCCACAGAGCCTGCCTGAACAAACAAATAAATAAATCAATCCACCTGATGACCAAATGTGTAAAATGTCATTCAAATACGCGTCTTTGCCATTGTGCAGTCTACAGGCCCTGAAAATCTGTTTGTGAATTATTTGTCAAGGATTCACAGAGAGGAGGTACTCGTATTATAATTCTAGAAAATATGCACAGATTTGCCCTGTAAAAATCAGGTCCCTATAAAGATTTCTTATGTTCTACTCTCGGCAGGACTTTGACTTTGTACTGAAGGGCTTGGCCCGTCTGCTGACCAACCCTTTGACTCAAACCTATCTGCCAAACTCCACCAAAAAGATCCAGTTCCACCAGGAGCTGTTGGTCCTTTTCTGGAAGCTATGCGACTTCAATAAGGTTGGAAATAAATTACAGTAAGGTGGTCAGTTGGCCATTTGAGGCATTAAATATTTGTGCTTTCTCAATCCAATCCCATCCTCTTTGTTTTTCCATGACAGAAGTTCCTGTTTTTTGTCCTGAAGAGCAGTGATGTGCTGGATATTCTAGTTCCAATACTCTACTACCTGAACGATGCCAGGGCTGATCAGTGTAAGTCTCACCATCGTACTATCCATTTCCTCCAGCTCACAAGCCTCACGTAGAGCCTGGTCTAGTCTCTAGTCTCTAGTCTCTGAGGGGGTCCGGTCTCTGGTGTGGTCTTGTTTCTGAGTCTCTCTATTTTTAATTTAAATGGTTGTGCTCATTCAGATGACAGTCTTCTTCTGTCAGTTTTATTGACGGTGCCTATTTGGCTCACTGCCACCAATGGTTGGGCATGGAATTGCATTCACCTATAATCTGTCATTCTCTATCAAAACGACAGATGAGTGACAGGACAGGGGCACTTCAGGGGGCCAATTAGATTTCAGATAGGGTTAATGCCCCTGTGGCCCCGCCCCCTAGAGCTGCCACCGAGACAGCAAGACCTCAGAATGAGGAAATGGTGTGTTTGTCCAACAAGAAGTGTTGTAGAAGTAGAATAATCATCAACCACACAAGTAGAGCCCTACAAATTCCGTTTCATTTTTTCCCATATTCGTTTTTTTTTTTTTTGGCTTTTAATTTTTGAGAATTCCGTTTTACGCAAATTTAAGTAATGAAATATAGACAATTTCCTCAGTTATAACTGAAAACTTTAATGCTTCCACACATTTAAGCAAAAACATAACAATAAAACAATGAAACATACGTTCCACAACTTTGGTGGAAATATCGAATCCACTGTAAACTTTTTAATTTCTTCTATCCCCATGCTCTTTGGTTTTCCACCGATTACTGACATCTCCATTGAAGTACATGATAGTCAACCTCTTTGTGTTGAGCTCAGTGAGTGACTCTCGTTTGACTTAGCACTCAGACGGCCGCTTTGACATGTTTGCATTAATTTGTTAATTGGGGGTGCGTGCATTATTAGTGACCCCCCTCGGAGCATTTTCCCGACAGATACGTTCCTTTTTATTCCGAAAAGAGAAAAAAAAAACTTGTATGTAAAATGTCGGACAGTTAATAATGAATTGCGTTTTTAATGTGTAATTCCATGATTGCGGGTTTTATAGGGCCCTACTCATGTGTAAGTTTATTCTGACGTGTTTCTTTCGGGTGCAGCTCGTGTGGGACTCATGCACATTGGCGTGTTCATTTTGCTGCTGCTGAGCGGCGAGAGAAACTTTGGTGTACGCTTGAATAAGCCCTACTCCATCCACGTGCCCATGGACATCCCAGTGTTCACCGGGACTCACGCTGACCTGCTAATAGTGGTGAGACAGCTGCTTTATTTCATCATATGAAACACGATCGCATTTGATTGCCGGCCAGTTAGGAAACAGCTCATGTTCACTGCTGTCACTCTGCCTGCTTTTTAGGTGTTTCACAAGATAATCACCACAGGACACCAGCGTCTTCAGCCTCTGTTTGACTGTCTTCTCACCATTGTTGTAAATGGTGAATTGCTTGTGGTGCCATCTGTTGGGCAATGCAAATTTAATTTGCAACATTACATATTATACATTTTTGACATTAGAAATGGTTGTTGTTTTGGTTAGTTACACAAAAAAAGTTTTCTACATTATGACATTTCTTCTGTCTATTTTATAGTGTCTCCCTACTTGAAGAGCCTGTCCATGGTGGCAGCAAATAAACTGCTCCACCTGCTGGAGGCTTTCTCTACTAGCTGGTTCCTGTTCTCTGCAGCCCAGAACCATCACCTTGTATTCTTCCTTCTTGAGGCTTTTAACAATATTATCCAGTATCAGTTTGATGGTGCGAGAAAGTTTGACTGTTGTCAACATTTTGAGTGTGCTTTGCAGATCCATCTGTTTCTATAAAAGCTGTCCATTAATTCACCTCCAGGAAACTGCAACCTGGTATACGCCATCATTCGCAAACGTAATGTGTTCCACCAGCTGGCCAACCTCCCCTCCGATCCATCTTCTATTCAAAAGGCCTTGCAGAGGAAGAGGAAGTCGCCAGATGTCATTTCCCGAACCAGCTCCCAGGAGACTGTATCTATGGAGGGTTCTCACCCTGCAGTGCCAGCAGAGCCTGGTACACTGAAGGCCAGTTTGGTGGCAATGCCAGGTAGTGACTGCCTGCTGTTTACCATTCTGAGAATTGGATTGGTTCATTGTTAATTTTTCTGTTGTATGTCACATCCTCTGTGTAGTCACTGGTTTACTCTGATTCATGGTTACCTGCAGGCATCGATAAACTCACTGAGAAGTCACAGGTATCAGAGGACGGCACCATGGTGTCCGTCCCCAAGACAGATTCCCCTCAAACTGCTCACCCAGACCAAAGTGCAGTTGCCGGGACTAGCGACACAGAGTCAAACTCAGGCAGAGACAATGAAGTAAGGGTGGTGGTTTGTGTGCATGTTTGTTTAAAAGCACGTTTGTTGGTAAAGCTTTTATTATTTTGTTATCAGGATGTTTTCTACACGGAAGCAGAAATGGAGAGAAGACGTTTGTCAAGTGCGTCCTCAACATCATTTTGGGCTCCCACCTCTGAATGGGTCAGTAACATCTTTTTCTTTCATCCTGTCTTTGCCATTATTTTGTATCCATGTTTAATATTTAATGGAATGAGTAATTGACCCAGGTTTACCTCCTTTTCTGTAGGCGCTCTCCTGGAAATGTAAGTTACCATTGCAGACAATCATGCGTCTTCTCCAAGTGTTGGTTCCCCAGGTGGAGAAGATCTGCATTGACAAGTATGTAAAGAAAGATGTTAGTTTGGTTTAGTATATAGGTCAGATATTGGCTGAGATTCTTTTAAAATAGTGCTTAACTGATTTTTTTTCCGTCCTGTGTGCTTTCCCTGCAGGGGCTTGACAGATGAATCAGAGATCCTGAAGTTTCTGCAGCATGGCACATTGGTGGGCCTGCTGCCAGTTCCTCACCCCATCCTTATCAGAAAGTATCAGGCAAATGCGGGCACTGCCATGTGGTTTCGCACCTACATGTGGGGTGTTGTCTATTTGCGGTGAGTCAGAAACAAACATGAACTGAGCATTATAAAAATAGCCCTCTTTGGCTGAAATTAATATGTTTTTCTCTTTCTAGTAATGTGGATCCTCCTATCTGGTACGACACCGATGTCCGCCTTTTTGAGATACAGAGGATGTAGACAGATGGTTTTTGACAAGAAAAACAAAATGGGACTGTTTTGTGCCACGGTTCCTCTTCCCCTCAGTAAACCTCAGTGTTTAACTTGCCAACTTAACTGTCTTCATAATGCTTGCCCCTTACACCACAGACTTGGGTAGGAAGAGTATTATCAGAGTGAGGAAATAGTGTTAAAATTAAGAGGACAAATGATTCAATAACCATTAATGCCCATAAATAACTGTGTTTGTATATATGTTCAGACCTGAAGACCACAGAATGTTTGTCGAAGCACTGACAACATTTATGAAAGCTAAGGCTCTTTCTGTGATGGCATTCACACGAGGGAGTGATCAACTTTTCAGTTGGGTTAGTTTGCAGAGGCTTGTAACATGTCTTGAATTGCACAATAGTGATTTTCACATTGTTGTACTTGCCGTGCTTTAAAGTGAACTTGCAATCTTTGAGTTGTCTGTTATGGTTTTAGTTTATGTGATAATGTAACACATTCTTGGAAATAATACAGATTGGATGTTTTTATTTATATGACCAGGAATAAGTTTAAACCTGGCTGGTTATGCTTATTATGCTTCATGTTGAGAACTGTATTTTCCTCATTTTTTCCTGAAAATATATATTCATAGGCATCTGAATTCTGCATTTGTCACATTACTGTCCTGTCTGCTTTAATAGGGAATCTCTACTCCTGAAAACTTTCAAGCAATATAAATAGCTCAAGTCTCAATTTAGTCATGTTTAGTCAACACATATCCATAAAAACAGCCCCTCTGAACAAATGAAAGCCACAGGAAATGAGAGCTGCACAGATGGCGCTTGACCCCTAGAGGGCCCCAATCACATTTATACTGAATTAAAATACATGACACTTTCTTTGAGCTCCCTGTATACCCTAAATATTGGATGGACCAAGAGATACTTGGACATTTTTTTTAAACATCAAATTTTAACAAAATACTTTGGTTTGGTATTAGTGTTCTAAACAAGGGTTTCCTTAACAGAAAATAGGAATATTCACCACCTTCCAAAGAGGTTGCAAAAAAAATTTGTAACCCTTAGTTTCTATTAGAGGAGAAAAAAAAAAAAAAAAAAGTGTGGGGAGAATTTAATGTTAAAATCTTTTTCAACAAACAACAGATTCTACTTTATAGGGACAAAGGGTAAAATAAATAAACCACTTCACTAAAGCTACAAATGTGTAAAATTCAATACCTAGTATTATCCTCATCCAGACTTCAATGTTTAGGTCACATCTAATAAAATTTTACATCAAACAGCTATACATGTAAATGTAATTGCATTTCTATCTAGTCTGGGACATTAAAGCAACGATCTAATATCAATTTAAATATTTAAGAGGCCAATAACAGTTGCATAATGGCTTTAATATTAAAATTTATTAATAAAGCTTTAATACTTAAAATAAAGTCAAAGTACTCTCCATGCTCAAAATTGCTTCAGCTAAGAAATTAAGTACACTTCGAACAGACTGGCAACTGAGTGCATGCGGTAGAAGATTCCAAAAGGAAGTCCAATATTCACAATCGCAGCCCACATTGTGAATTTGTAGAATTTTATCTCCAGGGGATGATCAAATTGGGGACGAGCACCAAATGCAGGCATAATCCACAGCTGTAAAAAACACAACAAGTGAGAGCACAATGTCTGACTGAGCCTGTTGAAGGAAGTCAAGAAAAAATATCAATATAACTTACAATAATGTTAGAAAGCAGCAAAAAAGCACAGACTTCCTTCAAAACTCTTCTTTTCCAACTTAGCTTGTTAAAACTTAAAGTTGGGAAGTAGCTGCACTTATTGGTCTCCACCACAATGCTCATCTCTACATGTTCCGGAGAGGCATGAGCGTTGGTATGCAGAGCTGCCTCCTGCATCATGTGGAAGGGCTCCCGATGCAAGCCTTCAATGATGAAGTAGTTCTGAAGGCCAAGCTGGAACACCGTGAGCACAGCCCAAGCCAGGTTCAGGGCATTTAGGTAGCCTTTGGCTCCCGTCGCCACAACAGCCACAATAGTGAAATAGCTGATGATGAACTGACCCATTGAGGCTCCAACCAACAGCCCCATATCCAGGCTTCGAGTGGGATTTTTTTCCGAGACATGCTCCCTACGGTCTAGGCGATAAAAGATGCAGCCGATCATAGTGGAGATAGACATCAGGCTCACTATCACAATATTCATAATGAAGTGAATCAGTAAAGCTGAGTTTCTCTTCTCCTTGTCCTCTTCCTGTATGTCCACCTCATATACTATAAATGTAACCAGTCCTGCCACTATCAGAAGCATTCCCGTTAACGATCCTAAGCACACATCCTTCGGACAGAACTTAACACTATGGTTGCCATGATCCTCAACAAATCGACCCACATTTTTCCACATAACGTAGGCCATAGTAGAAGCAAAGAGGCTGTATTCTATGTTGAAGGGGTACAGGTAGTAGTAGGCTTCTTTGAAGACATCACACACCGAGTGGCTGCATTTACAATTCTTGTCACCAAAGCTTGCTGAAACAGGAGGGGAAAAAAAAAAAAAAAGTTTTTCCATTCTTTAACAATGAACTTGAATTTATCTAATTAGAGGTAGCAGCAATAATAGTTACCTCTATACATCTTGTGTGAGACACTAATATTTAAATCTGGAATCTCAGTTTGGTGAATTGATTCTTCAGTCACTGCTGCCATCCACACCACCAGGTTAGTTGAAAGTGTAAGAGTCAGTCCACACCTGAAAGAGGGGACTAATGAGCATCTCATGAATGAACAAACTCTTTACTGATTGAGTAATAATACTTTACCGTGTGAAATTTGTGTGTTGCTGAACACAGTCCTTTGCATGAACCCACAGGAAGTATGACTGAAACAGACAGGAATTGAGTTTTCCTTACTGCTTAAACTGCAATTAAGAGTATACTTTTATAGAAATACAGCAGGTAATTTTTTTCAAAAAGCAACCACCTGGACAACCAAGAATACAGCTTGAACGACAGGAAAGGCAACTTTAACAGCCGAGTCGCAGTGAAGGTACCCCACATAGTTGGCAATTTTAAAGATGTCCATGAGTAGACTCAGCAGGCCAAACAGCACAAGTCCAACTGTAATAAAACAAAATCATAAGTTTCAAGACCCAAAATGATACCTAAAACAATAGTCCCGAGAGAGATCTCACCTCGGAGCCACACAGGCCCAGCATGACCATCTTTGAACACGACTGCTTGATTCTTTCGAAAGGTGACGACTGTGTAAAACAGCATCCACAGCATCGTGAGGAGCAGGAGGATGATGAGGAAGATTTGCTGGTGCACAGTAGTGATGGCCACACTGTTGGAGGAGCTGCCGCTGACGAGAGCACAGCCCAATATCAGTATGTTGATGCAGATGATGCCAGACAGGAGCCATCCACCACCGTGGTGGGCCCGCTCCATCACCACCGCCACATGATGGACTGCGCTCTCTCTCGTGGCGTCCACACTGGGAGGACAGGAAGGACTGGAACAAGGTTGGACGTTTTCCAGCTGTGCTGCTGTTTCTATGTTGGACGGATGGGCCTCCATTACATCATTTGGCGTTTTTCTACAAAAGGTCATTCTCACAGTGAAACACCCATAACCCCAAACATGTTAAGGTTGCCAGCTAAGAAATACAAGATTTTTTTCCAAGCCTACAAAGGAATAATGTAAGTTAAGGTACCTGCTGTAAAAACTCACAAATATACTTGGGTGAATGTTTATGACAGAGCTTGTCTTTTCATATACAAAAGGGGCTTCACGGTCAGCTGGAGACAATTTATGAGTCACTAAATTTACCTAGAAAAAAGTTTGTTGCAGGTCCGGAACATCTGCTGAGCTACAGTTTTCATGATGACCCGTCGACCAGCTGAAATTGGAAGGCCACGATGAAGTCTGCGTCAGGTCGAGGGGGAAGTTAATGGGCGAGTTAAAACTAAATAATGGGGCCTTCGAAGTCCTTCGAAGATGGCGCGCTTTCTTTTTTACCAGAGGTGACGTTGCGCGGAAAAGCTCGCGCGCCGCTGCAGGTGTGTCCGGGTGAAGGAGGAGGAACAGGTGCGGCGAGTTTCGGCTAATTAGCTGCTCCTATCTTTCAGCAGCAGCGCGTCGCCGCCATTTTCCACTTGACTGTAATAGAGCTTAGCTGCGCCACAGGAAGGGCAGGTTTTTATTCATAGTTCCGGGTTTATTAGGATGTGGGAATTGCCAATGTGAGGGAATTTAATCTATTGTCCGCCTGATGAGCTGCGTAGTCACTGTGAGGTTCAAAGTATAGCATTAAATCTTATAGGCCTTGAGAATCTCGGGAATTTATTTTATTAAATGTTCTTATATATTTTTATTATTATTTATTTATTTTGGTGGTCCTGCTGGTGTCAGGGCTGATAATCGCAGACCTTGGATAGTCAGTAAACTGTCTGGGTACACAGCCATGTTTTTCCTTGTTTATGGTTAATGAACCAATAGTGTCCTTACACATCCCTCTCTTACCTCTTATCCTTCTGCTTGGTGTATTACATGGATTATGAGTGTAAGCTATTTATAGTTGTCTTTCTTAAGTACATAAAAATCTTCCTCAGAGGTTGCTGCTTTAGATTTGAAGCCCAGACTGATAAATCCTCCCACCTCTTTGAGCTCAAACTTCAATAAACATGAACATCCTCAGCAGACATCCTGGATTCGCTCTCTCTTCACCCCCGATGATAAGAATCTTCCCTGAATATGGGGGAGAAACGTGAAAACCTGTTCCTGGTAACTAAGACCTTTGAAATGCCAGTAAATAAAGCAGTTTGTTTCCAAAACAGAGCAATGCATTTCCAATGCATTACTTGTTTATTGGCCTCCAGGTTGTTTAACATCACACTTTATTTACTATAATTATGTGAGAAAAAGAACTTTACAATTTAAATGCAGTTAGGACTTCCTTACTTTCTAACTGAATTTCTATTTGCTTTGCCTCATTACAATCTGATAGTTAAGTTTATCTACCTAGTTACACTTGACTGCATGCTTTGAAGATGAACATTTGTTTGTTTTAATATTTAAATCCATGTTAACTAACAAAAGAGACCCGGAGCTAGAATATTGTATTTGCTTTCTTTGAAGAGGGTGCACATTCACATTTTGTGATTTTTAATACTGGGATTGTTGGTTTATTAAATAACTGAAAGTGGAAATAACAAAGAATAAGAGAGGCGCATGTGTTTCCAAACTTGCCAGACAAAATTAGTAGTTTACCAACTTGGAGGACTAGAAATTGCCCTTCAAGGAGAATTTCTCCTGTTCTGCTACATGCCTGAACAATTACTTGGAATTTTACATGGAATATGTTTAGTGCCCTGCAGTTATAGTATTTGGACTGAGTAATCTGATAGGTTAAGGGAAGACGCAGAAATAAGATAGAGCCTCCAAAAAGAAAGAGTAAACATTCATTTGTTGAAGATATTTTGAAAATGTACATAAAATGTTGCCTAAAAGCAGGTTTATTATTGCTGAAAAAGTAAATCTTCTACAGGTCACCTGCTTGGATAGGTTGATGAGGTCCAGAGCTCATCAAATTTACTGCTAGGTTGTGCACACTCATGTGTTAGTCACAAGGAAATGGACTCAAAGGTCATCTGATGTTCTCTCAGGCTGTCACAAATGTTCAAGATGCTGAAAACGCTGGTCATGCTGCTTGTCTTGTGTCTTGTCGGGGCTGCAGAAGCCCTGTACAAACAGTGGATCCCTGACACCAACTATGAAAATAAGACCAACTGGGACAAAGGAGACGTTCCGTGTGGCAATGACATAATACAGTTTTCAGCCCAAAGACAAGTGTCTGTGTTTGTGGAGACTTTGCACGCTGTGCGGGAAATGAGGATGCCACTTGATGGAGAGTTCATCCTGAATTCGGGAGCCGGATTTTATGTTTTGGCAGGACCAGAGCCAGGCTGCAGTCAAGGCGTCACTACCAAGTTCAAAGATTCAGACACTCTGCAATGGTTTAACCCAGCCCTCTGGCAGGCGGCCGCAACTCTAGATGATCTGCAGTGTGGAAACTCCCTGTTTGCAGTCCACGAGGAGAGTGTGCCATGTCAGTATGATGATGTGGTTTTTAAAACCCTGTCCTCCTTCAGAGTGGACACAAGTTCCAGTCAGTCTAGCATTCCTGTAACAACTGTGTCAGTGCAAGGGAAGGTGTATGATAGCAGATCTGAGTTTTCACAGTATCTCAGTTCACGCTCTGGTCGGCTGCAGTTTCATGGATCCACTGCCGTCACTGTTGGGAACCCACGGTGTGAGGATCCTTCTGGCTGTGAGTGCAGGAACTCTGTAAACCATCAGCAGATCTGCAGCAGTGTAACATGTGGATCTTTGAACTGTAAGATGCCACTCCAGCCTGTAGGACACTGCTGTAAGGTGTGTGGTGCCATCCTCACCATCCAATATGCTGCTGGTTTCAACCTGCAGACATACAGGCAACGGATATATCACCTGTTCCTCATCCAGTCCAAATACAAAACCGTCCAGTTGGGTATGTCTAAAATCCTCAAGCCGCAACGTTTGATGGGGATAATCCCTTTTGGTGCCTTCTCTGAGATCCAGGTGGCTATTATGGATGAAGAACAAGGAGAAATTTCAGAGGCTCTCGCCTTGGAGATAGTGAATGATGCCCGCACTCATGGCTCCAACCTCGGAATCACTGGGGCCGAATTTCAAGCCTCCTCTGGTGGCAGCAGTGATCAGTCTGGAGGCAGTGCAGGGCTGGTGGTTGGAATTTTGATTGGAGTCTTACTTATGATTGCGTTAGTTTTTATTCTTGTTTTGGTTCGTAAGGGTATCGTTCAAATGCCATCAATGCCATCTCTAAGAAGTTTGAAGAGAAGCAGTAATAATGAAGAACTTGGTGGGCCTCTTGACCATGGATTCGATAACCCCATGTTTGACAAGCCCAACATGCTGTCTGATATTCCTGGACTGTATGAGACTAACACTAATTCAATATCAATGACTCAGACAGGTGTATACTTTGTAAATCCAGTTTTTGATGAGCATGAAACTAATTTCAGTGCCTGAAGTTGACAACAACAAAATGTTCAGAACTTCCAAAGCACTTTTGTGTTCACTTGATGATTTTAGACAGACTTCATAGACAATACAAATTAATGTATACAAATGCTGAGAGATAATCATTTAATCACCAAATTAACATGTAAAACAAATAAAATAGTTGTTGACAGGCAATTTTTTACTTCTTTTCCTCTTTCATATCCAATTCAAGTGCAGAAAAGTTGCATTAGAGCTGCCGAGAACACCCAACATACCTTCTGCCTTACAGATTTCTTATGCTCCTGCTGCAAAGTCACCACTAGATGGTGCTAAATTTAGGTGTCAGTGACATGGATGTGATAAAAGCCTTCATATATGTGCTTTGTAGCATAACCTCAATAAACATTTATAGTGCAATATTTTTCCTTTACAAGCTTACAATTGTGGCAGCTGGTAATGTGTTCACATCATCTTTCATTAACTAGACAAACTACATTGTCTTTCTTTGACAGCCAGACAGTAACATATAAAGGCTCGACAAAATGAGCCTTGTACCTGTGGAGCAGCCTCATGGGATCAGTTACATCATAGAAGGACACTGAGCCTTGGTGAAAGTCAACATATAAGCCAATTCTCTTAATATCAGTAACTTCCAAGGCTGTTTCCTGACCAGCATGCCAGGCAAAGAAGCCTTGGCTCTTCCTTCCCACACACCAGGAAATGTCATTGCCAGTGATGCAACTGGTGCTTTGCTCTCCCTTACGATCAATACTCTTATATGTGACTCCCACGTGAGCACCTTCCCCACTTAGCTCTGCTTCAATGTAGTGCCTCCCCAAGTAAATGCTCTGGAAGGTCATCGCCTGCCGCCAGTATTCAAAGCGGTCAGGGTGGTCCGGGTAGCTATGCTGCCATGGGCTGGTGTTGGTGAGCTTTCTGTTGTCCTCTGTAACACGTAGGAAATTATGTGTGGTGTCTGGGTCAAAGCTCAAACTGCTTGTATCTGCAATGCAGAGGAAATGTAAGTCGTGAATAATTGGTAAACCAAATAAACTGGTTATTTTGAACACAATATATTGCTGCATTTACATTTCAAAAAGTCCTCTCGAATTTCAGGATCAGGGATGGGTGACGACTGAAATTCTTGCATTGGGGATTTAGTGCCTAGATCATAAATTTCAAAAGGGGATATTATTCACGAATACTTCTTAATACATTGAAAAATTCTGAACAAACATGAGTAGACATACATCCATGTTAGCAGCTTTGCACAGTCCTACTAAGGGACAGTTGTGCTGTCTAAGAAATGTTTGCCTGAACAAGGACAAGCCAGATTAGACACTGTATAACATACACACAGTGTACAGATAAGGTGAAGTATGCAGCATAATATACACTCACCACCTTTACCAAATGTGCTTAGTTTGTCCCTGTAGGAGGACAGAATCAGCTCACACAGCTCCTGAGTAGCATCAGTCACTACTTGGACAAAAGAAGTTAGATGGTTCATGCGGTTGATGTACACACTGGGCAGATGCACATCTGCCATGCCTTTCTTCCACTCTGTGTACTCCTAATGCAAGCAAGAGAAAAGTAAGATCAGCTGTCAGAGTGCTGAATGAAGCTGATGATACAGAACTCCTCTCTGTTAACTGAAGAGCTGAAATGTCTGATCAGTTTATACTGTCAATACAGCAGATAAACTCTTTTCAGCCTCAGAGAACATTTTGTGCTAATCCCTGATCTTGCTTTATGTCATCTAGGCTATGCATTTTATTTTTAACACATTTTTCAATTTTTTGAAATATTTCAGACATTTTGTACATTTGAGCCAACATTTTCATGAGCTTTGTTCTCCTCATCTCTCTCTGTTATTGCTGTTATGCTATTATTATACTTCAAGTAGGTATCCTTACATGTCACTACTGGAAACTTTGAACACTGAAATCACAAGGCAAAAGCACCAAGTTGGAAACAAAAGCACAACAAAAATTTTCCATAACTCTAGTTAGAACAAAATCAATGTAAAAAAATCTCTTCCAATCTTTCCATTCTTACCAAAACCATCTATGAAACTGCATTGTTTTAAGAACAACACAGTCACCTCAATCATAACAGCCTGGCAGAGGACCCAGATGAATGCAGCCCCCATCTGGCAGAGTCCAGACAACACAACACCAAAAACAGCCAAATTGTATTGTACAAAACATGAATCCAGTTCATCCAATACTAGGAATTAGAGCTACAACTTTCAGAGTTACTCAATTTTTACTAAAAAAAAAAACAAAACAACAACAACAAAAAAACAGAATCTCAAAACTTTATCAACATCAACATTTTCACTCATTTCAGATACCTCCATTACAGTCCTAATTACAAAAAAGGAAACTGGTTCTCACTGCCCTGAAAGAGAACTCTAAAACATCTAACCTATGAATACCAACAAAGACTTACAAAACTAACATCACCAGAGGAAAAAATGGTCAAAATGGGATTGGCGGACACAGATACCTGTTCATAACTTAGTCTAGGTATGTCACATCATTATTTCCACTCAAGTTGGGCCTGCTGAACAGTTCACTCCCTTTGGACAGCAATGACTGAGAAGCTATTCAGTCTGACCCCCCACTGACAGTCATCACTCAGTCGTCCAGCAGTTCTGTTTGATGTATTGCTTGTGGTCACTGTAGCGGACTGTATTTCATGCCATGTAGAGTCTATTGTTTTATGCTAAATCAAATGTTTTTGTTTTGCTTCACCAATAAAAGAAATAACCAAAAAAATTCACCTACCAGGTCAAGCACTTTCTGTATTTAAAGATAACTTTTGACGTCGGACTTGTTCATGGACATTTTTTTCACTTGAGCCAACATTTTCATGAACTTAGTTCTCCACATCTCTCTGTCTAGTATTATACTTGAAGTAAGAATCCTTACATTTCACTATGGGAAACTTTGAACATCATTAATAAATTCCTCGCAGTCTTGCACTTCACAGTGGATCCACTGGAACAAGAAAACTGTGCTACTCTGCAGTCTTAGATTCCCATTTCACACTGATAGCATAAAATATTCTTGCATTTATATTTTTCCAAGAATCCTGAAATCACCAGGCGGCCTAAAAGTACCAAAATGGACCCAAAAGCATAACTGCAATAACCCATGACTGGAGTTAGAACAAAATCACTGGAAAAACATCTCTACCAATCTTTCAATTCTTACCAAAACCATCTATGAAACTGCATTGTTTTAAGAACAACACAGTCGCTTCAATCATAACAGCCTGGCAGAGAACCCAGATAAATGCAGCCCCCATCTGGCAGAGTCCAGACCTGTCATCATTGCACAACAAAACAGCCAAATTGTATTGTGCAAAACACGAATCCAGTTCATCCAATACTAGGAATTAGAGTTTGTGATTAAATTCAAATTCAAACAGACAACAAACTACACCCTTCAGAGTCAGTCAATGTTTACTTAAAAAACAAGCAAACAAACAAAAAAATTATCTCAAAACTTTATCAACATCAACATTTTCACTCATTTCAGATACCTCCATTACCGTCCTAATTACAAAAAAGGAAAATGGTTCTCCCTGCCCTGAAAGAGAACTCTAAAACATCTAACCTATGAATACCAACAAAAACTTACAAAACTAACATCACCAGAGGAAAAAATTGTCAAAATGGGATTGGCGGACACAGACACCTGTTCATAACTTAGTCTAGGTATGTCACATCATTATTTCCACTCCAGTTGGGCCTGCTGAACAGTTCACTCCCTTTGGACAGCAATGACTGAGAATCTATTCAGCCTGCCCCCCCACTGACAGTCATCACTCAGTCGTCCAGCAGTTCTGTTCGATGTAATGCTTGTGCTCACTGTAGCGGACTGTATTTCATGCCATGTAGAGTCTATTGTTTTATGCTAAATCAAATGTGTTTGTTCTGCTTCACCAATTAAAGAAGCAAAAGAAACTCACCTACCAGGTCAAGCATTTTCTCTCTATTTATAGATAACTATTTGAAATATTTCAGCCATTTTGTACCAGAAGGAAGTTGACATCAGACTTGTTTCTGGATATTTTGTCCATTAGAGCCACCATTTTCACGAGCTCTGTTCTCCTCTGGTGAACATGTGCGTGGATGCCTTCTGCCTGTCTGAGAGCTTGCCTCTGCTCGCCCTCCAGCACTTCCAGTGCCCCCTTCCTGGCCTCCTCCACAGTTGCCTGCATCCTTGCAAACTGTTGTTCGACAAGTGAACAAATCTCCTCAACTGAAGACTGTAGTGCCAAGGTGAGAAGAGGGAAAAAAATACAAGCAATTGTGGAGTGGCAGATTCAAATCAGGTGGATGTACATTAAATGAATCTAAGGAATGTGCTCAGGTGAAATGTTAACATACCTTAATGAAATCATTGTTGCTCTGCAGCTTTTCAATTGCTTTTTCAGCCACTATGATACTCTGACCAATCTCTTCTTGTCTGTTCTGCATCTCAATCTATGGGCAATTATCACGTTAACAATATGAACAGACTATCTAATAAGAGCCAATACAAGACCATTACTGATATATCCTAACTGAATATTTGCAACTTTTAAACCAATAAAGCAGAAGTTGTATGAAACAATGAAAATAAATTTGAAAAATAAAAGCCCTGCAAAAAGAAACAATATGAAACAGTCAGCACTGAATAAATTGCACTGTGTGTGTGTGTGTGTGTGTGTGTGTGTGTTTTGGAGACCTCAATCTGTGCGCGTGCCTCCCCTACAGAAGTGATTGCATGCCCTTCGTGCTCCTTGCCCGCACAGTCCAGACACACACAGCAGCCGTCCATCAGACAGAAGCGGTCGAGAGGAAGCTGGTGAACCTCACAAGTCTGACAGTCGATGTCGTGGCGAGGGTCTACCAGACGGTGGTTCTGAAATTTGATGTTCTCCAGATGGGGTCTGAGATGGGCCTCACAGTAAGAAACCAGACAGGTCAGGCAGGATTTTAGGGCCTTGCTGGGGCCATCCATGCAGGAGTCACACAACACTTCTTGTGGGAGCAGAATGTCAGATGTCTGAAGGTTCGGATCCTCTGGTTCTTCCTTCACAGTGTCATTATGTTGAGCCTCGCTCAAATTCTCCTCTCTGTTACTGTTGAGAGTTGCCATGTTTTAGCGTCTTCCTCTGGTCACTGTAACTGGATTTGACTGACCGTTCTGTAGTCACAAGCTCTTCTCTACACTTAATGCTTTCCACTCTTTTTGAGATCCAAAGACCCTCAGAGTGCACAAGGAAAGAATCTAAAACCACGCCTAAGGAATTTCGTACTCGACCAGAATATTTACCCCTCCCCATTTTACCCTTCTCCCAGCTTTGTGTTCAGCCTCACTAAGCTGAAGACACAAACCAGATCGGGGAGATACTGGGAGGAAATGACAAGTATGTTAGGCTATTAGGGAGGGGAATGAACATCCTGTTTCTTATTTTGTAAGGTAATGAATGGTATTGTTTTCTGATTTTACATTGTCTTACTGAGTTTTAGGGTTTAGGTTTATTTAATAAAATAATGTTGGTAAGAAAACAGTCACATCTGGTTCCAGTACGGTTGCTCAATAAGATAATCGCAATTTTCTAATACTCTAATGTTGTCTAAATTTAGAGTTGCAGTAGCAACTGTTTCCTTTTGATAACAGTGACATGTTGTAGTCATTGACCTGTCACACAACGTCATTTATCTAGAGTACAACTTCCTGATTTCATGCACCACGGCACAGAGGAAACAATGATGCCTGAATTGTGTGCGTGTGTTTAGTGGATTATCACTATGACTAAAGTTGCCAAAACAAGTCTTTTCCACTCTTTGTGTCCGTCTCACTCACTCTGACCCACACACAGGCACCAAAGTCTTGGCAGAAGCGTAAATTTATGTCTTTGTAAACAGGTACCAGCTGAGTCATGATGTTCACTGACCTTTAAAATATTGTAAATATTAGTTACACAATCCATAGATAGGAGCTGAATTTATTTATGTTTGATACACGCTTGAGTGATGATTCATGTGCATGTGTATATTTATCATTCAGTTACATAATTTTTCTGTACAATATGGTCTAATTGTCAAAGCTTCCTTCACAGGTGTGTAATTGTGTGTTATTCTGGTGGATGCAACAAGATAATATGAGATATTTTTATAATTTTAATGTCATTAAATTCTCCAAAAATATCCATAAAATTACTATGAGATCTTATTGTTCTCAGTAGAAGCTATGACCTTTTAAAAAAAAGAGAGAGAGAGAAAAAGAAGCTATGACCTTTCATAGTGGCACGTACTCCTGCGGATGAAATGTAGTGCAGAAAAGAAAGGAAAGTATAGGGATTCATCAGTAAAATTATTTAGTATTTTATTTAAAATCCATGTCTAAATCTTAAAAAGTTGAGTTAGTAAACACTGACATATGCTGCGGTGCAAATGTATATATTCTTTTAAATCTTGGGATGCAAAATGTTGGAAGACTGTCATATTGTCAAGACTGACACCAGTGACATACAAAGGTTTATAATTCTTCTAGTACATGGACTAAACATTCAAAAAACAAACTACAGGTTACATTGTGCATCATAAAATAATATAACGCTAGTGTGTTTTCACAAAGTTAACAATGCTGCTGTAAATCAGAACAGTGATATCAAAAAAACTGTTGCTCTGCATTGCCAATGAGCCGCAGTTGGACTGACACGGCCTCCAGTATAAATATATGTAGAGATGAAACATAGAGTGGAAATGTTGCTCATGACTGTTGTTAATGAAACATTTTTTAATTGAGTTACAATGAAGTTAGTATTATAAACGAAAATATGTTTTTGAATAAATGCATAAACACAAGCAATGCAGGCACATGAGGTGGTGGGACTTGCCCGACAGGGGCAAACGCATTCACAGGCCGTAAACCCCACAGTCAGGTCTTTGTTGACTCAATGTGGCATACAATGACACTGCACGGCACCACACTCTGATGATTGCCTTTCGGTTTGTTAAACCATGCAGTGCAGGGGAGTCCAACCGATCATCGCACAGAGATATTTTTCAGTGATGCTCAGAAGTCTAACAAGATACTGTCCAACGGACTTGTTAACAATTTGTCTTCGTGCTTGACATATTGATCTTAACAGTATCCTTTCTGCTTTGTTGCCACAGAGCTAACAGGAGAGGTAAATAATAAGGTAAGTCCTCCCTGTCTGTATGTGACATACACTCCACAATATTCCAGACCTTTAAGGCTGGATGAGCACACAGCAGGAAGATCATCTACATCAACTGAATGTTGCTTTTTTTATTTACTGGCTCAACTCCAGCACACTGAATTTAAAATGAAGCACTATCATAGTAAAATCCCGGTATGTTATCTGTTTAAGGATGTTCACATCTATACTGCTTAGGATTCATAGCTTCAGTGTCATGCGGCTGGACATTGACAACATTGTACTTATAGAGAGACAGAAGCCGGCATTTTGGCTAAATGTTCCTGACTGGCTGGGAAAAAAAATCTGACTCCAACCAAAATGGATCTTGTGTTTCACTGTAGAAATCAGACTGAAGACAACAAGCCACCAAAAAAAGCATAAAACTGCGCTGCAGTGCATCACCAGGGAAGTGCTTTTTGACCTCCTGAGTCATTGAATGCAAAAGGATTTGCAATCAAATATCAAAGTACAATACACCGTAGAGTTTGCAAGAACCCAGATGATGTGTCAAGAAATGGAGAAATACAACAGCAGGTAGGGAGGAAAAACGCACTACAGGTTTTTCATCCAAAGACAGGGCCACACTTCATCTGATGTAGACACACTCAAATTGGCACTCCATTAACACTTATTGTTTCATATCAAAATCCAATGTAGT
Organism: Remorina albescens; assembly: GCA_034769265.1. Taxonomy (NCBI): domain Eukaryota; kingdom Metazoa; phylum Chordata; class Actinopteri; order Carangiformes; family Echeneidae; genus Remorina; species Remorina albescens. The sequence continues at coordinate 9,529,388 of CM068493.1, forward strand.
ACAGAGTATAGAGGCAACCTAACAAAATATACAATTGCTCAACTACTTTCTTGCTACATTGTGATGTCATTCAGCACTCACAGTTCCGTGTCCTCAATGCAGTCTGGGTCCTCTATGGTCTCCAGCCGTCTCTTACACGCATCTAAGATCTTCTTCCTTGGCCCTAAGGGGATGTGAATACTCTTGAGGTCATGGTCAGAGCACAGCAGCAGCGCTTCAAGGTCAATCTTCTCCCGCTTGAAGATGGACAAAAACTCGCTCATGTTTTGTGTGGCTAGGAAGACTTCCAGAGGCCTCGTTTCAGGTTCATTGTCATCATCAAGCCCTAATTCGACTTCTTCCCAGGGAAGGTCCTCCACATTCCTTTCTTGTAGACTGCGAGCACTGCCGATGCTATCTGCGTCAAGGCTTGGGTACTGTTGCAGTCGAGTGCGTAAACGCACGTTATTGCCCGACACGACCGCCTCATCCTGACCACCAATGTCAAACATCCCCCCACTCACATAGTTCCTCCGAAAAACCATGGTGCCCAGACCAGGCCGGTTGAACAGGGAATCATGTCCAGAGTCTGTGCTGATCTCAGAATAGTCTATATCGGGGCCGTGGAGATCCGGCTCACTCATGGCACGTGAGATGACATCATCGTTGTCTCTGGGGAACATGTCACGAATGTTGCGGCGGCCACGATCCTTTGGGTTCACATATGTCCCCTGTTTGACAAACATGACATCGTTGCCCAGCTGAAGTCCAGAGAGGGATCGTACACTCTTCCTTCCATCCTCATAGATTTTAAAGGTCCCATCTCCTTGTTTCCTCCTCTCCAGTTTCTTCTGGATTTTTGTCTTTCCTCGGTTTGTGGCATGAAGAGTAGCCTTCAGAAAAGAGGAATATAAAGGTAAACGTGCAAAGCCACTGTTTTTGTTTTTTTTACATTATTATACACAAATGTTTCATGCATTAAGATTAATTTATATATTTTTGACATTTTCATACAACTATTGGTTTAATTTCATGTGAGCCTCTAAATTCTTAGCTATGGTAGCTTGGCATGGTTTTAGGCATGTTGGTTGTTTGATCCAGACTGAAATATCCTGACAACTACTGGATGGACTGCCATTAAAATTTCATACAGACATCCATGGTCATCGCATGATGAATTCTAATGACATTGGTGAGCCCTTCACTTTTCCTTGAACTCCATTATCAAGAAAAAGTTGTCATTTGTTAACTAAGAAGGCGAAGATGAGGCAGATGAATATCGTGTTATTAGTCACTGTCACCACTGCAGCAGTAATCATGTAGTTAAGAATAGGTAAATCTATTTCTAGATTAATCCAGTTCATGCTGAACTGTGAAACTATGCAAAATTTCCAAAACAAATGTGGTTTCTTTAGGAATAGACTTGTAGAAATATCTGACCTGAGAATATGGCACGCTGACAGTAGCTGCATTGAAGCTGCGCAGCTTGTGGCTTAGAGAGCTGCTGGTGTAACTGGAAAAACTCATGACGTCAGACGCTGAAGCCTCAGAGGCCTCCCTGTGAAACTTTTTCTCCATGCGTTTGCGATGTTTCTTCTGCATCTTCATGCACTCTTTAATCCGTCGCTCAGCATTGCGAAACGCCCGGTCTTTCAACTTGCTGACCAGCTTGGGATTGAGACCTGTCTGTTTGGCTGCGATGGAATCCAGGTAGCGGACACAATCCATGTGATTCTTGGTGGCGGCCATGTCCAATGGTGTGTGGTAGTCGTTGTCCAAGCACCATATGTTGGCACCAAAAGACACCAGGAAGAAGAGGGAGTTGAGGTGGCCATTGGCAGCTGCCAGGTGGAGCGGCGTGTTCCCCCATATGTCACACTTGTCAGGGTTTCCTCTGTGGGCCATAAGATACATATCAGACACAAACTTTAGACTCTTTGGATAAACTTCAGAAAACATGTCTAAGATTTAATAAAAGCAAATATTTATTACTGTCAAAATGACCATTGATCCATGTTGCCCACTTGGTAATCTTTTATATGTTTATATGACTCACTTAAAAGCTTTTTTATATAATATTTTCACCACAGACCTGCCATGTGTAGCTTATTAATGGGGCCTTGTTTAATAATTCATACTCGAGCACATTGCCTTTTTTAAAAAACCAAACATACATCAACAAACAAACAAGCATCTTCTATCAGCTTCTCTGACAAACTGGTGAATGGGACAGTTGATAAAGGATCCAGAATGTACTGTTGTGCGCTGCCATAACTAAAAATTACAAGCAATATTTCCCCTTGGCTGGTGTGCAGCCTATGACCTAAGGCTTACCTCTGTGTGTGCTGTACTGTTGTGCTGTACTGTTGCTGTAATACGACCACAGGCTTGCCAACACCACTCACTGCTGCACTACTTGTATCCAGTTTCAAGGGGAGGCCAAATAGGTTGTGCCTAACCTGAAAAGCACAATTGTGCATGGCTGGCGATGCCATACTGAATTCCTCGAATCACAACAGACAGTGTTGATACTGGATGGGTGATATGGGGGACAGAAGTGTATGGCGGTACCTTATTTTTCTTTCCTCTCATAACCCTGAATTCCCATCGATGCAAAGGCTTTTCTGTTTGCTCATCATCATCAACTTTTGTTTAAACTCACATTCAATGAGCAAATACAAGGATTCACAGCTTGATTGTGGCCATTGCAGCTGAATATTGCTGATACAATTTTAACTTTTAATGTCTGCATTTATTTTATTCATGTCAGAGTCCTCTGGTGGGTGTCACACCCTCAATTTACATGTTTACTGATCTGCCTTGTCTCTTGTCTCCATCATCAAATGTTGCCACGTACAGACTGCTAAATATTTAATGTGGTGGATGTGAAGCTACAGTCAAAGTGCAGATTTATTATTAATGCATTGCATTGTAAGCTTTTCATGGGGAAATTTGTGTCAGATCTCCCAAACCCAACCTGGGCAGCGATTGGAAAAGTCTCACTGATTTTAGGCCCCTGCTCTTTTTTTTTTTTTTTAACATCTGAAAAGAATTGGGTTTGAGTAATTAAAGCGAAAAATGGTTTTAGGAATACAGGCTGCTTGAGTACAGAGTGTTGTTGTCATCAGTGACCATAATGAACTGTATGAACTGTAACAGGCAAAGAGCCCAAAAAGTGACAATAAATCAGTGGTCAAACAAAGGAGTTTCACCTAATACTGAAAATAGATAAAGGTACATACAATAGACCTTTAAAATACTATAAATTGATGTGAAAAGATAAACAGCATTTAGATATGTTCATGTTTTATGTTAAGAGGAAACATTTATCACCCTCTGAAATGAAGATTATACAGTATGCTGGTCATTGGTTGGGACCATTTAACATGATAGCTTTATGTGTCATAATTTATGTATGTACCAGTAAAATGCTCACCGCGGCTGTGATAGGCCTGCTCACTTATTCCTGCCCTGTTTCTTATCACATTACGGGTTGTTGCGTCTTCACCTCCTTTGACAGCTTAATATCACTGCAGGTTGCCCGATGCAATATATTTTCCAAATATAGCACAGCAGAGCATCTTTCCCATGAAATTATCAGGGAGCATTAAACGTCTCTTCAGTCTACTCCCCTGGGTCTCACGAGCATGGTGTCTCTGTGAAACATTATGGCAGCTATTAATGTTTACTTTATTGCTCCTTGTCAATCAGGAGTTTATGCTTTCTGTTATCAATGGATGAATGCTATGTCCTTGTCCCCTCCTGAGCCTTGTTTGCACTGAATCTGTGGGAAAGACTAAATTTCACCTAGCACCTTGGTTTGCTGAACAAAACAGAAATAAATGAATAAACATGTTCATATTTTTGCATTCAGTGAACTACACACTGATAAATGATGTTGTCTCATTTCTACAGCGGGCCTCTTTCACACTTTTCAGTGAAGCGTTTGCAATTTTAAACAATTAAGCATTTTCATAATGAGCCCATTTTTCTCTGACTAGCAAGCCAACCAGGTCAGCCAGAAAAGATGAGGAATGGGCTGCTTTGTGTCTCCTCTTCCCAACTGTGCCTGAATAAAAAAAAAATCTAACTTGCACATTTTGCGGATGGAAGGCCAGCATGTATTCACACAGCGGCGGATTCTATTTCTCCTTCAAATAACATGCATCCATTGTCAATATAAAAAAAAACAAAAACCTCAAATTTCAGAATGAAACATAAACATATATACATATACACCAGCTTGTGTCATATTTGTCAGATGATGTACCCAAAAGAGATGATGGTGTGTCTATTTAATAGGCCAACATGTGTTCTTCCTTTAACAAATAGCTAATGCGTCATCCAACTAAATGTAATGAAGGTGTTCATTGTTTATAAAATCAATAGTCCATTCATTCATTCATTCATTCAGTCATCTTCTACTGCTTATCCGTTTCCAGATTGTGAGGGGGTGCTAAAACCAATCCTAGCTCACACTGGGTGAGGGGGGAGGGGGCACACCCAGAACAGGTTGCCAGTCCATGGCAGAAAATCAATAGCCCCAGATTTGAAAATGACAGATAGCTTTTCTTATCATGATATATTATTGGCGATAACCGCAGTATATATCGCAAGGCCATCACCATATCATAAAAGCTAAATAGGAGAAGTTGGGGATTTTGGCCTGCCAAGACCACTCAAGTATGATATAGTAGTTAACTAAACAGGTCTGTGTGTTGCTTTTTGTTCTTTTAGCCAGAACCAAAGCCAGAGTGTAGTGTGTTAAAGGCCTGTTTTCCTCCCTGAGCGTGTAGGACTCCAATGACCAGATATTTAAGAGGAATCACATAATGTTAGTGATCATTTCTTTTAGTGACTAGTGGAAGTTTTTTTTTTCTATTTTTCTTTGCCTCAGAAGTAGTTTGAGTATTCAAATAGATACTGGAGATCTTACAGGAGAAAGAGGTTAAACTCTCTTCTGCTTTTCTCATAATATTCCAAATATTAGTGAATTTTCTTAGAGGTCACACAGTTATGCGCACAAGTTGGCTTAAGTGATGAACTTTGCACCCACCCCCTGGCCACGATGAGTCTCAGGGCCTCCAGGTTGCCGTGAAAAGCCGCCCATAAGGTCGGTGTCATGCCATCCTCATCCGGAGCGTTCAGGTCCTTCCGCGTCGCCTCCTTCAGCAGGTCCAGGTAGCCGTCCCGGGCCGCTTTGTGGTATCTGTCATTCATGGTGCACGGTTAGTCCACCTTGCTCGACTCCATTCCGCTTCATCGACGCCAGCACCAACAGCACCATCACCGCAGCCACCATGGTCGCTTTCGCAGTCATTCGGGCATCCTGGGAGCAGTTTCCCTCCGTGAGCCGGCGGCTCCTCATCGCTGCGGAGCGTCGCCGGTTTCCAGGGGCGCTGCGGAGCGCACTGCGGGGGAACAGTGCTCCCGGTGGCAGAGGGGGGGGGACCTTAACAATAACCTCCACAAAGCACACATTACTGTACATGACACCTGACAGAAAATAATGCAAAATCGTCAGTTATTTGGGAAGTTGTGAAAAAAAAATGCTGTAAAGTAAGTATGCTTTCAAAAATAGAAGTGTTAATAGCGTTCTTTAAAAAAAAATCAAAAAAAAAATCAATAAACAACATGCAAAGTGAATGACCAGAAGGGAAATCTAAGACAAATCAATATTTGATTTTAATATATTACATGATATTTTTGTTTTCATCCCTGCCTAAAACTTTTTAAATTTTGACTCTACCTACTAAAATCCCTAAATGGGACACCAGGAACACATGGATTTCTCTTCACTATGTTTATAATCCCCTACCTGTGTCCTTATTGGTCCAAAAGTCTTTACAGTACACACAAGTATTTTGTTTTGGATAGTGAGAATAAAACTACACCAAAATAATTACTTTTTGTATAATTTTCAGCGATATACATTCAATTAATGTGTGAATGGAATTGTCCAAAACATTAGCATTTCATGGTTTTGAAAATAACATAGATATCTACATGCTCATCTGTGGTTGGGCTGGAAAAATATTTATATTTTTATGTGAATTCAATAAATCACTTATTCATCAATACAAAATAACAAAAATAAGATAAGCATAAGAACAAAGGTGCTGCAACCACGATGCAGTTGCACAAACTTGTTCAGGAAGTGATGAGTGGAAATGAAGCTATGAGATTATTACTGGAGATGTATCACTCAGATTCCCCAATGTGTCATTCCTATGTGAATTCTTACGCTAATGACACCAGGAAGAATTGGAATTTTGTGTCATTGATTTTCTGTGTTCTTTTCAGTAAGCCATTTCTTTAAATGGGAATTTAATGTTCCTGTTAATATTTAAAAAGCAATGATAATGATGGAGTGCTGCAATATAAAAATATCTCTGCTGTCAGCAACACAGTTATTATTTGAAATTTTGACCACTGATCTAAAGTAGTAGTAGTATAATTGTTCCAGAGCCTCAGAGAATAAAGCTTTCAGACGTATTATCCAACTGAAACCTGCATAACAATAGACAGAGATAGCAACTTGACTTTTCATGTGCTCCACCTCAGGCACAAGAGCGACAGGGCCACATCTCTTCAGGGAGCAATGAATAACATTAAAGGGTTGAAAGTATTACCTTTAAGTAGTAAGTCAAGAAAGGTGGGCAGATAACATACCTCGCTCTGTTTGAGAGTTTAGATCACATTTAGATCATAAGATAGTTGCAGCCAAAAAAGGGCTTAACCTCAAATTAAAGAGAAAATCAGCCTAACATATAGAATCCAAAAAGTATCTATGCACACAAAAAGATCATTTAAATCCTGTTTTTGTGTTCTTAATGTCACACAGCTTTTATTTAGGCTTTCAGCAACATCAGCATTTATTTTGTGCTTGCTGTTAAAACCTATTAAAAAGTTACTGGCATTAAAAACCTATTTGTACAAAACCAAAAAAATGCTGTTTATCTGGACAAGAACCGGTTTCTGGTATTATGGATTTGGTCCGAAAAGAGGTTTTCCTGGAAACATCTTTTGAACTTTGCATGAATATTTTGTGCAAAACACTTTGTGTTTGGTAATAATATGGTATTGTTCATAACAGATTTATTGACATTTATGACTCTTTGTAGCGTAAACCACCGTGTTTTTGGTACCATATAAAAGCCATGGCAGTTCAGAATGCGCTTCGGGATCACACTACACCAGGTAGGCTTACAGATATTCTGAAACCTTTCCTTTATTTTTAGGTCAGTGGCCATAAGAGCTGAATTTTGGTAAACAGCAAGAGCTACTCTTATATTATTATAAAAAAATTTGAATTGTCCTGTTATTCCAAGGGGTGAAAATAGAGAGTACATAGCTTTTTCAAGAAACGAGCTAATACACATGGCATTGTGAATTGTTATTCAGTATAACCTTGTTAATATGCATTGGATGCCAAAATAAAAGCCACATGAAAAGGAAATTAAATAGCTATTCGTGATTTGAAACTGCTCTTTTGTGTAGCACCTGCAGGGCGGCAATTATGCTGATTTAGCTCACATGGAAAAGTTTCAGCTGGGCGGGAACTCTCTTTAAAGGACGCCTGACAATGGGTGTAGCTTTTAAACCTGTAATGTCTCCCATGTAACCACATTCAAACAACATACTCATTTGTGAACAGATCTTAACGACAAGAATCATGTGTTTGAACACTGGGCATCCCTGCAACTGCTTGACCGACGGCAATCCCTGCGAACCATGCAGGACGATAGCCAAGGACAGTGAGACGGAGGAAGTCCACCTGTCCAACAACATCAACACTCCAAGTGAAGTGGAGAGCACAAGTGAGCCCAACCTGAACAACTCATCCACCGGAGCTGCAGGAGAAAGTAGCCGAAACTGGGGATGGATCGTTTCTGGGATCATCTGCGTAAACGTTTTGCTCCTCGGCACTGCCTTGGCCAGTGGCAGCGCTCACTATGACGTGAACATCAAAACCTCTCATGTTCAGATTTATCTCATCATTCTCCTCCTCCTCACCGGGATCTGGATGATTTCTTATATCATCTACACAACTAGGAATAAAAATGCAGTTGTTTACCACGACGCCCATGCTGGACCAATATGGCTCAGGGGTAAGGAAAGGTTCCACTGGCTTTAGTAATCAAGTATTTTATTTGCAGAGCAAGTGTGAATATTTTTTAAAATCTCCTGTTCAGCATGTTCTTTATCTTTCAGGAGGACTTGTGTTATTTGGAGTGCTCAGTATTATAATGGACATTTTCAAGATAGCCAGCTATGTGGGATATCTCCACTGCGAGTCTGCTGTTAAGGTTGCATTCCCTGTGGTGCAACTCGTTTTCCTTATTGTGCAGGTAAAAATGTTCACAAATATCACCATACTATACTTGTTACATTCCATGCTCAAGTTTTTATGGTTGAAAAATATTAAGACAGATGTGAACTAAATTTGCAGACATACTTCTTCTGTATCCACTCAAAAGACTGTGTGCAGCTACAAAAGAACATTACACGGTAGGTGATTAATGGATTTGTTTTTTCTTTTTTTTTTGTAAACATGCTATCATTATTTATTATTCCACATAAAAAATTATAATTTACTTTTATCATAAGATCAGCAAATGAAGGCATTTTTATATGGCATCTTTGCTATTGGACTGATGCTTAAATGGCAAAAACAGAAAATTGTCATTCATGTAAAAGGTGTGCTTGTTATCTTGCTTTTATCATAGAATACAATAATACGACTGACACTAATGATTATTTTCATTATTGATTAAGCAGATGCTTTTTTGCTCAATTAATTTGTTTAGCATTTATTAAATCAAATATTATAAAATCAATTTCTATTGTAGGTCAGTAAATATTCATATTTGCTCAAGATGAAATAATTTTATGGCATAATGTGAGATTTAATTCTAACATTATGGGACACTCCCTCTCTGCTTGTTTCCCCAATCTTTTATTTAGATGTGGACTGATGCTCACCCTCTCCACAAATCTGGTTGTGTGGATGACGGCAGTCACAGAGGAGTCTGTTCACCAAACACAGGTTCCTGATGATCACGATCACAACACCACCAAACTCTTTGGACGAAACCTGTATATCACGAAAGGTACTTAGATCACATTGAAGCTAACAAAGAAAAATACAACAAATAATTAAAAATACCATAACATAATACTATTCTCTCTTTGTGCACTCTGTCATTTATTACAGCAGGTTATGGAGACGATAAATGCAAGTGCAGCCACACTTCATGTAGCCTCTTCAAGGAAGCTTACTACTACCTTTACCCTTTCAATATTGAGTACAGTCTCTTTGCCTCTGCCATGGCCTATGTCATGTGGAAAAATGTAAGTCGAGTAGCCAGTGAACACGGCCACCACAAATTCAAATTCAATCTACGGGATGCATACCTGGGTCCCATTATGGGAGTTCTCCTAGTGGTGGCAGGTCTGGCAACCTTCATCGCATACGAGATGGAAATGAAAAAAAATCATGATGATTACAAGAGAGAGAAAGCAGTGATGATGCACTTTGTCATGAATATAGTCATAGTTACCACGATGTCCATTTCGACTCTGATTGGCTGCGCTATCTACAGAGTGGATCACAGAGAGCATGTATCAGAGAAAAACCCCACACGCAGCCTGGATGTGGGTCTGCTGGTGGGAGCCTCATTGGGACAATTCATCATCAGCTACTTCACCATAGTAGCCATGGTCGGAACTGGAGCCAAAGGCCATCTCAACAGACTAAACTTGGCCTGGGCTATCTTAATGGTGATTCAGCTGGGCCTGCAAAACCTCTTCATAATTGAGGGTCTACATCGGGGACCCTTCCATGAGGTGCACCCAGTCACTGTGGTTGCAAATGCATACATTTCGCAGCCAGGCAAAGAGCTGAGCAGTGCTGATGGATCAGACACAGGAACAAAGCCCATCCCAGTACCCACAGAGCACAACCTGCATGGCCACGCAGCGGAGTGCAGACCCAAATTGCCATGGAAGAGACGGGCATTGAAGGAGGTCTCTGCATTTCTGCTGATGGGCAATATCATAGTGAGTACCACTGTCCCTCAATGCTTCAAAATCACTGCTTAAAATTCACCAATTCCTCACCAAACCTCTTCTCTTTTTTCCTTCTTTGACAGCTATGGATCATGCCAGCATTTGGTGCTCGTCCCCAGTTTGACCATGACACTGAAACAAACTTCTATAATTTCAACATGTGGGCTGCTGTTGTCAATGTTGGACTTCCATTCGGGATCTTCTATCGTATGCATTCGGTCGCCAGTCTGTTTGAAGTGTTTCTGACCTCATAACAGCAAAAGCAAGACAAATGTGTCCGGCCAACAATTCCGCAATGATAAAGCTGTTATTCAATGATAAAGATGTTATTTTCCTCTATTTCTTGACTGACAACTATCATCACTGTGACATTTATCATTACGTTAATGCTTGTATATTTGACAATGTCAATGTTTTCATCTATGTATGTTATTCTCAGAAGGGAAAAAAATATTCCATTGTAAAGTTGAGCTTGTAAAACTTATCGTTCAAGTTGTGTATGCAGAAAAAAAACCAGCAAAAAATAAACTGAAAATGAAATGTTGAATAAAAGATAAGGATTTATTGAACTATTATTATTATTATTATTATTATTAGTCAATGGCGGCGCCAGGGGGGCGCTAGGTGGTGCTGTAGCTCCCCCTATAATAGCCATAGCACCCAACTAGCACCCCCAAGAAATGTCTGTATGTATATATATATATATATATATATATATATATGCTTATAGTTGCATAATTAAATGCCCCAAAATTCAAAGTACCTTCTCTTGAGTGTTGAGCATCCCCATAGCAACGGCAACAGAACATCTCTGGAGCCGCCACTGTTATTATTATTAGTAGTAGTAGTAGTTGTTGTCCTAACATGAGTAGTTGTAGTAGAAAAAGTAGTAAGCCTACTCTTATAAATATTATTACCACTGCTACCTAATGTTGTGTTTTGAAAGACCTAGCCAGTCTCCTACATAAGGCTGAGGTCTACTTTAGAGTTTTATGAGTTGATTCATTTGCCAATGGATTTTTAAAATAAATTTCAGAAAACAGATCCCAAACTTACCTTATTATAGGTATTTGAATATTTTAGCTTGTTAGACATATTGAACACGCCATATGGGACTGCACTGAAATGGATAAGTGAAACGATTTTCTGCAATGAGGGATTATTGGATCTTTGAAGAAAAAAACCAGCAGTTTGATCCATAGCCTCGTGAAAATAATATTAGCCTTATATGTAATAAAAACAATGCAATGCAATCAGTCCGTTCTTTAAACGTAGAAAAGAAACCTTTCACCGTGGAATCCGAAAAAATTTACAAATCAAAATACAAATTGCTATTTATGTCACAACAACCGCACATTTATTTAAGTCAGGCAGTTTTAAAGCCACACCCTGCAGGGGTCCTTAGCACACTGTATTGTTTACAACCACGTCACCAGGAAATACATGGTGAATGTTCAAATCAAAATGCGGAGACAGGTAAATTGCACCTAAATGAATTGTCCATTTCTGCCAGGGTAAAAGGAATATTTGTTTGAATATGTTCCAAAGATTATTAATCGATATTTAAAACAAATATTCTTGACTTTTCTGACGTAAATTACGAGCTGAGCGCAGGAAACAGGTGCGTAGCTCGGTGTGCTAGCGTTAACCTGCTAATGTTTTCAGGACTCTCAGGACGCTCCTCTTTTTGGTGAAGATGAGGAGAACAACAGGATAAGAAACTCCAAAATTAGGTGAGATGTGCTACTTTTCGTGGCTGTAACAAACAACTTCGTTGTACTTGACTGCATGCTAGAGTGTGCATAATAAAATGACAATGTGTGTTTCAGGCATCCCCTGGCCTCATTCTTCCACCTCTTCTTCCGAACATGTGCCATCGTGGTCTACTTACTATGCGACGTCCTCAGCGGTCGTTTTATTGTCTGTATGGTCACCATCATCCTCCTTCTGTCATGTGACTTCTGGACTGTGAAGGTAAGCAGGTCGTGCCTTATCTATAGAAATACATTGAACTTCAATATGCACCATATTATTATTATCATCAGCAATTATTCTTTTCTTGATACATTCAGTTTCTGGGGTCTCTTTCTCATTGTAGTACTCAAACCCAACTGTATTTCGTTTACACTCGTATAAGATAAACAAAAGCATAAAATCTTCCTCACAAAGATGCTGTTATTTTATTTTTTTATTTTTTTATTTTTTGGATTGGCTAAAATTTGTTTGAGTCATCAATTAAACATTGGATTTGGGTTATTTTTCCCACTCCATGTCTATGTCTCATGTTGGATAAAGTATTTTGTCCTTCTTTCCTTTTTTGTGAGAATATTTGGACATGTGTAATACATGACACACGTAGTACATGATGTTTATGGCAGAATGAATTAATCCAATGAAACTGGTTTTCAACATGGTTTTCATTTGCAGTTAGATTCCTTTTTTTCTTCTTCTTTTCTTTTTTTTTGGTTTCTTTGTTCAGAACGTCTCCGGCAGATTGCTGGTTGGCCTTCGGTGGTGGAATCAAGTGGATGAAGATGGAAAGAACCACTGGGTATTTGAGTCAAGGAAGGTAAGCAGGAGTTAATCCGATACATCCAAAATACCCTGTCTGACATCTGCACAGACCACTTTTCCGCTCAGGATAAAAGGTTTCTCACATGTAAGACACACAATTGGAAACAAGATAACAATACAGTCTGATCTTGTTTCTTTTTTACAAGTTTCTTATGGCCATGACAGCAAAGCTATCCTTGCTCTCTGTAAAGTAATAGCATTCCCAGTAAATAAGAATATTTTAATTAACCCAGAACTGACTGTTTTTCTGCACTTTGCAGTGTTGTAAGAACCAGTGTACGTTATGTTATTAGTTTTTCCTCTGTAAATTAGCTGCATGACCCTAGTAGACAATTGAAGATAGTGTAACATATTTTGACTGTTTTGTCCTCTTAGAACTACCATGTGGGACATTTGACTTGATGAAACCTTGTTTACTTCTTTTAACAGACACACAGTCCAAATACAACATCAAGTGCTGAATCACGGATCTTCTGGCTCGGACTTATCATCTGCCCAATCTTCTGGATCATTTTTGTGTTCAGCGCCATCTTCTCCTTCAAGATCAAATGGCTGGTGAGTTCAGAGTTTGTGTGCGTGTGTGTATGCATCTGTGTCTGAATAACTATTAATTTTCGGCTTACCTCTCATTTGTGATTTTGTTCTAAAGGCTGTTGTAATAATGGGCTTGGTTTTACAATGGGCCAACTTGTATGGTTATGTGAGATGCAAGGTGGGTGGAGCATCCAACCTGAGAAACATGGCAAAGAACTACCTTGGTGTCCAGATTTATAAACAGGTATCTGAATTACAGTCATATATCCAGTCCTCTGTGATTTATCTGTTGGTCCATTCTTATATATTTATTTTTCACCAAAGGCAATGAAGAAAACAGAGGGACCTTGAAGTTGAAGAGGGCAAGTCTGCAGTGTGATGGATGAATGACTCTGGATGAAAGCATTGTATTTACTTGACTCCTCTGGGTGGCTGGTCTTTTCTGTGGGTGTCTGGGTTTTGTATGTTTCCTCTGAATTCACAGATAAATGAATTCAAGAGTAGTTTTCTATAAATTAAAATAAAACACGAATCTAGTTTTTTGAGACTAAATGCGATCCATTTATTTTGTTAGTGCTTCAATACAGAGTTAACTACATTTGTTTCTACTCCTATATTTCTTCTATGGTGCAATGTGCTGTAAAAATATTAACATAAACATGGTGATAAAATATATGATTCCTGGGAATCCTGGGGAAAAGTTCCTCATTGACTTTAGAAAAATTATTCAGTTTGCACTAATATTCAGTTGAATTTATAGTTATATTATTAAAACAGTTTACTTGTCATTACTATTAAGCAGATTTATTTTTGTGGTAGGCATCAATAGAGCTGTGCTGAAAGTCCTGCTCATAAAAATTCTCAAGGAGAATAAGTAGACTGCAGGTTACTGGCCCTTCTATGATTTAACCACAAGGTGGCAGCAAAAAAGCATCTTGAACTCTTATGAGAGGACATGGTTTTGCTAAGCTTGAAAAAGTTCCAGTTTTATGTTGTAATTTTATTAGTTACATATACCATGGAAGCCAGTCGGAAAAAGAAATGCATGTGAGAAGTAAATGATACAATTTCTCAGGTTTTCATAAATAAGCACACGCAAAAAGTACAAATAATGTGCGATTACCACAATATCTGACATGTTGGAATGAATGTCACAAACATTCATTCATAACTATGCATCAGACTTTGAATCTCATAATTTGCAAGCTATGTTTGAATTACCTAAAGAAATAGTGAGCTCTTACATACACGTTTTGAGAAGCTTATTTGAGCAGTTCTTTTGTTGTTGTTTTTCTTTTTTTTTGGCACAGAACACCTGATTAAATGGTTGTATTAGTACCAGAAATCCAAATGATTAACGCTACAGCTATGATATATCATCACATATATCATGCCGAAAAAGTACCCTGAGCCAAAAATAAAATACAACCAGAAAAACGCCTTGTCCATGGTGTTTGCAAGCTTCTCAAATCTCTCACATTTTCGTTCCTTTGCTTGTAAAGCTTCCAGGAAGGTCACTATCTTTCTGAGCATCTGTGTGTCCTCTGACTCATTCAGATGAACAACACTGATGTCAGGTTTCACATCTGTAGGGAATGAAGTTGGCGTTAAGAGAGACTGAATGAGTGCCTAAAACACCACTTTTAATGTATCAAAGGTAATTGAGGAACAGTTAACTCTTCCTTACCCTCATCCTTCTTTTCTTCCTTGTCTCTTTTGTTTTTTGACCTTTTGAAGCGACAGGAAATGAGGTAGCCATCTTTCACCAGCCGTGTTAGCACCAAAGACACCAGCATGCTCAAAACCAAGAGCACCAGACAAATACAGAAGTGGATTCCTGCAGGAAAAAAAGGACCTTTGATTCTATCCATACATCTGAGTTATGCACTGTGAGTCCGTGTGTATTTCTGTGTGACATGCATGCAAGCTGACTGACTGATGATGGGGCTGCACTGGCTGTCTCCAGGGAGCTGATTGTTGAGGATGATGAGGAACATGGTGAAGCTGAGCACCAGGGTGACCTTGAAACAGTTGCGCTCGCCGCCTCCTAGTGGGAGGGCGAAGCTGACCACATCAGCCAAGACGATGAGAATACTGGGCAGCAATAATGTTATGAAGGGGTTGCTGAATCTAATGCTCAGTGTCACCTGAGAAATGTGGTGGTAAACACTTATTAAGGATTTGCTGCCTTTGTCCAATGCAAAAATGTTTGTGAAGTTCCAAAAATGTGTCACTATCAGACATCACCCCAGCTGTGTTCAAAAAGGGGACAAACTTGAGATGTTAAAGAGTGAAATCCCTTTTGGTTAATTTCACCATTGCATTAAGTATAAGTTTTTTTCAACTCACATCGATGGATCTGCGGCTAAAGTCTTTGTAATAGTAGTCCACGCTTTCAGTTTGCCAGTCTCCATGGTTACTATCAACCAACTTCAATAGACCAAGTTCCAGAAATGTACCACATCCTGAATGAAATGATTGATTATGTCATGTCATTGTTTGTTTTGTACAGGCAGGAAATAAAAAAGCCAATTACATACATTTTATGGAAATAATTTAAGACTGCATCTGCTCTTTTTGCACTGAAGGACATATTATCAGCTCTTTAAATGTAGACAAGTCGTCTGACCACGAGAAAGATTAAATTAGCTGTTGACTTATTTAATAAGAATCTAGGAAATGGGGAAATTCTCATTCAGTTTTCTCTTAATATTTAGAGGAATATTGTATTTATTAATTTGTAGAAAAGATGTAATGAGCTCACCATCATCAGCCAAGGTATGGAATGCAACAGGACATGTGTCAGCAGCGAAGGGATAGTTGAAAAGATTGATATCACAGTTCACCTCAGTTTTTATGATCAAAGTGTGCGTCACAGTGCCATTACTGTAGACCAGCAGATCATTGGAGCCGTGTTCCATAGTTGTCACTATTCTGCACACAGAAGGGATGACAAATGTTTCAGATCAATTTGTCCATGAAGTGAACTTGTGATCTATGTGGAAAGCTTTTTTGCCACTGGACTGCCTTACCCATTTGTTATGCGGATTTCTGGGGTCCAGACTTTGTCTACTGGTAGGATTACTTTATCAAATGCATAAAGTGATTTGTTCCACCGCAGATATGGATCTATCCATACCTGTGGTGTCAAGTCAAAATGAGTGCAACTGAAAGATCCTGCCTGTTACTTTTTGCTGAACGGAAAATATGTTAACACTTACCGTAGTTGCTCGCAGGCGACTCATTAGGCGGAGAGACTTTGTGTCCTGTTAATAGGGGGAAAAAAAACATAAAGGTGATAATTTAGGCTAAACTTCGGAAGTTATTAACACTGCTCTCATAAAAAATATAACACAATACTTACAACTGACAGAGTTTGGTACTCCATGAAAGGCACCCACACTGTGAAGTTGCAGTTTTGATCCTGTGGTTGAGATAAGTAGTTTTTATCTATCAACATTTGAGCCAGACATCTGCGTGACCTGCATTTTGATTCCACTTGTCCAAGTCCTGAAACAATTGTTAATCAGAATTCATTCTCAGTATATACTACATATTAAACATTGCTTTCTCACGCTTACCAGCTGTTAGCAAAGCCAGAAGGAGGGCGGCCATCCCGCTGCTGTAGGTCATAGAGCTTAATCTGTCCAAAAGCATCACTGCAGGAATTGAGTCAGTTGTGTACTAGTTTGTCTTCCCATTCTTCAGGTCTTGGGCTGACACAGCTCTTAAATAGGCCTGTTTGTGACAATTGACCACATATTCACAGCACCCATTAGCCCACACAAACACATTAAGAGACAACATGAGCAACCGTCAATAATGTGCAAGAATACCTTTGCGTGCTTAATTACACTTTGAGTTCATCACCTCCCTCGGTGTGCAAACAGTCGGGACAAAGGTGCAATTTCTGCCAGCGTCTGTTTACCCGCTGGAGGACACAGGCTGCTCCAGGTGCCATTGTGATCATATCTGGATGAGCTGCTCTTCTTTACAATGGGACAAGAGGACAAGCTGAAGCTGCCAATAATGAACATAAGAGTTTACCTTAGCTATGAGGCAGCACTCCCAGTCTCATGTCCAGGACAAAGACTGGAGTCTTGTCTCGAGGGATAGCATTTCTTCTCACAGAATAAGCCATTGTAAACCTTGACAGCTGGCGGCAAATGTTTTTTTTCCATGCATAATGCATATAATATTTTTCATAAGATTCTTATGCAACTTCTCACACCCTTAACCACACTGCCATAATATGTAATTAAAATTTAAAAGCGTGTCTATCATCTATAATAAAGTAGAAATGTACTGACACTGAAAAAGAGAAAAAGGAAAAAGATGCTCAATCCAAATGTTTCTATCTTTGTACTAGCTGTGCAGAGTTTTTGTGTTGCCAGAAAATTCAAGTGCTATTTCCTTTCAAGCTCTGAAATGATGGGCCTTATAATTCTCAGCTATATATCAATGTCACAGTTTGGCTGGAAGGATGTTGAACTATGGACTATGAAGCAACAGGTTCTTTGTCTTGAGCATTTGGTGTCATTTCACACTGCATTATTAGTCACTGCTGAAGTTATCATCCCAGGTCTCCAGTTTGGCAGGGAAATGACAGTTTTACTGTTTCATGAGATCCTCACACAGCTCAGGCTGCCTGTCTGTCTCCTACCGGCTGTCGCTACCTGTTGCCCCCCCTGCAGTGGCAGAGTGTATTTGTTAACCCTTCACCTGCATGGCCCTGATGACACAGTCAGGTTCATGCGCCGCACTACATAACCCAGAACATACACCCACATGATCACACTCAAATATTCAGTTGTGGCATATTCTTGCTTTTTTTCTATGCTGCTTTTTCTTCTGCTAGCACATGATTATAAGTACAAAAATTTAGGTGCTGTCATTCCTCTGATCCTGTAAATCAGATCTCTTTAGCCCCCAAGGCCCCCAGCGAGTCTACTCTGATTCCAGTCACAGACCGAGCGCTCTCTACCAGTCTCTACCAGAATCCTTGCCAACATGGACGGGTAAAACATCTAAACATTTAAATCAATTAATGTAACTTTCACCATTTGGTATTATTGCGATCTTTAGCAAGGAAAGTAACACTGAGACCTGTCTGTTTTCATTCACTCATCACGTAGCTGTTCCCTGTAAATGACTGATGAACAGTTCTTTGTAGGTTATCTCTCAGAGGAATGTCACTTATCTCTTTCTTACCACATCATCTGGAAGAAAACAATACACACTGAGTCAGGTAGGTGTCATAGGAGGGGGTGGGGGTGTCATGTCTTTGTCGTTGTTGACCTCTTTCAAACAGCTTTGGATTTTCTTATGGCCATAATAAACGTGGCTTAAAAGATAGTATGTCCTGGCGGCTCAGCTGTGATCTCTGTGTCTTATCAGAACCAAACTGAGGACAACTGAGACAAGAAAATCCTTGTGCCAGTGAAAGCATCTCCACCTGGTGGAGCAATGGTTAACTTTCTGTCTAATGAATTACGGAAATCCAAAGAGAAATGGTTCAAATACACAAAATCTGCCAATCTTCAAAATTTCTCTGTTGTCATTTTGAGGAAGACTGTTTCAATTACATGATTTTTATTTCATGGCCTGAAACAAATGGTCAGAAGACGTATAATGGGCTTGTCATCAATGACCTTTAAAATATTCCATAGGCCATAAATTCTTCCAGATTGTCCAATAGGCTTTCAGAGGGAAGTGATTGTCATAATATCATGAGAAAATTAGACTTTGCTTCAGCAAGAGGTAAACATCCAGCTCTGAAAACAGCTCAACTCAGACTGTTTTAACACGTCACCTAATGCATGGCAGACACCTTCTTCTCTGCAGGTAAGATGGACTTTCAGATACTTTTATTTGTGATAAACACAAATACTGACTGCAATGGAATTTTTTGCTTTCTATTTTCAAGATAAAAAATGCACAATAGTACATTTGGACACTACTTGAGTTATTAATACTTGATGAAAAGAAGATAAGAATAAGTCCGAGAATACTTTTAGGTTCAGAAAAAAAAAGGAAACAATAATGATTGACCTGATGAATAAACCAGTGATTTTTATCTTACTGAACTTGCACTTGATTCATGGTGGAAATAGGAAAACACAATGTTTGCATACTTCAGCTGTACCAACTGAAAGTAAAAATGAAAATAAATGATTATACAGGACAGAGAGGACAAACAGAGCATTAACCCTCAGTTTGTACAACATAAACCTGGAATCAAGTTAGTAGAAGGAATGCACAGGTTAATTCAAGGTAATTCTCTACAAATCATGAGATTGTATCTAAAAATAAAACTCTTACTAAATCCAATTAATCCAATATACTTCCACGTCAGTAACTCTCACAAATCTACTCACACACACACACACACATACAGTTACCTCACAGAAATTAGAAAAAGGGGATAATCCATATATGAGCAAATATCTATAAAACAATTCAGTGTGGACCTTAACAATACAGTCTGTTACTTTCCTTTCTTTTTGCTGCTGTGTGATAAAAGTGGCAGTGAGTGTGGGGGACTGCTCTGACCTTTCTCCTAGACCTAATTGTCTTGTCACTGTGAACCTGTGACACGGCAGTTTACAAGTGGAGTAATCACCTGAACATAAATGCAGCCTAACTTGGTGACTTGTTTTCTTTCAATGTAATTTCCTCTACCTATTACAATTGTTATTCATTCATCTTCTACCACTTATCCGTTCCTGGGTCATGGGGGTGCTGAAGCCAATCCCAGCTCACATTGGGCAAGGGTGGGGTACACCCTGGACAGGTAGCCAGTCCATCACAGGACCAACACACAGAGAGAGACAGAGACCAACAAGCACTCACACTCACACTCAGACCTACGGACAATTCAAAGTCCCCTATTAATCTAAACATGCATGCCCTTGGACGGTGGGAGGAAACTGGAGTAAACAGAGGAAACCCACGCAAACACAGGGAGAACATGTAAACTCAGCACAGAAAGGCCCCAGGCCTGGGAACCGAACCCGTAACCTTCTTGTTGTGGGGCAACAGGGCTAACCAGGCTGCCGTGCTGCCCAGTAATTGCTTTAAAAAAAAAAAAAAAAAAAAGAAGCCGGTTTACAATTTAAAACAGTTTAGATGTGTGACGGTGCGTATTTCCACAACCTTTCACCTTTTTCACCTCAGGCTGACTGTTTTTTTTTCTTGTATGTGTTCAAATACTGTTCACCTGCTGACAGGATCCCATTCAAGTTGCAATAAAACCTCATGTCGATGGTCATTATCTGAATGACAGGAACAAGTGTACACTTGGCTTTATTGCAAAATCACAAACATGACAATTCGCAGCTACTCGCAATGAAACCACAGATATTTAATTATAACTCCTGAGAGGACTTAATCATAAACTGAGATAAACATCAACTACCTGCTCTCAGGTAACTCAATTAAGACAATAAAAATTGGAATTATGTCCAACTTCCTTCTGGCAAGGAAGGGCATTGCTTTGAAAAAAACAACTGATTTATCACTGGGTACATGACATATTGTTCTTTAAACTCAATAAAAAGTATTTCACTAGCAACAAATAAAGCAGCTCTCAGGTTAGTGAGGTGCAGAAGAGGAAAGTGATTAAAAAAAAAAAAGTTCTTACTTTGCTGTGCTTCATGTGTTCTTGAAAAGAAAGTGTTTTGGTTAAAGTTTGACATCTGTAGTAACAATGAGGGGTGCAAGCTAATAGAGTTGGTTGGAGGCTAATAATTTACCCTCATGAAGAGAATAACTGATTAATAACTGAGGCTTGAGGCTTTGTTTAATCAACTGAGACCCAATTTCTAAGGAGGTGACTGAGAGTGGAAATAAAAGTTTTTAGACTTTTATGGTAATGTGTCAATGGTTTTGACCTTTTTATGGACAGAAAACTGATTACATCTGGAATCCAACATACAAAACTCAAAACTGGGGGGATAAGCTAAACCCATTAAAAAGAAAACAGATTCCTTTGAACCAAAGCTGTGGTTAATCTTGTCATATTGTTGTGATAGAATATATAAGTATCGTTGTGGGCTGAGATCTATACCTCAGATCTTAACTCAAGGACTTTTTGCTTGTGGCAGGAGAGAAATAGTTGTCTCAAGTTCATTAAACTTTGATCAAAATATAATCAGATCTGTGATATACGGACAAACGTGTACATAGTTTTTTTTCTCCCTCTTATACGTTATCTCTA
This sequence comes from Remorina albescens, assembly GCA_034769265.1. NCBI lineage: Eukaryota > Metazoa > Chordata > Actinopteri > Carangiformes > Echeneidae > Remorina > Remorina albescens. Next base: position 9,550,764 of record CM068493.1, read on the forward strand.
ACTTTCAACTTTCGACAAACACAAGTTGTTGTTTGCGATGATCCCGGGAACTTGATCAAACTAAAACATATTTGAAATTGTTACATAATGCAAAATTTTAAAAGCTGCTGAATAAAGTAATGTATTCCCTCTGGGGAATGTGTTACCTCTACATCCTGCAGTTTAATAGCTCTCGCTCTCGTTTTTTTTTTTTTTGTTTTTGTTTTTTACTGTAACAAGCAGAATAACTAAAATAAATAAATAATTTGCATAATGACATTTGGATAGAACATGAGGATATAACGTGTTTATGCAGCACTTTTTGGATTGTGTCCTAGTTCTAATAGAACTTTGGGTTAATAATCAACTATTAGGAGACTCACGTTATAGCGGAGGATTTTTTTCCACAGTCTGAACAGGCCGCTGCTCAAGTCATAGCTGCTGCCGGCCCACGGCAGAGATCGACCTAGGCGGCTTGCTCAAACATGAAAGGTTCAGCTTTGTAAACAAGTCAGAAAGGTTTTTGCATTTTGGTCACATGTGATGAGTAAACTGCCTCAGTTGGATTCAGTACTCTGTCTTTTGCTGTCGTTTTGTTCAAGGTGAAAATATGACTGTCATTCTAATGATGCTTCTTTAACATCTCACCCCTGTTTGTCCACAGAAGACTGAAATTTAGACCTGGTCAAAATGAGCACAGGAATGGGCGAACAGCTCATCATTGATACCAGCTGCACCACAATCCACACCCTGGATAGGCGCAATGGAGGTGAAGGAAGGTGGCTGCGCTACATGCATAAAAATGGCCGGTTTCCTGTTGTTTTCCGGAAGGTCCCCGGAGACTGGAGCCCATACCTGATGGACATCTTCACCACTCTTGTAGAAATTCGTTGGACGGTGATGCTCCTTGCATTTTCCCTCTCTTACATTCTCTCTTGGCTCTTTTTTGGCCTCTGCTATTGGCTCATCGCACACGTGAATGGAGACACACATAATCCTGACAGTGAACCCTGCGTGGAAAACGTGCGTGGCTTTACTGGAGCGTTTTTGTTCTCAATGGAGACCCAGGCGACTATTGGCTACGGTTTCAGGGGGATGACTGAGAACTGTATTGTGGCCATTATTGTGGTAACAATTCAAAACGTATTTAGCCTCCTCCTTGACACCATAGTCATTGGTATTATTGTGGCTAAAATGGCATCTGCTCGTAAGCGAGCCCAGACAGTTGGTTTTAGCAACTATGCGATAGTCAACCTGCGAGACGGGGTTCTGTGTCTGTCGTGGCGTCTGGGGGACTTCAGAGTTAATCACATCTTGGAGGGGGTTGTCAGGGCTCAGTTAGTCCGCCATGTAAAAACCCCCTTAGGGTCTTTTGTGATGTCCTATCAAGACCTGGAACTCCAGAACCGAGATATTGTCCTGGCCACACCAATCACTATTATTCACAAGCTGGAGCCTGGTAGTCCGCTCTATGGCCTGGGCCCCGATGACCTGCAGGAGGCCAAATTTGAGCTGGTGGTCTCTTTCACCTACACAGGAGATACAACCGGTATGCTCCATCAGACACGTATTTCCTACACACCAGCCGACATCCGCTGGGGTCAGCGTTTCCAAGACATGTTGAAAGAGGACAAGAAGCACTACAAGGTGGACTACGCTCTGTTCAATGAGACCACATGGGTGCCGGTGCCCCTGCTCAGTGCAGAGGAGTATGACCGAGAGAGACTTCCTGTGAGGGACAGTCAGTCCCGGAGACCATTCCTACCATCAGTCAAGAGAAATGGACGCACTTACCTAACCGATCTCGCCATCACCGAAGAGGTGATGCACCAAACCTTTTTGTAGTCTCAGAAAAGAAAATACCAAACACTCCACGGTGGACTTGTTGTCATGATGTTAATTGTTTTCAAGACAGTGTGATACTATGTGCTCTTGTGAATAAATATATGTGACTTTAAAGTCCTCATTACCTTGTACATATATATATATTTTATGGTCTATATGAATAAAATTAGTAGCCACAGATCTAAGTCAAATAAAAGTCTCATTGTCCTCATTAAAATGTGCTTCTCTTCTCATCACGGCTTATAAATTATATTAAAGCTACTATTCAAATGAAGCGATGCCAGTGTGGCACTGCCACCGTGTGTTCACTGATATATCAATATCAGGCCAACAAACACATCACAAACAAAAGTCCATCCTCCATGTGACATATTTCGTTCTCTCTTAGATGTGCGCGTGCAAACTCTCAGTCTCAGACATATAAAGCTGGTAGTTTGCATCAGACGCAGTTTTGTGTTTTGCACCAAAAGCTAAATTTCCAGGTGAAACACAAAGTCTCATCAGTTTGGTTCACTAAGTCGTCCATTCTGAAAAACGACACAAAACCCAAACCTCCATCGATGTGGACCGGGAGCCTGAAACAGGCGCTGCAGATTCCCATTGGCCGCCGGCCGCCACGCGGGGCGGGGACAGGAGCGCATGTTTTTAAAGTCCGTTTTTGCATCGACAAATATCTGGTCCAGTGCTGCAGGAGAGGGTTATGGCAGAATTCAGAGTGCCAGACGGCAAACTAACAGAAGACAGAAGAGCAGCAGGAATAAAAGAGGGGAAGTGTGCATATGTGGCGCATATGGGACTCACTACAAACGGCAGATTGGCGCTGCGACGTCCAACAGGTAGGTGAAAAAAGTGGGAAATTTCTCATGAGAGTGAAATATTATAGTCTGCAGTAAGGGATGGTTAATCTCGATTTTTGGTAATCTGAGTTTAGCAATATGAAACGAGCTGTTTTCCAACTTTATATTGTCCCTTAACACAACATTTTTTATTCTAATTCATTATTATGATCATTATTAACATGAGAGACTGCAGCATGTGGACTGGATGATGTGCATTGTCACTATTCTTGACTTGAACTAATATTACTTATATTTGTGAACAAGCTACACAAAACAAAATGATATTGAATAGTGCAAAATGATAAATGTGAACAAATATCATTCATGCAAATTCTGTGTAATTGCTAAAAAAAAACCATATAAACTATTAAGAAATGACAAACTATGCAAGGAGCTCAAACCAAAAGACGTCTGCTGAGTGACTGGTCATAGTTATTGATTTGTGTGATAAAAAAAAAAATAGAGCAGCTTTATGTAACAAGTTTCCATCTGCCTCAGTTGTTGGCACTAAGTGCCAACACATGCAAGGCAAACAATCACAGGTTGTGCATCCTCTGGATGCCTGGGTCTGTCACCATGTACCAACCTGCAGTAATAGGTGATGCAAAAAAAAAAAAATGTAAAAAATAAATAAATCAGTCAATCACTCAAATCTCTATGCTGGATATTGTGTTTGAAAAAAAAGGAAATTGAAATACTAAAGTTTCCTGCAGCGTGTCAATCTAAGAATATGGCACCGATTCAAGTAGTAAGTAATAGATACATATTGAAAACACTGTGCTCGTCTCATCGCGTACAATCCGTGGAACTAAATCCTCTGGCATGCTTTGAGCTGTGAATGAATGGAGCCCCCTTATTCCCATCAGTGTTCTTGACATGTTGCTATTTGTAGTCAACCCTGCAGTGACATCATCAGTTGTGAAAAGCAAAGATGATGGAGGGGGATTTAGGACCACATACTGCACATCATAACCCACATGACATTTGACCACTTATTCAGGAAAAGAGCCACTGAAAAGACTACTAGACTTTATGTCATTCATTTCTGCATTCAAGTTTTTGTCTGTTTGTTTGTTTGTTTTGGCTCTTTTACATTAATTAAATGGTGGCACTCAGCTGAGCTGAGAGGAGCTTCTAAAGTGGAGGTGGGGAGTTATTTTGGCAGGAGCAGAGTATGTCTAGCGGACCATGACCTTTTGTAGCCTGTGGTGTTGCATTTTAATGGACCTTTCGAGCCACAGACGCACACAGACAGACGCATGCACACACCAACAAACAACGCATACACACACACACACAACAGGTCAATAGTGTTTCTAATTTAACTGTCCTATTTGCTCTATTACATGTGACACAAGGTTACTGTTGCTTTCAGAGAAATTTGCCCTTCCTCTCTGAAAAGCTGCGGGGCCCGTTTATTCGGACATAGGTTAGTGGTGTAAGCTGTAGTTGGGCATGTTATGTCATATGCATATGTTATTCTAACTGTGCACTTACATTGCACGAACTGAAATGATATAATAATTAGTGAGACAAGGTTTTCAGTGCAACTTGTCATTGTAAACGTTGATATCGACACAGCTACGCAGAACTTATACTTTTTTTGTATCTGTATTATTTTTGTATCTGTGTGCCAGTAGCTAAAAGGATTAACATGAACTTCATCTGTAATTTGACTCAGCTCCTCATGGAATAACCTGCCTGATTAATACTTACATTTAAGCAGGGCAAACATAATTTCCCACTTTTTCAGCCATCAAAGTGCTCGAATAAAACGTTTTATCTCTTACTAATAATGCACAAACAGTGGATAACCTGTTCTTGCTCACAGCACTGAATATACAATTTGTTTATTATTTTTGTATGCAAGAAGAGTGCTGCTAACTTTGAGTGTTCAATCAATTATTCAGACAGCAAGTAACCACACACCCACATGTACTTATCTTTGCTCTGGTTCCTGCCAATTACTTTAAAACTGTCTTTCTCTCTGTCTGTAATTTCCACAGTCCACTTCACTGATGATGTCCAAACCAGCTGTCAAAGAGGAGTGACCTGCCCTCTCCGAAGGTGCACAGAACGTCAGTAGAAGCACAGACCCAGTCTCCCTTTTCCCTGCAGGATCTAGTCCTGTTGCTCACATTTTCTGACTGAGTCTGTTCCCCGGGATCATTCAAAACTGTTTCTCCTACGCTTCTACCAAAAACTTAAACTGTTTTCCAAAGCAGAATCAGCCCAGCCCTCCCAGATGGAAGTTATGGGGAGCGTGCGAGGCCACCGCTACAGCATTGTGTCCTCTGATGAAAATGGCATGAAGCTATCCGCTATTGCCGTCCCGAACGGTTACGGAAATGGCAACGTCAACAAGGTGCACACAGAGCACCAACATCAGAGTCGCTTCGTCAGGAAGGATGGTCACTGCAATGTGCAGTTTATCAATATGAGTGAGAAGGGCCAGCGGTACCTGGCAGATATCTTCACCACCTGTGTGGACATTCGCTGGCGTTGGATGCTGCTCATATTTTGCTTTTCTTTTCTGGTGTCGTGGCTGTTTTTTGGCTTCGTCTTCTGGGTGGTCGCACTCTTTTACGGGGACTTAGAGAATGAGACTCAGATTTGTGTTTCTAATGTGGACAGCTTCACTGCTGCTTTCTTGTTCTCAGTGGAGACCCAAACCACCATTGGCTATGGTTATCGCTATGTGACGGAGGAGTGCCCTGTCGCTGTCTTCATGGTCGTCTTCCAAAGCATTTTGGGCTGCATCATTGATGCTTTCATCATCGGCGCTGTAATGGCTAAGATGGCCAAGCCCAAAAAGAGAAATGAGACCTTGGTGTTCAGTCACTATGCTACAGTGGCCATGAGGGATGGGAAACTGTGCTTGATGTGGCGCGTGGGGAACCTGAGGAAGAGCCACCTGGTGGAAGCCCACGTCAGGGCTCAGCTCCTCAAATCCCGCACCACGGCCGAGGGAGAGTTCATCCCTCTGGATCAGGTAGACATCGATGTGGGCTTCGATAGTGGCATTGACAGAATCTTTCTGGTGTCTCCGATCACTATTGTGCATGAGATTGACGAGGACAGCCCGTTCTATGAGATGAGCAAACAGGAGTTGGAGACGGCAGAGTTTGAAATCGTAGTGATCCTGGAGGGCATGGTAGAGGCCACAGCCATGACAACACAGTGTCGGAGCTCGTACGTGGCCAGCGAGATTCTGTGGGGCCACCGCTTTGAGCCGGTGCTCTTTGAAGAAAAGAACTACTACAAAGTGGACTACTCTCGCTTCGACAACACCTACGAGGTTCCCAGCACGCCCCACTGTAGCGCCAGGGAACTAGCAGAGATAAAGTCCAGCCCCTCCAGCTCGAGGAACTCCTTTTGTTACGAGAATGAGGTGGCTCTCGAAAAAGTGGAGATGTTTGAGGAGGAGGATGACAACAGGCAGATGAGTTGCATTGACGTTTGTGCACTTGAGGACACAAACAATGAGGTTGCCTCAGACTCTGAAAGCAATCTGGATGCTTTGCCTTTAGAATCCAGACCTTTGACGGCTGAATCAGAAATATGACAGCCGGGAAAAAGAGGGGTTAAACAGTATGGCAGGTTCTGGGATTGCTGTTGGCAATAATGCATGACAATTTAAAGACTGTGATTAGAGTGTGAAATGCACTCAAGACAACAAGGAAATGCAAACATGGTGACAATGGTATACTGCCTGCATGAGGATAAAATGGGTTAGATGCCTTCACTTGCACGCTGTGCAGTCTGTTTCTGTGCATACTACCCACATTAAGCTAAACATTGTAGCAGATCAACCAATTTTGTTAACTGCGTTTGTTAATTTATTCAAGTGTACATTTCCAGTTTGCACATTTTGCTTTGAGCATCCTGCATCCAAGGTTTTTATTTATTTTTTTGTTGTCGCTTAAACATTACATAAAGTTTTAAATGACTAAAGCTTTTGCTTATAATATATTTCAATTGAAAAAGAAAAAGAAAAAACTAAAATCCCAACCTAATCACAAAAATCTTTCCTGATTCTAAGTTCAACAATCATACGTCATTTTTCAACGTAATTTTTTGAGGCAATGAACCACCTGCACAAGTAAAAGGCTACTGTTTGTTAATGAGCTGGTCTCTTAGCAAAGTGTACCTTTAGTCTTTTTCAGTGTGATAGTCTTGGCGCGAGATAGGATGACAATGTTTTGCACAGATTACGACTACAACCATACTATGCTCCTCAACCTATCATCTTATCTAAGTATAGCATCTTTTGCCATGTGTGTCTGGGTCCCGGAGGAGGCACTCAGGAGGTTCACCTTTGACTGAGCACACGCTGCATTAGATGTCACAGAAGGAAACAGGTGCAGGTGATCTGCTTCGCATTAAACTGCCACCTCTTACAGGTCTTCATGTTCTAATGTGCAATACAGTTCAGTGGTCGAATGTGACAGGAAGCTTAAGCCTGAGCCAAGATTATGAATGTTAATGACACGTGCTGCTAAGTTACATATTGTATGTTTAGAGTGAAGTCTAGGTGCCAAAATGTATTATTTGTCTTTAAAGTATCCATTTTGAAGATTGCAGATATAGCCTATAATGTTATTTTTAGATATAGACAAGCATGATTTTGTCAGTGTGTTTTCCAAAGCTTTAGTGCACTTCTTTCCTCACCAGAGAACCAACCCCCCCCTGCCAAAGCCAAATGTGCACATGTATATAAAATACAACTGTAACTCATCTGTTAGTTGATCTTGAAATGAAACCTGAACCTTTATCTAAACATCTAACAGTAATTGGCTGTTTGAAGCAAATGATTTATTTAAATCGATTTTGACATAGTCTCCTCTCGATGTGAAACATCAGTGTTCTTGGCATGGCAGAATTTGGACACATCTTAGTTGAACCTTTTCCCTTTACCAATGCGGGTCTTTTGAAGTTACTTGTCAATTCTGAATGGGCCCTTGATCAATAGTATAGTTCCAATCACAAATCCTAAACGGGGATAGCAAACATAACTTCAGTCTTACATAGAGACTGAGCTTTGGTGTTTCTTAAACATAACTCTAGGTGTTATTGTGACACATTGATGCTCGAATAACATCAGTTGCAAGCCAGAATACTGTACCGCTTCTCTGGTAAGGAAATCTATTAAAACATTTTTCTGTTCTCACGTAGAAACGTCTCCTGTCTTAGGTCTTTATTATTCCACCAGGGTCTTCCCACCTTCCTGCACAAACTTGTACATATATATATTTTTTTTATCTTTTGTAAATTATAATGCAAATACTGTATATTGATATTGCAGTTGCTGAAAAATGGTTCTGTTCTTTTTTTTTTTTGAATAAAAACTTGACCAAAAAAAAATATAATCAAGTTGATGCGTTGATTGTAAATAACAAATCAGTTCCAACCAATGAAACTGCGCGTGTTTGACTTTTCAATTAATTTGGAATTAATATCCATCATTCTTTCTGTCTCCAGAGCTTGAAATTTCCAAGAACTTGCATTTTGACCCAAAATATGTGACATCTGGAGCTGGTGAGCAGAGGCCTCTTTGCCTGTTTTAGCTGTGGACACACATGCTGTTCCTCTAATTTTGGATCTCTGGCCTAAATTCCAGCCTGCTAGCTGTCAGCGCTCACACCATCATTTACTTTAATTCACCAAACTGACTCACTTTGGCTCTCCGAAAGTCCTCGGAGACCCCAAGCTATATCACTCGGCTCTGCTGCATGGAAGTCATTGTCGGTGACAGCAACGGAAAGAATGCATCATTTTGATTTCTCCAATCTCTTTCAGTAAACTGTGGAAAATAAGTGTATTCTTCACCACGGGCTGGCTTGATGAATTGTGTAGAATTGGCTGGAGTTTAAAACTGGTCAAAGTTTATTTCTAAAAGCCACAAAGTCAGAATGAACACAATTGAAGGATCAATTACACGACCCTGACCCTGTCCTGAAGTTTGAAGTTTCCTTTTCATTGAAGTGACACACTTGATTTGCTGATGTGACCGCTCTCCAAATCCACCACGGACACATTGCATAACAAACCAACACTCCAGAGAGCTGCAGCCAGCACTGTGGTCGCCCACCAGCTTCTCTAATATGGCATTAACATGCGTAAAACATTATTAAAGCAACAGATGCAATCGATATGGTCGTATCACATGCTAATCCGTGTTTACAGTATGACACATCTGTCATCAAATTTAGTTCAGTTTCCATCTGCAGCTGCATTCTGCCAACATGAGACGTAGTTGGAGGATCTATTGATCAGACGTGTCCCCGGGGAGGCAGTGAGCCCATTTGATTCTGGTCTACATAGGAAGTAGGTGCTGCTTCAGGGCTTTTTCCACATTAGCCAATGAAACTGCTACAAAGCTCCGGCTTGCAGTGAAAATGGGTACTACGCGTTTTCCATTTCGAAAAGAAATTTCAATTAAATTCACACCAAATTGGCTTTTATTTTAAAACCTGGTGAAGTCATTTTTCTTCTTAGAGGGCTACTGAGTTCACAAGCATTTGGATAATTTAGCTTCCTTGAAAGACAAACAACCCCCCCCCCCCAAAAAAAATTCCCTGATTTCAGAGATATCACATGTAAACCCAGGCAACCTCTGTAATGACATTTAACAGAGAGGAAAGTAGCTGTGCAGTCTGTGCTGGATGCACTGTTTGAAACGAATTGACAGCCAGCGCTGGCCAGAGAGCTCCTGTCATCGCTGATGATAATGTCTCTCTGCCGAATTTCCCCCAAACTGGCTAATTAAAAAGGTTGACCAACAGTTCGCCGACACACCAAAGCAACACGTGACACGTAAAAGTTGATTTAAAAGGTATACACTCAGAGGTGGATGGACATTTTACATGCTCCAGACCTCAGCTTGAACCAATATAAAGACATGACTAGTGGAAGTGTAGCATTGGTCCTCCTATTACCCGCTGTATAAGCTCAGAGACACCCTGGTTTATGTCAGTGGCTGTCATTTAGAGAAAGTTTATATGCATAATTCTAGAGAGTGTTAAAATCAGAGGCATATTTATTGCTCTGGAGGAAGTAGGTGCAGTCTTTCCTGAACATATTTATTATTCAGGGTATTATATCAGAAAAATTACGAGACCCTCGTCTTATATGGGGCACATCCACAGTCTGTCACTTGTGTGGGCTGCTGAGGTTAAAACTATAAATTTGATTTAAACTAAGAAAAAAGAAAAAGAAGGGGTCATCTTTCTCATAAAGAAAGTGACCTGCGTCCATTTACACAAATGGGACTGATGACATGACCCACATCTCATTTCCCTGAGATGTCCTGCTGGAATATACGAGTCTGCATGAACCATCCGTGCCTCCTTTAACTCTCCTGCAGGTGCATGTTTGGTATTTATATCTGCCTACTAAAACAGATTAGAAAATCCATGTGATCCAAGAGCAGAGTTCATCATGGCATCTAGGCCATCGAATACACAGCCGAAGTAAGTCTGCTTGAATTTCATGTCGCGTCTTGAATACATTTACATTTGATTGATCCTTTGCAGATGTTGCAAAAACATTAGGAAAGCCTCCTCCTGCTCCTTCTGCAGTGACAAACACTAGAAAGAGGTTCATCTTCAGTGCACAGCAGAGCTGAGGTGCATCCCGGTTTCGCACAGATGTTTCCAGCCGTCTGACAGATGTGACGTTTCTCTTACGATCAGCTAGTCCATTTTATTGTTGCTTCCGAGAAAGCGGTGCAATAGTCTTGGCAGCGAAAGAAGGCTCTTAATGGCAGTGACGTTCACAACTGAGTGTAACCACTCAGTCAAAAAGAGTTATTGCCTCAGCATGCCTGGAAGTGGGACAGTACCTTCAAACTTTTCTCTGAGAATGAAATCCAATAAGAATCTGAGGGACGTGTCTGTTGATGGCTTTGAACTTTTGACAAGCATATAACTGATGCAACATGTTGGTAATGAACAGCCTACTGCAGCCCGTGATCTGTTAGCACTCTGGCTGGGAACGCCACCGCATTTTAGGAATCAGAACTTCTCAATTTCTGTATTGTTTATCCTAAATTACAGCTTCACACCACAACTGGCATAATGTAAATAAATAAAAATATCACCATACTTCCGAAAATCTAGTTGGAGTCAATTAGGTAATATAATATATAATATACAAAATTGTGATGACAGTTGCATAGGGCCTCTAGAGGGTTTGATGGTGGAGTGGACACTGGTCAGTGAGAGGCAGGTTGACTGAGGGGTATTTGTGACACTGGGGGTAAAACACAGACACGCACCTGTTGTCTTTATACAGCAACTCTTAGCAAAGATCATGTTGCCATCCATCCTCTGTGACACCGCAGCTGTAGAAAGGGTAACCCAATTAGCATGGGAAGGGCAACGCAAAGTCAAAAGTTGTGTACCAACACACTTCAAGAAGCACACACAGGTGAAGGGCACAGTGGTTCAGGTAATCATCTCTCATGCAAGTCTGAGTCTTTGAATTTGTTGTTTTGTTTTTGTTTTTTGTTTTTTTTTTTCATAAAAAGAAGTGAAACGCTACAACTATACATTTCCACGTTGAAAAGATGTGATGAGAGCTGACTTGAATGTCTGAGATGTCAGAATACACTTGTGGTTGTCAGAGTTTACATGTGTTGCTCTGTGTGAGAGAGATTTATGGTTCATGAAAATAGAAATTCGTCTCTTTTCACTCTTCTCAGTATCACATGGGAGGTTTGCTGGTTTTTATTTGGCCATCATTTTATCTCTCACATATTTTTTAATATGTATTTGACATTTAACATAACATTTGATCATTTAGCTGAATATTTGATCAGAAAAGAAATGCTGCTGTACTCAGTTTTCATGAACAGTCTTTTATCTCTCTCATGGCGTGTTTTGCTTGCTGCTTACATAGAAGTTTCAGAAGTGAAACACACACACAGACACACCTGCTGGCACTGATTTTGGCTCCATGTTTGACAGCTGAGTGTCTCATGACACTCAGGGGAGCTCCAGGAGAATCCAGCAGGTACAATGTGTTGGACTTGATTCAGGCTTTTTCCATTCCACCAGTGTGCTGAAAGATAATGTGTATATTTATTCATGGTTAGTGTGTCTGGGCACAAAGGCAACAACAAAAAGGCATTTGGCAACATTGCTACAGACTGATTATGTAATTTGAGCTATGTTAATTTTCTTTTCACTCACATTTATCCTCATTTGTGGTGCTGTCTGAGAGTATGTTTTCTGCATAAGAACAACGGGCCAAAAGAAATCTTTAGTCTTGCTGTCACATCTCAGTCAGTAACTAGTTCTGTACTCATGCCGTGGATCTTTATCCCTCTGGCTCAGGCTTCTTTAACCTTGACATATGCATTCAGTGCCAGGAAACAAAGGTGATACCTCAGTTATGCTCATGGTTGGCTCTTGGAGCTACATAAACGGGTCAACCACAACACTGAAAGCAACGCCTCTGTGACCTCTTATAATGCCTGCCTCCATTATAACAAGACCTGCTGGCACTATAATCCAACCTGCAGAAAACATTTGTACTTGCTGAGTTGAAAGTGCTGAATCACACCAGCAACACAAAGTGACCACTGAGAGTTTCTTCCTGTCTGTCTTTAATTTCATTGAAAAGAGAACTTTTCATCCCGTAATGTTTCAAAGTTGAAATACTGTTTGTGCCTCAAAGACCAGTTAGCAACATCGCTAAGAGTCTGGCTACAGAGAAAGACTTCTGTCTTCTGATTTTCTTCTTGCATAGTAAAGGTCTGAAACTTACTCTTAAATTCTTGATAACTGCCGGGGGAAAGCAAGAGCGATCACTCAGTGCCAAAGATCATGGCTTCATTTTCCTGGCAGATTTTTTCTCACCCATAAATACAAATACAGCTTACAAGGAACGAATTGAAATGCAGATAGTGTAGTAATCATTGCCATTACATTGTGCAATTAACCTTCCGTGATGATAAGTTAAAACAAAAATTGTGTCGGTTTCCCTTTTCCATTTCTTTCTGAGATTTCTTGTTTTGTTTGCGATTACCCCATAATTTTCATTGCCAAGGCTCTCCTTAAAAATAACAAACCTTTAAACATGACGACTGAAGCCTGGCAAGTAACAATGAAATCACTATAAGATTAGAAAAGTCTTTTAAAAACAGTGTTACTTGAGAGGGGCTTGTTTATGAGGGCCACTGAGGAGAAATGAATGCCAATGAACTACAACCAGCCCTTCATTGATGAAGGTCGCCACCAAACTGGTTTTGCCAGCCGTCCACTACCTGCACACATTGTAGGCAGACTGCCATAAGCGGCTTAGTTATACGTCAGGAAAACAACCTACCAGCCTTGGTAATAATATAATCTGAGTATATTATTTTTCTACCTTTAAATCTGTGTGTCTAGGTGTGGACTTTATGCATGCTGCACATTATTATGTTTATCATGTAAGTTTAGACACAGCGATAACTATCAGGTGAGAGGAGATGTACTCTTTCACTTCTCTTACACACAGATTCGCAGGCTTCGCTGGGGCATTCCATTTGACCCCCAGCCTTTTCCCGTCCCCTTTCCCTGCTGCTGGCTCTGTGTTCAAAGGACCAACTCAGCCCCCTCAGGAAGAAGTGGCTCCCCTGCCATAAACAACCAAGAAAGGCCCACAGCCAGGGTTACTATAATGACGTCTGGGTAACCAACAGCATGAGCTCGAGGATGGATCCCTCTGGAGGACAGACAGACAGAGGGAGAGAAACTGGAAATCAAACTCTTGTTCGTTCCGTGTCAAACATGGAGGATGGTGGTATGACATGTTTAATTGTGTTTTTCTGAACTGGGGCTCATTCATTCAACTAAGCGTTTGGGAAATGCACAGCCATTTTCGCTGACTTTATTTCATTTATTTGCAATTCAATTCATTTAATTTGGATCATGCGCTGCATAAAAAATAAATTCTATGTAGGCATTTGCCTAAACATTTCAGTTCTAAACATTATTTTTAAGATATATAATGTGTGAATTATATCAAAACTCATTTAAAAAATGTATCATCAAAGATCTTTAGGGTCAGGCTTTGCATATTCACTTCCCTGATGCATAAACTTTTTCATTATCAAATGCTCATTACTTATTTACCAGCATGTTTCCTCATGAGATCACCACTGAGAAAATGTCAGCCTGAGAACCTTGTTCGTATTCCCAGATCTTTGATGCAGCTTGGAAGATGAGTTTGCATGTTAGACCACCCTGGATGTCTGTTACAGTGAAGCAGTAATGGTGTCAGAGATACAGATGCCTGTCCGGGGCCAGGATAGCTGTCTCATACTGTACCTGTTAATAACACAAGAGAGGAAGCAGGAGCTGCAGCGGCAAAAACACTTACTCACTCTCAGAAAATCAGGGCTGGGTGAATGTGATCATCCTCCTCCCCACTTTAGATTTAATTCACACAGAACAAGATTAAAGGATCTAATCAGTGGTGACATTGAGCCTGGCACCCAGCGGAAGGGGACACCAGGGAGGCCTAATCATCCCCACTGCTCCGCTCTGCTCTGCTGCAGCAGCCCAATCAAATCCCCTTTAGTTGAAGCAGATGGTCGATATCATCTTCTCCCTTTTTTTTAGGTGAGATTACCTCCTTGGCTTCAGACCTCATGGGTGGATGTTAATTGCGACAGTAGCCTTTCTGACATCCGCTTGGGGTTTGGGGCTGAATGTCCTGTGGTGTCAATCTACCTGAAACAAATGATGTACAGGCAGGGTGACAGTCCAAGAGCTCAAAAATGACATAATCAGGCTGATAAAGATGGGACACCTTTCATTTTAAAATAACACATCAAGTTGTTTTTTTGTTGTTGTTGTTGTTCGGTTTTGTAAGAACATGTTTTTCCATTAAAAGACATCTTGACTATGAATGTGCAAACTGTGGCTCTGTGCTAAAAATATCAAGTGATTTATTCATTCCACTCAGAATGCAATTTCTCCCAACAAGAGGATTGTCCTTACGTCACAACACAATTTTCTCCCCCTGACCTGAGATTACAGAGGTGGTTTATGCTTGGTTTAAGCAGGTCTGCCATACGGAAAACAATACAGCAGAGGCTCTGCAGGAGACAACATGTGGCTTCTGATTAGAAACTCCCAAAGGGCAAAAAGGCACAGAGAAGGAGCAGGCCAGGGTTGACACAATGGGTATTTTTATAGTGATCAAAACCAAACACAGATGTTTATGTCACACATTATTACCAGCCTTATTGTGTTGAAGGTAATCAGATGGCTCCACAAAAAGCAACTGAATCAGTGCCTGAAAACAGCAGTTGTAAAATAAGCATAAAATAGCAGCACCAGCGACATGTGTTTGTGCACTACTGGAACAGCAAACACACACAATAACTCTCCTGGCATGATGCCATAGAAAGGAACTGGTCTCAAGTGTGGTCTAGTTAATGGGATGTATAAGAAGGCATTACAAGTGTAATGGAAGCCATCTCTACTCTAAGGAGAGCATTGAAAACAGGGCAAGTTGTCCATGTTCACTGAGAGGAACAAGTAAGAGGAGAAGAGCTGCACGCCACCTAAGAACATCCATCCACCAGAGAGGGCTCAGCATTACACACCAGGGCTCAGGTAATCAACGTCCTTTTCTGATCTCCTGACTTTCCTTGTTACTTACAGCCAAGCTGATGAAATCAAGATGGGCGCTGGGTTGTTGGACTAGTTTTGGTAAAAAAAAAAAAACTGCACCATTTTGCACAGCACATACACCATCATCAACTTTCCCAGAAACCGGGATTATTTCTGTCATTTAAATATTGGCAAATTGGGAAATAATCTGGACAAAAAATAAAAAAAAACAACAGTCTGACTTTGCCAAGTCTATTTCAGGAACAAGACATCAGCATTTTTCAAAGGGATGATTACTTTCCTTATTAAGAAAAAAAGAAAAAAAAGTGAATAGGGCATAATGTTGTGTATGGACACAACAAATGACTCATCAGTGGATCTTCTAAGGCTTCTAGAGCAGAACGACTACCAAGACTGGCTTTTTCCCGGCAAGTGAATAATTTGACTTGAAAGAAAGACTTTCCAGTTTTCCACATTGGAACTTAATCCTTAACATAATCTGACACCTGCCTGCATCACAGCAACACTATAGTTTGCCTTAAACCACACTTATATATATACACTACTTGTGGTTCTTCGGTCTCATTTGGTCAGTTTAAGAGTTCAGTAGCTGAAAAACAGAAACTTTCTTGCATCCTGTTATTGAATCAAAGTAGCTGAACATCAGACTGCACTTCTTTAACGTCTATTGCTACAGTATAACACAAAGGTATGGGAGCAGTGGTTGTTTAAATTCTCAGAGGAACGTGACTTCATAATCAGATCATTCAGCAGACTGGAACAGACTTATATATAAAATGGAGTCTCTGCGGTCTGGTTCTTTTTTAGCTGTAGTTGTTTGCGTTCAACAGGCACGGACTTGCAGCGAGGCAGTCATGATGAGAAGCATCTCTCTACACTCACCGTCACCAGGGACAAGATATTTTCCATTAGACCAGCTGGGTTCATGCATATCAGCCCTTTCCTCTCCCTTCTGCTTCAGCTACACCCCCAGCCATGAGAACCCAGAAAGCATGTGATGACAACAAAGAAACAGTAACAGTAACAGGTGTACAGAGGCTGGACAAATTCTCTTTAGATATAATGTCATCTGTCCTGAGGAAGGATCTTTTCATTTGAATATGATGCTCACAGTTAGTTTAGTTTTGGACTTTCAATTAAAATTCTCAATTAAAAAAAAAAGACGCACCAAGAAGAACTTCCAAGAGGTCATAAATGTTCACGGTCAAAATTTCAATATTTTTAGCAGCTTAGAGCGCATGTCACATAAACACATCGTCCTGGTATCAAACCTGGCCAGGGACCTTACACTTGTACTGCATAGCATTCCCCACTGTGTCCTGCTGGCCTCTCCGCCAAACACAAACTAAAATAAAGGCATAAAAAGCCCCAAAAATATCACTGAAATAAATGTGAGTATTTTATTAACAAATTACATGATATGGACAAAACCAGTCGCACTCGCATAAGTATCTAGACTTCAATTTTTTTGTGTGCTCAAAAAGTTATTGGTTTTTTATATTTGTTAAAGTCATAGTTTTCATCTTCTAATAGTAAGCGCGTTCATAAAAAATAAACTCAAAGATTGTGCTCGTTTTTTTTTTTCCAGAGAGACTAAATGATAGTGCTAGACCTGGTCATGAGATGATAAAAGATATTACAATTGATCCCAAAGGGATGACATCACCTCATCACATCATCGTCAGAGGCTCCAACGTCATTTGCTTATTCATTCATGTTATTTGGAATATTCTAGTAGCTTAAATAGTAGTCTGAGTGGAGTGCCATGTCTGTGCTCATTTGACCAGCTGCTGACCACAACACAACTTGGATGATCAATAGGTGCTTGTCAGTAATGCTGGAGGTCATCAATGGAAACAGAGGAATGCATTTATGTAATCAGACAAATGGGGAGATGCCAGGTCAAAAAAAAACTACCTTCTTTCAGTCTGAAAACTAAACCCTGGGGCATAAAATGTTTAGTGTGTCCAAAAAACTTTTTTTTTTTTAAATTTACATTTCATCATTGTGTCATTTTCAGTGATTAGAATTTGACCAGATGATAGGGTGGGAGTTCTGCCTTCAGCTGTAGTTTGATCAGAGAGGATGCCTCGCCTGGCTGCAGCTGTTCCATCCGTCAACATCAGCACAGCACTTGTGAGGCTATTACTTTTTACCTTCTTTGGCTTTCCCAGCATTTAAAATAGCCCGAATCAAGCAGTAAACAACACATGCCTTCCTTCTCTGGCCTTCGAAAGTGTAATTATACATAGAAGTGATCCTACTGGCTGTCACTGTAATTACGTTGTCTATTAATGTTGCATACTCTATATGGTGGCTTACTGCTGCGTATTATTCCCACGAGCACGAACACTTGATCAGTTGACCGAACATAACATTAGCAGGGGTTTAAAAGTTGCCCAGCAGCTACGCCATTTTTGGCAGAATGTTCATTTATGTAAGAGCTGTAAACTGGCACAATAATGTACCCACTCCATCCGTTCAGTCACACCGGTGTCAAGGCAGGCTGCACTTACTTTCCCTCATTTGCACAGTTTGAATAAATATGCTGTCACGTGTTTCATGAGGAGCACTGATCTCAAATATCTGCTTCAATGTGGTGACGTCTGCTTGTTCTGTCTCACACACACTCTGTTGTCATCAATCTGCTCATATGTAACATCACACGGGCAGACAGATCCCCTCCATGGCTTCTCTTTGGCATAGTGATTCATGATGGATGCTTGCCATCACTACAACATTTAATCTATGCTCAACTGTCAAAGCTTTCTTTGCGTCACCTTCAATACAAAACAGCAAAACAACAAAATTCCACAGTGGGAATGCTCAAACCAGTTAAGGTGCTGCAATGGATGGTAAGAATTTAATGCTCAAGTTCTGCTGAATATTTTAATCTTTGTTTTTCCACAGACCACTTAACATCTAAATCGACCACCTCTCAAGCAGGTGCTACTGGGGATTCAGGACACCCCTTGATTTGTTTTAGTTCAATGTTTAATCCATCTTTGGCTTCACATTTTAAGTCCCAATGCTGTGTGTTAATGTCTGATGGTGTACTCTGGGTTAAGAAGTCTGGTGAGCATTAAAAGAAATAAAATAAAATACAGCAGTAGATATTCCAAAGCCACTGGTCCCTTTGTTATTACCAAAGATCTAACTGAAATATTATTATGTAATTGCCTCATCCTCCCCAAGTACCTCTGAGACATTTTCCTCTCTGTAGGAGATGTATTCATACACTGCCGTCTGCTTTGTCACCCAATCCATTGAATCCACAGAGCACAGAACTCCCCTCAAGGGTTTTGCTAGAAAGGAAGAAGTTTACATTTAACATAGTTAAAGTACACTGTAGGTTACACTGGCATGAGTATTATGGTACTAGGTTGTATAAAAACATGCTTATATTTAAAACTTTTTAAAGAACCTAAGTGATCTGAATTACTAAGGAGACCAATAAACTTTTGCCCACCCCGCCGTACAAAGTAAATACATACATTCACAGATTCAAGTTTTACTTTCTCATGTCACATTTCAGATGTATTCTATACTCTCACTGAATTTGACTTGAACATTTTCATGAGGCTCTCTCTCCAATAGCAGATAATCTCATTAAACAATATTGCTCATAGCTGTTAAACCACTTTCCAGCAATTTCTGCATCATGTATTTGAAAAAGTAATCCTTTTCTCATGGCATGAGGCTGAATAGATTCATCCTTTTCTCATTTTCAGAAATGAAAGGATGCTATTCCCTAAGCAGTGATCTGACATTATTTTTTCTCTCGTCCTCCGACTGTAAATGAAACCAACTCAGCCGGTCAAATCTGCCCAAGTCCATGTCAACACTCACGACTCCTCCCATCATCCCTCTCAGACCTGTGCTGTACTATAGGAGCTTAAGGTTGTGCAGCCTGAGAAAATCTTGTTCCACAAGGACTCTTTTACCCCTTTCAGAAAAGGGACCCCAGCCTAACTTTCCATGACAGGCTGTGTCATTCTTTAGAAGAAGAACTTACACTACGTCACGTGCTTTGTGCGCATCTGCCATCTAAGGACACGTTTACCATGGCGAGGCATAGAGACGCAGTGGAAAAATCCCCATTAGTACATTTAAAGAGCACATTGCATGATTAGTGTAATTGGCACAACACAGCATCACAATTTAGGACAGTGGCTGTGTGGCACTTTAATGACTTACAAGTGATGTGCAGAACATTGCCACTACGTGTCCCTCTGCAGGACATTGGCAGGTCAGGAGATCATGAAATCTGGCATGAGATTAAGGAAATATTTTGAAAAT
The DNA here is from genome assembly GCA_034769265.1 of Remorina albescens. Lineage (NCBI taxonomy): Eukaryota > Metazoa > Chordata > Actinopteri > Carangiformes > Echeneidae > Remorina > Remorina albescens. The sequence continues at coordinate 9,570,355 of CM068493.1, forward strand.
GGATTGGAGATACTTACCATGTCTTGTCTGGCACTCTTCTACCCATCTGTGGAGTCCCTTGGGGGAGTAATTCAGACTTCCCAAACTTTACTTCACCAGGCAAAAATAGGCTGGACAGGCAGGAGGAAAATCAGGCCAGGTTCAAAAATCTGCTTGGTGATTAACAGATCATGCAAGTTATCCCTAATGCACTTGTTTTAAGACTGGACAAAGCTGCCTTTCTTGTATCACACTGCACTCTTAATGATTGTCAATCAATGTAAACACATTTTCCACAAAAATTATTATTACTGAATACAGCAACTCCGACCACGAAATAGGTTTGAAAAACAGTAGTAGTTCTGTAGCATGTTTTGTGCAACTAAATGGAGTTTTTTTCTGCACTAAAGTAGAACATAAATATTATGTCCTGAATTCAACCCATGCATGTCTAACTATCCTTTCTCCATTTTGAAACATTTTCTCTGGTTTGCTGAACCAGATCAGTGTGATCATCTGAGGTTATAAAAGCCATCAGTATTGACTCTCATCCAGTGATACTTATCCTCAAAGAAGGAAAATACTTTCTCAGGACTGCACAGGTCAGTAGGCTACTTCGGTAATATTCAGTCTTTTACTATTATAATAAGACAGTTATGTACTAATTATTTTGGTTAATTTGAAATCGTGTGGGCTTTTTTTGAGAATGTAATAGGTATGACATGATTGTATAGCTATCAAGTATATGAATTAAAACAATGTAAATATGTTACTACTTCTAGGTGCTGGCTAACATTAATTTAGTATATGGTCATGGTTGGGCCACCATTCATCTTCACTGTCACCCTTCTGAGTTCCTAAAATACCCGTTAGCTGTTCAGAGAAGTAATGATTCACTTCTGCATCACGGTCCACATTGAACGGAGTTCAGACAGTAATTCAGATGGATATTATTCGGCCACTTTCTTCTCACATGACAATCCTTTGAGCAGCATTATGTAAGTTCTCATCAAAGGCCTCCTTTCCTAAAAAGTTAATTTAGTTTGGCTTGCAAACACGGCAACAACGCCTGCAGTCGCCTGGCATTGAGTTTTGTCATCCTGGCATGAAGTCATCAGTCTTTGAAAGACACACTCAGAGTAGTCTGCTCAAAGTGAGCTTTTGTTAACCTCTGTCGTTAACGTTCACAGCAAAAAAAAAAGAAAGCACTCAGAAAGGGCCATCATAGCAATTCTTCTCTCTATTCATCCCTCATTCCCTCAAGAATCACAACTTGCCAAGATGTGCGTGTTCACTTCTGTGTCCTTACATAAGGGTGTTCACACAAATAGAAACTTTGACACTCCTGGCAACGGTCATTCTGCAAGCATTCACTGCAAAAGCTGGTTTTCAGAATGACCTGCATTGGAAACTTTAACCCCTTGTGGATTCTAATTTCTATCAATTAGGCCTGAACAGAATGGGAGGCGTTGGGATCACTCAAATTCAGGTTTGCAACATTAGAAGCTATAGGCTTTACTAAAACATGGTGTACTGACAGATGAGAAAGGTGAAAGAGTTAGAGAAACCAAAAGATGTTATCAGCTGGATCAGTCAGCTCACATCCCTCATCTTGATGACTGAGCAGTTGCACCAGTAAGAGTGTTAAGTGGAACTGTTAGTGACATACAAGTAGGATTTAAATGGACTAAGAAGCTTCAAAAGCAAACAATTACAACAAAATGTATACAGAAGGAGACCAATCAACAAGCTCAACGTTGACCTGCATTTCTGTTAGTGTCAACAAATCTCATGAAAACCACCAAAGAGTTGGACGCACCCCCACCCCCCAATATCTCCTGACCTCCCTGCCCCATCTGTGAACTCAGGGTCAAGTGCACAGGCTGGGTTCTACCAAAATCTCAAAAATCTGGGCACTACGGTTTTTAGAAAAAGTTACTGAAACAGGAGTGAAAGGTGTATTTGTGTTGGTGGATATTCTGTAAGTTCAGGTACCAGTGAGGTGGGACAATCTGAGAGGGTCGGCTTCATGAGCACAACAGGTTATCGGACACCAAAACAGTTAAATCATCTTCATGTCAACCATTTTATCTGAGGTTGAAATTCTTACTATGTATAAACGGTAGAAACACCATGTTTTTCACAGGAATGTGGCCTTGCTGAATGACATGTCATGGTATCAAAGTTGATTTTTTTCCCCCCTAAGCAACCACTGCACTGCTGGACTGAAACCAATGACTGCAATCAATGAGGGAGCCACAGTCTTTTAACCAGGGTTAAAGTAGGCCTCAATGCAACGTAACACCACTTTTGCTGAGATAAAGTGTTTAGAGCAGGATAGCCGCATGCGTTAATAAGCAAATACAGCAATACAGCCAATGAGACATTGAGGCTCAAAATGTGCATAACCAACACAAACTTATGTTTTGTTTTGCATTTGCTTTAGTTTTTTTTCCTTCTTCTTCTCAATAAATGTGTAGCAATCATGACATGATGGTTATAAATGAACATACTGAACAATAAAGCCTTTATTTTTTTGTCTTTCCATAGTTCAAGTTTGTCAGTCCCACCCAATTAAAAGGTGGCAAATAGAGTGAAGGAGTAAGAGGTAGAGCAAGTGTTCCATTCTTATTGTGATCAGCGTGAAAACTCACTTTTACACACCAAGGGAATGGCCATCCAAAGAAGGCCAACGAAAGAAAAAAAAAAAAAAAGATGGAAACAACAACAACAACAAAAAAAACAACAACCTCAAACAGCAGCTTTTTTGTGGTGTTGCTAGCTTTCCCTTATTATTCACAATCATAAATACTCCTAACTCACTGACTTTTGATAAAGGTCGCACTACAGTGTAAACCAGAGAGGAAATGAGTGCTAGCCATGAACAGAGGGACGGCAGTTATCATCACCAACGTCGCCATCATCATCATCATCACAGTCTCTGAACACTTGTGGGGAGTGGGGAAACTGCCGCATGGCAAGGGCCTCCTGTTATCAGTCCAAGGAGTTCTGCATAGTACAGTCGGACAGACTAGATAATGGCTGCCCACCATGGACTGAAAAGAGGCTTTCGGTCCAGCACTCAAGGAGAGTATAACCTGGGGGGTGTTATGGGGGTGAGGAAGAAAAAAGAAAGAGAGAGCAGTTGAGCCTGATTGCAGATCAGTCCAAAATAGGTGTATGACAGTCAGCTGGTCCTGTGAGTACAAGTTTGTGTACATGCGTCACACTGCATTAAAACTAACCAATTCCAACTACTCTACCATTCATCTACACTGCCAGGTCGGGACAGTGCCATGTTACATTAAAAAAGGAGATAGTATTTACATCTTGAACATATAAATTATTTCCCTACCATACTGTTTGAGTAAGGCATAATAAGGTCTCTGGAAAAAAAAAAAGAAAATATAAGTGCCTTGTATGAAAAGACTATGCTGACTCCAGAATTGAGAAAGGTTGGCAAAGAAAGGAACAAGCTTAAATGTGGACAAAATAAAAATCACAAAGCAGACCAGAACAAGTCCAAAAAAGAAGAGGGGGCAAAAAAAAAACACAACAAAACAATCAATGTAGTAATTCATGAAAACTATTTGCAAGATGGCACACAGAAAACGATAAAGCTGTGAGCCTGATTAGGCAACCTCTGAATACTTCCAGGTAGTAACTATGGCAAGCACTGGAGCCCACCTCTTTAATACCCAAGAAAGGAGAGGAGTATGGTGGCAGGGGGGTGGGGGTGTCACTGCATTGACGGTTATGTCTCAGATCAACGATGATATGGGACGCCTTCCTGCCTTGCTACAACCAAGCGATCCTGGAATGACTTGCAGCTCCTCTTGCCCAGAATGTGACCTTTGACATTTCTTACGCATTTTGTCTCAACCCCAGAGCCTCCGACAGCCCGGCCCATGACAACTGCAGCCCCTGCTCAGCCCGATTGCCTCGGGGCGGAGCCAGGTCCGTCTGATAAACAAGACCCTGGTCTGGTAAAATTCACACTTTTCAATGATATACAGTATCAAAACTCTGTATAATGAGAAAACATACAAACTCATATGCAAATATAGCTTTCAATAGGCAATAACATACATGTTAACTGTTGGTTTTTTGCAGATGAAATTCAAATGATTCATACAATATGTGTCACAAAGAAATAATGGCTGGCTCTGTCCATTCTGAAAAGCGAGGGAATAAGGGCAGAGGGGGGGCCAAAAACAAGACCAAGACAATAAGAAATCAGGTTCAGTTCATATTCATCATGTTGGTTGATTGCACACACAGGAAGCTTGGAGGAGTGAATTAAACCACTCTAGTTGGCCGTACAAGTTCATATTACCACAACTCTCCAACCCCAGTGTTGCTTGGCTGCTGTCAGTCTTTGGGTCACTGAACCCCACTCCCCTCCCTCCCTCCCCCCTCCCTGTTGTGTGTGGGTACATGAGAGTCGGTCATTCCAGTGAGTTTAGAAAACAAAAACAAACAAACAAACAAAAAAAATCTACATTGGTTCCTTTGCTGAGAGGTCCCGCCTACCCACATGGGGTGGAGCCTGGAGGGCGCCAATCAGTCATCCAGGATGACCTTGACAAAACTGGCCACATCTGTCTCTTTGGAGTCATGCACGGTGAAAAACGGATGTTTCTGCATCAAAAGAAGAAAAACAGTATTAATAATTACTTCTGGGTTAGTTTGGAAAGTCTGGCCAAAAGCAAGAGCCAGAGCTCATTGAATATGATAGTGGAGATACTTATTGGTGTTTAAGGGTTGGGACAAACAAAATGTAAAAACTACTAACCATTAATTCTGTATAAGCTGGTCTCTCATTTGGCTTCTTTCTTAAGCTAAAAAAAACAAAACAAAAAAACAAACCAAGATGTAAATTCAAACGTGAGAAGTGATCTCCAAACTCAAATGTATCGCAACAAAACCACATTTAGTAGCTAAATACATTACCATCCACAAGCTCCACTTAGCCACTTAGTAAAAGCAAAGCAAATACTGACCTCTGCTGGGTCTGTGGCAACTTTCTTTTTTTTTTTTTTTTTTTTTTAAACAAGGTAAACAAAACATAAGTGTTAGAGCTTACCACTGGGAAATGAAATCTACAAAGTCTGGGGAGAAACGGTCGGCAGGCAGCTGTGGAGACGGCTCATCCACCACCTGTTTGAGCTGCTGGAACGGGGTGCCCCATGAGTCATAGGGGAACTTCAAAATCGCCAATTCAATCTGAGAGACAGAAAGAGACCGATTTAACCACAACATCAAACAAAATTTCCTTAACTGCATGTTATGATTGTGCTTTGCTCAGAGCAATGCCTCCAAATTGCTGTCAAGTAATACTGATGAGTAACCAATGCAACCAATTACTCTCCCATACAAAGTTTTGCAATATGATTTGTTTTTGTATTACTTTATAGTTATTTATAGTATATACTTATTAAATGCAACAGTTTTTACACAATTTTAAGACAGTATTTATTATTTGCTTCGTAAACAACTGTGTCTAATTCCATAAATAAGACGTATCCAAAGCTCCTTTGTGTATTTAAAAAAAAAACAAAAAAAAAAACAGAATCTGTGACAGCATGAGCTACTAAGGGTGTGGCAGTGATATGGCATAGGTAACAATGGTCACCATAATTTCACCTTTAATGCTAGGTGGTGTTTAGAAAGCTGACGTACCTGTGCTCTTTCCATTGTTTGGTAATATGGGAATTGGTCAATTGACAAAATACCATTTTGTAGAGAGATATGGTGCTGTCTGCCATAGACTCATATTTTAAAACACTTATAATAGGGCCATCGATGTTAGACTAGACAGAGGGATGACTAAAAGAAGCTTTCATCTTTTACCTTAATGAGAATCGTGAATTTCTATTCTTTGCAATCCTTGTTGGTAAATTGTTAGCAAATTGAAATAAGCTCATAGTGTGCAACAAAGTGAATAAAAAAAGAATTTATTATCTAGAAACAAAACATGGTTGTGAACAATATTTTTTTATTCACACTGAAAAGGCAGAACTTTTTTAATGTGAAGAAGTAAAACCCAGAACTCTCCATAATCCATTTTTACTCACCATTGTGATACCCAGACTCCAAATGTCTGATTTAACACTGTAACCTTTTTGGTTGAGGTCAGGGTTGATCCGCTCAGGCTGAAATGGAAATTAAGATCAATATATAAATACCAACGCTATCAAGAAAAAAAAATCTTATCGATAACTGTACAATGCTCTTTAAGAATTCAGTTTTTAAAATGTAATATTAACCCTTTGACAAAGTGAAGTATAGAAAGTAAGGAGAGCATTTTTAATTTCATAATTAATTTCATCTTTACACAGCATTTAATTCATGGGTAAGTTTTATCTAAGTGAGTTTAGAACAAATCTATCAGTTAAAATATGTATTTCAGAGGATATTAAATAATTAACTGATTTTGTTGAGTAACACTTCAGTCAAGATGTTGGAGGGGTTTACAGGTTTGGACAGCAGAGGCCTGGTTACTATCAATTGAAGGTGCAGATTTCAGAACGGTTTCAAAGCTTTCTGGCTTTACTCCAGCTGATGAGTGTTTTCAGAGCCCAGAGAGTGACAATGGCCAGTCCTCGTTGAGCATTACGATCCTTGAGTAAATTTACAGAGCATTCTTTCCTAAATCTCAGTGAGCCGGTATTAGGAATGTCTTCCTGAGCGTCCCCAGTCCCCACTCACCGCCATGTAGGGCTTGCAGCCTGCATCCATTGTTTTAGCCACGGAGTCCACCAGGTGGCCACTGATGCCGAAGTCACACATTTTCACTTGGCCCTGAGTGTTGATCAGAACATTGGAGGGCTTCACATCTGCAGAGGGATAAGAAACCAATAATAACCATCATAATAATAAGCATAAGTTGGGAAAACAAACATATGATTTGACCTACTTACCTCTGTGGATCACTGACAGATTACTATGCAGATGTTCTAATGCCTTCACAATCTACAGAGAAAAAAGGGGAAGAAAAGAAAATGAATGAACTCCACAGTGGGGAAAAAAAGAGCTATAGATGAAATCTCAAAGTTATTTCCTTTACATGCACATTATTGTTTCCTGGGTTGGTTTGCTGGTAATGTTATGCTTGAGCGAAATAGATTTGGAAGAAGTAACACACTGACTATTTAAAGTGTGTGAAAAAGCAAAACAATAAGTTTCATTTTTCTTTCTTTTTTTATTAGTAGGGATAAAGTCAATCCATACCATTTTAGAGGAATAGCTACAAATGTAGTAGTTTTCTTTGATGAGAAAATTGATGTTTCCCTCATTGTTTAATCTGTTCATAAACAGAGATATTAAAATGATGATTTGTTGGGCTACATGAGGAAAGCATTTCTTGGCAAGCAATGCTTTATCTGTAAACCCACGGATTAATCCAGAGTATCTCTGGCTATATTGCTGATTGGTAAACATTCTCATCGTGATGGCAAGACTCCAGAAGATCACTGTGCCCGACTTATGTTTATTTTCATGACAAGCATGTTTTTTTTGTTAAACTATCCCTTTAATGTTCATATAAATGCACTTGAAATCATTATAAAGTACAGGATTGGACTTACTGCTACTGTGATTTTGCCTAATATGTCCTCAGGGATGGTTTTGCCTTTATCAATGACTTTCTTATAGAACTTATCCAGAGAAGTGTCCATCAGCTCCATACAGATCCACACATCCCCCTGAAAAAGAGAGGGAAGAAACAAAATGAGTTACAGCTGTCACAAATGATGTACGAATGAAGACTTAAATCCTGGTATCACCTCTCTGAAGAGGGCGCCATAGAAAGTCACAGTATAGAAGCAGTCGACTGTCCTCATAGAAATGTCCAGGTCCATCAGAAGCCTCTTCTGCTCCAGAGTGTTGACTGTAGCTCGGATCCTCTGAGGACACAAACATCACAGATGGGTTGTCAGTTTCACCACATTGTGGATACAGCTTAAATCAATTAGCATCCAGTGTCGTATAACGCCACCTCCTCAATATAACATGTCAAACATTTGACAGATCTGATCAAAATGTTTAAAAAGTTGAGCATATATGATGAATACATGTATGAGTCATGGTGTCTATTTTAAAACCTTGGTGCATCTATGCAAAACCAGGTAACCTGAGCAGCAGCCTCCCAGCCTACCTTGACAGCCATGATAACACCACTGGGCACATGTTTCATCTTGTCCACTACGCCGTACGCTCCTCTCCCCAGCTCTTCAATCTGCTCCAAGTCATCTGCCTTCACCACAAAGTTCTGGAGCGAGGAGGCAGACATCACATTAAAGTTTGCATTCAGCAGACTCAGCAAAAGATACAACAGCATGTCTGAAATACAGAACCAGCCTTACCTGATCTCCAATTGTGACGCAGGCTTTAGAATCAAGATCTCGAGGGGGCCTGCAGAGAGACAGCAACAATTAGACCATGGATAACAAAATTATATGGTCAGTTTCCATGCTACAATACTCATTATAGTATTGGCACATTCATACACTGAGAGACAGTGTGCATGTTTGTTAAAGCTTTGTTAATTTGAAACAAACATTTATTCATGTAGGTCCTAAAAACAATAATAAAAACAAGTGATCCATGCAAGATCTTCATGCTTTCTGAAACCAGGGAACTCTGCAGCTTGTATTTAACAAGTGCACCAGGCAGAGGACATGTAAATGAGCGCAGATACTGTGGGGAAACTTTAACTAAAAGTTAACTAATGGTCATGAAAATCTATACTGGCTCAACTGATAATGGAAATAAAAGGCTGACAGAGTTCAAATGTGACAAATTATATATTCATGCAATTCGTCTGTAATTTACTAGCCCATTTTGGCCAACACATACACAACACATACACCAATGCCTACGATAGACTAATATAGGCTTATATGTTGTATACATACAAAATATACCAGACAGGCTCTAACTGTATTGTTATCACCACATAGTTAAAAAGGAAGCTTACGCTGCTGCTGCTGGTGGGGGCTGTGCAAACACTTCTTTGGCCAGCTTCAGCCCAGGGTTCTTCTTCTTCCCTTTAGAGACAAGAATTAAGAAAGCCATTACATCTCAGCTTCCTGACTGATGTAATGATCAAAAAAGCTGATATTCAACAAATACTGCACACTTGTTTGTTTTACAGCATTTTCATTTGAGGGACTAAGGTAAATGGATTAGAGTCTCTAATGAGTATATTGGCCACATTACTATGTTGTTGCAAGCTGTTTTCTTGAAAACTGCAGGTTTTAGGTACAGGTCATTTAAAGTGACAACTAATTGTTTTTAATTTATTTTCATTTATCCATATTGGTATTCATATTGATAGGGTTTATTCCAGTCTGGTAGTTAAGAGTGTTTTCAAGGTTGCAATCAATTTACAATTGCTACTGAAACAAACCATGGCAAATGATCTGTTATCTATCTGGAGATTAGGTGTACTAAAAGCTGAGGCCCTGCAAAAGAGAGAAGGTGGACTCAATGACTAATCGACATTGGTATGATGATTCAAATAATAACAGAAAGGGGGGGCGGTTTGAGACAAGAATCGGGCCTTCCTTCCTGTTGGATTTTTTATTTATTTCTTTTTATTGTTATAGATCATCTCTCAATGTGTTTTTCTGTTCTGTGTTGTCAGTTTAGGATCTGTTGTATGTTTGGTTTTGTTTTGTTTTGTTTTTTTTTATCTGGTGTACGGCATTGTTAACTGTGTGAAATCAATGACACCGGTCCATTCATAAACACAATTTACCAGCAGCCCCTGGGGCTTCCCACAATGGGCTGCAAGTCTCTGCCAGAATGACACAGCTACTGGTCTTACGAGCAGCAACACAGGAAAAACAGTTCAACACTTCTTGACACTGACACTTGCGTTCAACATGTTGGCTCCTGTTGCAAGGTCAACACAAAAACAGAACACTTTTCTTCTTGACCTCTATCTGCATGTGCTGAGTATTGGCCATATTTTCACCCACTGGGACGTGATGAGAAACATTTTGGACCTGGCTGTTTATTTCCTGTATTTGCAACATATGGGGGTGGTGGGGTTGCACAGGACAGTGTTATTCACAAGCCAGACACATTCATTTTAGAACAAAGGCAACAAGGCTTTACAAAAACTAGGAAAAGTTAGCAACTCTCTGTATGATTTTTAACTGACTGTAGTTGTGTGGGGCTTGTATTTGCCAATGAGTGAGTCACACCTCTCCAATCTGGAGGAAGTACGATTGGGTAAACCCCTCCTTCGCTTGATCAAGCTGGAAGGGAAGTGAAGTTTTGCTAAGATTTTAGATTCTCTGGCCAACCATTGAAATATCAGACAAGTCCATTTTGTGCTGCAGACCTAAAATAGGCCTACAGTGTCTGGACAGACTATGATAGTTTCACGTGGTAGGGAGAGATTTAAGTGTGATTTACTCACACACGCTGGGTCAAAAATAGATTTTGCATTTCCTCTATGTGGGATAGAGTGAGCACTCTTTACCATAGAGTGAGCATTCTGATGACCTGACAAATTAGAACAAGCAACAAAACTAGAGTAGAACATGAACACTGGTGCAGTGCAAAAGCCTCTGACACGCCAAACATCTAACTCAATGTGTTTTATTCAAGCTGCTGGACACGTTTAAGAATCCTTTGGAAACTGCAGACAGTAAATAATATTTAAGACAGAGTTATTAGCAGAAGTGTTTCTGTTAAGTATTAATGGACTTGGAATACTATAATACCCCTGTTAGGAAGCTGTCCTGTTTTGGGAGCCAGTGTGTGGTGTGTGCAGTGACCCTATGGCAAGGGCTGTGGGGTGGGATATGACTCATCCCCAGCCAGACTGGACACATCCGCTGAAAACACAACAACTGTCAGGACCCTTTGGGAAATATGATGTCACTTCATCTGGTCCACTTGCTGCTCACTGTCCTCATTCAGGCCAACTGAGGCCAGCGTCATTGCAGCTCACTGCTGCAGGACCTGACTGGTCCTCAAAATAAGCTAAATAGCACACAATAGTGCCATGACATCAACCACAGCTGCAGGCAAGGTATACTGAGGCAACACAGAAAAAAATATATGCACAGATATAATTTTTTTAAAGGATCTGATTCTCATATCCAAATATGCTACAAGTTTAAACTACTGTGTTAGCAGTGCACCGTTTCACAGGAAATGCAGCATTTCTTCTCTCAAAACCAATTGCTTTTGATGTTCAGCACAAAAATATCCACAGTGAGGTAACACATGTGCAATGTGAACAACAATTTCTGGATTGTGCAGAAGATCAAAGTTTCAATAGCTGTGTGGCAAGTCCCCATCAGGAAGCTCCAGCCTCAGAGTGCGTCCATATACAGACAATGATGACTCATGCACAGATTATCTTCCACACCACCCTATCAGTCGTGTTAGGGAGAACCCAATCTGCAAACATGCCTCAGCAATACCATGTACAGCACTGCCAAGTATTTAGGTCCACTTCACTTGTGACCAGAGAAGGCACAACAACTGTTTTTGGTGGCAAGCAAAAAAAAAACAAAGCAAAAAACATTTTCACAAAAACACATCAAGGCTGCTCTGATGTACTTGGTGATAATAATGACGATGATAATACTAATAAAAATAATAGCACAGAACCTGTGTAGCAGCTATGGAGTGTATTCTTGCAGCCAGTGAACTGTCAACAAAGAGAGGCTGCACTAGGTATTGCTGCTGCAAGTCAAAACATGCCATGGTAGGCCAAAGGCTGTGATTGCCTGAGCAGCACCCAGCCAATCTGCACAGCCCTCTCAAAAACAGTGTGTACTCCCGACCATGGTAACGCTAGTATGATTGTGTAACAGCACAAGCGGTGAACTTGAAATGTAAATTGACATCATCATCATGCTCCGTGTGTGTGACGCAGAGGAAGGTCCTTGATTTTTCCAAAGGTGTGTGTTGTATTCAGCAGGGGACAGCAGTGTGTGTGTGTGTGTGTCTGAGTGACAGGCGGAAGCCAAGAGCGTGAATGCGCCCTGGTTCATCATCATCATCGTTGTCGTCGTTGTCATCACCCCTTGTTTGTTTGTTTGTTTGTTTGTTTGTTTTTTGCCCCCCGCCCCGGGCAAAAAAAGCCATGTTCATGGACGCGGCGCTAAAAATATTTTTTCGCTAACGCACTGGCCAAACCTAAATGACCCGATGCAATCGATGAGTCATGAGGCAGAAAAACACAAACACCTGTGGTCCCAGTGTGCTTTACTTTACTGAAGGGGAAAAACTAATCTCAGCACGGATATTTCCAGCTCATGAAGGGGATGTGGGGGTGGGGGGTGTTGGGGGTCGTCGGAGTGGGGGAGTAAGTTGCTTGGTAATTTACATCTTGGCAAAAGTCCTTTATTGTCGTGAAAACTGTGTTAGCTAGCCACCACACGGGAACTTAGGCGAAGCGATGCGAGCGGACCCATTAGTTAAAAAATATATTGAAAAAAATAAAAGGCCCTTAAGCAGCAGGTCCACGGTGAATACCTTCAGACACCGGGGTTTCTACACACTTTACATGATGATAGAAAAAGCTGGGGAGACATGCTGGCTAGCTCTCATACATGCAAGCCTTCCACCTGGCAAGGTTACTTTTTTATAACATAGCTAGCTAAACTACTTCCACGCAAATCTGCACGGAGATAGTCAAAATATATATGCGCGGCTATTTTTTTAAGAACAGAGACGAAGAGAAAGAGAGAAAACAGCACACTTACCTCCTTTAGACAGAGACATTTCCCCTTTGCTTTGATGAGGGGGAAGGGAAGCACAAAGACTTTTGCCTTTTTTTACTCCCTCCCTCCCTGCATCTACCCTTACACCCGCTCAGGATCGCTGGCTTGTCGTGCAAAAACTAGCAGCGATTAAAACCAGGCGGCTCGTCCTCGTGCACCCTCCGCGTGTCGATTGGCAGCTCGCGCGTTCAACGATCGAGCAGCAGATGAATGCACGGCTTTGAATAAAGTCGGCGGAGCTTCGTACAGTTCGACTTTAGTTTGCTAACAAAACCTGTACTTTTAGGGTGGCCAAAGTCTGACAGCTGAAGGTTCCAACGACGTGATGACGTACTTCCCGTCTCGCGCTAAGCATTGTGGTCCAGGTAGTTTTAAGTTTGAGAGCAATTAATAAAAATAAATAAATAGAAAATAGCGCGAGCAAAGCTTACTTCCAAATGTTACTGTAAATGACAAAAAATACAATATTTACAAACGATCATAGATTTCTTTTTGGAGAAATTACAAAGAAAGGTCACTCCAGACAAATGTGTGTCTTATTGTCTTTTATTGATGATTATTTTTTGTTGTTGTTGTTTGTTTCAGGGAATGGAAAAACATTGGCACACTTGCTCTGAAAGTTAGAGGAAATGCCTGTGCAACCGTAAATAAGAAAAAAAGAAAAGAAAAAGAAAACAACTACAGCATATTAAGGAACACTGATAATGGGATTGCACCTTAAGTTACATATTTTTGTATGTTAAAAGCTAAATTTATATTTGACTTGCTCAATGGTAAAATCCATAAAATTAAAATCAGTTACAATTTATTTGAAAACAAAACTTATTTAGTATCTATGCACGCAATATTACCCATCACAGAGATTTAATACATTAAAGGAACAAGCAGATGGACTCTAAAATATCTGAAAAAACGAAGTAAAGTGTCATTTTCTGTTTGTTAGTTTGTTTTTCTATGCATGAATTACTCAAAATCCCACCCTCACTGATGCTATAACCACTGCTTAGCTGTTAAACTTTATTGTACCAGACAAATCCTTGCTAAATAGTTGGAAGACAACAAAATGTAGAATCTAATAACAATGGAGATGTCAAAGATCTAACGCATCAACATTATGTGATATGAGTGCACTTTGGAATATAAGCATGTGATTTTGTGGGTGCAGGTGAGGTCACACCAAATTTCAGCCTTTACTTCCGAGCGACAAGGAGGGTATGGTAAAGAGGTTTTATTACAATGTGCAGATAGAGAGAGCTGTCAATTAAGTATTCTGATGCACGGCGCTGAAGGTCAGCATCCACCAGGAAATCCCCAGCCTCTTCAGTGCTTTGATGGAAGTTGTAGACATGGCGAACCACCACTTTTCCTTGCTGTTTTGCCAATACGATCACCGTCTTCTGGAAACTCACGCCAGCAAAGTCTGGACTGGAAGTGGCTGGTGTTACAATAATGCGAGGTCGCCCTCCATCTGTACGGGTGGGTTGCATTGCACCCAGCTCAGTATAAGTTGACCTGGCACTGAGCGGGAACCAGCGGGGAGAGAACAGGGCGTTCCATGTCACTCTCTTACTGGAGTCATGGCCACTAGGCCCTAACTGTGTCTGGAAGCTGAAACTGCGGTCATCACGGGTTGGGTTATTGATGACCCATGGGGAACCCCAGGAGGAGGACAGGTAGTTACGGGGAGTAAAAATACTGCAGTTGACATCAAAATACTTGGCCAGCTGGATAGGTGAGGCAGAGTGAAATTGGAATGCTAGATAGAGGAGATCACGAATAGACTCGTAATATTTCACCATGAGGGTGGATTGCTTCTGAAGACGGAAGAGGTGCTGAGGTGGGATCATGCCATATCGAACAGCCCTGAGAGCGCTCTCCACTGTAGCGCTGACAGGTTGGTTCTGGTTAATCCAGGCCTCCAGGGCTTCGTAGAGCTCTAGCTCACTCTGCAGAATGAGGTCAGAGCGCTGGAGCAAGGAGAGGAGCAGGTCTTCACTGATGGAGCCCCATTCTCCGCTCTGCAGCACAGAAGACAAGTTCCAGGACAGATACTGCAAGCAGCTGTCCCGCAAGGCCATGTCCCCAATTTGTAGTGCATAGTTGTACCAACCAACCACATGGCCTGTGGGGGAATCACTGGACAGATGCAAGGTCATATATTGGGTCAGACCCTGCTGCAAACCCCACACACGATACTTGCTGGCCAGCTTATGCAGAGAAATAGCCTGATCTAGCCGCACTGAGATGTCACCGCAATACAAATACCTGCAAAAGAAAAACAAAATGCAAAAGTCATCAAAAAAAAAAAAAAACTAAGAAAAAATCTTCCTGGGAGGCATACTATTTTGAAGCTGTTCTCTTCACAAATCTGACTCACTGGAAAAAACCCAGATTGTACAATATTTGACTGTGAGTGTCAAACAGCAGGTGTAAATTTTCATTATTTCACAAGACGAAGCATTTCACTGCTCAAGAAAAAAGGGAAAGTAAATGGTGGGAAAGACAAATGTGGAAAATACACAAGCATCCGTTCCACAGTTTTCTCAATGGTTTTGTTTAATCAACCTAATTAACTCACAATGAGTCACCCTCACCTGACAAACTTGTCAAAGACACTTGCACAGTCTGCAGTCTCCCTCAGAACTAAAGCACTGTTATTGCGAGTGAGCAGCAGCTCTTCGAACACATCACTCTGCAGGGTGAGAACCAGGCTGTGGGCCTGGATCACCTTCACCTCGTCCGTGTTGATGGTCTGCACGCGAAGAGTGACATCACTGCCATTTCCCATGGCCAGCAGAGTCTCCATGCGCTGCACCAAACTCATCGAGTGATTCAGTACGGTGCCCCCATTGTCCAGTGCAGCCTCCTGCTTCAGGGCAGCTGTGAAAAGAGCAAGACAAAAGAACACCTGACAGAAACACTATCATCATCATCCTTTACCTGCAGGAGAAAATTCTCTTGTCCTCCTGCAATTACCATCACTTTCAGGTTTTTCCAGAGATATTTTCTTTTTTTCTTCTTATTTGCATCAGCTTGACTGAATTCGTATGTATTTGTTCTACCACTTAAATCAGATTTGACACAGCAAGAAATGGAAAAAGCACTTTCTAATCCTTTAGTTCAACCACAACTGGTAAAATGTGTCAGGCTGGCACATCCAACAATCTCAAGTTTTTCTGGTTTTAATTGAAAGAAAAAGCGAGCAACAACCCAGGTGGCTGACTCAGAAAACCTCTAATACCAGGTGCTCAGAAAAGAATCCTGAGTTTGCAGCACCACTGCAGATGGCGGCTTCTATGGTCCTTCTTGAGTCTAAGTACAAGTGGCACTTACTGGAGAATCACACATGGAAGACTTAGCCTGACAAGCTGCTGTATCCATTCTGTGCTGCCACAGTCATCAGCAGCTTTGTTGGACTGTTACTGGGGGTTTAATGAGACACAGGGGGAGCACACTTGGCTCCCTGCATTGCCTCACAGTCTTCATTTCCCCACCACAATCAAGTGCCCCCACTTCAACGTAACCTTTTTCCAATTAGACAGCCAGCACCCTGAGCCAGCTGGAAACAATGGAGTGTGTAGTGGTGAGCAGTGACATGATGATTTTGGCTCAAAGTAGCCATTGAAAAATCACTACACAATTCATTATAACCCTGTGACACAATTTACATTACGTTGATTCTGGAAAAAAAAAAGAGCAAAAAAATAAAATATTCAAAATAGACCAAAAAAATAGTAATGAATAATTAATGATTGAGTGTCTTGTCTACTCAAGAACAGCTGAAAACAAAATAAAATAATCAAATAAAAGATTTCATACACTGTCCTTAAATTAGATTAGTCTGTGCTCACAAGGAATTTCAAATGATATCCACTCTGACAGCAAAGGAATGTGGCCTTCAATTGCTCTGGTCAAAGTAAGCTCTTCTCTCAGGAGTAAAAAAAGCTTTCCCTCAGTGCTTTTACTCTACTGTGGCACTGAGCCGGCAATGCACTTGCCTGTCTTTCCCTGCACCCAGCAGACAGATAGATGAGGACAGGATGAGTAGAATAGATAAATACCCATCCCCTGCCCTGAGGCTGGGCGCAAGCCACACATTCATACTGTGCAACCCACTGACAGTATGAGGGAGGCTGTACAGAAATAGAACAATACAGCTTCTTCTCACAATGTGGGATATTCACAAGAAATTAAAAAATAAAATCCAAAAGATGCAAAAGATGAGATGACTCTCTAAAAGCAAACAATTTAACCTAGTGTTGCTATTTTGTTATCTTACCTCCTCTAACTGTGACACAGTTGAAGAGCAGGGTGCCCACAAAGACCCAGACAGGGATCCCTTGTTCACATGAGCGTACCATATCTTCTCAGATCTCCCCTGCTTCTCTTGTGTTCCTCCGTGCCACTCTTCCCTGACCCTTCTTCTTGCTGCTCTCTGCCTTTGTCCTGTGTGTGCAGAAAGGTGTGTTGCCCTCCGTGTGCCGCCCGGCTCCCTGTCCCGCACTCTTTATGTAGGACGCTGGCCTTTCCCTGGCGCATCTCACAACCCCATGGACTCCATTGATTGGTGGAATCTGGCAGGGGCGTTGCTATAGCGACAGCTTTGATTTTGAATTTCTCCCTTTTGGATGTTACATGGCATTGATCAACGGCACCGGGGCCAGCCAAGGGCTCAACATGTTTTATTTCTTTTCTTTTTTCTTTTTTTGATTATTGAAAAAGACAGGGGGATTAGACACTATTAACAATCAATATTAGCACAGATTCATGCTTTAATGGCATTCCGAAAGCAACATCCAAAATTATGTTAATGATATCTGTTTTAAGTATAATTTGTGCCATTTATTAGTCAGTTAATAAGAGCAGGTTGCCACTAAGGCTGTCAGCCAAAAGTAATTGAAGCTCTAATGTGTATGACCAGCAGCTGTCAATCAAATTTTATAATCCAATTTCAGGGCAGTTTTTCAATTGACAGTAATTATTTTATTGATGGCATCTTAATCTAAGTAATTGGAGGATCATTTCATTGGTGCTAGATCCTCTAATCAATCCGAGGCAGGATCTGCTCATTAAATTCAACTCCCAATTTTATCTGATGAGATGTATTTTTAGTTGTCTATGTATAAAATATTTTGGAAAAAAGCTTGGTTGAATTACACATTAAGGTAAAAATATTTTCAGATGCCCCGTAAGTACAAGCAGTTCATTCATCCACAACCTCATAGTGTGCGTAAAATATAATGAATATGTGTGGTATACACGCAGTCCAGCAGGATGTGAAGTTAATGGCTGCTGTTGGCAGGAACATACAAAGTTCAGAGCTATTATAATCAATATGAATGCTACAATGACCCAAAGTGAGCTAAAATAGCATGCGCTAAGATACACAAGGGGTGCAATGGCAGTTACTGTATGAGACCTTTCCTGCTGCCTGTGAATATGCCCTCAGTCCTCAATGAGATGTTTACAGTTCCACTTAAATTAATCTTTATTTACCACTCAGCTAGAATTGATCTGCAGAGATGGGTCAATCGATACTGGGATACCGGTTTAAAACTTCTAAAATAAGAGCTGCACTGTGTATGGAGCTGATATTAGTTTAGGAAAAAAATCAGTGCATCTGACCAGGCCATTGGTCCGCACGGCAAATTTATATATACATGCCACAATGTGATAAATGTGTTTAAAATAGCCGCGATTCTACAATGCTCCATACTGGACGGACAAGAAGAGCTAGTGGAAGGAAGCCCTGAGGCTGCCTGGCTGCAGTGAAAATGTTGGTGATGACACATTCTTCCTGCAAGACCCCAACCTGAGCCACTGCTATGAATAACCTGACAGGTTCGCAAAGGAGAGCGATGTTGAGGTGCCCTAATGAAGCGTGCTGCATCAAAATGGACAGGAGAAGATGCACAGGGATTTATGAATTACGTATGGAGGCACCAACTCTCAGTTTTATTCTGACAGTGAATACAGAAGCACATACGGTTCATATGGATGCAATTAATCTGTAAGAATACAAATAGGCTTCCATTCGTGTGTGTTCAGTCAGGTTTACTAGCTCAAGAGTAACTGGGTACTAAAACATGATTCAGACTAGCTGCAGAATATAAAATCTAAATAAACCCAATAGTCCTGTGTTAGTAAAGTGAATGTCCTTCAATAAGGTGACATTGCTCTCTCCTTTGAGATCAGCTCTTATTGAGAACCTGCTAACAGGACCACAATGTAAAGGGGTGGATTGATGAGCTGCTCGGTTTATGAGAGCGCCCCTTGGGACAAGATCCATTGAGGGATCAATACACCACAGGGGGCTTCATCACACAGTATAAACAGTGTGTTTATAGTGTTTATACTGACAGGCTGTATGCCAGAATTAGCTTCAACAAGGTGTCCTGGATGACCTTATTCTCATGCTGGACCCAGAGGGACTGCACCAGATAACCAGGTCTCCAAACCATGACAAAAGATGTTGAATGTATAAAAATATGAACACTTTTTACATGGTTGTCTTATTTACTTATGCATTACCACTATGCATCTAAAATTCCTTCTAGGCCCCTGTTTTTCCTTTACTGTTTACTAAAGTAAAAAGGGTCAGGGGCTAGGATAAATTAGTCAGGGTTAGTTTTGTGACATATTAAATATCTATCTGAAAATAAAGAAATAAAACGGAGACTTCCAATTTAAAAAAAAAAAAAGCAATATTTCACATTCAGCCCCACTAACTGATAATGCCATTTCTATTTGCAGCCCTGCATTTGTCACATTAAAGATGTGTAAATGTTTTATTCCAGCAAGCGTAACTTCCGTCTAAAAGTTTAAAATCAATATTATCAGTCAATGTTCTCATTATCATTATGGTTGTTAATTGGCATAGCCTAAAACAGATCAATAAGAAGATCTATTTTTTTCTGTTATCTGATTTGGTTGCTTCACCGAAAAAAAAAAGTGAGTCTCTCCTGTAATAATATTTTCCACCAGGTGGCTCTGCAAACTGGATGCACAGTCCCACCACGAGTGACCACTGTTGAGATAAGGAATTTAAAAAAAAAAAAATCTGTGAATTATGCTCAGAATTATTTTTGTAATGTTCATTTCATCATCAAACATTTGACATACATTTGACTCATTTCTTGCATTGCATAACTGCATACAGACCATTTTCTTGAAAATTGAAAGTAGACCGGGCAAGACCGGGCAAGAAAGAAAGAAAGAAATCACCAATAAGGACTAATCACAAAACTGATTCAATCACCTAAAGTGTAAAAGAAATCAATCGTCAGTGAGAATGAAATCAAGGCCTCTCTATGTTAAATAGGTCTCAGCTCAGCTCAGCTCAGCTCAGGCCACTCTGTGCGCACCCTTTATCCGAGTACTAATGTCACTTGAAAGGTGAGTGGTGCCTTTGTTTGGATGTAAGCTGCAAGAGGAAAATAAATAAATAAATAAATAAATAGGCTGGCTACTAATCTCACAGAATATGCAAAGCTGCAAACACGGGAGAGGCCGGATAGACAGCAGGAGAGCGGCTGGAGCTCAGCAAGAACTGTCGGTGAGTCGACGATAGCATGGTTCCAAAACAACCGAGCAGGAGCGGGCGGAGGGACGACTATCCCTGAGTGAGCAGGGTGGGACAGCCGAGGATCCACCGGGTGGACATTTATCTGAAAAAAATAAACAAATATCAGGAATTTTAAGAGATCCGAGAAAAAGTAACCTATCCCGGAGAGGCCAGTTTCATTTTCAGCCACCTGTTGGAGCTGCGCTGTCTTCAGCCCAGGTGAGATCAAAAACGCTTTTTTATTTCTAGTTAGCTCTTCTAATATTTCTCCCGCCTTGCTCCTTTAAATTAATTTATTTCTTTAGCATGATTTTCTGCCACTTTAAGTACCTCAGTAAAAACCACGGAGCTCCATGTTTGTCTTTAACTTTGAAGCAGATAATCAAATGTTTACAAGTGGCTTATTAAGTTATAATAATAATGTAGTAAAGTTGCAAACAATGAAATGTAAGCCTATGTGGTTTTTCACTGAACAATCCCAGTAGGAACTACGATCTGTCTCATGGTAAAATACTAAAATGAAGCTTCAGTAAATGTGTTGGTGCAGCACAGCTACACTGTTTGTTGACCCGTAATTAAAAATCCATTGCGGAATAATTAAAAGCTGTTGAGATAATGTTTTGTAATTCTTGGCTCCTTCAGTAACTTGACTTGATCTATTCAATTATCATTGTGAGACTCCACACAACTGCAACTCCAATGGGCAGGTTGTAGATGATACTGTGACGTATTAGGAACACAGAGAAACAAATTTTGCGTTCACATCCAGACAAAATCTGTGGTTTGTGTTGTTTTTATGTCTCCTGCGTTAATGATTAACAATGCAAATTATAAAAGAATGTGATTTTTTTTTTTTTTTTTGCTGCAGGTTTTTGTAAAAAAAAAAAAAAAACTAACTAAGAAAATCTGCACTGAAGCCATGGACACAACCAGTGCTCCAAAAGGTTGTGTTGGCAGCATCAGCTCCATCTATCACAACCTGTGTGACCTGAATGCAGTCTGGGGAGTTGTGGTGGAGGCTGTTGCTGCTGCTGGTGTTGTTACTGCCTTTATCCTCTTCGTCATCCTCATGGCCTCCTTACCGTTTGTGACGGACAAGAAGAGAAAGGGTGTAGTGGCCCTGCAGGCGGCTATTCTGGTCTTCATTTTAGGACTCTTTGGACTCACGTTTGCCTTCATTGTGGGCCAGTACACTACCAGCTGTGCTGCACGCAGGTTCCTGTTTGGAGTATTGTTCTCAGGCTGTCTAGCCTGCCTGGTGATGCATGGGCTATGGCTTGTTCTGCTGCAGCAGAGAGTCCAAGGTCCCAGGAGTTGGATGCTATGTCTTGGAGCTCTGGGTCTGTGGCTGGTCGAGGTGATCATCAACACTGAGTGGCTAATAATTACTATGGTCAGGAACCCACCCGGCGCTGTCATCACCCCTGACCTGCCTTGCGGCATTGCAAACCAGGACTTTGTGACATCACTTATCTATGTAATGGTTTTGGTGTTAGCTGTGGTGTTGATGGCTGTGCCGTCGCTGACACACAAGGACAAGCGGTGGCACAGGGATGGAGCTTTCATCCTGGTCACAGGACTCCTCACCATGGCTATATGGGTAGCTTGGATTGTCATGTACATCTACGGGAACAGAGTGGCTGGGGACAAAAACTGGGACGACCCAACTATGGCTGTAGCTGTACTGTCAAATGCCTGGGTGTTCCTTATCCTCTACACCATCCCAGAAATCTGCTTACTGACCCAGGAGGATCCAGACCAGGAGCAACCACATGATGGAGAACTTGTCTATCCTGCCAGGAGCCTGGTATATGATACAATCCTTAGAGAGCCAGAGCCACCTCATGAAAACATTTACATGGAGAATAAAGCTTTCTCTATGGATGAGCCTCCAACAGGTACAGCATGACACGTTATGGTGTCTGAAAATGACAGCTGTTAAATTAATCTTATGTATAATTAAAAAAACACATCAGGTAGACTACACTCATTCATATGTACATTTAAAATTTACACAGATTTCTCCTGAAAATCAGATTGGTGAATGCATCCGACACAGGAGTGAAGAATCTTGACAGATTAACACAGACAGAAAATAAACCATTGCTCCCAAAACAGCATACAACTGGAAGGATAATGCTAGCCAAAGAACACAAAAAAGAAGCGTTTTGAATAATGGTAGTGTTTTGCCTCTTTAATTAATATTTTTTCTTTGTTTATATTTCTTTCTCACTTATTGTGTTTGTTCACCACTGTGAGCTTCAAGGCTAGTTGAGGAGCACTGATAAGAAATCAAATCTATGTTTCATTTTCTGAACAATTCTTTCCAAATAAGTACAGCCTAGATTTATATCAGTTTGCACATTTGGACTCCTTCCTGTGCCCTTTATATTTCATGCTCCTTTTTAGGGCCAAATTCTGATCTACTGCGTCCTTGGGCCAATGTTAGGAAGCACTATTATCACTTGATTACTTGGAAACAGACTACTACGATCACTATACTACAGTACAACATTTTTAAATCGTGTTATAGGTGTTTTGATGCTAATAAACAAAAACCGTGTACCACATAACTGCCTGAAAAAAAGGCATTTACATTTTTTTTACTTCCTCTCTTTATTCACCAGCTCCCACAAAACCAGTATCCCCATATGGCAATTACAACGGTCAGATACGAAGTTGTGTGTATCAACCCACAGAACTGGCCCTGATTGCAAAGGGTCTGACAAAGGTGAGTGTGTTCATGTCGCAAGACTTTACACTACAAGTGGCCACATTTGAAATACTAATTTTATTGTGTTCCTACAGATGGACCAAGACGCTATGATCCTTCGAGCCACAGCCCCCTCTTTGAATTCAGGAAGTGGCGACACCCTAACTCGCTCAGGCGAGTCCCCGTCATCCTAAGCAGTCACAAGCAGGCAGACTGTGGAAAGCACACTTAGTTGTAACAGCTATGAAAAATATTTCCTCTGGGGTTAGTTCTACCATCACCTTCTAGTAGCACATGTAATGTATCCCCTTTTCTCTTCCTTGTGAAAATGCTTTAAATGATAAGACACTGGTAAATATCAAGGAATATGCAACATTATCACCTAGCGCCTGTCACAGACTTCCTAATTTTGCCTTGGAGTTTATCTCCTCTGATCATGTTCTGCTTGTCAGTTTCATGTGTATTGAGGCTGACTACCATAAATAAAAGATTATAACGACCAGGGATGGGCTGCTTTTTAGAGGCTAATGTATTCAGAGCCACTATGAAAATTTCCATATGGAAAGGTTGTGTCTCACATTACTCCATTTCATTTCCATTTTGCCATATGGACACTAGACCCTTAAATGTTCTAAAGTCAACTATTAAGCATCTTTGCTCATTTGTAGTTTCACTCAGTGGACTCCTCTCAAAGACAGGCATCCATCAGTCGACTAGAATGCATGTGTCTCTCTGGGAAGGCCATGACTTTGTCTTCTAATTAAAGTAGAAGATGATGCTAAAACAGAACCGTTATCTCTAGTAGTTTTTTAAACTTATACACAGACACACAAACATATGCATATATATATATATATATATATATATATATATATATATATATATATATATATATATATATATGTATGTCTAGGTTAATAATGTGTCAATGTGTTTAACTGACTAAAAATGTTGATAACATGATAAAATATTGTTCAATTCTATGTTGTCATAAATCTGCTGCATGCCATTTTTTATTCTGTTAGCTATTGCATGGCAGGAAGTTGAAATTATGATCTGATTCAGACTTCTCCTGACAGCCATATGATTTTGTAGTTTCTTGGATTTACAATGAAGTTTGAAGTTTTTATGTGAAAGTGTAAATTCTAACTTATTAAAGTGTTAAAGGTTCCTTAAATCCTGTGAGGCTGTTGGGTCATTGAATTTTCACAGGCAGCTGAAAAGCGTGCAGGAGTTGAACACTGAAAGAGGAAGTGTTCCAAGGACTATCATCTCCATTGTCTAAAGCAATTATTTACATATTATGGCTTCATAAACTGCACCTAGTTTTCATATTATGGGCTATCATTTTACACAACTGAAGAAGACAGAAATCAGTTCTGTGTGGCACTGAGAGTGATAATGTGGAAATTTGAGGAGACACTAAGAGAAATCCTTCAATGAAGCCGTATAATGCTCTTTACGAATTAAATTTCAAGGCTGCAATAACTTTATTACAACGCTGTGTGCACCAATATTTGGAGTGAGTGATAACAACTGAGTTGTCAGTTGTTAACAGTAGCAGCAACAAAAGGCTACCAGGATCTTTCATAGCATGCATGTTTGTTACATAAGAAACCAAACGTACAGGAAACAGTGCCAATATACACACACACACACACACACATCACACATACTCACACCAAATATCACACTTACACACACGCTGAGTGAATGGGGTTTAACCACCGAATATTTTTGGTTATGTAACTAAGGGACAACTTTGTTTTAGACAAATTAGCATGGACATTTACCAGGAAAGTGTTTTTAAGAACATTCATTTCACTATTAAGACACTCACACACAGAGCCTCAGTAAGATGCGGCTGCCTCGCAGCAGGCTGAGTAGGTTCTCTCCCAATCACTCACACCGTCTTGTACTGTGAACAGCTGACTCAAAGAGGAAAGTGCTCACTAACTGGAAATCAGACAGATCACAATTGTACAATAGCATACATTCTGACTTATTCAGTAATGCCTTGTGCCTGCATCCTCCAATCGCCAGTGTAGATGGCTCTGCAACAGATGTACAAATTGGTACCTTGACTTGCAAAAACATGCAGACTAACAGTGCATCTTGCCAACATGACACATGTATCCAAATAAAAACAAAATAGAGCAGTTGGGGATGTCACAGTGTTTTCTCAGTACTTCATTTTCACAGCCTCTTCTTTTAGCTTTACCAAGTTACCTGTAGGATGTCCCATTATTATTATTGTCTCATGAAGGAGTAAGCAATAAGGTTTCACTCTACAAAAGAGGAATCCCACAGTATGAATGCATGTAATATTATGTCAACTATATTACACATTAATTCCTGATCAGTGACATGAGCTGAAAACATTAACAGCACCTTTCTCTGACAGGCAGCAACTGCAAATCCCCTGATATTAAGAATAGCTGTCTTGTGCACATGGACACAGGTGGTTTCATGACCGGTGGTGGTTGGGCTCAGCTCCAGGGAGACAGCACTACCAATCAAAAGCAGCTGTCCCCACTTAATGCATTTTCTTGTCACTGTGACAACCCTCAGAGGACAAACACTGATGAAACAAAAAAAGACTGAGGGCTTTACAGGTTAACCTGAACAAACAGAAATGCGAACTCAAAGACCAGACAACAGGTATTTAGTATTACTAGGTAAAGCCATCTGTTGATATTATCAATATTACAAATGCATTAAATTTGTAACGCTTGCCTTCTGATCTAGGATGCTTTGAAAGATCAGGCTGTTCGACAACAAATCTGAATTTGTATATTTTGTTCAAGAGGCCACACAAAGGCCTTG
This sequence comes from Remorina albescens, assembly GCA_034769265.1. Classification (NCBI taxonomy): domain Eukaryota; kingdom Metazoa; phylum Chordata; class Actinopteri; order Carangiformes; family Echeneidae; genus Remorina; species Remorina albescens. Next base: position 9,596,192 of record CM068493.1, read on the forward strand.
TTCATGAGGGTAAAGCTTTTAGGGATTAGAAATGTAAATAGCTGTGCCAGGCTCTAATAAGTATTTCCCATTTTAAAAGGCTGATGTGATTTATTTTTCCCAAGATTCAGGCTCTCTGGGAGGTATACAGAGAATTGAGTTATAAACCAGTTTTTACATTCTGTCTCTCCAAAGGTTTGTGTATTCTTGTTCAAAATTCAATCTAGACCCTGGAAACAGCCGGTAAAAAAACATTTTTGAAAAGCACCTTTTAACAACAAGATAACATACAGTATTCTTAGAGAGCGGAGGAGTTTCATGGTTTTCAAAGATGATCTTATCCTATGACTGAAAGCTCCAGAACAATTATTAAAAAAAGTTGATCAGATTTATCAAAGGTCAGGAGTAACCTATGAACCTTGAAGTTTTTAAAGCTTAAGAACAAAAAACACATTAAATGCTATCAAAATAATGGGAATTTGACAAAGGGACAAATCCTATCTGCAGATATAGATTATTATTTTTTTATTAATTTTTTTTTTACATTTATTGTATTAATACATTTCACTCAATTTCACCTACTGAATACAGACTGCTGACTATATAAACTAAATGAAAACCAACGTATATACTATGGCGCAGTGTTCCAACAAAAATATACTTTACATTTTAAAAAGTCTTAAATAATTCAGTCAGCAGAGTCTGTTTCTCTAAACAACTAATCAAAAACCAGCTCTCTGTAGGAGGACTGCCATCTAGTGGATCTACGGAAATTAATCCGAGGTGTACATTTGCCTTGAGATAATTTGATGAAATGGTTTTATTGTCCATGACATCGAATGATATCACAGTAGTTATCTTAAGATGGGAAAATTAAGGCAGTGATCGCTTGCTGGTGAACAGCACAGCTGAGAAATCAATGAAAGCATCTCGTCTGTATGTTATTCATGGTAGTTTGGGGTGATTGGGCACACTGAACATAATAATATCCAATTCTTTTTTGAACCAAAACGATGATAATTATGATGGCGAGTGAATGTCTTTCAACTTACCTTATACTATGGCCTGTGATTCCTAATACATACACACTACATTGCAGTAGGCTCTTCAATAGGCAAATCAGATCCAGTTACGAGGTATACATACAGTCTTCTGATGGCTATCTTATGATCTGTCTCAGTTTTTGAACATCACTGCTGACTGCAGTCAGTCATTGAGTTGAGTAACACAAGACATCACTGAAGGATCTAAAGTTTTCCCAGGCTGGCAGTCCTTGCCTCTTGCCGCTGCTGCTTCTGTTTTTTCAGATGACGATAAGCTTCCACTGCTCGTTCCCGCTCCTCCTCCATGATTCTTTGTCTGGCCATGGAGGGATTGGCTGTGGAAGACACTGTGTGCCCCAAGAGAGAGTTGAGAAGCAGATCCTTTGAAGCCTTCTGCAATATTGAGGTAGAGCAGAAAAACTGTTCACCGCTTATTCAAACATCACTGGCATCACAAGATAAATGTACATCATTTTTACCTGAGGTTTGACTTGAGCTTTTTTGGGTTTAGTGGTCAAAGATGGTGGGGCCATTGAGACTTCTCCAAAGGGAACGTGATCTACAGAAATATAAACACATTAAAAAGAAAAAAAAAACAAAAAAAAAACGTTTGACCCTGCTGCAACCCTTTGTTGACTGAAAAAAATGCCAAGAGATACAAGTTTCAAGTGCAAGGTTTTGAAAAAGAAAAAAATCCCTATGCTTTTCTCTCTAACAGAATGGAGCGTGACAACTATCTCTCATCTTTTTCCTGAGATGGCCATTCAACAATTACAGTGTATTCAAAACCCTGTTATCAAAATTCTAACAATAACCAGAAGACATGAGCAAAGTACTTTTTAAATTTTCCACCAAGTTCAAGAACTCAACAAAATATATTCCTCTGCTCATACTAGTGTTCAAATCATGGCCCAAATAGTTTTCTGATATTCTCTCAGGATATAATGCAATTTATACATATTCAGAAATCTGGCAAACTAGTTGTGGAGAACACAGTAAAACTGCAGGAATGGGGCCTTAATCCCACATCCAACATGACTCAACGTAACAAAACTACCCCCTCACATTGTTTGTGGTTATAATTGTTGATTTTTATTTTTTTTTACCTTACCCACAAACATTTCTTTTTCCATCATGGCCTCTTGTCTGTTCAACTTTTTCTGGTGTAGCCTCTGTAACCTCACTCTATCATTCCTGTAACACGGCAGCAAAGAATCAATCAATTAGATATATATCATTCAAGGATGATAATACAATTCTGTGTTTATTCTTATAATCATCATTATTAACATTTCAACATTCAAATGCATGGACTCTTCCATCTTGCATATAAATGTGTGTAAAGCATGATTACTCTGGCTCAGTTGGCTTCCACCAAACCAAGAAAGACGTCAATCCTCCCTCATCTTCACTGCTTACTTACTCCTTCTTTTTCTCAGACTTGGCCTTGTCTTCCTCCAGCTCAGGCTTCCTATCTACCTGGTTCTGGGTAAGGAAGAGGACATGGTCGGTCTCCCTCTCCATGCGCCGGACGTAGGCCTTCTCACTTTCATTCTTCCGCCTCCTGAAATGTGGCACAGGTATGTCTCCGTCCCGGGGCTCCTCCTTAACTTTAGGGGGGGCAGCTGAGAAGCACAGAGCATGTTGTGGGTTATAGAACAAACAAATTGCTGAAACGTGTTAGAAAGTTGTCGTTGTTGTTTATTTAGCTCACCTTCTTTGACCTTTTTGGATTTCATGGATCCAGATTTCAGCTCCTCTCTGCTCTTCATGATCTCTCTGAGCCTGAAGGGGATGTGTTTAAGGTGGTCCTGCTGTTTTGCTTTCTTGGCTTTATCATCTCGCTTTAGTTTGGCATCTCTGAAATGTGAACACATTACAATACGGGAATGAACACTTTTAAAGGTGGAATATTGCAATTTAACGCCCTCTCTTAAAAGCACCTCTAACTGTATTAACTCTGACAGAGTTAATATCTGCTAGCTGCTGGCGCTAGCAGCTAGCAGCCATTAGCTTTTCCCTCGACACACTGGCTTCCTCACGGTACCTTGAATGTTTACCGGCCTTGTTCGCTTGTTTTCCTGACTCTTCGGTTTTATTCTTCTTGCTCTTTCCCATGTTACTGCACTTTATTTTAACCAACACATACCAAAATAATAACACATGTAGAGCAGCGTGGTTGGCCTTAAACCTATGAACTCCAACCTTAGGTCGTCAGTGAACCAGGAAGTTGTGAGCTCTCGCTTCGTCACTTTTTCCGGGTACAAAAAAGTAAATATTTAAACGCTGATGAAATGTAAACGTGTCTAAGTGTCTCCTCTTATAAACTGGCAAAGATTTAGTTTGAAGTGCCCTAAGTATCAAAAACTAATGTGGTAAATATACCTGGTTCCGAAAAGGTGAACTAAATTCAGATCAAAGTGATATTAATGTAAAATAAACGATCTTTGCTGTAAAGGAAATTCTCATTGGTTAGTATAACTGCTGCTGTCTCCATCTGCCACCTCAAGATGACAGTGTAGTTCACTCAACCAAGTGTGTTGTTATTATTACTGATTGTCAGAAAATCCTGTTATTTGTACTTGGCCATAAAACGGTCCAATAAAGGTGAAAAACATTTCTATAATATCTTTAAAAATGATAAAACAATTAATATAAATGTAAAAACTATCATTTGAAACCACTCCAAAGAAGTCCTGCATTCAGAACAAAAAATTCCATTAGCTAAAGTATCATCATCATCAAAATGTAGGTTATAACGTGAAAGTACTCACTATACACTACGGTTCTTTCCAAGATCAACATGTATATATATTGCATTTATGGATCATTCTACTAATAATACATTATAAAAATAAAAACATTGGATAATGATTGCTTTCCAAGCTGGAGCGAACATTTTTTACTTTTTTGGCCATTTTAATTTTATGAAAACAACAATGAATTGATTAACTTTCAAGTTCACACAAACAAGAACCTGTGTCCATATGTGTGATCTGTGGGTGTGCATGTGCAGGAACAGAGATTACAGAGAGAGAAGCAGTAGTAACCTGTGAGATGAATGAACAGGATGTGTGTATCTCTTTAGGTGTATGAAGGTTGGGTGGAAGGAGGATTACCACAGACATGTGAGCCTCAATCTGAGAGACTGCTGACGAAAGGAGAACTCTACCACTCTTCATGCTAGTATGTTCTCGGCTATGGATCTTGCATAATATTACAGGTGATGGGGGCTGCTGAGGATCATGGGACATATTTTGAGAAAATCCCACAGCTGCATCGCACATTTCTGGAACATGGTGGAAATATGCAAATGACAGCAGCACTAAGCTGAATTGCCTGTCAGCCTATCTGTAATGGATCCACTGTTTAATATGCAGTGGTAGGCAGGTAGATCCTAATCTTCTCAGAGTCTGAAGAGTATAAGAGGAGCTTCACTAAACACAACTGTCATTTAACGCCAGCCCAGATCTCTACAACACAACCAGCTGACAATTACAGCAGCACAGCTGGTGAGTATTTGCGTTCATTATATTTGCATTTTTAACTCAGAGTCTGATTCCATAACTAATATTATATCATAAATAATAATTTGCCTCACATTGCATTTTGTCATTTGCTGTGCTTTCAACTTGAAATGTAATTTGAATATTAGTAGTTTAGTCTTATTATGAGAAAAATAGTTTATGATGATGATGATGATTTATACATTATTGTTATTTTTTTAAATATATTATTCTATTATTGTTTATTAATGTTACAAGAATGTAAGAAAGGCAAAGATTATTTAAGGGACAAAAAAAACTTCTGACACGATAGAAACCTGTAACTGGGTGAATCTTAATATATAAGACAACACAATTTATAGATTTATTTGCAATTTGAGATTGATTTAAGTCTATCTGCTTTGAATTGATCTATAATTACATATTTCATTTCTTTAGCTGAGTAAATTACAATGTTCAATTTTACTTTTAATGATGTTGCACTTTTGTTAAATTTCCTCTCAAAATCATGTCACTTGCAGACAAATTGACTCTCTGTGTTATCTGTGTAAGCAAATTCAGCATGCTCTCACAATAATCTGATTATGAGGGCACTGTGAAGTTTAGAGGCATTGTGGAGGCTTGATTAGTAATGTGAGCACAAGATAGTGAAGCCTTTATTATCTCTATATTTTCTCCTGTGTCATATTAAAATAATTATGAAAATGTATAATTGATGGTTTTAAATGGCCATAATCTTTAATGCAATATTATTCAATTTGGCTTGGACTGCCCCATTGCAGCTCAAACAATAGGAATATGAATTTGGATGTGGCCAAACCTGAAGCCAAGACTGGGAGCAAAGCACCCCTCAGAGCCACCGGTCCTGGTTCTCCACGCAAGGGTCCCCCCAAATTCAAACAGAGGAACAGCCGCCAGTTCAAAAGCAAGCCTCCTAAGAGAGGCATCATTGGGTAGGTATTACTCAGTTATGTTTTACATTATGTAGAGAATTTGTCTTCACAGCATGTTTAAAATAACCCTCACCCACTCCAATGAACTTTTTTTGTCTTTCTTTCTTAGCTTTGGAGAGGAAATCCCAGGTATGGAAGGTCTTGGCACAGGTAAGGCTCATCCATTTTAGGCCATTACAAATATGAAACATTCACTCAACTTTTCCTTTTTTAAAATAATTGTCTGTTTTTCTTTCTTTCTTCTTTTTTTTTTAGATATCACTGTAATCTGCCCATGGGAAGCTTACAGCCATCTAGAGCTACATGAACTGGCTCAGTATGGTATCATCTGAGTCTCTTCACTATGATTTTTTTTTTCTCTCTCTTAAATTCTTTTTGTGGTCACCAGTGGTGGAATTTCAACTACCAGCTCCAACAATACAAATCAATAATATTGGCTTTGCTTGAAGATGTAGTATGTAAAATATATGTCTGCACTTGGTTTTTGTTTATCATTGCCTGGGATGTTTTTATAAATTTAATTTATTTTCATAAGTTTTATAATGTTACTGTTGCAGTTGGACCTGTAACTCCAGATGTAGTTACTGGCATTAAAGTTCCTTCACTGTCACCATCATATTGATTATTTTCAATCAAACTCACAATAAAACTTGGAATGTTTTTTAACAACTTCACAACAATTTCTCTTTCTCCTTTTTCTTTCTTTGAATTGCTCCATATTAAACCCTACGACGTTCTTTAAAACATTACATCATATCACAATACATAACAATTAATTTATATTGCAATTTATTTGTCCCTTTTTTTTTTTTCAAAAGAGGAGTCCCCCATGTGTGAGTTCTGAAATTATTAGAGTAGTGCATAGAGGAGCGGCACAGTGGAATGGTGGTTAGCAGCATTGCCGCACAGCAGGAATTTTCTAGATTTAATTCCCGAACCTGGGGATTTTCTGTGTGGAGTTTGTTTGTTCTCCCTGTCCCCCAGTGTGTTCTCTCCATGTGCTCCTGCTTCCTCCCACAGTCCAAAGACACGCACGTTTAGGCCAAATGGCGACTCTAAAACTGCCTGTAGGCAAGAGTGTGAGTGTGGATGGTTGTTTGTTTCTGGCATGCAATAGAGTGGTGACCTTTCCAAGATGTAACCCGCCTTCATCCAATGTCAGTGGGGAGCTCCAGCTCCAGCTATTATTTTTAAATATCCTCTCTGGAAATTGTATCTGCTCATGAATGTTCTTATTTGATGATCTATTGTCACGCTAAAAGGGTACACAACATCCAGTACAGTTTGGGAACATTTTTTTACAGCACAACAAAAGTATTTGGCACATACTGATTTAGAGATCAACAACACTTTGCCTCCTTGCAGTTTGAAACATGAAACTACAAGTATTTTTCTCAGCTGAATTATGCGCTATGGTCCTATAAAATTGCTATCCACTTTTTGTATAGTGCATTTGGATTTTGTAGCAAAAAAGACCTCCAAAAGCAGTCAACTCTCATCAGATATCAGCTTTTTTTGTTGCTTTCACTTCATATCTGCCCTCTATGCCTGCGGATACTTTCCATCAGTCGTGTACTAATAAACAGAGTCAGAATCTGGACACCCATAACAACGATGCAAACTGTCCCTATCAGGCCTTTGTGCTGGTCAATCCAGCGGGAGATTCCCCCCAGGCAACCACCCAGGAAGATCACACTCTGAGCGGTAAACTCATCGAGCTGCTGGGCTCCGACACCACACTGAGAGTTCCACACTGTGCCATTCTCCAAAGGGTCCACACAACATGTGGCAGGGACGCCGCAGGCCAGCACTCCTGGAGCAGAGCAGTTATAATATCTGAGGAAAATTGGGGAAAAAAATAGCAATAAAATGCTTTTCAGGGAATTTATACATCATGAGCAATAAGTCTTTTTTTATTGATACAATCATGTGAGTCACATTTTACTCACATGTTTATCTCCCAGTCACGGTAGTCATCTGCCCCACAGCACTGCAGATTGGACTGAATCTCGTCAGTGATGAACCTCAGATCCAGATCATCCTGGTAGCGTGCCATGGCAGCTAACATCCCTGATCGGAGGTAGTTTCCCACCTGATCTTGTAGACTGTAGGCTAAGATGGCAGCCAGTATCTGGGCTGTTATGAGCACCAGCACAATGACGGAGAACAGCTTCAGTAAGCAGCAGTTCTCTCTGATGGCGCCCACACACCCTGAGAGGCAGAGTGTAGTCAGCACCAAGCCCAGAGACACAAGTATTAGCATTGGGTCAGTGCCGATGCTGCTGATCTTCTCCTGAGCAAACGACTCTTTGGTGATGAGGCCCCACATTCCCAGACCAAGAACCACTAGGCCCAGAACTGTGAACAGCAAATTGCATAGGAATAGGGAATATTTTAAGAAATACTCCATCAAAGAATAACCGTAATGCAGCTTAATCCTTGTGAAAACAGAGCTGTTATGGTCCTGTTCATTATTTGCTTGGTGAAGTTCACTGGTGATGTTGTCAAGCTCTTCAGCATCTTCCTTTGCCTTTGGACACACACGAATGAAACTTTTTTTCAAACTTCAAGGTCAACCATATTTAGAATTTCATCAAAACAAAGTTGAAGTGAGCCCTTACCTTTGGTATGAGTGGAGTGGATTCACTTTGTGTATCGTCCCTCCTCAGCCACGGAAAAGCAATCCTTTTTAGCTCCCAGTATCTCCCCATATTGTCAGCCTCTAGGAGCTGATCCTCCCTGTGCTTTTAGCTGGTCACAATGACAGAAGCTAAAGCGCAGCAGCTCGTCTACAGTAGGAACAGAGGAACATGTGAGCCGAGGTGGAGTAACTGCACCGTGTTCAGCCCCGGGCTCCTGTGGGATGTGGGATTTCTCCATCATGTGAGAGTCACGGTGAAGGGATTAGACAGTTATCACAGCGTGAATGAGACAACCACTTACACATACACACACACACAGGTCACTTTTGACATGAGGCTTACTCACATAAACAACTAGCATGTCGAATGTTTTAACTGTTATGTAATCGTTTTATTTGTTGTGGGAAAGAAGAAATGGGCGGTTAAAGAAACACCAGTATGTGTTTCATCCAACTGACTAAAAGCACAGCTGAAAACAAACAAAACCAATTGTGATTTAATTAAGACATGTAATTTAGTCCCTAATAATACTGTTTACCTTTTGATTCTGAGGAGTTCAGGTCATGTAATACCTGGTCAGAGGGAAACGTAGCAAATCTCGTGTATTTCCTTCGATTTATTTGGTGTTGTTCCCAATCTGGTATTCAGGGCCTTGTCTGTGGACATTCTCACCTCTTCATGGACCATTTCTGCAAGGTTTAGTATAAACATATAATCCTTCCATCTATTAACAAGGTCAAAGTTCATTAATACCAATCAGTTATTTGATTGGGGTTCGATTCCCAACCTGACCCCCCCACAGACTGGACCCCTCCAGAAACCAGACCAGGGACTAGAGACTAGACTGGATCCCTTCACAGAGACCTGACCCCTCCACAGAGACTGGACTAGAGACTAGACCAGATCCCCCAAGGGACCGGACGGGGGACTAGAAACTACACCAGACCCTTCCACAGAACTGACCCCTCCACAGAGACTGGACCAGAGACTAAACCAGACCCTCCCAGAGACTGGATCCCTCCAGAGACCGGTCCAGGGACTAGAGACTAGACCAGACCCCCCAGAGACCGAACCCCTTCACAGTGACCAGACCCCCCAGAGACTGGACCCCTCCACAGACCAGACCAGAGACTAGAGACTAGACCAGACCCTTCCACAGACCTGACCCATCCACAGAGACTTGACTAGAGACCGGACCAGACCGGACCAGAGACTACACCAGACCCCCCCAGAGACTGGACCCCTCCACAGACCAGACCAGAGACTAGAGACTAGACCAGACCCTTCCACAGACCTGACCCATCCACAGAGACTTGACTAGAGACCAGACCAGACCGGACCAGAGACTAGACCAGACCCTTCCACAGACCTGACCCCTCCAGAGACAGGACTCTTCCACAGACCTGACCCCCCCCCCCCCCCCCCCCCCCCCACAGACTGGACCCCTCCAGAGACTAGACTTTCCTTTTAGAGGCTCCTGCTTGGCTATCGCTGTGTTTTAGCAGAAGCAAAAAACACTGCGCCATCCTCTCCCAACTGTTATTTTCCTATTATTCTGTGTTGATCCTACTAAACTCTTCAAGCATGCTAGGCCACAAATAATGAACAAAATCTTTCCATGATTATTCTTTTTGGCCCTTTTCTGATTGCTCGTTTTTTCGCTTTATTTTGCAAGTACTTGCCAGCAGGCTCTCTCAACTCAGGTTAATATATGAATGTGTCAAGCAGATAGACACAAACAAAAATTTGTACAAGAGGGATCATCCTGATATAAACAATATGTTGGAGTGGAATTTAAAGCAGTTTGGCAGTATCTCACTGTGACCACTGGAAGGCAGTCATGAACCTCGATATACTCATGTCAACATTTTATATACTTATTATATTTAATACAGTATATATATATATATATATATATATATATATATATATATATATATATATATATACACATATATGTGTGTATGTGTAAATATCAGTATTAATCCCCCTAAACAATTTATGTTTGTAGATTCTACCCATAAATAATAACTGTGAACATTTTTGGAAAAGATTTATGGTCTATTTTTGGTACAGCACCTTCTCCAGAATGTATTTAATCTACTTTGGCTCAAAAAATGCTGGTAAAGGAAACTGTCAGACAATGGATTCAGAGAAAATACACCTTCCAACACCTCCACAATGATCTCATTTATGAGCCGGCCGGCATCAATACATTCAAGAAGTACCTTGATTTAGTCCAGATTCACTTCACTATGAAGACAGGAGCTACAATCTCCAGCTGAAAGTAATAAACTGTCAGAAATCCTTACATCCCATCCTGCTAAGCTTATCAAGTTTTATGCCTAAGTGAAAAGCTAACAGCTTATTACATCATCTTCTGGGTCAGACATGTTATTCATTAGGAAACATAAGAATCAACAAGGTGCACCTTCTGTTTGGCAACAGTCTTTGGACACGAGAACTGCTATATATCAGTTTGAGCATCACTCTGATAAACTCATTATGACAAGATGTGCTGGTCTCAGTCAACAACAAGCAGCAAGCGAGAGAGCACATGTGTGACAGTGGGTTAAAAACCAGAAAGAGAGAGGCCTGGCCATCTCGTCCTCTGGCTCTGTAGGTCCACTACTGTCATTCCTTCCTCTGCCTGTGCTGGGCTGAGCTGCAGAGAGCTGGAATGAAGTTGCCTTCTCCTGCTGCAGTCAGACCGGTGGTGGACTCCAGATGGAACTCGAGTAACTTATAAGTCTGGGCATCAGTCCCGCCATGAATCTCTTTCCATTTCAATGTGTATTAAGAGTAGCAAAGTGTAGCTGTTAGACTAACCACATAAGACAATGTGGATAAATAGTTTTACACCTTGTGTGACTCTTTACAGTTTGAACATTACTGGTATTCTAGTAAAGTAATTGCATTTTCTGCTACTACATATGTCTTCTCCAAGTTATAGTGTAAAGTCAGTGAATATCTTCCTTTTCTTTTCAATATTTGAACTTCCACTCTGAAGTTTTATACTTTTACTTAAGTAGATATTCTAAAGTGCCTGTGTAAAACACAAAGCACTGCTCTGCTGCACAGTTCCACTAATGAGGTGGAAAATAACTTACAGGGAAAACAACTAACTCCAGTCTGCTGGGCTCAAAAGCCAAACAATCACCACTAAAATACTCAAATGTCAATTTTTAGTTAGTAAATCGTTCACTCAAATAGCTTACATAAGATTACAGCAAAATTGTTTGCTGACAGAATGATTGGTAAGTTTCATTTTAACAAATCTCACTGTTTCCTTGTGTGGGAGGGTGGGGTTGAAATTTTATTTAGCTTTCACTGTTTGAGCAAAATCCAACATGTCCAATGATGCTGTCAGCACTGAAGATGTATGGAGCAGATACCACCATGTTCATACTACCTACAGCATACTACCTACAGCAGTGTGTTGTCTTCGTGGGCTCCAAGTTGGTGCAGATGGCAGGGATTGTTGCCAATCAGATGCCTTTTCAGCACTGATGGGTTGGCCTCATGTCATATATCATTACATCTATCCACACACATCAACACAGGATGCTGCTCAGTCTTTCAACTCAGGTCTGGAGAATATCAGTGATGGAATTTCATTTAATTGCCGACAAGGAAAATTGCTCCTTTTGCCCAGCATTTAAAAGTGAAGGAAAAAGTGCTTCAGTGATATACATACTTTTTCCTTCTTCTCGTGGGTCCAGCTGAATTTGCCTGTCCAGATGTTAAATAGAATGTGTTCTTTGCTGTGAAGCAAGAGGTAATGTGTTCACCTCATCAGTAAGATTATGTCTAAAAATTGATTTCAATTTTTAAGATGAATTTATGTCAATGTAAATGAAATGACTGAGGGAATCAGACACATTTCAAAATGAACTTGTCAGTATCAAATACTTCAATACAATCTCTAAAATAGCCCATTTTATTGAAAAAATTGAGAGTAAACATCACCTGTTCTCATTCTCTTACGTTCAGTTTCAATGAATGTAGCACTTCAGGTTTTGCTTGGCCCCTTGACAGTTGCTGGCTGGGTCTGTCGTAGCGCAGATGCTTAGCAGATTGTATTACAGTAGATAGTAAGAATGCTACTCTGGAACCACACATCAAACACCTCTTCTCGATTAGAGCCAGTAGGGCGTACAGTCGCCCTGCACCACTCACGGCAGCTAAAAGACACATGGAGGATAGATGGAACATACGTAGGGGATTATCTGAACTTTCTACTCAGAATCTGTGGAGTTTTTTTTTTTTTAATCATTGTTGCCGATGTGATAGCTGCAAGATGTATCTAAGAAAAGACTGACGTGAAAAGCATGTGTCTGGACATGGATGTGTTTTGGGAGTTTGGTGTTCAGTGCCATGCGGCAGTGTGCTTGCAGAGTGTATCACAACCCTGCATCACCGAAGTGGGAGGGAGCAGGTGGGATGGGGGATTGGCTCTGGGAGTTTAGAGAGGGAGATATAAGAGGGTGCTGCCCAGGTCATGGTTTCTCAGTGTGTCACTGTTGGAGGTTCGTAGCTAGCACTGTGCACTCTGCTCCTCTGGCCTGGAAAGACCCCTGGCACTTCTTCAAAGCGAGGTATGAATCAGTCTAACTTCAGGAAATTCTCATCATAATCTATCATCTGAGAGACCAAACCTTTGTTACGAGACTTGACTACTTATTTGTTCCTCAGCAGCCCTTGTGTGTTGTTTTTTTTTTTTTTTTTTTTTCAGTTGAGGAATATAAGGATGAAAGGAGCTCTGATCCTTCTCTGCATGATCTCAGCATGTGGAGCTAAGAAATGGAAGCAGGAAACATCACGCCAGGAAGCCAAAGGTCAGGGACGATGTGACGTAACTCTCTACAAAGTGCAAATGATTATCAGCAATGTTACATTTCAAAATCACATAAATCAAGTTTTTCTTCACGGGGAATACTAGTCTTAGAGTACATTTCTCTCTTCAGGAGAAGAAGCCAATGGCAAGACTTGTTCCAACCTGACTCAGGTGCTCGACAATTGGAAATTTGCTATTCTCACCCAAGTGAAAGACCTGCTTATCAATGACCACGCCTCTGTCCTCCCCGAATACAACAGGTGGGTCACACAAGCATCTCACTGGGCTGACTGAATTGTGCAGCAATGGCACACAAACAGGGTAGAGCAACAACATGATACAGTGTACATGATGAGCAAGAGAGCCGTGAAACGTTCAAGAATAACAAGAAGCTGTGACGCCAGTGAACATTTTATTGTTCCTTACACTTGTATAAAATTAGAAATTACGTAAGACCTGTCAGAACGAGTAATGTGACACATGATTACCACGGTTCATTCAAGGCCTGCTCTGCTTTTTTTTATTACCTCACTATGGAGACAGCACCAAACAAAACAGGAAATGTTTCAGCTTCATGCTATGATGATTTCAATGATCCTGGCAGATAGTATTCAAAGTCATTGACCCTTTCCTCTGAAGATTTAGCTCTGCAGATTCATACCAGCAGTTAGGGACATGTTCACTGCAAATTTTGTGAAATAACCAGCACAGGTGGACAGCAGGTTCAGTGTTGTTTGAGTTGGACAAAGAACACCCTTTTTTATACTTTTCTCTTTATTTAAGGGACTTCCATGATTTATGTCTGTTATCCTGATGTTTCCTGTAGTTGATGGGGCTGTTTCTGTTTAACAGCATATTGTGACTTTCATGTTCATGTTGCCAATTTGACTTAACTCTCCTCTCTCTTGTGTTTTGCAAATAAACAATGTTCCTGTTTCGTGTGAGCTCACAGACCTTTGTGGTGCCAAAGTTCTCTGACTGGTCCTTGGAAAACTTTAACCATTTATTAGTTGTGTGTCTGCATTTGTCCAGGATCCAACCTCTGTCAGATGCTCTGAGTGACCTCTACACACAGTTTAATGCTCTGAAAGAAGAGCTGGGTACTCTCACTGCGAAGTTTGATGGTATGGAGTCTTTCCAGGATGACCTGAAGGATGGCAGATTCGCTCTGCCTCGTCGACCCCTCCAGAGAATTCCCCCCAGTGTTGGCCTGAGGTCTCCACTGCGAGCACAGATGAGGGCTCCTGACAGGGGGATCATCACAAGGCCAATGCTGGTCAGAGCGAGGAGGAGAGGGGCACATGGATCTTAGAGCTGTTGCTTCCTGCTTTTTGTCGTTTATAAATGCTGATATGTGTGAACATGAGTTGATATGTGTTTATATTTTTCAGAAGGAGATGGTTAGTTTTCTATAATTTCTTGATGAGTGTGATATGAGAAAAATATCACATGAAGAAAACTTAGTGATGCATGGTGCTTTCTGTGCAAGGACGTCTTTGACCACAAGGTGGCAGAATTTATCAAATTATCTCCACTGTCAGCCTGCCGCTCTGTAATAGCTGGACTTAAAGGATGAAACATAGTCAAGATTTGTAATGTAACATTTGCTATATAATACAGTTTTCATATGTTGAAGAGTCTTTTTCTTTTCTTGCAGCATATTAATTAACATTTGGAGGAAGACAGGTACATACTAAAAGTTTATTTTTAATATGTTTTCGACATGTTCAACATTTCATGTATTTCATCGGGAAAGTGTAATACAGGGAATAACACAGTAACAAATACATAGAAAAACACTTCACTTTGTTATATTTTTCAAATGAAATTTTTGCAATTTTAACAATGACATAACAGGCACGGGTGAGAAAAAAAAAGTTTTTGTTTGTGGAATTGAATCCCTCAATTCCTCAAGTTCCTTCCTTTTGTTGCAGAGGATGCCTGCAAGTTATGGCTCTGGTTTTCCCCCTCCAAATTCACGCTGAATCATCCCTAAAACCGATGAGCATTTGATTGTCTCCTGCTGTCAAAAATAGGATAGCTCAGATTGCTCTGATCAAAAGCCACCTAATTAAATGCTTCTGCTTTATGAGTCTTTGCTGCATCTCAACACCAATCTGTGTCACTTGTAACCAGACATTAAGCATAAATTTAGGGATCTATTAGATCTGGGCATGATCCGTATAAGATCTCATCAATAAAGGATTCTGCAGATTTGTCAGCTGCACATTCATACCGCCAAACCTTCATCATCAGTCAGTGGAGCATCAACTCTGTACTCCTCCCTCTCTTCTGTCCCAGGATGCACCTGCAGGCATCCTCAGATTATTTTTAGCTTCATGCAAATGTGTTTAAGTATCACTTACTGGAATCAATGATTCTGACGGGGCCAGTCATGGACAATTTAACTTTCATGTTTGACTCACACATGCACAGAAACTTATATCAAGATTTAGAATAAATTTAAGTAACTGCTACAAGCCAGAAAGACAATACTTAATAATTAAGACCTTTTAAATTCAGTTTAAAATCTATCAATGCAGAAGACAAACTATGAATTAATTCTAATGTCATAGTCACTTTTGTTGTGCTATTGAATGGTTGATAAATATATGAAATCCCATTTCACAGGGAAAAAGGAATTATTACCAAGATAATATAATATTACAGGATATACTTTTGTAATCCAAACACTGTTAGCAATGCATTGTGATCACTGACAATAGTGGCTATAGATGCGACATTAATTTCAACAGACATTTAAGAGACCAACAACTTTGCAGATGAAACCGTGGCTCCTCCTCCTGTCAATCACTCTCAGTTTCAGTGCTGTATTAAATTCCTCCTCCAGCGCCTCCTCTCCTCATCCTCCAAACACTGATCTGTCAGCAGTAAAGCTCAACTTCCACATTACAAGGCCATTTTCAGCACACACTGACAACATGCTGGGGAGCCTCTGCACTCTCATCGCTGCTCTAACATGTAAGGAGGCTGACTTACTGCAGCTATGAGCTCATGGTGGACTCATCAGTCTGTGTTTCTCTTGACTTCATGTCATCTTGTTGTTTTCAGGTGTGAGCGGTGTGACGGTGGTGACACAGAAGCCTCCCGTTGTGACACTGAGGAAAGGAGAGACAGCCACCATGGACTGTAACCTGGGGACTGTTACTGGGAGTAGTGCTCGCTGGTATAAACAGATTCCAGGAGGAGCTCCTCAGTTTATATTATATTACTATCATAGCCACAGCTCCCCAACCTACGGCTCTGGTTTCTCTGCTCCCAAGTTCACATCCAATCATCAGTCACAATCAGATTATCGTTTGATCATCAACAATGTGGTGGAGGGAGACTCAGCAGTCTATTACTGTCAAACATGGGACAACTCTGTTGATGAGTGGGTATCACAGTGATTTACACTGTGACAAAAACCTCCTCACTAAACACTTCTGCTTTTTGAGTGTCTCACACATGTTGACTGAGAGTGAAGTCATCAGGGGATGTTTTCTCATATAACTCAAATAAATAATGTTATTATTAATAATAATAATAATAATAATAATAATACACAATTGTATGGTTTTATCTGATAATCACTTCATTCCTCATGTTTCACAGTGATACATCATTCTGCTATATGTACATGCTTTAACAGAATATGAACACTAATAAATTAAAACCATTTCCCTTTTTTTTTTTTTTTTTTATTCTTCTGATTCTTGTAAAATTCATTGTTTACATGTCTCTTGGTGCTAAAACTGTGAGAGTCAATTTACAGTTTGCTCCAAATTCTCAGACAGATCATCCAGAATCTCGGATTCATGATGTTTCCATGAAATTCATCAGAATAAACTGGACAAATATCCAACACACTGATTTTTATTTTATAGTAATTGCCGAGAACTTTGTGGAGATCAGTGGACAGGGAGCAATATAAAACTGGAGCATGAATTAAACATTTCAATCAGTCAAGGCTTCATTTAGAGTCAACTCAAAAACATTTATTTCTATGTGCAAAACAAAACAGGAACAGTCGGAGAAATGAGACACTTTGGAGACTGGAGCCCATCACCATGCCATCATATGTGAAAATGGGGGGAGGTTGTACAAAATATAGGAAACCCCAAGGCCTGGACAGAGGTCAGGGTCAGTAGTGATGTGAAGAAAAGAAGATGTGGGTTTGATGAGTAGTAAACTGCGATGATGTCAACTTGAGCCTGTTTATGAAGACTGGAGGGAAGAAGGTGGAGGAGAGCTGCAGAAAATACACTAAAATGAAAACTGACTGCAGAAGATGGGAGAACATGATATTATCTTTGTCTTGGACATGACTCATCAATTTGACATTAAACTACAAACACAAGTTTATTTCCAGTGTTCATTTCTTTTTGAAGGAGAACAGCTGAACAGAGGGAAACTACTCTGTTCTGTTCAAACATCATCAGCACATTTCTCCATATGATAAAATGACAGAAGATGTTTTTTTTTAACAGCAGAAGGTGTGACATATCTGTGTTGGGTGTAGAAACTCTTCCTCCTCCTCCATTTCTGCTCTCCTCAGTGTCTTTATAAGCTTCAGTCTCTCTTCTCCTCACACTCCAACCCTGCTCACCTCTCAGCTGGACAGTGAGGGACGTTTACAGCACACACTGACAACATGCTGGGGAGCCTCTGCACTCTCATCGCTGCCTTAACATGTGAGATATTCTCCTCATTCCTTTCAGCTCACATTTTCAGACAGAGACTCGTCACTCATGTGTTTCTCTGTGTGTGTTGACAGATGTTGATGCAGTGATTGTGTTGACCCAGACACCTGCTGTCCACACAGTTTCTACAGGACAAGAGGTCGTTCTCAAATGCAACATTCAATTCCAAGTCCACATCAAACATTGATTACCAGTTCATCATTAAGCGAGCAGAGACAGGAGACTCTGCTCAGTATTTCTGCCAAACATGGGATGGCTCTGCTTCTGCAACTGTTATCACAGTGACAAAAACCTCAGTGAGAGACTCACTGCAGATTTTGATGACATTTGACAACAATAAAGATAAAACACCAGAAGTCCTGAAACAAAACCTTTAAGAGAGATGAACAACCTTCTTTAAACTCACCAGTGTTTGAAAGAAGTGCAGCAGGTTTTTGTGAAATAAACAGACTGATGAAGAGAGTGAGATGTTGACAGTGAAAGTTGGTCTCAACAGGATGTTTCAGTTCCACTCCCCTCATCAGTGAGAGTCGGGAGGTTTTTGTACAGCCATGTATACAAACTGAATCACTGTGGTATTCGGACAAGGCACCAAGCTGAGCGTGACAGGTAAGCACTTTCTAACTGATGTTTAAACAAGACTGATTTTATGTTTCTGTCTCATTCAGATAGAAAACGATTCATCTATATGTCATTTCCTGTTGAAAACATTTAGCAGTGAATTATGAATGTTTTTGTCCGTTAGCCTTGTAACCAGATTGTGTCATTGAATGTCAGGGACAGATCTACAAATAATCTGAATATTTGAAATATTTCTGACAGTATTGTATTTGTTGACAGTGAAGAAAGTTTTAACTTTCAACATAAAAAAGTTCATGTAAAATGGACTGTCAGAGCTAAATTACCATTTAAAATGTTTCTTTTGTAAAAGTATCAAGTTTAGGGACAATTTGAATGAATCCTATTTAATGACATTCTGGCATTTTGAAATGAAATCATTTTGTTTTCCAGTGGTTTGGTAGACACCAGAAAAGAAAAGAAAAAAGATTCAAATTCTTACAAATTTTGAATGACTCTGAGGTATTAATGTTTGTTTGTTTGGCCTCATTTTTCTTTTAGAGTCATGTTTCCTTTTCTTTCTATGGATCTGCGTGCTTCATTTTGGCTTTTCAAAGAACAAAAATGTTTGAGGCATAACGACAGAAAGGGATTGATATAACAGCGTTTTCAATATAAAAACACAATTTAAAAATGATTCTTCTCTCAGTTTTGTACTTTATAAAAGTGGAACATTGTTTTTTTATGTTTTGATTTAAAGGTTTTATTTCACTAGTGGATTATTTTCTTGTCATGCCTGTTAATGAATAAATCTGTTACTTTCATGCTTTGTATCAATAATTAGTTTCCTCTCCATGTGTTTCCAGGCTCCAGCCTCTCTCCTCCAGTCCTGACAGTCTTCCCTCCATCCAGGGCTGAGCTCAGCTCCAACACGGCCACTCTGCTCTGCTTGTCCAGTCAGTCTGTGCCTTTTGCAGATGTGACCTGGTTGGTTGGTGGGAGTCCAGTGAGCAGTGGGATCTCTACCAGCACGGCTGTTAAGCAACCAGACCAGACTTTCCACATCAGCAGCTATCTGGCCATCCAGACGTCAGACTGGAACATGGGGAAGCTTTACAAATGTAAAGTGTCTTTGGGCTCCCAGACTTCAGAGAAAGACATCAACAAGGCAGACTGTCCCGCTGTAGAATAGTAGAGGAGCACAATGAGCGTTTCATGTCTGCTTCTTTACCATTTGTGCTGCTGGCTCATTAAAATTTTTACATCTTACAAAGATATCTGCACGCTTGTAATAAATATTGTGTCAGGTGGAGGTGTTGTATCAGCTTTGCATCTGCTGCATTTTAAAAGACTCATTCAATAAACAAAATCTTGCTATAATTTTTTTCTGTTTGTTTAATTGAAGCCAATAAAACATCAATAAAAATATAACTGTCCCTATTTTATTTGACTGCCAGCTACAGTTAATTCAAGAGATTTATATAATACACATATGTATTCTTGAATGTTAGTTGAACATGTACCTTACAGTATGTTTACATTCCAAAATATATATGAATTGTTGTTACATATACAACAAAAGTGTCTGTAATGAAACAATAACAACAGTCATAAAATTCACAAAAGTGAATTTTCATCTGATATCCAGACCATTACAGATCAGACTGTTTCGAATTGATTGGAATATTAATATTTACAGTATTTAGAATAAGATTTGTATACTTTATCATTTAACTACTTTTTCAATAAAACATCACACAGACTGCAATTTTAATGAAATCGTTGGCTTTGTTAGTTGACTGAAATAATTGCAACCTTAGAACAGTCAGATAAAATGATCAGCAACAGAAACTGAGTTTTCATCCTCCATCAGCGAAGCATCACCTCTCTACTCCTCCCTCTCCTCCTTCCCAGGATGCACCTGCAGGCTTCCTCTCCTGATTCAGTTCTTCATATAAAAGAAGGCCTCTGTGAAATATGCAAAAATGTCCCTGACAGGAACCACACGAATATTTTTCTCTAGAGATGATTACAGTCCAAAAACATGACAACCTGTTTGGGTTGAACTTTAGCTCTTGACGTTTGAGCTTTTGAATTATAGGGCAATAAATAAAGATAGAAAGCCTGCTGGTTAATCCATTGAAAGAAGAAAGGGAGGAGGGAAAAGCTGACTTCTTACAAATTGAAGAGATTACTTCAGTTTCAAGTGCTGCTAATTTTATGCAAATTACTGCAACTAAGGAAAGATAAATAACATTTCGTTCTCTGTGTCATCATTGACTTAATCTGTATTTCCTATCCTGTGAGAAAGTGCTCCTATGAAACAGACACGAGAAACGGGGGATGGCGAGGTTATTGCAGTCTAAAGGTAATTTGTATAATTGTGGTGACGACAAAGACAACAGGAATGTTTTTGGACACAATGCTTTTTAATCAACTATTGAATGAAGGCATTCTTTAGAAATACAGAGGATGCAAAGCTGATACACACCTCCACCTAACTGACACCATATGTATTACAAGCATGCAGATGTCTTTCTATTATGTAAAAATTTTAATGAGACAACAGCACAAACGGTAAAGAAGCAGACATGAAACGCTCATTGTGCTCATCCGCTATTCTACAGCGGGACAGTCTGCCTTGTTGATGTCTTTCTCTGAAGTCTGGGAGCCCAAAGACACTTTACATTTGTAAAGCTTCCCCATGTTCCAGTCTGACGTCTGGATGGCCAGATAGCTGCTGATGTGGAAAGTCTGGTCTGGTTGCTTAACAGCCGTGCTGGTAGAGATCCCACTGCTCACTGGACTCCCACCAACCAACCAGGTCACATCCGCAAAAGGCACAGACTGACTGGACAAGCAGAGCAGAGTGGCCGTGTTGGAGCTGAGCTCAGCCCTGGATGGAGGGAAGACTGTCAGGACTGGAGGAGAGAGGCTGGAGCCTGGAAACACATGGAGAGGAAACTAATTATTGATACAAAGCATGAAAGTAACAGATTTATTCATTAACAGGCATGACAAGAAAATAATCCACTAGTGAAATAAAACCTTTAAATCAAAACATAAAAAAACAATGTTCCACTTTTATAAAGTACAAAACTGAGAGAAGAATCATTTTTAAATTGTGTTTTTATATTGAAAACTCTGTTATATCAATCCCTTTCTGTCGTTATGCCTCAAACATTTTTGTTCTTTGAAAAGCCAAATGAAGCACGCAGATCCATAGAAAGAAAAGGAAACATGACTCTAAAAGAAAAATGAGGCCAAACAAACAAGCATTAATACCTCAGAGTCATTCAAAATTTGTAAGAATTTGAATCTTTTTTCTTTTCTTTTCTGGTGTCTACCAAACCACTGGAAAACAAAATGATTTCATTTCAAAATGCCAGAATGTCATTAAATAGGATTCATTCAAATTGTCCCTAAACTTGATACTTTTACAAAAGAAACATTTTAAATGGTAATTTAGCTCTGACAGTCCATTTTACATGAACGTTTTTATGTTGAAAGTTAAAACTTTCTTCACTGTCAACAAATACAATACTGTCAGAAATATTTCAAATATTCAGATTATTTGTAGATCTGTCCCTGACATTCAATGACACAATCTGGTTACAAGGCTAACGGACAAAAACATTCATAATTCACTGCTAAATGTTTTCAACAGGAAATGACATATAGATGAATCGTTTTCTATCCGAATGAGACAGAAACATAAAATCAGTCTTGTTTAAACATCAGTTAGAAAGTGCTTACCTGTCACGCTCAGCTTGGTGCCTTGTCCGAATACCACAGTGATTCAGTTTGTATACATGGCTGTACAAAAACCTCCCGACTCTCACTGATGAGGGGAGTGGAACTGAAACATCCTGTTGAGACCAACTTTCACTGTCAACATCTCACTCTCTTCATCAGTCTGTTTATTTCACAAAACACTGCTGCACTTCTTTCAAACACTGGTGAGTTTAAAGAAGGTTGTTCATCTCTCTTAAAGGTTTTGTTTCAGGACTTCTGGTGTTTTATCTTTATTGTTGTCAAATGTCATCAAAATCTGCAGTGAGTCTCTCACTGAGGTTTTTGTCACTGTGTGAATCACTGTGATACAGCTGCAGAAGCAGAGCCATCCCATGTTTGGCAGAAATACTGAGCAGAGACTGAAGCTTAAAAAGACACTGAGGAGAGCAGAAGTGGAGGAGGAGGAGTTTGTACAACTAAATCAATAAATCTACAGTTGTCAGGCTACTGTAAAATTTTCTTTTGTTCATCACATTACTTGTACTTTCTGGAACTTTATGTTGATCTTTGGGTTTGTTGAAGAAGAATCAGAAGGGAAGCCAGATTTATAATGAAAGTATGTAACAATAATCATTTACAGATTGTTATACAGACGCTTCACATTACATGAATTTAGATGTAATGAATAGGTTAATTCAAAAGCTTCAGTGGTTTGATTCTGAAAACACATGAACTACAGTTTAATTTGTTTATATATACTGTTCTGGTGTAAAACATGTAGTGGCATACAGTGTATCGCTCCCAGTATGACAGTGACAAAGCTTTACAGTATGTGGAACTTAAAAGGATTTTGAAAATCTTATTTTAATATTCACACCTGAAAGTTAAAAAGATGGATGAAAGCCTCAGTTAATGTCAAGACGGTGAAAAAGCAGAAGTGTTTAGTGAGGAGGTTTTTGTCACAGTGTAAATCACTGTGATACCGTCTCATCAACAGAGCTGTCCCATGTTTGACAGTAATAGACTGCTGAGTCTCCCTCCACCACATTGTTGATGATCAAACGATAATCTGATTGTGACTGATGATTGGATGTGAATTTGGGAGCAGAGAAACCAGAGCCGTAGGTTGGGGAGCTGTGGCTATGATAGTAATATAATATAAACTGAGGAGCTCCTCCTGGAATCTGTTTATACCAGCGAGCACTACTCCCAGTAACAGTCCCCAGGTTACAGTCCATGGTGGCTGTCTCTCCTTTCCTCAGCGTCACAACAGGAGGCTTCTGTGTCACCACCGTCACACCGCTCACACCTGGAAACAACAAGATGACATGAAGTCAAGAGAAACACAGACTGATGAGTCCACCATGAGCTCAGAGCTGCAGTAAGTCAGCCTCCTTACATGTTAGAGCAGCGATGAGAGTGCAGAGGCTCCCCAGCATGTTGTCAGTGTGTGCTGAAAATGGCCTTGTAATGTGGAAGTTGAGCTTTACTGCTGACAGATCAGTGTTTGGAGGATGAGGAGAGGAGGCGCTGGAGGAGGAATTTAATACAGCACTGAAACTGAGAGTGATTGACAGGAGGAGGGGCTGTGCTCAATGCCAAAAAGTTTCAGATGGTGGTTACATATTTAAATATTTAAAATATAGTGCAACTTAGTAATTTAGAGTCCTTTTCAATTTCACTTCTCCTCTGAGCTACAAAAGCACATGCATAGCTAACACTAAAAAAGAGAAGGGACTTTGGTTTGTAGCATGGTATTTGTTGATGTTTTGTTGTTCATCTGGATTTCGTATTTAAACTTATTTAATAGAAGTTGGACAATCACATGTCCAGAAATGTACTCCAGGAACTAAGATGTGGCTCACACATGAAACAAACAATATAGGGGTGGCCTCATCAATTATTCACCAACTGCAAACAACTAAAACATCAATGTGTTTCCTGTAGCTAATACCGAAAGTCTTAATTTACATGTAGCTAAATAAAGACAGGGCAGCCTGCAGGTGCATCCTCCAAAGAGAAGTGTAAGAAAATGAGCCATCATCTGGTGAAATCTGTGCGGTTGCTCCTCATTTGTGTCCTGTGTCTGTGATCCTCTGCTGCTCTCTAGTGTGCATTCAAGACAACAGCACGGTGTGTTGTGCTCATCCATTCATCTTCTACCACTTATCCGTTTCCGTTTCAGCATCGGGGTTGTGGAACATGGTCCTCTGGTCGGGAGGGACCCCCCTCTGCAAAAGACAGCCAGTCCACGGCCATGTTTGAAGGACGTGTTGGCCATGTTAAATTTGTCACAGGATAAGGCAGGTCCGCACGCACACACACACAATTCATAGTTAAAATTATTTATCGTGATTTTAAGTCTAATGCAGAGTTTCAGAATAAAGTAATGAAAGCCAGTTAGCAAACATGGGTAGAGTTAGCACACAGCCCGGACTGAAACGTAAAGCAACAGTTTTAAATTAGAAATGTCAAAATTTCAAGAGAAGAATCTGCTGGATGTCACTTAGACTCCACTGTACGTTTGAAGCCTATTTTCTAAAAAGATAAATAGTTTAACGACGTGTCTCAGCGTCCAAACAACGCGACCGGAAACGGAATTGAGCAAATTAACCAATTGGGTTTGTTGATAAAACAACAGGTTTTGTGATTTGAATTGGTGCTACGATGACACATACATTATGTTTTGTCACCTAAAAACTCAGGGGGGTTGTAATTGCACACCACTCAGTTATCGCCCTATATATTATTTTATTTTGAAGGTGTCCAGCGGAAGTTTTTTTTTTTTTTTCAATGAATTCACTGATCACTGGATGAAGAAGCCACAGAAAAGTAATTAAGATATGGTTTATTTTTATGATTACTAGTCGTTTTAGCAATGTTTCTCACCACATCATATGGAGGCACTTGTGTGAGTTCATTTCAGTAAAAATAGGGTGTATTTTTGACATTTGGTTGTGACTATCTGATAATAAAAAGTATTCTGTCTTAATCCTTTTGGGGCCTTAATCTTTTACGGCTTTGGGGGCAGGTTTTGTTTAAATACTACTAAAGCTAAATCAAGCTAAAATAGGTAATACTTCGTACTTTGGGTCATCCTGTGCTGTTAACTACCACAGAAGTTTTACTGATGTAAAGTTTAAATAAAGCAAGTGAACAGACAACCCTTTCCCCTTTCAGATACCTCTTATTCTGAGTACTGACGTTTGAAAAATGAAGGTACCTTATAAGTGCAACTGTTTATATGGGCTTATTGGAGTTGATAATTAGTAAAGATTATAGTTAATGTTTTCTTGGAAATGTGCTTTCCACATGGTTAAAGTTCACACATTGAGTGATAAAAGTAAACTGGCACAAACCAGCTCAAAAATACCAAGTAGAAAAAGTACAGCACAGATACAACTCCTTTGCACAATATAACTCCTGAATTCAAGAACTGCAGAGAACATAAAGACGGACAGATGAGCTGAAAGTATAGCTACTATATACAATGCATGTCACAACAAAAACAATAAAGAAACCTACATATTTTACATTATAAATTCCTCCACAATAAAAACAAATGTCCAGACCTTTAGCTGGGCCCTGCTATTCTGTTAACAAAATTGCATAATTTAACAGGATGCAAATTTATATAAGTACTTAATAAAAACAAATAGCCTTACTGTCCATAGTTCAAGTTAAATAAATGTGGGAATGTCAAATGTATTGCTTGGTATCAACGCTCCCTCTGATTTGATTGCCTGTGGTAATGTGACCAGGCTTCAATCAGGAAGTGATAAATTGCTGCCTGTCTCAGTGTAGAGCTCCTTTGACTTGGCTGCAGCACCTTTGTATGGTGACTCTCCCTCACACAGGGTGATACCCAGACGCCAGCGTCCTGTCACGGAGTCAAACAAAGTGAAAATAACGTTCGTGATTGATGTGACCACTACCAATGATCCCGGGCAAGAGACCCAAAGATACTGGTAAACAATATACATGTGTTTATCTGCATTTTTATGTATTGTAAGATGAATGGTATTTATAATGTTTTCTTTTCAATAGCTGAGCACTGGATGTTTCCCTGTCCTCCCACATTAACTCTTCTACGGGAGTTCTTTTTGTACCTGTGCAAAGACCAGGTCAGCCACTGTTTTCTACAGTTATTTTATTTTTGTGTTTTTATGTTACTGAAATTGTTGCATTCTCAGACTGTTGGCTTATAGGTTTGTAGGCTATATGTTCTAGGCGTGAGGCATTTATTGTACACTTTTTATCTATGGCTGATGTAATGTATGTTATCTCTTTGGATGGTAATGTTTAACGTTTTGTCCTCTCTTTTATACTTACAGTTTGACTCTGTTCAAGGCCGGGTCCGCAGTGTCACACTGCCTCCTTTCTGTGGTAGGACTGCACTGGTGGTACTGTGTAGTGTAGTGTGTATACTTAATTGTGACACTGCATGCTATTTTGTGTGATAGCTACATAGGTATTTTGTAGTGGTATGTATACTTAATCAAGACACTGCATGTTGTTTTGTGTAATCGATAAATTGATAAGATTGTAGTGCATGTTGGGGTTTCCTCTGTCTCCATCCGTCTTGTCTCCCACAGCCTTTCTTGGTTGTTGTGCATAACAGACTCGACCTTCTTATTGAGGAAAGGTAACCAATTTCTACCATCCATTTATTGTCTTGGAGTGTTCTGTTTATTTTGCCTCATGCCTATTTACCTGAAATTTTAGATTTTTATATTTTAATAAAGCCAACATATTTTTTATACCAGCTACGCCTCTGTTAAATTGTTCCTGTTCGGGGAATATAGAGTGGGTCATGCAACATGCTGATGAACATATTAAATGTTTAAGGGTTCCTCCTGCCCCTTAATAGGAGGTGGCGTTGTCAGGTACTTTTAAAGAGTAGTCTTAGCAGCCAGGTACTACATAAATTAAAATTAACATTCAGTAGACCCACATGGAGGGTTTATGGTGCCACAACAGAAGCTGAATGGTGTGGCAGCATGGTCCTTATGTAACTTTCCCAACTCAGTCACCACCCCTCTGCTCTGACAGGCAGGTGTCGACAGACAGTGTCACAGAGTTAACAAGTCAGGTTAATATACAAAACTATCAGTCTCGTCTTGCAGGATCTACTAGGACAGTATTTAGATCAGGCTGGAACAGACTGAGTTGTGTGATACTTTGGATCAATGTCAGCAATCATTTCTTCCTCACTGCTGAGGCCTTGCGCTCACAGTCACCGATGTCTTGATAGACTCAAACACAGCACAGCATGGAAATCATGGAGCACACGTATGCTACAGTGGTGTCGGTAAGTTTATGTTATGTTAAAGAGGAAGAGCTCTTGTTCATACCTTCTGGCTTTCATGCATTCAAAGGGTAACCAACACAAGTATTTGTTTTCTGTCTACAAGAAAGTGTTTACTGAAGATAGTACTGTTGTGGTTGTATTTAAGTAAGTACTAGGGGTTTGCAGGTCACATGTCTGCTCATGCTTTTGCTCCAAACCGACGGGAGCGCGGACGCTCCCGTTTGCATGTCTATTTTTAAATGCCGGTAGAATTGCAACCAAATAAGATAGAGCAATAATTTTTTTTCATATGAAACCGGAGGAGTGACACTTTAAAACCGGTCATTGAATGTGTCCCGGAGCGCTGTTTCCTCGCGCTAATGGGTTTTTAAAAATCCGGTAAAAAGCGCAAACAACAACAATATTGTAATCTATTCTGCAGCCGTTTACAGCACTTCCGACGAAGGAATATTCGCCATCTCGTTGTAAACATGAACTATCAAATGATTTTACCGTGTGTCACTTCTCGACACACTACCTGTGTGACGACAGGAAGTGACGTCCTTTTCCCGGGAGTTGTAGTTTTTCTGCGATAAACACAGCCTACAGTTACTCTCTCGCTCTCGTCTAATATCTTGCTTTTTCACAAAAACACTTAGACACACACAGCCCACACACTCATCAAATACTCCATACACATTCCCACACACATATTTATCGGGTGTGGATGCATTATTATTAACATTATTATTTATTACTATTATTATTTTAATTTTTTGTTGTTAATTGCACTTTTCATGGATGAACATGGTCTTGTACAAAGATATGTATCCTCATAAGTACCTGCCAGACTTAGACACTGGACTGCACTATTGTAAATTGTTTATTTTAGTGATCATGCCATCGTTTTGCATATTGTTCAAAATGTTCATTTTATTTTCGTTTTTGGTACAGACTATAAAAATGAGTGTATCTCAGAAACTAAGCAACGAACACACTCAAAATAACTTTCCTGTGGTTTGAAAGGACTTTGTGCAACTCTTTTACATTTACAATTTTGTTGGATACAGCTATACTTATGTAACTTTCCCAACTCATTTCTGTATTTGTGAAAATAGGTGTTTTTAAAAAAACTATTTTCTTTTTTTGTGTGGTTTATTGCACTTTCTAGCAACTTATTTAGTTAATATGGACATATTCCATACATATTATTAAAATTTGGGATCTAAGGGTTGTATTGATGTATAGCAAATTAAAATACTCCAAAAAATGGCACCACAGCATGTAAAATTGTAAAGGTATGCTCTGGCGGACTTCTTCTATGGTAGGTCATATAGGGTTAACTTGGTATTTTTTGGCTCTTAAGACTGAGCCTGAATCTCATAAATTTTTCATGGTGGATGTTTTTATGTGTTTACCATTGAGTTTATCCAGGTTTTTTGTATTCTGCAATGGAGAAGAATGGGAAACAATCACAGCTGTTTTTAAATCTGCAGTTACTGTAAGCGCAATGCTCAAATCATTGTAATCCCTTTTTTTCTGAATGTTGTCGATGCCAGGTCACTCCATGTAGACAGTCCTCCTCAAAAACCCTCTCTGACCACCAGCTATGTGCACGGCACCTCCTCCTTCTCACTCCTCCCCATGACTGTGGGTCAGAGCCTGGACACCACAGTGCAGCGCTGGCCTGACCGCGAAGCTGTGATCTTTCTGGAGGATGGCATCCGGAAAAACTTTGCACAGTTTCAGCAAGATGTGTGTCTGAGATTTTGAGCCGTCAGCTTTATCTTTCAGCAGACTTCACACTTGTGTTAAGCTTTAAAACACCACTGCTGAATCAAGTGATTCATTTATTTACTTCTGAATGTCAAGGGAGATAATTAATTTGAACATGACGGTCCCTTTGTTGAGTAATTAACACTTCGACAAGAAGTAGGTGCTTGTTAGTCAGACAGGCTTGTAAATTATCATCGGTAATCACTCATAATTGCAAGATGTTTCTTTCTGTCTTAATTTTGTAGGATGATAAAATAATTGGTTGACTATTTAACAGCTGATCATCACTTCCTGGGATGCAAAATGTGCCTCCTTAAAACTATAAGTCTAATTTATCACCACCTCCCTGATTTTCTTGCTCCAGTCTTTGGAATTAAATAGAAATAATCACTAGGCCTGTGTTAATAACAAGTTAATTCATTTGCATGCACTCGAGTTTTGTGACATTTATTGGTGCAGGTTGACAACGCGGCTGCAGGTCTCCTTGCTCTGGGGCTGAAGCGAGGTGACCGACTGGGAGTTTGGGGACCCAACAAATATGAGTGGATCCTTTTCCAGTTTGCTACAGCCAAAGCTGGAATTATACTGGTGGGTGTGGGAGCTGCAAAAGTATAATCTGTCAGCTATGTATGAACTACACCGTGCTCTGTCAGTGAGAAGGACATTGATCCCTTCCGGGTGCCCAGGGCATTTGTTATGTAGCTGTACCTATATATGTGTAATTCTTTCATATGTGTAAGCATCTATATTCAGACTGATGCGTTGTTATGATAGAATGTAACATAAGTGGCAGGGGATGTATAAAAAGGTGTGGAGACTGTAAATCAACTTGATTTCAAACCTTTGTAATCCTTGTAGGTGTCACTGAACCCAGCATATCAGGTCAAGGAAGTGGAGTTTACTTTAAAGAAGGTATAACTCCAAAGTCTATTCCCCTCCTTATTAAACCACATTCTTACTATAATACTTGTCTTATGTAAAATGCAACGGCATGTCAATTTAGACAAGTGAAAATTTACCACTTTATTACTGTCATGCTAGAAAAATCCATCCATGCAGTAACGTAATAAATTCAACCAACATAATGAATATGTTGTATCCAGGTCCAGTGTCAAGCAGTGGTCTGCCCTACCTACTTTAAAGCCCAGAGGTTCTGTGAGATGCTGAGGGAAATCTGCCCAGATACCGATCTGACACCAGCTGGCACAGTCAGAAACCCCAGGTATAACAGGTTTCTGAAGATGTTTTAATGACACAAGATCTTTCCCTGTAATCATCACTGGACTAAGATGCAGTAAATATGTGTCAAAGGACACTGTGCTTGCTGGTTTTGTGGCTGGAATATAAAGTTTTTGCCTTGTGTGTGTGCCAGGATGCCAGATTTGCGTTTGGTGATTGTGACAGATAGCAGACAGCCAGGGATGCTCCATGTACAGGATGTGATGCAAGCAGGAGAGAGTCGACATCACAAAGAGCTGATGGATCTACAGAGCAGACTATCCTTTGATGAACCCATCAACATTCAGTTCACATCAGTAACCTTCACTACTCTGCCTTCACAATAGCACACATGCATAGCTTTACTTTGAAATGCCATCATGATGTAGCCTATACTCATCAGGCACTTGGTTTAAACACTATAGCTACGCGGGGTGAGGCCTGGACATTGAAGTTCACAGAGCTTTGCTTTGTGACTGCTGGAAATAGCTGTTGAAGATGATAAACTGTGGCCATTAAGGGCACAGGGTCAGTAACAGTATATAGGCTTTGAAATGTTGACTGACTGGTCTATGGTCCCAAAGTGTACCGTGAAAACATTCCCCAAACCATTAGTTGCTACCCTGACTGTTGACAGATCGATTCATAGCTTCAGGCAGTGGACGTCAAATCTGTCCCGTTTGTTCCTCAGGTGAAATCCAGGTTTATCAGACTTGTTTTTCCAGTTCCACCTGTCCAGTGTTGGTGAGTCTGACTTTACTGCAGACTTACATTTCAGATTTAATGCTGGCAGGAGTCTTCTGCTGTTGCAGCCCACACCGACTGTCATGCTATGGTCAAATTCCCTGGGGTCACATTTTTCACTGTTAAAATATTATAAAAATTAGAAGTTAATTATGAAAATATAAAATATTAGTTACTTATGGCATACAAGAGCTTCTAATAATGTGCCAGGTGAATGTAGATCTAACAATGCCAGATATTAAATCAAGTTTTTTGTCTTAGGGCACTACTGGGAGTCCAAAAGGAGCCACTCTCTCCCATCACAATATTGTAAATAATGCCTACTTTTTGGGACTCCGAATGCGTTATGAATCAAGAGTAAGTCCTTATTTTTCTCTCAATTTGAAGAGTATTTGAAACAACGAAACATAAGTAATGTTGTTTCCTATATATCAGCCTCAGGTACGAGTATGTGTACCTGTACCTATGTACCACTGCTTTGGCTCTGTACTGGGAGGGATGAGTATGGCGGTGCATGGTGTCACACTTGTCTTCCCTTCTTCTGCTTACAGCAGCATTGCCAATTTAGAGGCCATTCAGAGTGAAAAGTATGACATCCTTCATCGTCTTGACATTCAAATGTACCATACTTGTGTACTGATATTGACTTTCCACTATTGACTATTATCGTCCAAGGTGCAATATTGTCTATGGCACTCCCACAATGTTCACAGACCTACTTAGCCATCCAGATTTACCCAAGTATGACTTGTCATCAGTTGAAGCTGGTAAGAAATTTGAAGTATAAAAGTATGTTGTCTAGAATATTTTGTAATGTCTGGAGCTGTTATTTCAGGCATCCTGTCTGTGTGTTGTGCTTTAGGGATCATGGCAGGTGCTCCGTGCCCCCCTGAAATTGTGAGAAAACTGATGACAAACATGAACATGAAAGAGATAACGGTGAGAGTCTGTCCTACTGTCCTTTAAGTTGCTCAAAAAGTGTTTCTTCAATCTAAAAATAACATGTATTCATTATGATTGGACAGCTGAGTTATGGAACGACTGAAAACAGCCCCCTCACATTTCATGGATTCCCACAAGACAACGACGAGCTGAAGATAAATACTGTTGGTTGTATCATGAGTCACACTGAGGTATGCCTGTCTCCGATGCAACTTTTATTTACATATTTCCATTACAACACTTTAACTCACTGTATGGATACACCCATAGGCTAAAGTGGTGGACCCCGCTACAGGTGAGATAGTCCCTCTGGGGGCATCAGGAGAGCTGATGATCAGAGGCAGCTGTGTCATGCATGGGTACTGGGCCAATCCTGAGAAAACCAGGGAGGTTATTTCCCACGATCGCTGGTACAGGACTGGGTAAGATGGATGTTGACTCCTGACTTTATTTACAGTGTAGAACTGTATAATTGTATGTGCAGATTGAAATTGGAATTTTCTCTGCACAGTGACACAGCCAGCTTGAACAGTCTGGGTTACTGCCGCATTGAAGGACGTATTAAGGACATGATCATCCGTGGAGGGGAGAACATCTACCCTGCTGAGATAGAGCAGTTTCTCTATACACATCCCAAAGTGAAGGAGGTGCAGGTAAAACTAAAACCACTAGAGGGCAGCAAAGTATCTCTACATAGTTGCTTCACTGTCAGGTTCCAATATTGTGTGCTTCATGTTGGAAACAAGTTCGAATGCATTGGAGCCAGTATTCATAGCATTTTTTTATTTTATTTTTTTTTTACACACATTTCAAGAAGGTTATTTTATTTCTTGGCATTCTGTTTCCCAGGTTGTTGGAGTGAAAGATGAGAGGCTGGGTGAGCAGGTGTGTGCTTGCATCAGGCTCAAGCAGGGCTCCACATCCAGTACAGAGGAGATTCGAGCTTTCTGCAAAGGCCAGGTGAGTGTATGTCATAAATACATAGCCAAAGGCTCAATGTGGCCGACCCAAAAGAACAGCCTTGCAGTGTTGACTCATATTTATCTTCCTCTCTCCAAGATTTCTTACTTCAAAATCCCACATTACGTGGTCTTTGTGGACAGCTTCCCCCTGACTGCCTCTGGAAAGGTAACTTCAGCTTTAATAAGAATATCAAAACCATGAACGCGAGCTGGATGGTTTATGATTGAACTTTCACATTTTTCTAGATCAAGAAGAACATATTAAAGCAGGATATGGAGGAGAAACTGGGTCTTTGAAGACTGATGGACATTTGAGTGTTGTGGCTTGGGAAAAAAGAGCTGGAATATCTATATGGGATCATATGACTGATTGTATTGACATCTCTGTTTGTTTTGATTATCAAGCATGTTTATGCTCTATGTTAATGCTTAGAAAGTATTTAAGTCCTGAGTCAACAGAGAAATTCACACAGAAACAAGAAACCAGGATTTATGTAATTTTGCGATGTCACAACATAAACACACACAACATTTGACCATTCCTCAAGCCAGGCTGAGACTCTCCCACTGTGCAGCTTTGCAGGATTTGGCTTCTGAAAGTGTTGACTAAAATCTGCTATATTTTATTCGATCACTTAGAAAACGATCTGTCGGATACACAACCTCTTGCTGCTAGAGCTGCAGTTGAAACCTTTATTTAAAAATCAAAACTGACTGGAACAGAGAAACCTACATTTTTGGAAATAGTCCTGTAACAGTTGTTTGACAGTTGACCACCAATAACAGCCACAAATAGCCTGAAAGGTCCAAATTTACAGTCAAATGGACACTAGACTATAATCCTTACTTAGAGTGTAATAAGTAATGCACACAATATTTATCATCTCAATCTTTATTTACTTAAACAATTTTAACAATTTGATGTTGCAGTACAATGGTCATTGTACAGCAGTAAAACTCTGAAACTGAACACATGCCATACAGAATCTGAAATAAATAGAACCTGTCAAATGTCAGTATGTACACATGTATTACGCAAAATTACAATCTCTACAAGCTTTACACTCTGAGGGTAGAACGCACTTCAGTAACAGGCTCAGTGAGTGCCCAAAGTGACAACTCAAATTACTAAATAGCCGGGAATGCTATAAGCTTCAAATGCACTCCGAGATGTGAAGATTGACGCAAAGACCTATGATGGGGAAAAGTATGTTAGCAAAATTCAAATTCACCAGCTAAAATTGTGTTCAGTATGCTTCGTGTGAGCTGGCATTTTATCAAATTAAATTGACCTACTCATAAATCCATCATGAATATTAGCCAGTGCATTAAAATGAGGTACTTGACCCTGCAACACTTGGGAGGGGGTAAAATAAAATCTCCACGTTGAACATTAAAAAAAAAAAAAAAAAAAAAGGAAATGCTGTTCCCTCAAAATGTCAGTGGATGTCCATAGAGAAAAACACTGGACTGCAGCAAAAATTGCGGGGAGCAGTTTGTTTACGTTCAGCTTTAACCAAGAGGACAGAACCAGCTGATATTTCCAACCCAAGACTACTTCAAAATTCATGAGTGCAAGTAGCCACTAACAAGAGAGACTACGCACTATGGCTACATGGCTTTGAACGATCAACATTCATGTCACCTCTCCTACCCTGCATTGAATATGCACACATGCAAAGAAATTGCAAATAGAAAATATTGCATTTTAAAGCATATTGTGAGATAAATTAGTTAGTATGAACATGTCCCTTTTTAAATATAATACATTCTAAATTGAAATTATCTTAACTGTGCAATTTAAGTGAAAATTTAGGAAAAACAGATGAAGCTGTAGTCTGTTATAGACTTTCTTGTCAGGGATACTAGTTTTTATATGAACAGTGGATGACCACTTAAAAGTTGACTTCTACAGTCCAACAAATTGCAATAACATTCTTACAAGCACAGTACAGTACAGCTTTAGGCACATGCAAGTTTGTGGTAGGAAGATAATGCACAATTTCAATGTGCACCTACTCACAGATGCATTTAGAGCTGCAACCTGGAGGCAAAGTCACTGTATAGTCAAGCCTCTCTTCCACACATCAGGTTCAAAAATGCACAATCCCAAGCAGGCAAACACGCATCACTCTTCCTTTCAAGTTCCTCGCTCTCGCTCTCACACACACACATACACACATAGCACACAATGTAATTGTCGTTCAAGAGTTCTCTCTGGCAAGAGGACACCTCATACACTCAGAGGTAACATGCCTGGTGGAGAGACAGCTCTGGATGATGCCATGGAGGTCAGGGAGCTAGGATCCAATCCATTAACAGTCCTACAATTACCAAGGACATATATAATATTAGCTAACATGAACACTAAAAAAGTACACCACAGCAGATATAATGATTATTTTTCTGTATGTTCAAGTTTGTTGCGTGACCTTTTATATTAATCTCGGATAAAATGTGCAATACGTTCACAAGTAGCCAGCAACTCACATTTTATCAAAGTAAGAGGTATGTAGAGAGTGAGAGAATTTGGTGGCATTGCCATTGATGAGTTTCCCATTGTCCGTTGAGTGACTTTTTCTTGCTGCCTGGTCTTTGGCAAAGTTCCTACAGGCTGCAAGTTTCGACTCCAAGGCCTAATGGCAAAACAGGAAAAACAACCAATCTTTAGCCTCACCATCCTCAGACATTTTTCCTCAATGTTCTGCAATCTATTGAGAATGAGTATATTTTGCCTTCAAGAAGGAATAACACCTACCCCAACTTTCCTCAGGAGATCACCAACAATGTTAAGTGCTGAAATTCTTGCAGAAGGGGTGAGGGATGAGTTGCCACAACCATTGGTCAAACCTAGATCAAACAAGCCAGTATCAGTACACACAGCACTTAAAATTCTCCAGCTAGCAAGTATAAGAATTGAGAATAATTCCAACCTTTTGGGCTGATGAAGGTGTGCTCCATGCCCTTTCCTACAGGCGTGGCTGGGAGGGATAAAGAGGCCTGTACTGCAGAGTCTATCTTGTCTGTGTCTAAGGTGGGTGAGTTGGGTGCTGACATCCTATCTGTGGTCCGCTCCCGTACTGCCAGCTCCTGTCTCAAGTCTGCAGAGGACAGGGAATCAAAACTTGTGAAATAAGTGAATTAACCCTAGCACAGATCACATATTGCCTCATGATGGGAGCATAATGGATTCGTCTGTACTTGGTCTTTACCTCGTGCTTCATCTTTCAATCGCTGTACAGATACAAGAAGAGACTCCTTCTCATCCAGCTCACTCTCCAGGAAGGCATTTCTCTCAATTGCCTGGTTTAAACGGCCTTCGAAGTCTTCAAGAGAGACTATTGTAGCCCTGCACAATGAAACAAAAAATAAGCTCTTGTCACAAAACAAAATGGCAGAATGAAAACTATGCTTTTTGTTGCAGCAGTGTGGTTTACAGATGTTATCTCTCTGACCTTTTAGCTCTCTCCAGGTCATCGTTGGCCTGCTCAAGTTCACGGACATATTTATGGAGTTGCTCCTTGATGCTGCGAGTCTGGCCCAGATCGTCCTCGAGCATAGAGATCTGTTTGTAACTCTGGGAATACTGCTGCTCAAGCTTCTCCTGGCAGAGTGAAGGAGAGAAAAGAGCTTGGGGAGTGAGTGAATGCAGGGAAACAAAGACATCAGACCCAGAGACCTGATGATCCAGGAAACATCCGATTAAACTTCCTTTCGCTGAGGCATGTAGTGTAGAAACATGATTTGTTATTTCATATACTATAGAATAGTCATTAATAATAGAAAAAAGAGATGTGAACAATAACAAGATAAGACAGCTAGTAAAGATGTTCCTCCACATTATTTCACTTTCAAAGGACCTCTTTGTTCCCTGAGGAGGCCCTGTGGCTCATTTGCTCTGCAGTACTTAACATTTCAGTCAGTGGCAGGGGTGCATGGCTGAGATGTGGACCCCCAAGGCACAGAGACAGGAAAGCATAATTCACAGTCTCTGCTTCATTATCACATTTCATCTTTAACATTAGCAGCAGTAATCATGCTCGCATATTAGTGCTGATAATAGTGCTGAGAGCACTGTGGCTATGGAAACATCTTCAATGAATAGATGATTACTTGTTCAACCATGAGCATAACCACCAAAGGAACACAGTGGCTGCGATTAAGAACTTAACTTGTCCTTGTAGTTTTCTATTTCCTTCCTCCTTATCTTGACATCCAATTAAGGAGTGCTGGAGGATTGCCAAAGGCCATGCCTTATTAACACCTCCAATACAAATCAGACATTGAATCCTGTCCTTGGATCTAACAGATGACATAACCAAAATACTCTATTAGTATCCTCACCCACTGACCATAACAGTAAGCCAAATCTTAAAACAATCTTCACAGCAAGTTGCCAAGCTCAGTTACCTTGAGGTTGGAAACCTCATTCTTCAGTCTTTCATTTTCAGTGTGGAGGTCCCGGAGGCGGTGTTCGGCCTGGCCAAGCTGTGCCTCCAACTCAGCCTCCAGCTCACGGCTCCCCTCCTGGAACTCCTGCAGTTCCTCCTGTGCTTCATGGCAACTGGATGGTACACAATGGTCAAATCAAACAATCATTGTCAATTACCCGCTACCCTGTTCATCATCCACTATTTAGTTGTGTTGAGTGGACTTGCTAAATGACCATGAGCTCTAGAAAACTGACTGCCTTTTGTTGCTGTATTGCTGTAAAAAGAGCCAGGCTCGGGCATATTCTAGTAGCTTTATCTCCACGGGCCAGAAATACACCAGCATGAAAAGCCAGTCAGATATTTGTAGATTTTTAACCTTTAATCCTTCCTCTGCCAAACAGGAAATAGTGTGCAGCTCAGCACTGTCGAGTTAAGCATTCTAAATATACAGCTCTGAAGAGACAGCTGAACTGTGACAGTAGGTGGTTCAGAAGCTCAGAAAAATAGGGCCTGCTGTCATGTGTCCTCAGCTGTAGAAGGGGTTAAAGGTCAGGTGTGAAGAGAAAATGAGAGGGCAAAGAAACAGGATGAGCATATGAGCTAAGAAACAGGATGACAGGATGTGTGTTCATGTTAGTCAGCACTGACTGTTCATGAAACCTTTTGGGAAAAATATAGGTAATTTATTCCTAACATGTCAACTATATTGGCAAGTATCTCAATGTAGCGCAGGAAGGAGAATGAATGGTTTAATTTGGAGGTTTAATCTCTGACCTGAAGTAATCTAAACTCACTTCAATTATTCCACCTGATGTGGGCGACACAGTGGTTTACCCTGCCCTGAGATCAGATGACTTGTGCCGGGATAATGGCCTCTCAGTGGCTCTACACAGCAGTGGAATCCATGAATCAGTTGTTGTGCCACACTCGTTCCACACATACCAGCCCCACAGAGGCTGCTTCATCAGCACGCTGGGCCCTATAACTTCCCTGTTTAACCACACAGACTTGTCCTCCCTCGCGTTTTCTACACTTTAAAATGACCTACAAAGCATCGTATGGAACAGAGCAGCACCAAAGAAGTAGCCAAAGAAATTGGTGAAAATACATGTGGATGATCATGGACTGTATGATGTCAAGCTTAAATGGAAAAAGTCAGAATCACTTTTGGGAGATAACTTAGGTTACTAAGTTAGTAATAGGTTACTAATAAACACAGTACGTTGGCTCAGAAGTGATCTTGGGAAAACATACCCTCTAAAACATGTGCATGACAAGCTATTTCTAAGCATTTACTTAGTTATTTTTTCCATGGGGTGATATTTTTTCCCCTCCAGGATGTACCCACAGCAGGAATTTCTTAGAAAACCACCAGGATTTAAACCTTGTTACAATTCTGCTGGGCCCCAGCACTACTTCTGCCTATTGTATGCCAACACAGGCTGTGGTCTCTGTATAAGATATCAAAGATGTAGTCATTTCCTCCAGAGTAAGCCACAGCTGTTTGTGGGTTCTGATTTCACAAAGCTTGTCTGGTCATTAGCCCTGTTTGGCTCAACTCAGTCTTTTTCTGCTGAAACTTTTGAACTCTTGTGTAATCACATGTTTGATCATTGCAAACAAAACTACACACTCTGCAAATTTGAATTTGCCTTTTATATAAGAGTTTGTGTCTACACCTTTTAAAAAAAATTCTGTTGCTGCCGTTCAGAGGTTGGAATGTTTTCTGAGTGTGGTTATTTAATATGGACAACTTCTGCCATCTGAAATTTGGTTCAATGTTCATACAAAATTAATCACACCATAGGCCATGACACATTGCTTACTAAGCTAATGCTTGAAAAGTTGGTTATGTAACTAACAGCATCATTATTCTTCATGTACAAGGAACATAACAGGACTTCTAGTTTAGTTTCACGTGTCTGGTGTATTTTGAATTATTTGAACAGAACTACACAGCTCATATAGCCAATACATTCAGTAAAGACATATTCTCTTGGCTCATGGGAAAAAATAAATAAATCACGTTGCCTACCTTTTCTTATATTTGAGGGCTTGTGACTTCCAGTAATCAACTTCCTCATCCTTTGATGAAAATTTGGGAATCATGTCTGTGTCCATGTCAGGGCACGCTGAGGATTAAATAGACATTTTAGTTAGTCCCACAGCCATATGTGTGTGTTCTGAGAGTGTGTAATGTAATAAAATGATAGAAGGCTCGTGTTGGTGATAAGGCCAAGCATTTAAAATTGAAATAAAAAGGCGACTCAAACATGGTTTGACACTTTCCCCGTTTGTATCCTTTGGCGTGTAGGGTCAGGCAAAGTGCATTCATGTCTTATCTCAAAGTTGAACAACCAGGCAAATCAAGATAAAAAAACTCCCCTCCTCTCTCAGTGAGGAAAGTGAAAGAACAGACTTCTCTTTACATAAAAGTGGCAAACAAAGCCAAAGTGGCCCAACTTATATGAAATCAGGTGTTTTGAGGTCATGTCATTATCAGTTAGTCATGAGTCAGCGACTAAACTCTCTCTCATTTTCAACCACTTATCAGTCAGGGTCATGGCGGGGGCTGGAGTCAATCCAAGTGACATTCCGGGTGAGGTACAACCTGGAAAGGTCGCCAGTCCTTCACAGGGCCAACACACAAAGACAAACAACCACCGACACTCACGGGTAATGTTAGAGTCACCAATTAACCTAGACGTGCATGACTTTGGACTGTGGGAGGAAACCCACGTAGACACAGGGAGAATATGCAAACTCCACATAGAATCGAACCCAAAACCTGCTTGCAGCGAAATAAACCCACACAGTGGCCAAAATAAAAGGCCTTTCTATAATTCAATGACTGACCCCAGTGAACAAAGGCTTTCCTGATTCATTAAAATTATAACCTCAGTTTAGATAAAGGCAGCATGACAAGCTAATTAGCAGCAATTCTGGTTAATTAAACAGATCAAGGCTGTTGGTAGCCCAGTTCAAAAGTTTTAACAAAATATTGGGAGGTTTTCATCTTCCTTCCTGTTAGCACTTAACTACAGTGGATGGTTGTTCCTCTTTTCTGGTGAGTTTCTAAACTCTCCCTAACCCTGTGGTCTCTGTGGAACTACAAAACAGGTCCAGGAAATAATCAAACACGTCTGGAAAGAGTTGCTGTGTGTGTGTTCTGTGTGTTTGGGGGAAATACAACAGCTGCACAAGTGCTAACATTGCTGTAGCTCCAGGAATATTTACAACCCAACCTGAACTCACAAGGATTTCCTACACAGAGGATATTTTAAGGCTCTAACAAGTTGTAACTAAGACAGTTTGGACAAAAGTAGTTCTAAAGAAAAAATTGGAAATCTCGTGGCATATCTTGCTGTAGCCATTATTATTGTATTTTGGTATGACTAGCCTGGGTTGGGCTTAGGGAAAGCAGAGATGTTATTTTCCTGTCCAAGAGCGAAAAGGTCTAGACTCGGAGCGATGGGGACTCAGAGGCAGGGCCGCCTGCTCTTCCCCTCATGCATTCCTCTGAGATGGCGTCATCCACAATTTACTCGAAGCAGCCCCCACCCGTGTCACTACACTACTCTGAAAATCATGAAGGAAACTTGAGATGAAAATAGTCCAAAGGTGATACTGACAAGAAAAAACATGATATACTTAAATTCCAGGTCATCTAGCAAACCCTATTTATTATGATGCTCTATGTGATCTGGTGCTTTCTACTGATCCCTATAGGTGTCCAAAAGGCATGAAGTGCAGGAAAGCGTTTCCATAGTGATTCAGATCAAATCTCCAGTTAAGTAATATATTAGCCAGGTGACAAGGCATTTAAATCAGGTGGGGTAAGCCTTTACCAACCATTTCACATATTCAGGACAGTTGATGGTCCTGACTTTGGTCATGACAATGACTCAAGTCACATTTTGTAACGAGCCTAGTGCCAGAATACATGACAGTTCCTGTCCTCTCTCATTTCAGCCTCCTTTGGACTGCTTTCAGCCTGACCCCTGGATCCATTTGTGTACTGTAACAATACCAGGACACACGGGGCCCCTTGGCAAGCAGACCTGGTGATGGTGACAATTCACTTAGTGTGGGGACATCTGGAAATTACAACAAGGGGAAGGTATACTGAAGAGACAGTTTCCTCTCTGACATTCTTGTCTGTACATCCTCTTTTTGCTGCAGATGACGAGGTGCTTACAGGGAATTTAAGCAATGACACTGATGAGATCACATTTTCTACATTTGACACCTATGAGAGGATCGATGAGGGTCAGCTATAACAGAAATAATAATCAGATCTGCAGATTGACTGGGTGTGGTGTTGGTACTTCTCCAATCTGGACCAGTGTTTAATTCTCTGTGCTATAGATTAACTGCAAGAGGGCATACTATTGTACTATGACAATGGTAAGGTTAAAAAAAAAAAAGAAAAACTGAAAGATCAACAGTGGGGAGCTTTGGCGTAAAAAAAAAATAAAAAATCCTCTGTCATTCACCACAAAGAAGTGGTTGAGGATAACGCCATGGTATGTATTTCTACA
The DNA here is from genome assembly GCA_034769265.1 of Remorina albescens. NCBI lineage: Eukaryota > Metazoa > Chordata > Actinopteri > Carangiformes > Echeneidae > Remorina > Remorina albescens. The sequence goes on from CM068493.1 coordinate 9,638,054, forward strand.
AATAACAAGAGAAACAACAGAAACCTTTCCGAAAGAATGAACACATTCACATTTTTAAATTTAGCTTAACAAGTCGTTAATATAAAAGCTGCTATCAATGAGTCCACATCTGATATTACCTGTCTTTACCGCATGAAAAAGAGAACAAATAGTAGGTTATATAAAACGTAAAAAAACCAAACAAACATAAATACGAATAGGGAAACAGTGAATGTTGATATGGCAAAAAAAAAATCTAACCTCAAACTGAGTGCCTCCATAAACCCCCCGCATGACATCAGCAATCAGACGAGTGAAAACGGGGCAAAAAGTGAACACATGGAAGTGTTAATTCAAAATACCTGCTCATGTCAAAGCGGTGTCGAGCTGTCTTGTGCTTCGGCAGGTCGTCTTCAGCCCGTGTTACATCCAACACACACAAACACACACACACTGACGCCGACACACACCGTATCCACTAACTGCGCTGTGTTTAGGAAATTGCCAACGCGTCTCCCGGAAGCAACGTGAGACCTGACGAAAGCGTGCGCGCTGACGTCATTTCGCGTTACGTCAGAAATGGGTAGGGCTCGTTGGCCTGAAACAACATGTGAAACTGGACCTAACATAGATATAAAAAACGCAATTATCTATAGGAAACATTTTTAGGACGTCTAAAATGACTGGAAAATTCAATATTAAACATATTGGGAATGAATCAGAGTGATTTTTTATTATCTTTTTACTTAATGATCTCAAATATAGTATAGTATATAACATTATTATTAGTGGTAGTAGTAACCTAATATAGTGAATAAATATTTTTGAAAAAAAAAACTTTATTCAGCCTCGCCCTTAATGGGCTGTAGATTGATAGCAATATTTATTTCAATGTTTTGACCACAAGGTGGCACACAATGTCAGATAATGAGCTAACCCGTATAGCTGGGGGACATGAAGAACCAGTCTGTCTTCATTTTTCATTTCATTTGCAACCGTTCAACCGTCAGGGTCGCGATTGGGGGGGTGGGGGCCAGCCAACTGGATAATAGTTCACTGAAGGTATACTTATTAAAACTCTATGGAATATAGCAGAATATCAAGGAGAATGTATTAGTCCCCACTTAATTAATCTGTCTCAGAGAGGGCATGAGACCAAAAGAAAAGAAAGTGGCAATATACTCTTTAAAAATAAAACCTACTTTTTAGCCTAATTATTACACTTTAAGGTGCAGATTTGTGGATCACAACCTAAAAAAAAAAAAAAAGCCAGTTTAAATTTCCTAATAAGATGAACCTGAAATGTGAAGCGTTTGGGCCACTTGAACTGGCAGTGATGTGTTCAGGGGACCCGGTGGAGTCAGCAGCCTCAGCTGGAAGGCCCTGTTTAACAAGGCACCGCTCCCTCCTCCAAAAACAGCCAGCAGTACAGACAGCCATGCACTGAGGGAAACACAACTTGGAGGGAACTTCACACCACGAAAGGAGTCTTTTTTTTTTTTTTTTTTTTTTTTTTTTTGACAAAGCACTTTCGGTTACGGCTAATCGGTCCGGCCGCAGCTGTTTTTTTTTCCTTCTATGGCATTTCACAGAGAAGATGGACAAGAGGACGCGTTGGAGTGTCCGGTGTGTTACGAGTGTCTGTCGGGCGCAGAGAGGACTCTGAGCTGCGGACATGTGTTCTGCCACGACTGCCTGGTCAAAACGCTGGTCAGCAGCGACGGGAGCCTCCGAGAGACAATCGTTTGCCCCATCTGCCGACACCTGACATTCATCAAGAAACAGAAAGAGGCATTGGTGTCGCTGACGGCGGACAAGTTTCGCCCCGGCGAGGCGCAGACCCTGGAGGTCTCACTGCAGCCGCCGGAGCTCCTGCGCGCACGGAGGCACAGCTCACCTGGGGGGGTGAACCGGATCGCAGCCTTTTTCAGGAGCATCTCAGAGCGGGTTCGTCGACAGAGACTGATCAGCCCGAGCCACAACGCATCTCAGATCTTTATCATAAGCGCCCAGGGGAGACCCATGGCTGAAGAAGATGTGCTCAGTGAGGTGATGACTGTGGTTCAGCCCCAGCGCAGGCGAAGGTGCAGAATCTGCACAACTGCTCGATGCCTGCTCTTTTTGCTCTCAGCCTTTACCATACTGGCACTGGTGGCTGCAACTTTACCCTGGATTTTGTTGGCATAGCCAGTGTGTTGATGTGGGAGTCTGGATTGTGAGGAGAAATAACGAAGTGACTTTTGGAGAGAAAGTCACCACCGAAAATACAAAAAAATCTAGTTTATCCATCACTTTTGCAATGAAATGTGTGAAAGAGTTGGGTTGTTTTGCAAGTCCAATGATATTTGCACAGACCAATCTACAATATAATGTAGTCAGTGGTCACCAAAGTTGTAGATACGACCCGGCATTGTTTTTCTCCTCCCTGGTTTAAAGAAGATCCAGGGAGTTTACAGGCATACCCGTCCGTTTTATGTGCATTACCAAGCAACAGTCCAAAGTAAAGGTTAGAAAAGCCTCCACAGTCAAGCCTTTCGTTTTGCATTCCTGCCTGGGACAAGATCTACCTGTTTTATGAGAAGCACAAACAAGGAAATTTTTACATTTTAAAAGGGACTAAATAATTTGGATGTCTGGTTCAAACTATTTAGAAAAAAAGCAGTTTGTCAGTAAAAAAAACAAAACAAAACACAATAAGCCATTTAACCCTACATAATTTAACTGCTGTTAAAGCTTTTCAGCCCATGAGTGTGTTACCCTATCGTTGGATACCTTGTTTCCAAGCACCAGGCAATACTTTGGTGGGTAAAAACTACCAACTGCCTACTTAAGTCAGTGAGCAAATTGACAGGGTGTAATGTTGACGGACCCTCTTTCCTTACATCACAAAGAAAGGTGTCAGATATTCAGTATAACATTCTCACACAAGTCTTATTTTATACAGCAAAATCTTACTGATCCAATGGCGGCGTTTAATTGGCAGATAACTGTATGAAGTTAGTCATTGTATTAGCAGCATTCGAACGGCTCCCCTTATAGTGTGGACAAAGATGCTGTAAACAGAGTCACCAAAAGTTTCGGTAAGAAATAATTGATGCACTCATGACCAAGGAAGATAGAGCAGCTGGTGAGGATGAGCTGAGCCTGGTTGGTTGCTGTAAGGAGATACACTGCTGTTGGACTGCAGCATTAAATTACTTCTGGGTCTTTAAGAATACCGAGGGTGGTCTATTGGGTTTATTTTCCAAATCCAAAATACTATTCCAACATACCCAAATTGCACCTGCGGTGCAACAAATGATCTTTCATCTGTATCCTGACATTCCTGGACACTCCTAGTTTCCTCTGATGATGAACCTTTTCGTGTGTGTAACCTGTCTTACAGGTTACGCACATGAAAAGGTTTCTTTTTTTCTGTCCAACATAGTTTCTCTGAGCATGAGAGGGTGACATGATGACTAAATTAGGGTGGTGAGTCAGGCTTTTCAGGTCCCATTTGTGGCTTGTATGCCAGTGCATGAGTCAAAAGAAAAAAAAAATATCTAATGCAATTGATAACAGTGAAAGTAATAATTATGATAGAGATGATAATATAGTACTTAAAGCAAAGAGTAGAAGAAAATACTCAATAAAGTTTGTATTAATTGTTGTGAATAAATTTTTACTAATGCTACCTTGTCAACATTAGCCTTATTAGCTATTTACTGCAGTCTACAACAAAAGTTGCTAGTTGGGGACCCCCGACCCCCTCCTTCCAGAGACTCCAAAGAGCCGACCACCCCAGAGCCTAGAGACTAGATCAGACCCTCCACAGAGACCAGAGACCAGACCCCCAACCCCTTCCTTCCAGACTCCAGAGACCAGACCCCCCCCACAGATCCGACCCTCCCAGAGCCTAGAGACTAGACAGGACCCCCCCAGAGAGCGGACCAATCCAGAGACTAGAGACTAGACTGGACCCCTCCACAGCGACCAGGCCCCTCCACAGACAGGACCCCTCCAGAGACCAGACCACTCCAGAGACTAGAGACTAGACCTCAACAGAGACCGGACCCCCGACCCCCTCCAGAGACTCCAGAGAGCCGACCCCCCCAGAGCCTAAAGACTATATCAGACCCCCACAGAAACTGGACCCCCCAAGAGACTAGTGACTAGACCAGACCCCCGACCCCCCGAGAGACTAAAGACTAGACTGGACCCCTCCACAGTGATCAGATCCCTCCACAGACGGGGGCCCTCCAGAGACTAGAGACTAAACCTCCGAAGAGACTAGATCACACCCCCCACAGTGACCGGACCCCGACCCCCTCCCTCCAGAGACTCCAGAGACCAGACCCCCCCCCACAGAGCTGAGATTAATTGGAAAGAAATGAGGAAAAAACTCTTGTTCCCATTTGCGAAACTGTTTAGATTCTCTGAATTTAAGGAGTTTAAGGGGGCCCATTTCAAGGCCTTCTATTACTAGGTTAAACAAAGACATTTCATGGACACTTTATATTTTGTGAGAAAGAAAAAACAAAGAAATAAAACCCACAGGAACCAGGTGACATTATTAAAAATGTAGAGTTTAATATATATATTTATTTCTGACATTCTGATAAGGATTGCAGGTAGGCTTCACAGTACACACTGTGTTCCACTTGATATGCTAAGCAGAGGAGGAAGGGGTGGGCATGGTGGGCTTGACAAGCGGCAGGTTTTTGTTTGTACACTAGTAGTGAAAGCAGAAGGAGGCAGTACATCCACGGGCAACATCCACCCCTCTACCGTATTGCTCACAAAGGACCATTTATTGTGATCCACATTCTCTGGAGGCCATCATTACATATAAATCATTACCCATCTTACAATCCCTAAAAAGACAGTGATTGACACAAAACCTGAATTATCAAAAGACTATCTAAGCGCATGCATGATTCTTTTTATGGTTTTCACTTTTTTTTTTCTCATTTAAAATCCCCCCCACAAAATGTAAACAAATTGAGCTTTATTTTAGACCAACATACTTGTGGTAAGGTGAAATAGGAAATATAGTCTGACAGTATTTAAAACGCCTGATAAAACTATGTAACAATGTACTCTTAGGTGCAAAAAGTGGCTCCGCTGAATATGCTTTCAAAAACTGCTGTTAAGTTGATTTACTGGTGGAAATTAAACATGATGAATTCATGACTTGTGTTTTGGGGGAGGATACAGATTTTTGTTTGTTTTTCAGCAGCATAGTAATCACACCTATAATGAACATGAATGCATGCTTTGAGGTGGCTGTAAGTTCCAGTTATGATGCACAAAAGCATTACAGTAATATTGCCCCGTACTGGTAATAATACAAGCCATCAGGCCCTAATTCATTCAAAAAGTCACTCTCATTTTTCCTGTCAGATATTAGAAAAACAGGTTTACCCTACCGTATCTGAGTGAGTCACATTCAGAGATACCCCTGCCTCCTCATATAATTGGATGGATCCAGCACAAACATTTAAACCTCTAGTACACATTGTTTATGCCTATAGTTCCAAAATAACAACCCGTGTGAGGGCACTCGCAATTGTCAAATAATCACCACAGCTATCAATATAATTATCAACATCACCAAAAATCATCATAAACATAGTCCATTGAGAACACACACTGAGGCATACCATGGATCACTTTTGGAGAGAGGTTAATCAAGAGTTTGTTTTGTTAGAAATTAGCTCACACAAAACAAAACAAAACAAAAAAAAATTGAAAAAAGAAACTTTCTTTGCAATAAAATGAATGGCTTTTTCTCTGAAAGCTTGGGGAAGGGTGACTTTGACCACTTTTTGAACTGAGGTGGATCAGTAAACACTGTAATTGCACTTAAATTGACAAAATAGTTGTCCTAAGACATTCTGTATGAAATAATAATAAAAAAGTGACACTGCAGCATCTGTTATGTGATGACTGAATTACCTCTAATTACTAATTGGTGGAGGAGATATCAATGAAGGGCACATTTTCCAATTCAGACTGTGATTTTACTGCACATTAGCTTCTCTAATTGAATAGGCGTGGTTTTTACTCTGTTGTAGTCGGTTCAACAAGATAGGGTCAGGAACTTAGAACATTAAATGGTCAAAGTGGGCTCAAATAATCTACTTATTCACATAGCAACCTATGAATGAACTGATTAAAAAAGAAGAAAAGATAGGGCATTTGGTTTGTAACTCATTAGTGCTCTAGCATGTCTGTAGTCAAAGCTCAGGAGAGAGAATCAGACTAAGATTGATTTATAGCAGAAATAACATTTTGCATTTCTGCTGCAGCATCTTCGTTAACCTGATGTTAAAGTGAAAGGGTATGAATCTTCCTGTTTATTGTGTGCAGGGACAAAAATAACATCACATTTTTTCATCATTACATTTCCTACACGATAAATATAAGCACATATATTATTATTCTATATATTCAAGATATGCATTTTACATATACTTTTCCTCTCAGATTTATATACATCAATTTATGTACAAGTCTTTGTATTTACACTAGGGGGTCAAAGGTCACTGAACCTGAAGCACTTAAAACAAGATTGAGAGCGAGAATCACATGAACCTAAAGGCAGTGTAGTCATCCATCCATTTTCATCAAACTGTAACAGCATGTGGGTGGTGTAAATCTACTCTCCAAGGACAACAACAACAACAACAACACTCACACCAAATAAAACACTGCCATTCTGAGGTCCTTCTGACATATTGGCTTGTCATGCAAACACATCTTGGTGCTTTTCTTCACAACTGAGAAACAGGTGCATGTTCAAAAACTTGAATTTACAAGGACATTCTTCTCATACTATGCTGGTATAAAGTGAGTTAAAGTGAGATTACCTGCATGAAGATAAGAGTCAGGTAAAGAACTACAGTTTGTAATGTGTGAAAGAAGAGAAGAGATCAAAATGGGGCATGACAATAAGAATTCACACTGCATTAAATGTTCTGCGTGTGAAACCTGCCAGGCCTCAATATTTTCCTGTGCACAAAGCTTAAATACCCTGTAAGCAATATAACCAGATGACTCTCTCACTCTGTCTCTCTGTTTTCACCCTGAGGATTCGCTTTGCTCCTAACCATGTCAAGCTCTGAGTTTCCCTAACCAAAAGTCTTGCAAGTCATGAATATCATATTGCAATTTGATTGCATGTTCGAATAAGGCAAAAACAAACTGAAAAATGCACAAAAAATACAAACCACTGCGTCAAACAACAAAAATGAACAAAACAAAGCAAAAAAGCGAATTAAGATTTTTTTTAAAATGTAATACTCATCTATGTTCCAGTCTTTCCTCCTAAAGGCAACTGTTCCTCCACTATGGCATTTTTTTTTTTTTTTTTTGTAGTCACATTTATGTATCAGCGAGCAATAGTAAGAGATGAGTTTCTTTGCAGCCTGTAGCAGATGTGAGGGAAGGTTATGAGTTCTGGTTTCAGGTGGGCATTGGTGAGGCCAATTGGTGTTTCCATCAGGCCTTGGTGGCGACAGTTAAGAGTATGTACGGCCATAGAGGTGCTGGTAAGCTGTGATGCCTTAGGGTCTTAGGTCATAGAGTGGTGATCTGGGCCTCCTCCTCAGGCACAACATCCCCCTCTGGAGAGTCTGTCACTGCCAGTGACCTCCTGCAGGGGGCACCGCTGAACTCATCGATGAGGCTGTCCAGATTGACATTGATGGAAGGGATTTCATAATTGAAGATATCTAATGGTGAGCGTGGTGGGAAAGGTGAGCATGGTGAGCAGAATGGTGGACATGTTGATGATGAGCAAGAGGAGGAGAAGAAGAAGGCATATGATGATGACAATGAGGTGTAAAAAAAATGGAAGAGAGCAGAAATAATATTAATCGTTTTGAGCCTGAACTCATGGCAAGCGGCATATGTCTGTCCTGATCAAAGGAATCAGTAGATTACAAGTGCTTCACATTCTACACAGGGATTTTTTTTCCAGTGTGTTGCTAGTCACACCTGGACAAGTGTGGTATGAGTGTGGTATATCACAGCTTTTTGTGTCTTTTGAGACAACAACAACAGATAGTTTGTCAGATAAAATACAATAACAGGTCAAAATGACTGCACAATGACATTACTGTACACGTTTACAACGATGGCCAGATAAACCAACACAGAGGCAACAAGATGTGTGTGGAACTCTGTGGAAAAATGGCACCAAGACACCAAGTGCGCTTGAAGTAACAATGGATATCTCATGAGGACTGGATATTTGTTCTAAATATATATTCTCAAGTGCTGCTGCATTTACTGAAAACAGCAGATCTGAGCAGAAACTGACGTCTGCTGCCGTGTAGGGAATGAGATGGAGCGTGGCAGTGTAGTAAGAAGGAGCAGAAGTTAAAAAAGCGATGAACCTGCTAATGCAGGGTTGGGGGTTACCTGTTGCCCCCCGATACCAGTGGCAGGAGCATTAAAGGGGGAATGTGTGCTGGCATAGGGCTGGGAATGGGGGAACAAAAGGAGGAGGTGGGGCTTTTAAGATGGACCTTTATAAGCGACAGCGTCTGCAATGTGAGCGCAGTGTGGTGCACTCTGGGAAGTCCTTAAGCCATGCATTATTGGTTGAACCGCAACACCATGCAAAGAGTCAATAATGTCAACCTGCTAACATTGAAATGGGGGAGGGGGGATTTTTTTCAGATTGAGAACTATGGGCGAGTTTGTTTTAGGCAGGCTGCAGGAGACCCCAGAGGCAGCCACAGCACGTGGCCAGGCAGTGAGATGGAGCGCATGTGGCGGGGGGCGGTCTGGCTTACCCTAAAAGTCCCCCTCACACTTAGCCCACACTGAATCCCTGGCCTCACACAGCTGCAAGGTACACAATAGTAGCAGGGGGAACAAGAGAATGATAAATATAACAAAGTGACAGAATGACTGGTATATATTGACAGAGCACCTCATCATCAGTACATCATAATATAGATATTACGTGGGGTTTGTCTGGCTATGTTTCCACGCCTGCTACGCAGTAAGAGAGACTGGACTGGTGTGAACTTTGTAAGCCTCTGACCTACCTCTGCCGAGTGAGGGTCTGGGTAACACAGATAAACAGAGAGCACATGATGATTCTAATGGCAACTTCCATACAAGCAGGACGAGCTATGCTTCTCTGATGTTTCCACACATTACCCAGAAACATCATCACATAACACAAGCAATGAGTACATTGGTCAGGAGATTTGCTCACTACAGTAGCACAGAAATGCTAATATTTACATCGTATCATCGTCAGGCATCTGTGTCTAAAAGGCAACCTTCATGTTTTCGGACATTCATTCGGGAACAGTTGATAAAGGGGATGGGGATCTTTTATATCTATAGTAACAAGTCCTATAGAATCCTACACTCGTCCACCGTCTCCATTGGACAGAGCCACAGCAAGTCTGAGAGAGGGCCGCTGCAGCCCCACTTGTGGTGGTGGGGGTGTTGCTGACAAAGGCTGATGTTTACCTGTAGACATGCTCTCCCCAGGAGACAGTCCATCCAGGAGGCCTTGCTCCAGGGGCTGGGGAACTGGGGCTGTGGCCAGGCCAGAGAGCCCTGGAGGGGCTGTGGGAGGCTGAGGAGGGGGCAGGCTGGGTCTCTGCCTAGGCTTAGGGGTAGGCCGAGACTTGGTGAGCGTTCCAGTCATGGAGGGTGGGGATGAAATGGAGTGGGGCGCCCCCAGCGGGGTCTGCCCAGGGGAGGATGGGGGCACTTGCCCTGGAGGGCAGGCCAGTCCATAAGGGGAGGGAGTGCTAGGAGGTGTGGGAGACAGGCTGACCGGTGACGGCTGACCTGTGGACTGGTCGGACATCCCGCCAGACTGGCCATAAGGGACCTTGGGAGGCACAGGGGCCAACTTCTTGGAACCTGGAAACACACCACACAAGCACATTATTTTCTCCTGTTCGAAATGACATCATTTTAAACTCAAAACAGTCAATGTATGCTCAAGCTGTGACAGGTGCTGACCTTTGCGCAGGGTGTGCGGACTGTGCTCTGTGGAGTGGGGGGACTGGCTGCTGCTCTGTGGACTGCTGCTGGGTGGGACCGTCGGACCTGCCACCTGGATGGCTTTGTGTCCAATTACAGGGGAGAGTTCTTTACTCTTCAATGAACTGAAAAGTGTAAACAGTAACCATTAGTGTGCAGACATCTTATGCATCTTATGCACATTGCCACCACCACCATCATCGCCATCATCATCAGTACAGAGAGAGACATTGTCACATAATAGTTTTAATTGCAAATCTTTGTACATGTTCAAATCAGAGTACATCAAATACTACTGAGCATCTGGTATTTCCTTAACCATTAATGAAAATGTTTTTGACCAGCCAGTTCATGAGAACATAATTACATCTACTTCTTAGTGGAGTAATGAGGTTATACGCCATTGTTAACCAGACAGATGCTGTATTTCACATTTCACCAACATTTAGATGGACACAATAATGATGTTAGTTAAAAACATACCACAAATTTTAACTTGAATAAAACAAGAGGGGAAAAAAAATCAATTGAGGAAAATGGCAGAGATACAACATGTGACAAGATAAATCTAAACCGATTTCATATACTGCAGTAACAATGAAGACAGCAAGTTGGCTTAATCATGAACCAACTTCATGCTACCTGACTCTGAAAAAAACAACAACTATATGAGCAATGAATAAACATTATTAATTATGATTGTAATTAGCAACTCAACTTCTGTGTGATGAAGCAAACCTTACTCATTAGTGAAAAAAGATAGGGAATATAATTTGACATATGTTATTGTTTTCCTCTGCCTTTTCATTGCCTAATGCATCCACACATGATAAGACCTAGCTCATGGAGTGTCTTCCACAAAGAGCATCCGTACTGCACTCTCTTAGCCACACTTTAGATTATGTGACATCTACCTAATTGAGATCTCCTGCAGTGCCTTTCGGGTCGTGTGCCTTCTGTAAATAAGCCAACTCACTGGGAAATCATTGCATTTCAGAATCACAACAGTGACTCTATCAAGCGAGCTTGTTCTGACCGCTGACAAAGATTTGCTGTAAGAATTCATCCTGACCGATGTGATTGTGACACCAGTGACTTATGACTCAGGAAAGCGCCACAGTTACTATACAAAAACTCAGCAATTTAGATGGAGCTGAAAGATGCTGAAGCTTTATTAAGATGTTCCGCACTGTAGCATCCAGCACACTGCAAAAAGTATACTATGTAACTAACCAAAAAACTTTATTTCCTTAAGAAAGTGGTATTGTCATTCTGCTGGATAGTAAAATAAACAGCTGCAAACTGTATAATAAATACATTCATATGCTATGTGATGGCCATATGGAGCATTGTTCATGTATTTATCGTTTACTCAATACCAGCATCAAACAGAGCGCTATATAAGCCAGTAACATCCTTAGTTGCTAGGCAACCCCATGAGAGGCATCCCCAGACAACCTGAATGTTACAGAATCTGAGGCATGTAATTCAAAGGGGGAGGGAAAAAAAGCAAAAAGAAAATATGAGCCAGCGAGCTAGAGGAGACGAGAGATACAGCTGCCACTCTGTGATGCATCCATAGTGGCCATGGGTGTGTTGTATTTACCTAGTCAGCCTGGGGGGTCCTCTCTCTCGGGTACATGGACAGGCAGCCCACGGCGGGGGCGGGGGTGCGGACGAGGGGAGGCTAGGGGGGTTGCCGAGGGACTGGTCGTGGCGGGTTAGTACCAAGGGGGTTTTGATGTAGAGTGGCGAAGCATTAGTGTCTGGTGGGGGGGCATGCGACATGTCACCAGGTGGACTGTGCTTGGGGAAGTGCAGACAGCTGGGTTTGGGGTTTGAATTGATGTCAAGTGACGAGGAGGAGGAGGAAGAGGAGGAGGAGGGGGGCGGGGCCGGGGGAGTGAAGCCAGACCAGCGCACTGGGGGTGGGGGTGAGCCAGGGGGCTGAGACTCTGGACCTGGTGCCACGGGGCGAGCGCAGGGTGGGGGCTTGGGATAGAAGTGGTGGGGGAGAGTGTGGCACGAGGAGGTAGGGTAAGGGGGGGGTGGCCGGTCCTCCCCTGGGGGTGGGTGGGCATGAGAGGTGTCCGGCCGATTGGGCGACACGTTGTCTGAGCTGTAGATATTAAGAGAATAGACAGCACAAAAGAAACAGCTCTAGTGATTGAACAGGGAGACGCATTGGAGCGATATAGGATAAGCTGTTTTGATGATTAGGGTGTTAGTGTGTTAGTTATTCTGTAGCCAAAAACAGAAAAAGAAAATAAATTGCATTTTTGGGTGGGTGGTGGGCACCAAGCTTTGCACACAGTCAGCTTAGTGCAAATACAAAGACAAGCACAAAGAAAGAGCAAAAGAAATGAAAGTTTTACTGCCAAAGGAAAAGAACAGTGTGTGTCGAACCCCCTCTGTGATCACCTTGTGTCTGTACACTGCATGGAGCTGTGAGGATCTGTCTCTGCAGCCAAAGTGCTGGTCTGCAGCTTACAATGTTATCAAGCTGACCTGATGACTGAATCTCCTCATCTGCTGCATATGGAAACCCTATCTGTCCTAATTCCTACAAGACTTGTTTGCATTGCAGGTCCTGCAGCCAGCCCAGGGCAGTGTGAATCAGACACAAAACCCTTTCATTGGCTGAAAGAGCCACAAGAGAGGAGGGGAAAGCTAGCCAAACTAGAAGCTATATTATCTCTTCTCTGCCACACAGGCAGAGCCAGCGACCATGAGGTGATTATTCATATGTTTAACTATGATAATCATACCGAAAAAAGGTAAAATCAGTCTGGGTGTCAACAGAAAAGGAAATAATTCACGACCAAAGCTGAAATAGCCAAGCCACAACGATGGAATACTGGAAATATTAGCATGCTCGCAAGGACTTGCAGATTGAAGCTTAGTGCCATGTACACAAAGAAAACCACAGATTATAAAAAAAACAAAAAAACAAAAAAACAAAACCACAAACAAAGAAAAAAAAAAAACCCTTCAGGGTTAAAAAATGTCAGTATCCTTTAAAAAAATTTAACCCACACTTACATCTCCCCCAAAAAACAGGAGAAACAGTATAAATGTAGATTGTGAAATCATGATAAATAACTAAATTAGACATGAAGGTGCTGACAGAAACATACTAAAAGGAACATGGAGTCTGCACATTAATGTCTGTAAATCAACACAGCAAAGGATCTCGATCCCCAAGAGCTGAGAAGTCAATGGTGGTGATAATGATGGTGATGACAATAAAAGGGAGGAGTAGATGCGTGAGGAAGAGGGGGACAGCGGCTCCACAGTGACTTACCAGAACCTTTCTCCCAATGGCGGCGTCGCAGATGGGGAGGTGGCGAGCTCTCCGGGCTGTTCTGGGATGAGTGTGTCTGCGGGAGAGCCGGGGCCTTGCATGCCTGGAGGGGTGGAGGAAGCTTTGCGGGCCAGCGTGGATGAACCTTTGCGAGACACCCAGGAGGTATCCATAACCCGGACTCCCATACTGGAGACAAACACATACTCTGAGTCATATATGATTATGTGGCAAAAGTGAGACGAGGCCAGTGAGGGTGGCGAGGAAAGAAGTGGAAAAAGGCTTGATACGGTACCTTTGTATCTTCCTAATGCTGCGTTAGTTGGGGAGAAGAGAGGCAAAAGGGATATGAGAGATCAGAAGTAACGCAAACATGGTTCACAACACGACATTTAAACCATTTAGGACACTAAGCCGGAACTTGGGAAAGTGCCACTAAAAGGCTTGGTTTTCTAAGCTGCTCATTATTCTAAAGAGACAAAAGCTCCATATTGATAGCCGCTTATTATGGGAAGCGCAGATTTTGATCAGTGTCTCTAATATTATAGGCTTTTTCTTAATTTAATGGGGATATTTGAAGGCATCAGTTCTAATTCTGCCAGTGATTTTCCACTGGCTGGATGAATGACTCAGGCCAGGTGACGTGTTAATCAGACTGCGAAAGAAGAGCTGAGTGTGGGAGGCTGGGAAGATAATACTGAAGAAATATTTCCTGAGGAAAAAAAAAAGAGGTAACTAGCAGCCCTCCATCATACATCTGTTGCCATAGAGACAATGCAACTCAAGGAATTTCAACCCCATGTATTCAAATGAGGCTGATGACTCCGTGTAATAAGAGATGTAGTTGTATCTGCTGGAATCATCAGAAGGTGAGATTAACGGTAAAATGAACTTCAGACTACAGGATGTATAACTACTCCAGTGAGGTAATGGATTTTTAATGTGCAAGTATTACCCTCCTCAAGTATGAGAATTCATTATCAGGTGCTTTAGAGGCGGCGTGGGTGGAGAGAGAGAGAGTGAGAGTGAGAGGAAGGGAGGGAGAGGTGGGAAGCAGAAGGATGGACCTGGCGTCATACCCATCCTTCTTGTAGAACTCCAGCATCATGTTGTCAGTGGCGACGCTCAGTGGGCGTCGGCTCTGGTCGTGTTGCTGCTTGCGATCAGATTGGTCCATGTCTGGTGAAGGCATGGAGCTGTAGTTGGAGTTGTGGTTGGTGTGGATCGGGCTGCCATAGCTGCCTGTCAAGTTGAATTCAATCTCTGAGGGAGAAGCAGACACAGCATTAACATACAGTATATAGTAGTTAGAGCATTAGTTAGGATGTGTGGGTGTTAGCCTGTGTGTGAATACTTCAGCATCACATACATTTTTTTCTCCTAAATAGATGAAATCCTCTTTTAAGAGATGATTATTAACAGTCTTCAGGATGTTCGGTTTTTTGGCTGGTCCTGTGGGTTTATGTGGACTGACAGCCTGACAATTATGATATCACAAATTATTTATCATACTCATGTAGGGCTGAGCAAAGAAAAAAAGTAAGAAAGAAATTAGACTTCCTTTCAAATGTACCCATTTGAACAAATTTTCAGTTTAAATTTCAAGTCAATTATCATTCTGAGTCACAGCAATTTTCATTCAATGTTAATTTGACCAAAGTTTGACCACATTGGTATAGAATCTGCAAAATATATTATTTATTTATTAATTCCTTTACAAGGAGCCACATTAAATCGAAAATTAATCAGTTATTTGCTGCCCTGCCTGACTACAGTGTTACATGCATAGCATGCGATCCCCACCTCCAGGGAAGAACCAGTCAGCATGCTGAATAATGGGCTCAATAATGCCAACAATCTGTAGGGACAGGGTGGTCATCATCTCTGTCATGTTCCTAAAAATTAGAGAAGTCATATGAATGCAGTGTGATATGTTTGTCTTAAAAAAACAAAACAAAAAGGGAGTTGTCTTCAGAATACATACGGCTCAGTGTGTGTCCAGAGCAGGTTCGGACCGAGGACAATCGCCATGTTACCAGGAGTCATCTTGTTTGCGTCTTGATACTCACTCAGCCTGGCTAAGAACTTGATGAGATATCTGGAGGATTCACATGAAAGATTGCACCATAAAATGTATTTTTGACCCACTTGACTTCCCCTCAAGCTGATAATTCATTATTGTGTCTCATATTTAACTTTTTTGCTGTTTGCGAAGCATCTGCAGTCTGAAATTGAAGGAGTGTACAATGTATGCAAAGCTGCTCAGCTAACACATCATATTTTCACAGATCCCAATCTGTCCCATCTGCTGTAGTATGGGAAAGTAAAGCAATAACAGCAGCAGTAGCAGTGTGAATCTGCAGAGATAATGATGCTGTTGCACACAAACCAAGAAATAAATAGTTGCTGCAAATTTAAAACTTGCAACTTGCCAAGGAAAATGACTACAGCAGTAAGTGAATTATCCGTGGCAGTGATATTGCAAAAGTCACCTTTGCATAATTAGAAGAATCTCCCTTTCAAACCTGCTGCTGCTGTTACTTTTCTTACCTGTAGGTGGGGCAGGAGAGACAGAAACCGTGGGACTATCTTCCACAGCATGCCTGTCTTCTTAGAAACAATAAATTGACAGGAAATCAGGGAAAGCAACTGACCTGAAATTGTTCAAGTTGTCTGTAGGGAGTTTTTCACACGCTGCCATTAATGCTTGTAGTCTCTTGTCCATGTCTTGAATGCTGGGGAAATAAAAAATCATTATCGTTTTTAAGGTAACTCCACCTACAAATAAATGTCACCATTTTTCATTTTGGCAGTTTAGCCCCTCTGTATAATGACTTTGGACAATATTTTGTGCATTTTTTTTTCTTTTTTTTTTTGTCATGGCCAGTGGCATAATTTAAACTTCTAATGAAACAACATACACACACACACACAAAAACAGCCAAACAAACTCACTTGGAGGCTTGAATCCATTCATCATATAGTTCAGTGGTCATCAGTGGTTCCGGGAGCTCACGGAGGTATGATTTCAGAGCACCTGAGGGTGGAAACAACAGGGAGAGCGTAAACACCAGTTAGCTTTTAGAGAGGAGTGAAAGGCTGTCTTCACTCTTACTGTATCTCCACTCCCCTGCAGCCCAGCCCCTGCAGTCAGTGCAGCTGCCAGATTGAGATTGCTCAACACCGATTTTTGCAAATGTGTGAAATGGACGCTAGTATCTCAACAGAAAGCCCTCAGGAAAAAAGCGGCAAGGCCAGAGCTAATGAAGACTATTTAGTCCTTGTTATGCCCAAGTGCATTTGCCATAAAAATCAACCCCAAAAGCTTTTGCGTGGTACAATTAAACTTTGCGGATGCTCAATAAAAATCTTGGCCTTGAGAGATTTGAAGATAGGATACCATATTTTCCGCTGACTTAGTGACAGAATAAGGGTTGTTGTTATGGAAATGTGCTCTGAACAAAGGATTGGAGTGGGTGTAGTTCACCTGCGATGGCGTGTGGGTCAGATGAATACTCCTGCACATCCAGAACTCCGCAGTCCAGGGAGGCTTTCAGCTTCTTCAGCTTGGAGGCTGACGGAGCCACTCTAAAGAGACCCTGCAGCCCACACAAAAGATAAACACCATCATGTGTAATTATCAGATCTAACGTGACCCAAACATGAATGCCGTACAAAACCTGTATTCTTCGCTGTCGTGCGCTTGACCTTTGTACATTGTAAATAACATGGGATTATATTGTTGGCTGTTTGGAGGCCATTAACTACAAAATACTGTGGATACACAACATTACCATCAGCCATTTTTCACTGCATATCAAAGAGTTGAGCTAATTACCACAGAAATGTATGACTATTGTGAAGATGATTGGCAACCTTGATCTCACAACCGTTGTCCTGTTGTAGTGCTTAAATCTCTCAGAGTTAAAAATCCTTAATTTTCATTAATCAAAAATTCAAAATAGTTTTCTGCCGCTGAGATGTTGCTGCTTGTCCTTTCCCCTTTTCTTCAATATAAATCACTTTAATCGAATATAAACTACAGCAGTCTTTTCAGTCTGACACAATAAGGTAAAATCCTAAAATTATTGAGGTATTCCTTAATTAACATTGGCACATTTGTGGGATGTTTTAATGGTGAGATAGCAGGCCTTTTGTAAGGGGTCGACTCATGCAGAACACAACACTCAATTCGTCTCAACCATAACTGCCTGAGTGAGGTGTGTGCTTGTCCTCTACCTCTTCCTGCATGCCACACTCTAACAGCATGGTTACGCAGGCTTCGATGGGGAAGGCAATCTCTCTCCCACTAATATTCAGGTGTTCCTCCAGAGACTTGCCAAACGATGGCTTCTCCACCCACGCCTCTGCAACACAAACACAGCAGCTCGAATCGCACACAGACGCAAACAAGCCCATGCCCTGTAGTTTCACACCCTCCTGAATGACTTTAGGCCTAAGAATGGGGACATGATTTGTCAGCCCTTTGTTTTGTTTTGCATTTGCAAATTAGTCATGTCTAAAATAAATCTAATTCGGTGGATTATTAGAGGTTGATGACATTGCTGTCCGACACGTCAGCATGCTTAACTCCATTACTTTTCATCTTGATATTCCTTCAGGTGCAGATATAGGGTAGATCTCTACACTTACACACATGCACACGCACACGTACATGCACGCACACTCACACACACACACTTACAGTGCATGACTCACCTTGGTGAGCTTTAATCTGGGGCAGGACACTATGAAGAATTTCTAATGACTTCCTGTGATACTCTGCCTGTGTTTCTATCATCTATAGAAGGAGACAGCCGGAGAAGAGATTATAACAAAGAATCCATGACTGAAGTGTGTGGGATACAACATAATGTTAAGATGATAAGTTATGCTGTTAGACCACCCACGACATTTGACGCAATCTGGTCTAATATGACAAAAACCATCTTCAAAGTTTTAATGATATAATATACTTACTGTCTGGAAGTAATTTGCATAGTCGATTTCTTTGGCCACAAAATTGTACATATCTGCTGACAACTGATCCTGAAACAGGCAGCAGAAAACAACCACCTTTTACCAAATGACCTCACTAAGTTCCTCATGTGTAAATGTAATTGCAATATCGACAACTCCAATGTGGTCTATTTGTGTCTGAATCATTTAGGTGGGTTATAAGTCAAATAGACAGCAAAGTAGCTGTAGGAGGGAATGAAATCTGAATGGCTCTGATCTGTGACTCACCCTGCAAATCTCCATCCGATTGGCTGATTCTTCCATCTCCTCTCTGAGGGACTCGGATTTGGCACCAGGCTGCAGAGTGCTTGGGTGACTGGATGATTTGGATGACTGCTGATATCTAGAAGCAATAAAAACAATGGTCATATCAGGCTTCTTGTACATACATTTAAAGTGTTTATGTATCTTTATTTACAAAGTAAATGAACTGGAGGCGTTGCTTCACCTCGTCCGTGCTGAGTCCATATCCAAGACAAGTTTAGCTAAGTGCTTCCTCTGTTTCTGGATGTTGGGAATATCCACCTACAAAAGATAATTGAGTGGAGGATTGCAGGGAGCTCGGGGAATTAAAGAGAAGCCCTTTTAAGTCAAAGATAAGTTTATCTTTTCTCATATTGTACTTGTAATTTTACTGTTAATAACAGTGGAAATAAAAAAAGGGGACAGAGTGCAGCTCTGTAATTTGATCATATCAGGAAGGTGTCATGTCTTAGATGGTGCAATGATTAGCAGCAGTGCACCTTACCTCAGCGAGAACATAGAGAGGCTCCACCACATCTCTCTCTATCTGGAACTCAAACTGGATGAGCTCCTGCGCCAGCTTCTCTTCCGTCTCCCCACACAGCTTCAGCATCTTCCTGTTTGGTGAAAGCCAACACACGGACAATCCAAAATGCCGACAAGGGTAATGACGACAAAGAAGAATTCAATCGCCAAATCAATAATTAAAGATGACTTGCTTTGTGTGTATGTGTGCGTGTGTTTGTGTGAAGCCAAGTGATGAAAGTGTGCGAGCACAGGCCTATCAACTGCAGAGACTTACCCCAGGAGAGAGTCATCTCCCAACACTGCAGCCCCTTCTACCATACACTGTGCCAGGATTGTGAGCGGTAGTTTTTTCTGGCAAGAGAGAGAAAGATAATTACTAGAGCTCCTTCTGGAGCTGTAAAAAATCTGAATATTGTTCTTTTGCATTACTGCACATCACATCATATCTGTTTGCATTAGCTGTCAGTGTCCAAGGGGGTGATGGATGCGGGAACTCACAGAGGGTGACTTGACAGATCTCTTCTCCACATCGGCTCCCTGCTGACCCTGCAGGCACGCAGTCAGCTTCTTGTGAGTGCTGTGTGTCACCTGCTTGACCAAATCCAGACGCTTCTCCACCTGTGAGAGCACAGACACACACATCACAAACTGCTTGGTATAACCCATGTGTTAGCACAGACACACATCTGCCATCCGTCATGCAGCATGATGAACGTGCAACACTCAACACAAGTTAAGTGTACATGCAGTGCTTGTATCTGGTTGTTCTATGATTCCTTACAATGTATGGTAACTAATCGTGAAAATGCTTTAATATTATTATTGACTTTCCTGTTGTGATATTGAACAATTTTAGTTTCACTCAATCAGTTTTTTTTAGAAATATGGTCAGCCGTAACTTTAAGTTGTAGTAACATATGATTGAAATGTGATACTATATTTTTGATTCATCAGAAATATGAAAGCTAGAGGATGTGAGGTGAAAAGGAAGTGTTGATATAAAAGCCGGTTTCATTTTTCTGAAGGCACCAGAGGATATCTCCCTCTAACTTTCTTCAGAATCCCTTTTTTCATATTGAAATGCATACACACACATGCAGGTCAATGAAAAAACTTCAAGGAGTCACATAGAAAAATAATGATTTAAAACACACACACACATACATACAAGCACAAGCTTGCACAATTAAAACCCATTTTACCTGTAGAAGGTCCTCACTCAATACTTCTGTTTTTTCTGCCCTGTAAAGATAACAGAGTAGCAGTTAGAGCTGTGGTCCCTGACTGCACAAAAAGAAAAACATATATTTTATCGATTATCAGAGTCTGAAAGATGTTTTATTTTGAAAAAATACATCCGTCCGTGCCTCTGGACACACGTCGAGACGCTCGTCTGGGTCACGTGATACAGTACATCAAAAAATAAGTCCACAAGCTAGCAAAAATTAGTAAAAGAACAAATGTGTTTGGAGAGCTTCTTTGGAAAATAGAGACGAGGCCCACTGAGGAGTCAGATAAAAAAGAAGAGCCAACGAGCTGCATTTCAAAGACATTATCAGGAGTCCTACTTAAAATACGGATTAATGCTACAGGTGATTCTCCCTCATCAAGCCCGCTCTGCATCATCTAATGGCGACCGGCCAGCAAATGAGAACAGCGAAGCCTTCAAAGCTGCTACAGCACATGGAGACCAAACACCCTGCAATCAAAAGACAAGCATTTGGAG
Organism: Remorina albescens; assembly: GCA_034769265.1. Lineage (NCBI taxonomy): Eukaryota > Metazoa > Chordata > Actinopteri > Carangiformes > Echeneidae > Remorina > Remorina albescens. The sequence goes on from CM068493.1 coordinate 9,658,855, forward strand.
TTTCTAGAAAAAAACTAAAACGTGAACAAGACGGACAGAAGCAATTACCGATGCCCCCCCCAGCACTTTGTTCACCCCTCATACAGTCAGCATGTTGGTGAGTGGTATTTTTGTGCACTTTGTTGTGTGTGTGTGTCTGTGCCCGTCCGTGAACGTATTATTGGACGATGGCTGATCTCCATGCAGCTGAGAGTATTGATAAGGTCGGTAACGACAAAAACTGTCTGAGACATTAAATTTAAGTCAATTTTTCAGGTTACAAGTTGTGTTTGTTCTTTTAGATGAGATCAGAAAACCGTTTCCTTCCCACAGACATAGACATGTGTGTGTGTGTCCTATTACCCCTCTGTGCATTTTGTGCTCTGGTGATAAATATGTCAGAAAAGTTAAATATCTTGTCAAACACATGAAGAAATCTCACAAAATAACACACTCTATCTTAGCACACGGTAAGGTCAGTATAGTTTGTCACTGTCATTGGAAGTATCTAATGTATTTCACAATGGTATGGTCTTTGCCAAAATGTTTCTCAGTTGTGAAATAAGGACCCAGCTGTTTGCACTCAGTGTAAAGTTCTTATTCACTGAGTTGTTGTCCGTCATCAGTGTGGCAGCGCTCCATATAGGCTGACTACAGCAGTGCACCTGTGTCTGAGTGTGTGAGTACATGTGTTTTTATGGCTGTCTCTCTAAGTCCAGATCGTAAATGATAAGTAAGGGGAAAAAAACAACCTCTGGATTGTTCTAGTATGAGTGAAACAAAAAGGACGGCCGTGAGCAAAGGCCACCGATTCAAATATGCCAGTTCCCACTGAGGAGCATCACGTCCCACTGTGAATCCAGCAGACTGGGGACTTAGCCAAAGTCTGACGGAAAGGGCAGAGCTGCAGTGCTGATGGGGCAGATAAAACTACACATGCAGAGGAGTGATTGAGCCATAAGCTCACAAAAAGAAAAAGTCTCTGGATATCATAAAAATACAATGTCAAATCACTCCACACAGCTTATATTCAAAGATCTAAATCTGTTTTTCGGTGGAGGAAAAATCCAAAAAGAGCTTGACTAGCATGCTTTAGAGAATCCTACAAGAAAGGACACAATAGCTGAATTGTCTTTCACCAAGCAAATTTTTGCTTTTTTTTTTTTTTTTTCTTCAGAAATCTTTTAAACATATTTGGACACTTACAGAAAAACAACACCACAACAATGTACGACCTATCAGCAATGCCTAATCAGAGTACATCTACTTCCTGTCTAGAAAACGGGCTGCAGTCTTAAGTGGGAGGGAGAGAACTCAAAAAAAGTCAAATCCAGCTATCGACCCCCAGCAATCATCTAGTATTGAGCATACTCTGTCTGCACTTCCCCTTCCTGTCTGCGGAACCTCTTCCTGCTATTGTGCCCCAACCAATGCCAACACCAATTGTGAATAATAGCTTTTTTGTATAATTTATTTAAAAACAACATTTGACTGTATCACTCCATTGACCAAGAGAATGGAAAAGACCTTGAGTTGTGTTCCATTATTTACTAAGCAGCCAGAAATACATCAGTAGCACATAACTAAAATGCTCTTTTCATGTATGGCTCCTTGTCACCAAGTCTATTAAATACAAACCATTAAAAGCTCTGTATTGTGTCGCGGTGCCATGTTGAGGAAAAAAAATACAGACAAGAAATAGACTTGCATTGGGATAACATAGAAATTAAGTTACGTAAACGTACTTCATGCATTGTTGCCAAAAACAGATAGCTGAGCTTTAATGATGTCAGTTACTAACATCTCTGGCCTCAGTGCCAACATGTGTGCATGGAGCCATGGGAAGTGGGTCAAACCATGTACCAATGCATCTAATCACAGCCGGCCTCTTGGAAAACTGCTCTGCCCATATTGCTGGGAGAAAATACAGGAAATGTGTGTGTGCATGTGTGCGAATGTGCATGCAGAGAGAGAGAGAGAGAGAGAGAGAGAGAGAAAGAAAGAAAATGAAAATGACAGTAGAACGAGAGATTTCTGGCATGATTTGTGAAGATAAGTGTGATCGCAGTCTGCTGATTACATGACAAAGGGGGACAAAAATAACCCAGGCAAAGTTTGGCACAGTTTTGCTGCAACGATCTCAGCAGTCTCTAAAAAAAAAAAGACAAAAAAAACAAACAAAAAAAAAACCTTCTAAAAATCCATGTTGTATATGAAAGACCTTGCAGGCAGCATTGTTACATGTCTTCTGTGCTGAGTGCATCGCTTGGAGGTCTGCAATGCAGCTGTGGGCTCATTGCTGTCTATCACGGCCTCAGATTGCTGAGCAGGGGTGTCCCTTGGGTGATGCTGAAAGCTGAGGGACTTTAAGAGGGACGCATTAGCACAGATAGGACAGGAGGTCCAGCAGTGACAGGGGATGTGAAGGAACTACTCTGTCTAGGATGCTGCTGGCAGACATAGATGAGCAACCTATCAGGCTGCCTGTGCCGGGAGCTCTGCTCAAAACCTAATGCTATTGAGCGTTATCAAGAATGTGACAGCTGCATATGCGAGAAAGTTTTAGCGTGGGATGATTCAACTCCTACTGCTCTTCCTGTCTCCAATATATATTTGAGTGAGTGTGGGAGTGTTTTCCTAAAGGCTGGAGAGAATATGCAGTCCATGTAGAAAACAATTAATTGTTAACTACATTTCCTGTTTAAAACAAGCTGATGAACATTTGACACATAGCCATCTATTGCTCACACTGACCACAAATGATGAGGCCATTATGACCTACACATAAAAAGGGCTGTAGCCTTCAAAGGCTAGAGACAATCTCATTCTTGGAGCTTGTTTGTTTTTAGACAGTGGTATTTCCTCTTAGGAAAGCAACATCATACATCATCAGCCTGTGAAGACACGGACAAAGTAGCATTGCCCAGACTGGAAGACAGAAGTTAATGCTCAGCCCTGTGTGTAGTTATGTCCATTTAGCTTGAGAAAGATTTTGGTGAGGAGAGGGAGAGAGAGCTTCCTTTCTGCAAATAGTGTGCAGAATGAGTCCTGGGAGGAAAGTAAACACGTGGGAGAGTTGGCAGCCATGTGGGCGGTGTTCTCATGGAGGGGGGAAGAAGACTTTGCCAGGTTTATGCCAACCATCTGCCACTTTGCAGGCATTCCTTTACCTGGAGCTGTTGATGATTCAATACAAACAGGCGCACCGGCGTACACACGTCTCTATTAATACACACATTAACAAAAACGCCACAACACTGAAATGTATCATAAGCCTTTCAGGCCAACAAATGCAAAATAATTTCAATTTCTTGTCTGTTTCAGTGACACAAACTACAAATAGGTGCAATTTAAACACGCACCACCACAGAGACTTGAGGAAAATTAATTAGTTGAGACAATATTTGAACTGAGATCGATTGCCAGACTTTGAATAATAAACGTCCGGTGGCAACATTAACTAAGTGCAGATAAGAAGAGGGGCCTGGATCTCAAGAGGACATTTAGGCTTGTGTATTAACAGCTGTCCAAAGAGAGATGCAATTTTACTGGGCATATTTTCCCATGGATTTTAGGCATTCCCAGTCATTGTAATTTCATAAAGTTGGGAGGGAAATGTGTACCAAACAGCCATCTGACCATATCAGCTGCCCATTCCACATGAATGTTTCTTATATATTAAATATTTCTATCTTGAGATATGTTAATTTTGAATGGCCGCATGTTCAGCCCCCCGGCACTGTGCATGGCTTATGAAAGCATGAATAATCTATGTGGATATAATGAAAATGTGAAGGGCAATAACATCCACAGTCTCGAACATATCTGAAAGCCGTCCAACAGTCTGCTGCAAAGCTTTTTAGTCTAAAGGTTCTTCTGATATTTGTTTATAGTGAAAAGAACAGAAGAACAGTGTTTATGCTCTGGTTTGTTCACACTGCTACCCCGCATGCTAACAAAAGTACTTCCTCTGAGGCTTGGAAGAGCTAAGCTAAATGCTAGGCCCTGTGCTGCTTGGGGGAGCAGAATGGTGGCCCTGGGCCTCAGCAGGGTGCTACACAGCCTGGGGCACTGGCATGAGCTCCACAGTAAACCACACCCTGACACACTCATACATACACATAATCACAAAAACACACTAAAAGCAAACATTTTATATATTCTCTGAACATTTCTCCATTCAATGTTTTTTTTTTTCCTCCTTCAAATCTTTGGATCCAGAGGCTCACTCAATTTCCTCCTGAATGATACTATGGAGGGCTTATGGAATACATGGTTAGTAAAACAGAAAAACCCACTTACTGTAGTTGTCCAGCAAACTAGGTCACAGTTCTGTTAAGTATGCAAGAATAACTGTTAGAAGGGTGTACACACATACTCACACACACACTAAACACATGCATGTCCAGAGAGGGAGTGAGTGAGAGAAGGAGATGGGGCCTACAGCATTCAGTAGCGTTTCACTGGAAACACAAGCAGTGAGTTATCTCTAATAACTTTATTTATGGTGAATAATCTGCACAAAAAGCACTTTTGCTTTCTCTGTGACTTAACTGTGTTTTAACACTTGCCATCTGCCTAAGCACACACACACACACACACACACACACACACTAAGATGTCCAGCGCAGAGCATTAAGCAGACAAAGAGTAAGGTGACTCAATGAGTATCAATACTGAGCTCTGTTAATGCATGACAACACTGTCACCAGCCATCATTCTCCACTCGTTCTCAAGTCCTTCTCTCCTCATTTTTTGTGTGGGTTAAAAAAGTCAAACTAATGAGATGAGATGAAGCAGCTAATGCCAAACAAGCGTTTCCAGGCAACACAAGCAAATGAAAGATTTTACATCTGGTGTGATTAAAAAGCAAAAAAATGTAACATGGAAAATTACAAACTTTAGTAACACAATTAGAGGTAAACAAAACAGCAAATTGTTATTAGTGAGTGAGTGCTTCCTGTTTTGATCCTATTGGCGTTCCTGAATGGCAGGAAGTGGGCATGTTAACAGGGAGTAACCTGTCTCCTTAGCACAACTTAGTTGTTTCTAATAACAATGGCACTCTAATCCAACTACACAAATTTGTAGTTGTTTATTTCTCTGGATTATAGAGCAGAGACCTGTATGTGCTGCATCTATAGGCCTCAGGCTGTACACCACCAATATTAGAGTACTCATCAACAGTATGGTGAACACAATGTGAGAAAATACCTGATTGCTTTTTTAAAAATATTTACACAAACATTTTCATAACTGCATAAAAATGGCTCTTTTCATGAAGACCAATTATATGATCACCACAGGAGAGAGTGGCTTAGTCTTACCAATTAGTATATTTCAAAACAATAATAATTATTAGAGAATTAGAGGGGTGTTGTATTTTATTTGTAGATTTATCTGGTTATTATCAACAGAAAGTATCTTTAAATGTTATATTTAAACCTGAGTGGGCCTCAGCTTGTTCCCAAATGTCTTGCAGTTTGAATTGCATCTGAATCATGTGGTAACTTTCAACTGGGCCCTGGGGTCACTTCCTGTTGGAGATGAGTTCACCTCCAATAGACTGGGCTCATTCTGATGCTGATGACACATCATAGCTGTGATCAAGTCTTCTTTAATATGCACCAGGTTGATTAGAGACTGAGTCTGTTTAGCTCAAGCAGCTGCCCCGAAGCGCTTTTTGTGTTGTCTTTTAACTAGTGCATGTGCATTTATAATACACTGGAGATTTTAGTTGACCACCAGTGCCGTGGCTCTTTAAACAGTTGGCGTTTTGAGGAAACCAGCGACACAGAAAGGGAGAAAAAGTGCTTCTGTCCAATATTACATCATCTCTCTTTTGATGGGCAAAAAGGTCCTTTGACAAAGGCTCTTTATCACTAACTACCCCTGTAGTATGCTGTCTCTGAGAGGCACTGATGGGGTTGTGGGAGGGTTATCAACAAAGATGTCTCCTATTAGAACCGAAAAGCATTAAACAATTACAGCAGTACTGTAGCTTTTGCTTTAAATGCAAATGTGACACAAGTAAAGAACCATTCACAAGAATTATTCACAATTCCTGATGATTATAGTGCTTGTCATGAAATAATATGCTGAGAGTGAGTTTTTGAATTCAGATTCAACAACGTGATCAGCCGCAAAACAATACAAAAGGGAATCCAATGCCCTATGAAGACAACTCGCTCTGAGACCTTTACAGCCTTGTCCTCGTTAGCCGAGCCAGCAAATCAAGGCAGTGAGGTGAAATAGGTGGCGGAGAGAGAAGAGAAGAGGGGACGCCGCAGCGGCATGCAACAGGGCTGCCCTCATATATCTCATGTTACCTGTCAGCTACCATATGGTCGTCTCCAGTCCCATACACGGTGTAGCCAAATGTTGCACATGTGCAACCAATAGTTTTTTATTCTTTATGCTAACTGGGATTTGTTTACAAGATTAATATGCATAATCTTTCCTGTTCTGACCTCATCAGCATAGAAAATGAGGACTATGAGAACTCAAAGTGTTTGCCCAATGTCCTTCCTTCTGTCTTTTTCCTGGCTGATAATCAATGAGAGGGCAGCAGGCAAGCTAAGGTGTAATGCATTTGCTTACTAGATCAGACTGACAGGTGGAAGAGAAAGAGATACAGAGTAAGAGTGAGAGAATATAGGAAAGAGAAAGCATCCACAATTTATCTCCCAGCCCGCAAATGGCTGCCATTTTCTAATGACTGCATTGTGGAGAGCATGAAGACTCGGTCAGGGAAAATGCAATGACCATACATTAGCGCAGTAATGGTTAGCATAAAACAGGTGAGTGATGCAGGGTGTAACACTATGCAAAGATGGGTAGTTGTTAGGAGGTTAGGTCTAAGGACAGCAGTGACCTTTAAAAGAGGGAAAAGGAAAGGGAGATGTTGAAGTATTTTTTTTTCCTCATGTGTTGTTATGTTGTATGATGTTTTCTGACAGACTTGTGTCATGGAATCTTTTAACCAGCTGTCCTAGACCTAGAAAGGGTAGTGAGTTGGGAATAGAGAAATAGGTCAAGAGAAATGGAGGGTGGGGGCTGCCTGAACTAAAGTAATATTTTCCTGGCTTGTTCACTGTGCTTGCATTAAAAAAAATACAATGCAGTCTTTTTAACCAAATACAAACACTAAAGTGACATTCACTAATATTACATACTAATTTTATCATCTGGCTAAAGGTTTGATATGTTTGCTAGTCTTGGATGATCTACTAAAAATGATGGCTCCTCAATAAACAAAAACATACCAAGACAAAAGAATTACACATTCAGGTACAGTTTGTCCCAGTGAAGGGTTGTGACACATAGCTGTCTTCCCCACTGTACCACATGAGCTTTCTTTGAGCCATAGAGTATGCATGGCTGCACAACCTCTAGTATGAAATCTTGCTGCACAGAGTTGATTGGTCAAGCTGAGAATCACATGATGTGCAGCAGCAGCAGCAGCAGCCTTGGAGAGCTAGAGGGATGCTGAGACAGCACACCTGATCGCCAACCTTCCACTGAAAGAGGACCTTAAATCTCCATCATATATAAGAAACATAAGAGCACTGTCAGTGCAGGAAAACTCAATGTTTCAGACATGATGACACAAGCCAGACATAAATGAGTAGATTAAAAGTCTGCAGTACTAACATCTCACTCATTATCTCTAAACTCTTGCTAAGCTGCACATCCATCCATTCAAATTATCAAAATTTCCAACATGGCCTCATCTTCTTCTTCACTAAGACGTGGTTAATGATTGGTCAGCGCAATTACCCACTCCACAGAGACTCCTGAGTTTCAGGAAGGTCAAACCAACAAAGTAACCCAGATCCTCTCACACTAGTAAATCTCGAGTCAGCAGAATAATAAAGCTTCCCTCGGCGAGTACTAGACAGACCATAATAGTGATCCCTGACATTCATTCTATAATACAATTTTTCCTGATATACTTATTTAACTTGGCTAGATAAAATTCATACACCTACAAGGAGCCTTTTTTGATGTGTCTCATGTGGCAAATCAGTGAGAATGGAACATTAAAGACAGTAAACAGTAAACCATTAAAATGTGGGATACCATAGCACATAATATATCTATATAATAAATGTATAAAAGTTTATATTTGATATTACCTTTCATGAGTAGGATGCAAACATAAGCAACAGTTTTCTACAAGCAACACACACATTCCATGCCTCAGCACAACACCTCTTCTGACTCCTAACAATCAATGGGAGAAAAGGTGAGAACAAGATGTCAATGAACAAGAACAGCATGCTGACCTTCAGGGAGCTCAGCCCTCCTCACTACCATTATTATTATTATTATTATTAGACCTATTTTAGCAACATGAATATAGTTCTGATCAAGAGACATTAGCTTGTGTTCTAGTCCAGATTGATAACACTTAATCTGGTCTTCCTTAGTTGCTCATAGTTGGTCATGGTAGTAAAGCTCCTGCTTTCTTTCTTCCCCTCTGTCCCAGGATTAAACTGCTAATGTCTGACTGCCAATGACCTTGACTAGTCAAGGTCACTGCAGGGCCAAGCTTGTGACTTCATGCCTTGGTCCAAACTTTAAATCAAATGTCTTTAAGACACCTCATCTAAGCATGAAGTAATATTTGCTTTATAGCTGAGAATTTGTGATTATGTTTTGATTTGAGGTTTTTCAGAATGGCATTCCCGGCTGTGAACAGTGTTTATTATTAGTGGGGGGGCCAGGCCGGTTCAGGAAGGATATTGTTGCTCATAATGGCTCTGTGGTACCACCTCAGCAGGTTGCCGATGCCACGCTTAGACAGACAGCTGCACAAAACAGCAGTCTATGAGAAGAATGTTAAATCCCCACCAGCACGGAAATACACTATGTTTGCAGAGTGTATTTAAAATAAGACCATGAATCCTTAAGAGAAAGAACTGCTCTGTTCACATGTGGGCTCATAACCTGTTTGCCTACACATACAGATAACTAGTATCATGCCCCCCCAACCACACACACACATACAAACACTCACCCCAATGAGTCACACTGTTTAATTAAAATAAAAAAGACTGGAGCTATAAAATGCAGTCTGAACCAACGGGTAACTGACAATGATAGCACAAACAGAGCCTGCAAGGTGGCCCCCCACCCCCATGCCCCTCTCTTCCTCTGAGTGGATCCCACTCACAGCGCTTGTAATAATAATAACCCACACCTCCTGGTCCTAATCCCCCAGTGTCGAGCAGAGAGCATCTTCTGACCTGGCAATGCTGGACAAGCTGCTCTGCCTCCCTTTGAGGTAAATTAAGGTGTTGGGGTGGGGGTGGGGTGCATTTAAAATCCATAGTACATAAGTAAAAAGGTCATAAAGCATCTATTCCTGAAGATGGGAAAGGATTGCAGAACCACCCAGAGCATGTAAGGGGCATAAAAAATCTGAGGGGGGAGGGATGCTAGATGCTTCCACATTTAATGACCTTATTGGGCACCATAGACTCATTTTACCAGAGAGAATAAAACAATTGATCCCACCGTTCAAGCTAAAACTGTGCTAGATGAGAAGCACGACCTTCAGGAATTCACTGAGTTGATAACCCACGCCTAGGAGGTGCTTCCCTTCCTCACAGCTGAGATTGCTGCGTAATGAAAACATTGCGCTTTTTTATTCCATTTTCCCCCCACATCCCAGCCCACACCGCATCCGCCTGCATCACACTCTCATACTGACAGGTTCAGTGGCGGGAGGTAAATGCAACGACAACATCACTTCACTACAGCATTTCTTTCACGCTCCCTGGGGTGGTACCCTGCCTTGAAAGGGGGAGGGTGGTGGGGTCCTCTCTGTGTGATGCTCTGTGATACTGCGATTGTCTATATTTCATGTATATCTGTGGGCAGGCTGTGCTGGGGCAATGCGCCTACACACTGCCTGCCTATGCGGTAGCTTCTACCAATGGACATTACGCATAAGAGCACTGAATGCCTTCTGAACACAGTGCTATTACATTGTTCCACTGAATAAACCTGCACTGCACTGACCATTACCTGAGCCACGTATCTAAACTAATCACATCATTTCGAACTCATATTTGTATTAATATGATTCAAATCCAATAGGGGCCAGACCGGGGGGGGGTCTCTTCCCTTTGATATGGCCCGGTGGGAATATAGTGCACGCAGAAACGGTTCGCTTACCTTCCCACCGTTTGGTTGGCGAGCTGTCGCATCCGATTAAATTGCTTCTTCATCTTGGATTTTTCTGCGTTAAAACCTACAGGAGGAAATATTCCGCATTATTTCTCTCAAAATAACGCTCCGTGCTCCACAGCGGCGTGAAACAAAATCCAGCCCGTCACATTTTCCTTCCCTCATTGCAAACCGCCAGCGCCGAAAACTCCCTCCACGACCACAGCAAGTTATAATGACAATAAATATTATGATTTCATTTCCTGATGATATGTTTTATATCTACATTAGCCCCATTGCCTGTGCAGGGATGCTGGACCAATTCACCCCTGGCACAGGGAGAGAGCGACAGCAGTGACGAGTAGCGGCTGCGCAGCGATGTACTCTGGGAAATGTAGTGAAACCAAGACTGAGCCGCAATAAAGAATCCAATGCTGTCGGCTCCCGGACAATTAGACTTGAACAAACAGTCATATATTACTGTGAGCTTTGTGTTGATGTGTGCTGGAAATGCAATTTCATTTAAAGCTGTAGGTCGACACAGAAATAAGCAGAAACACACAAACAGAAACACACCAAGAACAGCTGAATCTGGAGGGTTTCACTCTCATAAATTAAAATGTAATATTTATGTTTTTGCTTTCATTTAAACATGGGCATATTACCCTGTGCACAAAGGTGGTCATTTAAACCGTCAGTGCTGGGGATCAGCCTGGCGCACATCTCCACCTACTGCCTCTTATATGTCAATGCAACAAAAGATAAATGGGCTATTGTAATTCTTAATTTCCAATTTTAAGAACAAATGTAAACATATAATGTTACTACTGTTGTGGCCATACCTAGATTTGTCATGTGTCATGTGTTGTAATAAGATAAATAAGCTAAGTTTTAAAATTCAGCCTATGAACATTGTACACTGGTGCCTATTGTTGATAATATGAGGAATGAATAGACTTTAATTAATTAATTAATTTATTGTTGGTGTGGTAGGGTGGGGTGTGACAAGTTCTGACTGTATTTTGAGGTAGTTTAGTATCCACTGTTGCTGTCCAGTAGGGAGCAGTCTTGTCTTATGAAACACTCATCTTCAGGGACTTTTGCCTCAGAAATCCAGTTTTCATGTGACAGCCTATGCCCAATCACAAATGACATGCCACAAAACATGTTATAACTGCATGTGTCTTGGTGCATCATCTCCTGAATGACTGAAATTATGTTCAAAAACTTTGAAATTGTGAGGCGTATTCATATTACATGGCAAATGTTGCCACTACATAAGGGAAGAATCTGTTGTTTTGTTTTCTTTAACAACTAAGAAGTCACACATTATGTGTCTCATTTGAAGATCACAAGACTGAGGTCGCTATTGGAGGCTTTGGGTTTATCCCTGAGTCAATGTGGTCCTGTCCGTTGTGTGAACAGGACAGAGCCTTAGTCAGAACTGATGCCCTCGGTCTCAGTGTCATAAGGCCTTAATGAGTCAACAGGTGGGCTGTATGCCACTGACATTGGGCTCAGAGGCTTCAGGGAGTAAATGATACAGAGAAATGGCTGTTCTCTGCCCTCATTAATCTCCCAAATTGGAAACTGAGTGGGGCGGGGCATCTTTCAGCCTTGATCTCAACCTTTTGACCTTGTCAGATCATTTGTTTTCATTAGACCCCACTCAGACGAACTGGCCAGTCCCAGTCGAGATACCCCTTAAAGCAGGGAGCATTTCTGGAAGAATCTCCAGAGGTTCCCTCGACTTTAACCCCCCCCCCCCCCCCCGTTAAATATTACCCCCAGTGTCTCCCCAGGCACTTCTAAATCAGCATGGATGGTTCTCAACATCCGCTGGCTTGTTTGAGAAACTAACCCCTGTACTATGAAAGGTATGGCCTTGTGTAGACAAGCAGTAAGTGTGAACATAAGCACTAGTATAAGGGAATTATGAGGTGCCTTTCAACCCTAAAATATTATCAAAGATCTGTCAGGTTAATAATCTGTTTACAGCATATCTCAAGAGAACACAACAGGAACAAAATCTGATCGACAATATTTCATCTGGTTTCCTGCTGTTGTTGACAGTTTGTGGGATGACTGAGTGTTCCTCCTCACTCTTATGTTCCTCTGCGGAGCAGCTGGGGACTAATTGGCTCCCGGTTTGCCCTAATGAAGCCTCTTCTCGGGTCATAACCTCTCCACCCGATGACCCACTGCTGCTGCTCATATGGGCTGCACTTTGACAGTGACCCGGTCAGACAGATGCCCTGTGGTTCTTTCACTGAGGCATGCTATTGCAGTCACTTCTGTAGCGCAACAATTACAAGTCCTGTGCATGCAGTTATTAGATGGGTTAGGTCCTGCTGGAAACAAAACAGTGGTGTTGGTTTTGCTCAAAACAAACAAGGACAGGGCGTTAGCGAAGATCTAATAGCATGTTAAGAGCTCAGGTTAAAGGGTGCCCAGTCGGCGGGGAGAACATTGGCAGCATTGCCACTTGCATCGTATTTGTGTTTTATCTTCAGACACATAGCATCATGTTACCAAGATCAATCAGTCTGTGAGGGGTGGGCTTCTACAAGCCTTTGGTCTTTCATTAAAGAAAAGTGTGACATGTTCATCAGATAGGTGTGTCTAAGGCAACAGGTTAGCACTGTGAGTCCAACAGCCTACTTCCTTTTGATAAACAGTATTTTATTTCACTGCTAATACCACATCTGAAAAGATTGTGATCCTATTGATCGCCGATATTAGGATAGCAGTCAAACAATGTAAAAAGCAGGAAGCTTTTCTTTCTTGTCTCTTAAAGACTGGGTGTGGAGAGACAAAGTTCAACATAGGCATTAATGGCACCCCTCCATTTAAACAGTACTGAGTACTAAGGCTAGGCTTTGTGTTGTATCTTTAAAGGTATATTCAGAGCCATAATGAGCGCCAGCAAGCCTAGCAACAGGTCTAATGAAAATGCTGTGACATCTGAAGGGGAAAGATATTACAGGTCTCAGGCTACAGGGGCTCTTTTAACATGCATCAAATGACAGAAAATGATGGTTATCACAAACACCTTTCAGGCACTAAATGCAGGTCTGCTGGTGAGTAGGCCTGGAGTTTACAGGGACATGAGCTGAGCCCAAAGCACGGATGGTGGGTTGGATATTCGGCATCCAGACACAAACGTACGAGAGCTGAAATAAAACCTGAAACCCCCTTTTTTCACTCTGTATGAGGAGACAAGCATGGCTTGAGAAATTTAACAGGATTTAAAGAGTTTGGTTTTGAGAAAATGGTTTCTATCAAGATGTTATCTTCTTCAGCACACACCTTTCATCACCAAGACACTGTAGGATACAAACATATTTGGTTAGATGATAGTCGATAGTAACTGAGACATCACTGGAAACAAAAAGGGAACTTTTACATCATTAACTGCAATCTTAGCGATATGTTACATTATAATATTACATTTATGAAAAGAAAAATGATTTATTCACAGTTATTTATCAAATACTGATGAACGCAGTGTGTACATGTGAACACTGTTACTGCCTGCACAGTTAAAGCTAACCGTTAAACCACTATAAAACCAGGTTCATTTATGGTCAAGTCAATTTTACTTTTAGTGCTTTGAATTGCATTGCAACTGTGAAGGAAAACGTAAGCAACAACACAAAATAAGTAGAAAGTAGAACATGAATCGCCAACAGCAATTTAAAGAGGAGGGGAATGAGGGGAATTAGCAGGGTCCTAACGATATAGAAATAGCACCGCAGAAATAAACAAGCTTTTCTATACGAAGCTGTGAAATATTTAATCTATTTTAACAGATGGGATTATCTGGGGGAATCATCATAGCGTCATATATGAAGCACCTACATGGAGTAATACATTATCTTTACAGGCACCGAAGTGGTTAACTTCACTAAACTCCTCATCATGCTAGTTTGGCTCTTTTAATGTCAGTTATAACAGCTCAATATTACACAATGAGCTTCTATTATGTTTTACCAGCCTTCATCACATAAACACTAAGTGGTTCACAAAAGTGACAGGTATTAGCCTGTAGCAAACTCATTGACGCATTAAGTCTTACAATAATTCAATGTTCTTGGCATGCTACTCTCTGCCACTTTTTTCCCCCCAATACCAATTCAATTAATTGTTTGTTAGGGTGTGGTGAGCACCAGCTGCAATCTATTTGTGTTCACAGGCAGTGCATGTATTTACATGCCAGTTCATGTGTAAAAAAAAAAAAAGTGGGTTTTGCTTGAAAGAGAAACTGAATGTGGAGCAGATGTCTGTGAGAAAACAGCTTTTTCTTTTTGCGAGATCAATAGGTAGAAAACCTGAAATGGCTTGTTTTAAACTCAAGTCGATCCAGTTTTAATAGGGAATGAGTCATGTGGACATGAATAATCTGGTACTTATCATCGATCGCTTGATGGAAATTTTATTGCATTGTATAATCTATGTTTTGTGCTGCTTTGTATGTATTTCTGTATGTATTGTTTAATATATTTCTGCTGTGGTATGTGGCAGGAATTTGTGGTATAAACTTGTCCCTACACAGATAAATATTGGATAGGAAATTAAATATATCCCTGTATGACCTCATAGATTTTTGTGTAAGACTAAGATGAAAAATGAAATCCAATAATGAAATATTAATGACTATGTGTAACACTAACCTGTCCCAACATCAGAATATTGATCAGTTTCGGTAAATTTCTTTTATAGGTTTGTGACATTTGATAATATGTGGCAGATTATGGCTGTCCCCACCACATCATGGTATCCTTGCAGGTGTAGGTGGAACATGTATTGTACAGAAATGTATTCTGGCAGATGATTCACACATACACACACACACACACATATGGCACATTTGATGTCAGACCCACACTCATGGAAACCGAGGCCTTGAGGTAGCCTTGGCATTTCATGGAACTGAGAGACAGATTAAGCTCAGATGGTCCAGGATTTATGATGTGAGGCGAGCAACCTGAGGGACAAGCCAACTCCTCCCCGGGCCAGCAGCCACCAGTGATATAGAGATTTATAGGCAGGATATTAATACTGATTGCTCATGGACCATGGGAAAAGGAAAATGTGGACGGAGCACACAAATACCGCATCCTCTCAGACGACTTGAAAGCTGAATTGGAGTGCTGGATCCTACAGCACTTGTTGTACCCTAAAGCTTTGGAGACTCAGGTCAAGCGTGGCTCTGCCAAACTGAAAACTAAAGGGTCCATAAATCAAATGTTTGGCGAGCTCTGAATGCCTGAGTTAAGACCTTTGTAATGTATAATTGGGAAAATTGCTCAGAATTTTGATCTTGCCTGCAGGAAAGTATATAGAACAGCTATGGGGTTAGTGGTATTTGCCCACCCTTAGTGCTATAGCATATACAGTAAATCTGGAAAAGGTTGAATTTTCAATGGGCTGTCACAAATCTGATGAAATATGCCTATACTACACAGGTTTCCACTGCAGCGGTGTGTTTATCCAATGCTAATGAGCACGGGTAGCCCTGCAGAGAGAGTTCATAATCTCTAACACACTGTTTGTGTTGGCTTCATTTAACGTCTTTATGCTTTGTTAATGTGCTATCAGTGCATTATCATTAAAATGAGCGCTCTTTGTGGACATATTAAACTAAAGTGAAGTTTGACTTCCCAGCACTCATATTAAAAAGGCAGATTTTTCCTGTAATAATCAGCCTCTTTGACTGTTGACACTGGTGTGCAGGAATGTAGGAAGCGTCGACATCAGTGTACTGTAGGAGCTTCGATGACTGACCGACCTCACTTCCCTCAACCCTGAGCTGAACTCCATTAAGAGCCGCCTGCAGTCTGTAATTTTACCAACAGTCTCTTATCATGTTTGTCTTGTCTCTTCCATGCAGGGTTGACTACTTGCCTGCAGACCAGCTTTACTTAATTTCAGTTCACTCTCTGCACATGTAACTGACACAAAATGACAACTGCGTGACTGACTGAAAACACAACAGGAAGAATAAAAAATGACCTTGTACATTTCTAATGAGCGTCATTCAGAGGCAAGCAGCATGTGTGTTTTAGATATTTCTGATTTATTTAAGTGGTTTGCCCGGGAATGCCTTGAGTTTGTTACTTTTCAAACAGAGCTGTGATTGCATGCATAATAAACTTTAAACTTCTGAGTTTTGCAACCCAGGGGCTCTGAGGATTATTTGGAGTTTATTTCTGCCATGCACATAAATCTCGCCTTCAAATCAAAGAACTTTTATTGTTAAATTTAGAGCGTTATTTTGATGATGCCAAGATCTTATAGTCATAACGTTTGTCTTGTGATTTTACTTGTACTCAGGCAAATATAATGCAAAAGTGCGTGGTAGATTTGACCAAACCATGTTTTAAAATCTGTCTCAAGTTAAAACATAAAAATTCCAATGGTTAGGCAACTCAAAAAGTATATTAATTCAAACAGGTAGCCAAAGACGTCCCATTACTGCACCCTATCACACAGGTAGATTGCAGGTCATGTGATGATATGGGGAGGTCTTTCCTCCCCCCGAGTGACCTTGTCATATTTTCCTTGTGGTGACAAAGTAAGCCTGGGGCGCTGGGACCACACAGCCTTGTCATCTCCGCAGACATCAAAGAGACTCTGCTTTGGACAGCAAGAGCCAAAGCCCCTGAAGGAGGCTGGGGAGAGGACTGGAGTTAGAGTGCAAGGCTTGATCAAAAGGCAGCGTATCCACATTGAGGTATCCCTCCACAAGGAGACTTTAGAAGCGATGGGTCTATACCCTGTTCTTCTAAAGCAGCCCAAGAGATGGTCAAACTTTCTGAGCAGAGAAATTAGATGCATAAATACTTGTAATCTGAAGAGATGAGTGATCTGAAAGTGAAGCAAGTGGAGAGGCACGTCAGGAATTCTGAAAGGGGAAGCAGAAGTGGTCCAAACGTGGAGCATAACATGTCTGAGGAGGACCCCCACCCAGATGGAACTTCTGTGAGAGATTTTTCTTGGCACCAGCCCTGCTCTCATTTGACCTCAGAGTATCGCTGACATGCTCTGTCTCTCCGCAGAGCAATAAATCCTAGCTGAGAATAAAGATCAAATAATTGAATTAAAAACTTAAATTTATGATTTATGGAAAAAATGTCTTCAGCTTTCATCAGAAGATCTAGAGTGCACAGAGTGAACGCTCAGTGCTCACTTGAGCTGTGTTCATGTTAGATAAAGAATTAAATAATAACTGCACTGCAGTATTTTAGATGTTTATGTGTCATCCTGTGATACACGAGAATAAAAACATTTTTATCACTTTCATGAAGGGATCCAATTAATCTGGTGGGCACTGGTTCACTACTTGTCAGTTTATGAGATGCTTTGCTTTCTTTTCTTTTTTTTTTTTTCGTCTTTATTCTAAATGGCTTCAGTAGTTTGACTCACAACCCCGGCATCTGATCTGGTTTGCTTTCAAAGGCCACATCGTAAATTCTTTGACCTTGATATGTTCCCTCGTTTCCCATAGGACCATAATGATGCAGGGCTCTTTGTTGAAAGCACCTGTTCTCAGCTCGAATAATGGGCTGCATTTTCATCCAGGATATACCCCCTGAGGGACACCCAGCCTCCAAGCTTTAGACTTGGGGGTATCTAGTTGCCACTGTTGCAAGTGAATGTTCACAGTAACATTTTGATTCCAACTAGTCAAGTTTTCTTTGGCCTGTGGTAGCTGTTATTGGAAATGGTCAATGGTTTTTTTTGTTTGTGAAATTAATGAAAGTTACTTTGGGAATTTCACATGCCTTATGTGACACATATAAGGAATACTATGTTTGAAATTCAAAGTTTTATAATGAATAAGGGCCAGGGCAGTGATCATGGAGCAGAAATCATGTATATTTTTCTTCTTTTTCCTTAGTGTCGTATGGTTAATTTTACCACGGGTTCTTGAGCAGTTGACTACAAAACACATAAAATGTCAACAGACAGAAAACAGAAAATAAATAAAACAAATATGACATGCTCTGAGAACAAAGACATCCCTATAAGATGGACCTTATGGCCACAGATATTGTTGATAATTTTTTTTGTGTTAACACATAAACCAGTGGAAGTGCAAGTGAAAGAAGATCTACATCTAAATTAAAATAGACCTGATAATGATGTGATAAAGTTGTGAACCATATGGATGCTGTGAAACACATCCAGACAACTCACGAGTGCACAATGTATTTCAGCACTTTTGAAACAACTTTAGAAACAACATAAATGTCCTCAGCTGTTTACTGGAACAAATCAGATTAACAAAAAGTTATGGCCTGCGTACAGTTCAAAGAAACTTCCTTATAGGGTAGAAGGATGGGAAAATAAATATAGCCCATGTCAGTGGAAGGATTTTTTTTCCCCTAATGCCATTAAACATGTTTGGAAAGCTCTCATTTGTCTTACTGGATAAATGCTCTCAAATTGGAGTGATGAACCACATCAGGATTGTCATCATTGGTATAATGGGAGCAATATTCATTGTTTTCAAAGCAGTGCAGCTGGATGTGGGATGCTTTGATTTCACAAATGCTATTTCATCAGCGTGAAAGTCAGCGCATCTTTTATTATGTCATTGTAACACAGCCACTGTTTTACATTCATGTGAAATGAAAGAGCAAACAGTCCAAATGGGCTCTTTCAGATTGTGCTACACTTGGCAGGCACTGCACATCTAAGCCTTTCTGATCTTTCCAACCTGCCACAGGGCCGCCTTCATGTCCAGAAGGACAGCAGTCAGGGATAAGACCTTTTCTACAGGATCAAAGGAGAAAATCTTCTCAGGCTACAGCTATTCCTTAACAGAAGATAAGATGGTCTCAAGCACGGCTCCAGAGAATTTATAGACATTTTAAATGGCCTTACCTAAAGCTGAAGACCTTCAATGAGGACTTAAGGAGTCAGAGGAGCACCTTGATCTGCCTCTTGGCTCACCAAATAACCCTGTCATCGGATTGGGGATATTGCGTGCCTAAGACCTCAGTCAGTCCGACTGCTGTTTGCATTTGTTTGTTCTTTCTGGGATAAAGCTGCAGATGATATCATCCATCAGT
Organism: Remorina albescens; assembly: GCA_034769265.1. Classification (NCBI taxonomy): domain Eukaryota; kingdom Metazoa; phylum Chordata; class Actinopteri; order Carangiformes; family Echeneidae; genus Remorina; species Remorina albescens. The sequence continues at coordinate 9,678,090 of CM068493.1, forward strand.
CCACTTTACCCTCTAATGGGTTCAGATCTCTGACATCTGGAGGTTCCTCCAGCGGTGACATTAGCGTGACATGACATCATGTATGTGCATGGCTGGATATGTATTGGCTACATGTTCAAATTGGACATGAACACAGATTGTAATTACAGCATAAGCATATAAACACACGTGCACACAGAAATATACACGTGGACATATGATTCCGACTCAGCTGCACGAAGGCCGGAAAGTGAAAACATGCTGACAGAGAAGATGATAAACAAGCTCACGTTGTCAACAGTTATATTGTGCTGTAAAATGTTTTGGATGCCACTTGTCCTTGTCGGGTAGAAAAAAAAGTTATAGGCTTTATTCATCTTCCTGCCCACAATGCTTTCAGTTTTTTCCCATTCTCTTAGATGTGATATGTCAACAATGCCTTGTGAAGGAATGTCTATACATTTGGCTCAAACATTCACTTGATGAATGGCTCAATGATTAACTAATTTGTAATTTTGTGGCCATAGTTCCAATTCACTGTCACTGAAGAATTCATGCACCATTTATATTCATATTGGATTATTTTATCAATTTATTCATTATAGCTGTTATATAAAATAATGTTCTGAAAGTAACATTCATAATAACAATTAATCAAAGTCTTAGAATGAGTCAACCTTGAAACTGAGGCGTATTATGTTGCGCAGATCATTTGTACCACTGTGCTGAAAATGTGTGAAGCATATGAGTCAGAATAAACATGCATACATCTGGACCGGTTGGTCCACGCAAGCAAATGTCAGGAAGTAACTCTTAATTTCTTCTGGCAATGAAGCAACAACAATCTTCTGCAGCATGAACGCTCAGGATGTTAAACTACTTTGGACTGGAACTTTTGAAACTCACAAAATTGGCAAAATAGTGGCAGAATGACAACACAAATACACTAAAGTTAAATCAGGTTACTGGCTTATGTTGCAGATACTTGGTGCAGGACATGATACACACCGACATGCCGGAATGCAGCATCAGTGTGTGTCCATCTGATGAAGGGCTTTATCTGACTGTCTGGCTTTCATGTATGAGGTGAGCGCTGCTCTTCTGTCATTTGTTTAGGCTGGAGAGGAGGAATGTGTTGACATGGCTAAGTTAGTGTAATCATGTTGAGGATGTGTAGACCAAGTCAAGCACTTCTTTTAGTTAGTCCAGTTTACTTCTCCTGGTTCCTTTTGAGTGCACATCTGTGTGAGTTTGGGTGTGTAAGCGTGTTTTTGTGTGTTTGTGAGGTATTGTCGCCATGCACCATGAAGCACGGCAAATGGAACCAATCAGCACACAGAGTGTGTCTCCGCCTGTGTACCCTTTGTTTGTACGGGGGTGTGTGTGTTTGTCGGTATGCATCATCCCTCAGGTGTCTTTTGTACTTACTTTATTTCTCATCCCCCCATGATTGTCCTCTGCTTTGAAGTGTACAGAAATGTGTTATGGTGTAGTGGATTACGAATGCATTGAAGATCAATGCACAATTTTAAGTGTAACTGTTTCATTCAAGTTAATGCCTACTTTAACTTATATCTATGTATAGTTTATATTTTGTACTATATATTAAAATTAGCCCACAATGTCCTAACTATCAAACAGCAAACAACACAAACAATCAGCTGGCATCTGCAGTTTGCAGTTTCCTAAATAGTGAACATTGGCCTTTTGTTTGTGAGGTGGACATTGCAACACATGATGATAGGGTTACTTATTTGTATTAGCTGGACTTAAGTTTCAAACTTCTTGTGTTTGCCAAATTTACAGACAACGTTATTAAATCCTTTAAGGAGACTTCACTTACTTTGCCAAGGCGCCTGCTCTGGCACCATGGGTGCTTTTCAGTGTGTTTCCACGTGGCCAGAACTGAATAAATTTGGGGCAGCACAACGAAATAGTGGTTAGCACTGTTGCCCCACAGAAAGAAGGTTGCAGGTTCGGTTCCCGGGTCTGGGGCCTTTCTCTGTGGAGTTTACATGTTTTCCCTGTGCTTGCGAGGGTTTCTCGTCCAAAGACATCATGTTTGGGTTAATTGGTGACTCTAAATTGTCCGTAGGTCAATTGTGAGTGTGAGTGGTTGTTGGTCTCTGTCTTTCTCTGTGTGTTGGCCCTGCGATGGACTGGTGACCTGTCCAGGGTGTACCCCGCCCTCGCCCAGTGTGAGCTGGGATTGGCTCCAGCACCCCTGTGACACAGAACTGGATAAGCAGTAGAAGATGAAGGAATAAATTTGGTTGGGATGAATACTTTGTCATAAAAAGGTTGTTTTCAGAGAAACACCTCTTTCAATACAGATGTGTAGTAATTTCCTCACAGTTTTGTTTATAGACGTTGTGAGCTCTGGGTGTGGGATAAAGTTGTTGTGAAAGGGTTACTGGCAACAACACAGCTACTTAAACTATAAATGACTTTAATCTTCTTCTGTTTGCATGACAGATAGAATATTTTTTTTTGATTTCCAAGTGACCAATTAGGGTCATGTGCTAACAAAACTATTCAGCTTCCACACAGATTCAGTGCACAGTGCAAAGACAAACATGACTTATATGGACAAGAAAGGGCAAACCTTGACTCTGTAGCTCTAATCAACCCCTTGACGCACGTATTTTAACAGGTTATCTTGGACTCATGAACTGTGGAAATACATCTATTAGAATTTGAAAACACACACACACACGGGCAGACATTGTCTCTCATACAGTGTCTGAGAGATGAGACAAGGGGCTTAGAAGAGGGGGGCAGGGTTGTCTCTGGTGAAACTCTGACTGACATGGCAGCTCTGGGGTAATCCTGCTAATCCCCTGCTAGCTGAGGGGTGCAGCAGGACCGAAGGCCTTTGACCCTGCACCAACAGGAGGTGCAAACATACACGGACACGAGCCAAGCTTCCAGTGGCACTTCAGAATTCACACATTTTGATTGTGATTAGAACTTCCTGTGGCTGCACCAACGCATGCTTATAGAGTGAATTATTAATTTTTATGGACCTGTAAAAGGTGCTGATAACACTTGTTTATGTAAAACTGCATACTCACATTGTTTGGAATGATTATGAGGGCAATTAGAGAGGATTGTAAGGCCAATTAACTCTGACTCACTCAACCTTTCAAACCCGCATTACCAGGAAGGGTGTGAAATCGTAGAAGAAGCGGCTAAACTGTGACATGTATTTTCCATTATGCCACTTGTTTGTCTGTTTGCAACCGGGTTTATGAAGTTCCAATAAAGCAAAGGTTTTGCTCACCCTGTGAAATAACATACATGTATGAACTGAAGTGGAAAATTGTTAATTTGAGTCAACCTGATTTTAGACCCCTACATTTAGGACCAGGTTGTTGAGCACATCTGAAGAGGCCATACTTGCTTCTATAATGTTTTTATTTTTAAGGTGTGCAGAAGCTTTCAATGGCAGACCCAATAATAAGACTAGAACCTAACTAGAAAACATGCCTTTTGTTCACCTGTACTGCAGAGCTAATCTTTATTACTCATATTAAGATGATGAACACAAGCAGTGTTCGTCATTAGAGACTGTATTATATGAGATTAGTTGAGATTGCCGGGACTGTTCAGAACCTCTCCCCCCCCTCACAATCAAGTAGACAAGCAAAGACAGAAGAAGACCGGAAACTTTTGGAAATTTCAAAGTAAAATGAAGATGTAAAATTTTGGCAGTACCAATCCGATAAATTAATGGAATATTTTGAAAGAAATTTTGACAAGAGAATTATTAAATATGATAATAATTAATGTGCGACCATAACATATAAAAATGTTCAACAGATGTATGCAGCCGTTTCCCTGATCATAACGATGGAGATTATGGTTGAACACAATCCTAAATGAGAGACTGTTGGGTTGCAGTCATTTTTACTTAACCTAAACTTATGTGCAAAATTTTTAAATGAAAATGTCATTGCCATAAGATTTCATTTCACCATCTGCAGTGAAAGTTACAAAAGAAAACAGATTAAAAACAATTTTTCCAACAATGTGTTTGATTTACATGATGATGTACTTGATAAGCTCATTTAGGAAGGCTGAATTAAATATATCTTTTATATTTTACAGCCGGTTTACTGTGGAAGTCTCTCTGGTTTCTCAATCATCCAAGTCATAGTTGGACTTAGAGATTTAGTTTGAAAGGTTTCACCGGAAGCTGCCTCAAGATGCCCTGGTCCATTGACGCTGTTGTCGGCTGTAGATAACTTGGTGTTGCTCAGTGAGCGCTCACACAGAGGAAGTGATGGGAGACCAACTCTGTCCCTGACGCGCGCATTTGGCTCACCTGGCGACATTTCCATCACATATTTTCTGCCTTTTTTAATCTTCAGGTTTGTTTGTTTGTTTGTTTTTTTTAACTGAGAATAAAACTTTTCGTCCTGTCATTCAGGGAGAACTGGATTTGTATGCCTTACAGACCCAGCATCAGCTGCGGCACTGGGCGTAATGTGAGCCATGGCACGGGAGTGATGCGCCTTCGTCAAAATGCCTCTTAACTGGAATATAACTTTCTTTTCACGGCGGTCCTATGGAACATAGTCCGATTTTACACAGTTTACATGTCGTGCCATCATCCCACGTGAAAAACAAACTCTTCGTGTTCTGCATAATGTTGTCCCTCTGGGTCTATATGATTTACTGTTGTGTCGGTTACTGCTACACCTTGCCGAACCTGCCGTACAGCTCGGTAAACCGGGACCGGGATGCAGAAGTTGACGACCACCGTGAGTCCTCTTTGGGGGCGTCCAGGGACTTGCTGAATAACGAGAACGATGTGGACAGCAGAGGAGACGAGTGGGATGAAATTAGAGGCGAGGCGAAGGCGCTGGATGATAATGCCATGTCAGGTTTCCTCAATGAGTCGGAAAGTAAAAAGTTGCCCCAGGCGATCATCATCGGGGTAAAGAAAGGAGGGACCCGGGCGCTACTGGAGTTCCTGCGCCTGCACCCGGACATCAGGGCGGTGGGAGCCGAGCCGCACTTCTTTGACCGCAACTACGACAAGGGGCTGGAGTGGTACAGGTACATGACAGTGATACTAGTGAGCAGCTCACACACACACACACACACACACACACACAGAGGATGAGAGAGAGGGAGTTAAATGGACCCTGACAACTGCTTTCACACATTTTTTCATTTAACCCTGGGCTTCTTATGCCTTGATGATGAAGGAATTCAAGCAGCACCCTGTCAGTTCAAGCAACTTTAATACATTCCATAAGATCATTCAACGAAACAAAACTGAAAGATGTGAAATATCTCTAGAAAAAAAGGGGGTCAAAAACTGGTTGTAGTTAATCAAGCAAAAAACCTCAACAGAATTTGCTGACCTAAAACTCCTAACCCTCGTCATCCACCTCATCACCCTACACTAATCTGTTGCTGCACAAGATTTCTGAAATAAAAAGAACACAATCTGTGGCTATAATGTAAAATATCAGATATTTGATTACGTTTCTAGCAAAATGGATTATGTGTGAGAGCCGATGAGATAGAGAAAGAGAAAACTAAATAATGATACCGAGCAGTGCAATTTAAGACAGCTGCTTTTTACTGCCTAAAGAAACATGATCCTACGGATAAATCCCCTCACACTATTGAGGATACTATTGTGAAAGAGTAGTACACAAATATTTGTAATTGAAGTTTGATGTGTGTCTCTTAATCTCAGTTTATAAAAGGAGAGTAAACTGATAGTCACCTTTATTCCCCTGTTACTGTCTTAAGTAAAGCAGAAACTAAAGATCTCAACAGTTTTTTTTTAACCATAATATATTTATTTTTCATAATATTCATAATAAACACACTTCATAACTGCTGGAAATGATCATTTATAGAAACAGAATCTCAGCCTCATTTGAAAATGCTGTTTATGAGGCAATAAATGTCACCTCAGCAGACGGCATTATGTAAAACACCCTACGACTGTCACCATGCAGCAGAAGCTCATTTCCACATCTGGATATTGAACCTTGGAGTTTTAACAACTGCGTGTCCCGTCAAACCTCCAATGTCAGCAGCACAGAAATACAGCAGAACGTCCTGCACACATGTTCCTCCAACCTAAACTTTCAGTTTGACCTTTCCGGCAACTCTTCCCAGTCATGTTCATTTACTACGCACATTGATACCAGCTTGTTTGCATGACCTTCACCATTCCTTGAATTCTGACACATTTATCCTTGAATATGGACTTTCTGTGGCTTCCTTTACAATAGTGGTGGCACAACCTCCATTTAGATTTGACCTGATTTCTGAATTCATTCTGGTTCACCTAAACAGCATAAAGTTTATAATTAGGAGTCAGCAAGTTACATAATGCCGTCATTCTCGAACAGCCAAGGTCATGACTCCGGATTATGGGATCCAAGATATTGATTCAGTGGCAGTAATTTGTTTTGTTCTTCAACGATATCAGTGTCAAGAAGCAGAGATCAGGGGTGTGAGGCTGTTCACACCTTCCGCACTGTGTCCTGTATATTTTTTAATTGAATATTCTCTTAGAGCAGCTGTTGTTCTTGCACCATACCTCCCATGTCAACATGCAAACTCTTTGCTATTGACTCACCTGCACGGTTGCGCAACATGTGCATTTCTTTGATAAATAAGAGAACAAACATGATGTAATTATTGGAATGATTGATCTTTTACGTGCCAAAAATGTTCCAGGAAATGGTTTGGCTTTGAATGCTTTGCATCAGAGCGGCCACATTGTTAATGTGAGATACTGCTGTTTCAAGTGTCCATTTGACTGAGCTCAGGGATTAACAGGAGATGTCAAAGGATCTACACGCTGTTTCAAAGCTGGCTCTGTAAGGCTACAATAGGGGAAGTGAAGCATTGTTCAAAGGACTTCTTGCTTAAACTCCTTTAAGAATTTCCGGATGGGTTTTTGAGGCATTTTTTGATGATGAGTCTTTTGTCCAGACCGAGCACCAAGAACAAATTAAAACTGCCCAGGCTTAAAGACTTTTTTTTTTTTTTTTCAATAATTGCTTTTTATAACTATTAAATGTTCGTGCTGTTTTTGAGTACACAACACCTGACGAGTAATGTTTTGTGTAAATGTAGTAGCAGTTCTCATTAAAGATGCAGAGACAAAACAAACTATTATGCATGTGGTCAAATAAGCGGTTGTAGATAATTGAGACATGCCAGCTGCATACCAAGCCCGCAGCCAGGGGATGCGGGAAACTGTTTCATCTTGAGACATGTATAATGAGGGGCTCTTCTCCTAGTAAGGTGTTCTGGCCAATTAAAACAACTTAGCTTGAGTTGTCCCAGTGAGAACGCTGAGCCACAGACTGACCCCATACAGCAGAGCACCACAAGGTCGACTTGACCCTTAATGATCATTTAGTGATGCTGACAAAAAAAACCCACACAGGGCAGCTTTATGGAGCGCATCATTGTTGGATGAATTGATTTCCACATAATCCTGTGATGACTTATTGTCCTCCTAAATGAGAACTTTTATATATGTATATATATATGTGTGTTAGCTGTTTGGTGCAGCCTGTTGAAAGATTTCATCACAAAGTCCCTTGTCCTGTTTGATCAGCCGTAGGTCTCTGAGGCGATAAACCAATAGCAGGGAGCCAGGCCTGGATGCCTATTATTTGTTTGCCCATATGTTTCACTTCATTGCCTCAGACTAATGGCAAGCAGTGTGGAGAGGAGCAGTCCCCTGGGTGGGCTTATCAGTTCCTGTGGTGGCATTGAGTTGTGCCCACACCATTTATTGACCGTGATTGGTGTGTCCATCCCGCTGGAGGCCTTCTGTGTCCATCTTAGCTTGAAACCCCACGTAGAGAAGAGGCCCCCGCACAGCAGGACGCCAACCACAACACAGCACGTTTTCACTCACAGACAGAATAAGACGCAGGCAGACAATTGTGCACACTTAGTCACACAGAGCACAGGAGGCAACTCCTGAAAGACGTGGGAAAAGCTTCTTTCTTGGCCCCTCCTTTATTTTATACCGACATGGCGCTGACTTCCTCCTATATGTCGTTTTGTGGCGGGTTATCAACTAAGCACATGGTTAAATCAAAAGGTCCTCAGAGTTCTGTACGGTAGAAGTGACATAATTGTTGAAGCCATGTTTTTCCTCTTAAGGGTCCACATATGGAACAATGAGCGGCCTTCTTATTAACTAACTGAGAGTGTCAGAGAAGACGGCCTAATCCTCCCCAGAGCCCCAGGGAAGCTTAGATGCAGGCCAGTGGCAGATAGAGGGCAGTAAATTTAAAGTGAGTCTTTAGAAAGTGCAACAGTATTATGGAGCTCAATGAAAGGGGATGCTGGAGAACCCCTGAGGTCTGCATTAACCCTGACAATAAAAGAGCAGACAATTAGTGTGAAACATGTTTTCTCTGCCTTCACTTTGTATGCAAATGTGCTCAGAAGGGTGAAAGTGCCCTTTGACGAAGCCCAGCAGGGGTTCATCAGAAAGAGCATTCATTGGAACCTACCCAAGAAAAAGAATTTTAAAAGATAATAAGAAGAAAACCCCTCAAATGCTACACTTAAGCTTTTTAGCCTGAAAAGTTGACTTCTGTGTAGAAAAGTTGGGTTTCCCAAGAGAAGGTTCACTTGAGTCCACTGGTGGCTTCTTGCTTACTCTACACTTTTAGCTCTCTGCAAGGACACAGGGGGATTGGTGCAAGTGAGAGAGCTTTCAATATAGGTATCGCCTATCTTAAAATAATGTGTCAGCACATGGACAGGAAAAGAAGGAGAAGTGCATTAATAACAAAATACTGCAAAGAAGGAAGTAACGATTGCTGGCTGTTATTTAAGCATGACTAAAAATTTTCCACAGACTGCAAAACCTTGCTGCTTAAAAACGACAAGTCGTGCAAAAAGCAAATCAAGCTTTATCTGCTCTTTTTCTTCTGATAGACTAATAATGAAGCCTGCGTTGCTTGGATAAACCCACTAGATTGTCAATACTGGTAATGTGCGCCTCCCCTCCCCAATCTGGAGATTGAAGATTTAATTTGCTGCTACAACCCCCAGGGATGTTGCTTGAGGCAATTTGTCAAACCACAGCAGTTATTAAAGCACTTTGGAAACACTAAAACAAAGCAAGTTCTCTCTATTATATCCCCTGGAGTTGTTGACTTTTTCATCTCTCTCTCTCTCATGGTATCTTCAGAGAGAATGTGTTGTTTCCTGCCTCTGTCTTTACCTTTTCCAGGAGAGACGGCCTGACAGCAAGTCAGAGCAACTCTAGAAAGCCCCAGTCTGCCTCAGTCATCTTTGTTTTGCTCCTTTGAAGCCTTGTTAGCTTGTGCTGATCCTCTCAGACCAGCACATACCTATGGGGAATTACCTAATCGTAGCACCTCTTAAATTGGAAACGCACATTTTATGCAAACTGATTCCTTATCTCAGTGGCATTATAACATCATAATATCTATAGTTATCACAGTAAAATGTTTCAAATACACCCAATATTAGGTGAAAAAGCCTTTTTCTTATATGTCTTAAAGACGTAGACTGTTTTTTAACCGTTTAAACAGTTTCATTTTGGAGGTAGCATTTTGATAAATAAACATTATCTCATTTCTACGAGGTGCCAATGCAGCAACATTTTTTCCCTTTCCTACTATATTAACATGTTGTTCTTGCTTGTATCTGTGTCAGAATAACATGGGAAATTTAATGATGTTGTCATATTAATACACAATTAATTACTTATGTTTTGTATAATGAAATTGCTTATGGTTGCTTTGCAATCATTGTTACTTTAGTTTTCTCTCTGAAGGCTGTTTCTGTCCTGTTCATGCAAGATAAATCCACTCCTTTTTTACAAGAAATCTTATCCTGAAGCGCACTTCATTGTATTTGTTATTGCTTTGTTTGGCCATGTTTTCTCATCATCTGTGGCGCAGTAGCTGTTTTGTCACTCCGTTGCTTTCTCTCACCTTTGTCACATTTATTCGTATTTCTTTGTGATATTGTTTTTGCATTGGCCATATTGTGGGAGAGAATGTGGTGTATAAACTCAGCAGAATTCCCCTTTAAGTTAAATGTTGTCACAGGGTCACTGTTGGCTTGAGTTTCCACCTCTGGCTCATATGAGAAACCTTTAGCCTTAACTCTTGTTTAACTACACTAAATGTGATTTAAAGCAGAAACTATTAAAAAAAGAAAAAAAAACAAATAAAACAAAAGATCAATTTGCCTCAGCTTCCTTTGATTATAGTTATTAATGAACACAACAGGCACCTCTAATTCTATTGCCATAATCACTTTTACCTGCAGTATGACCGGTTTGAATTTTTACAACAACACCACCCGGATAAAAGACGCTCTCTGGCTTTATAAACAACCGAACGACAGTGTCGTCATGTGTTAATGCAAGGCTGACAGTTGTGTGAGAAAGGCCAGTGGCTGACACATTGTTCCTCACCCCCAACCTCCCCCTCCTCGCTTCAAGATGGTCCTGTCTCCGTCAGACAGCCAGGTGGCCTTGTGTTCTGCATACTGACAGTAGTAATGGAGGATAGGGGAAATGCATTCTCATAGTTGTGCAGACGCTAGGCCCTGTTCAGTGTCATATAAGAAGGTTCCTAGTGTAAAGTGCGATGATGACGACTTTCAGGTGCGTGGTAAGATGAGCTGCAATGACCGAAATCAACACCTTCTCTAAAGTTGCCACTCCTCTTCGATTTCTGTCTGGAACTTGTCTCGCAGTAGATTGAACTGATTATTCTAAGTGGCTGCATACCACCACCTTTCATCCTGCCTCTGAGAAGAGGAGCAATTCCCACAGCAGCTCAGCCACTCTCTGAGCTGCAGCAGACGATTAGAACTCATCATGACATTAGATAAACTGAGGGGTTTTTCTCTGGAGCGGTCCCTTGTCATGGGGGTCTGAGGCGCTGAAGTATAGATGCCAATTAGAGTCAGTCAAGCAGAACACTGCAGGATACCCAAATTAAAAAAATGCAGAACTTGTAGGAGTTTTCCTCACTGCTCTTGTTCCTCACTTATTCATTACTGAGGGTAACAGCCACAAGAAGCTGCAGCAGTATTGTAAATTCCTACCTTTGAACCCGCTTCCTGATAGCAGTGAATGTAAACAATGAAACCATCTTTCAAATGCTGTCTGTCTCCCAAGAAGCCAGATCACACTAATCAACACACTTGACTGGCCCAGCTGACAAAACAGGCATATTACACAGCACGCCACTTCAGGATTAATACCTCTATCATAGGTGTGCTCCATTTTTGTGCTGCTGCTGTAGAAAAATGCAGACAGCACATCTGGTGTGGCATCTGACTTAAAACTTCAACTTAAGTTTCAGGGTGAGCAGGGCCGACCGATGCAGTCCCCATCCTCCAAAAGCTCAACCGATTCCATCTAATCCTCTGTCTACTCCTTCCACTCCTTCCTCTCTTCTCTTTATCTCATTCTCTTAATGGTCTTCCTCCCTGGTTATCTTCCAAGCCGTGCTGTCCCCCCCCTCATGAGTTTACAGGACAGGTTAGAGGGCAGAGGATGTTTATGCGTCAAGTGTGAGCATCAGTTGAAGGTAGAAACTCTTCCAAGCTTTGACTTCTTATTTTGTAACTTTGAAAACAGTGGTGAAGGAGTGGCTATGTCCGCTCCATGAAGTCGAATAGGAACATGCAAAATTCATGAAGGGGCAAAAGTCGGCGTGTTGTTTTGTGACTCACTTCTACAAGCGCAGACTAGCTCTTTTTTTCTCTTGTCTTAAAGCTGAGCGATGATGCCTCTGCATGACTTATTGATAGATGAGGATGCACTGAAACCTATTGGTTCCAGGCAACGTTGTTTATTAAGCAGAACAAATTGTGAAAGCTTACTACATCTGCCCCCCCCCCACCCCCCCTTAAGGCAACTCTCTCGCTTGCCACTCATTCAGAGATGTTCTCCCCTGCTCTATCTCTACTAAGCTGAATAATGCATGTACTTCTCACACAGATTGTTTTGCTCAGGGACTAAGTGGAAAGTTTGATTGGTAGTAAGTTTTTGTGTCCCTTGAGGCCCGGAGAAAGGCCAACAGCGCTCCGCTTGTGTGTATCCAAGAGATGCAGAAGATAATTGCAGGGGGTTCTGATAGAGTTGTTTGTGTCTCCTACCTATTACCTTGATTAGGTTTGTGGTTTTTCCACCCCACACAATGGCAGTTAAGGTTCTAAGGGAGAGAAAAGTGGAACAAATGTGTAAGACCTAAGGCCTCCCTAGAAAGGAAGGAAAAAGCAGGTGACACCAGGTGAGGAAACTGCATAGGAAAGCAGATGCCTTGTGTCTTTGCGTGGCGCTAAAAGAGGTAGGTGTGATGCTTACTTTTCCCACAATTACCTAAGCTTTTTTCCTACCGCACTGCAAATCTTGCAGACTATTTTCTGGTCATTTCCACCACATAAATTTGTAAGATGAAAGCTGCTGGATTTGGAGAGGAATATTGGAGCTCTTTGTGCTCGCACCAACAGATGGTTGGAAATTATGGTAATCACTTTAATGACATGGCTCCTCCACTTTCCTGTTGTTCAATTTAGATCAACTGCTCACTAGTCAAAACATGACAGTATTACCGAAATAGAGTAAAAACCGATGATTTTGACTGACTCAAACCCCAAGGAGCAACGGCCAATGCTTGCACGTGACATCCCATCATGGGTAACATGATGAGACGTCACGATGGGATGGCAGGAATCTGAGCACAGCGTTTGCAAGACATAGGGCTCTGCTCCGAAGATCCTGCAGAAGAAGTCCTCCATGTCTGAAAGTATTTTTTCAAAACAGCTTCACATACTGTAGTTTTCACATCTGAAGAAGATTTGTAATTTTCATTTTGTTGATAATTTGTATTATTTATTGATGGAAAACGTGCATGAATGAGTGCGTGCGTAATAACCCTACGTATTAAAGGCTGTGGCTGAGAATGTATTCCATTTTCATGATGGCCTGACAAAAGAGTTGATGCAACTTTGCCATGTTTAGTGACTTTATTTAGACATTGTTTTGTGGGTGACAAGCATTTTCCAATTAAATGAACTCTGATGGAACAATGCCCAACTCCCACCCTTAAGTACTGAATGGAATTCAATGAACAACATCTCCCAAATTGAACATATTCCGGAGGTAACTTGTTTTCTTCTCTGTTCCTTCATGGATTAACTTTGCCAACTCTCATCACTGTGGCCATGTATCTCTCTCCCTCGAGGGACAAACCAGCCACCCAGTCAGCCAACAAGGCAGTCAACCAGCCTCTAATGCTCCAGCTTGTTTGGCTTAGCCCTAATCCCCCTTGGCTCACTTTAGCCATTATCCAGTCGGGGCTGCAGTTAACAAGCTATATTATGATTAACCAAAGCCATCCAGGGTCAAGAAGAATATGCAGTTGAAGAAATAGACAGCTCCGGAGCTTTGCATTTTCTCCTAAGGAAAGTGACAGCTCTCCAAATCATCCTGTTTTTACACAAAATTACTGACAAATATGGCAAGAAAGGTGCAGTCACAGTCATATTTCTTGGCGCGAAATTAAGAGGCATAAGACTGCCTATTCAGAGTTAAACCACCCATTGTAAGCTGTAACGAAGGTGTGGGGTATTTCAATGTGAAGATTGAAGCGTTTGAAAGAGGATTGACGTCTTAAGGTAGATTAAATGGAGCAGGAGGAAATGAATGTCTTCCTTTAGGTTTTGTATTTAGAACATGTGAGGAATAGTGCATTGTCTTCACATACAATCACACATGATTGACAGCACTTCTGCTCTACAGACCAGTCCCTGTCACTTCAGGTACATTCACACTCCCTTAGTGTTGCTCGTGATCTCTACAATTGTCCTTTTGATGATGATTGACTTCCTCTTGTCTGACAGCATTTTAAAATCTGCCACGGAGAGACTGTGTCATTGTTAATCTTTCCTTCCTTTATCTGAGCTTTAATAAGTTCTCGGCTTAAAAAAGCTGGTGCCATTACAAAAACAAGTAAAAGATTGTGCAGCCTACTTTTTTGTGCTGTACAAAATCTGTAGTGCTAATATAAACAATGTGTCTTTATTCTTTGCAGGGACTTGATGCCCAAATCATCAGAGGGTCAGCTGACCATGGAAAAAACCCCCAGCTACTATGTCACCAAAGAGGTCCCTGCCCGGATCTACACCATGTCGAAAGACACGAAGCTGATTGTAGTCGTCCGGGATCCAGTCACACGTGCCATCTCAGACTACACCCAGACCCGCTCCAAGAAACCAGACATCCCCTCATTTGAGAGCCTGACCTTTAAGAACATCTCGGCGGGGCTGATTGACACCACTTGGAGTGCAGTTCAAATCGGCATGTACGCCAAGCACCTTGAGCGCTGGCTCCAGTTCTTCCCCATGGAGCAGCTGCTGTTTGTCAGCGGAGAGCGTTTGATTAGCGATCCCGCAGGTGAGATGGCCCGCGTCCAGGATTTTCTCGGGCTCAGGAGGGTGGTCACGGCAAGACATTTCCACTTTAACCCAGCAAAGGGCTTCCCCTGCCTTAAGAGACCCGAGGGGAACAGCAAGCCCCACTGCCTGGGCAAAACTAAAGGCAGGATCCATCCTAATATTGACCCAGAGGTGGTGCAGAGGCTAAGGGACTTCTATAAACCTTTTAATAGAAAGTTTTACCAGATGACTGCTCATGACTTTGGCTGGGACTGAAATGAAAATTTATGATGACAGACTCATGCTGGTGTTTTTTCTTTTCTTTTTTTTTTCATTCTGGAGATATTGTTATATAGTGTATGTACAGTATTTGGTGGATATGTAAAAAGTTCAGAAGTCTATTTTATGATAATTTATTGTTAGATTAACTCACTAAGCTGCCTAACCAGGTTTATTCATGATACACTACATACTTTTTGTTGGGTTCATAAGTCTCAGTACATAAACTTTTTTTTTTTTTAGGAAAGCACAATATTTTTACGGGTATTACAAACAGGAGTCAGTATCCTTTTTTAACCCCAAATTGTGGAAGAGCAACTGGTTGTCCTTTACTCTCCCAAATGCTGCTTTTGCTTCACCTTAAACTGAACGAGATCCAACTTCACAAACAACTGGTAATATCCCCTTAACATTCGCCTGACCCTCAGAGGTCCATGGACCCACTTAGTCAGGTCGATACAGGCCCCAGCTGATCCAGTACCACTTGCCAGGTGGATCAATACAGTAATAGCTTCTAATCATGTCAGTTAGACCTGAATGATGGCACTGTCTTGATCTCTGGAGCAATGCAATAAAACACAGATCCATTAATGGCAGTAAGTTTATGGTTGCCCCTTGAGCCAACTTCAAGCTAATATAATAATATAAATTCCCACTGCAATGTTTTGACTTAACCACTATTTATATGTTTTCTACAAAGGAATGTTGATTAGGATCCAATGGAGCCTGCTTTCACAATACATTGGAGATATTTTCATCCTTTTACCCAAAAACCTGCTGCACATGCTTCATAAGGCCTGATCATTTATTGCTCCTTCCAAAAAGAAAATTATTCATTTAACTCAGTTACATTCAATAAACTGTACTGAAATAGCACATCCTCATTCCCATTCTGTATACGTTTTTTTTGTTTTTTTTTACTGCGGGTGATATTACACATGTTAAGGATGGTCTTATCCATGTTACATCAGCTGACAGAGTCAAGCCACATGAGCTGAAGAGAATAAAAACCAACCCTCCTTCAGCCAGTATTTAAGTTTCACATATGGTTGAGTTTTATTCAACCCATTTCTTTTTACATTCGGCAGCATTTTTACAGGCATCATATAGGCTACTAATGACGTACTGCAACCCCATTGCTGTCAAGGCACTATTATGCTGTACACACTGCTTTACAAACATGTAAATGAAGCAGCTTTGAATGAGAAGTAGATTGAAAAGGTGCAGTCATGTCATTTTTATGAAGTGAGAAATAAATATGTTTTATCAAAATGATATCATGGAATTCCTTTGCATTTATCATATTGGCAAATGGTCAAAATTCATCATTTTATGCTCTGTTTGCGTGCTCAGCTTATGTTGCCCACGAATGCACTCCCCACATCTTACCTGCATTGATTCCTGGAACCCTGCAGGCAAAGGTTTACTGCTGCTAATTCACCGCCCTACACATTATTGCACTAACGGGCTAATTAGCATAGCGCATTTAACTAGTTTGAGCTTGTGTCAGCCTCCCGCTGCCACCAGCGAGGGGATTTTGTTACCATGACCCCCACAAACACATTGCGGAGTGTCATATTTCTCACATGGAGGAGAAATGTCATATTATGAAAATGGCTTTCATTTTTTTTTGTCCCTGGGTGACACTTAACAATCCCCACGGCATACACTGAAGTTGGGTCATGTTTCAAGCCACTGTTTGAATTTGTTCATGTGGAACAAAACATGTTTCTCTTTTTTCTTTTCTCTTTTTGCTTTAAACTGATAAAATTTTGCAAGATAATAAATATTTAAGGACCTTTTAAACACGTGTGAATATGAACATTCACACGTGTTTAAAAGATCCTTAAATATTTTGCATCCTCCCTCTGTTTGTTCTGTTGTATCTTATCGAGGAGCACCACAGGTTATCTGCGCTTGCCTCAAGCAACTTGTCGCATCCATCATACAGCAAAGCTCACCTCGGAGCAAAGGTGATGGCACAAGCTAGATATCAATCACCTTTCTCTATTAATGAACAACCTTTATTTAACTCTCCAACAAAACACCCTCATTTACCTGTAGCTGCCAGAGGTGATGAAGCCAGTCTCCCTGGTGGCTGGCTGGCAGTCTGATCACTCAGGAAGCAACTCCCTTTGCAATTACAGGGATAGAGGAGGGGTGCTGTAATTGCAAGGCTCCCAACTGGGGAATTGCTGTTAGCACACATCCCTCCAGGCTGTTGTAAAGGAGGCTGCTGCCGTTTGAAGGTTGGGAAGACAAGGCAAATAGACACCTGGCATCCCTGACCATCAAGCAACTTCACATATCCACTTGGCAGCCACCATCGGAGAAGAAAATAAGAGGTGCTGAATAAAAGTGAAAGAAAACAAAGCATCATACAACAGCTGAATGTTTCGTTTAGAGACCAGATATACAGAAATACGCGGTTTAGGTGCAGGCAGCAGAATGAACTGCAGCCTCATTACAATGTCAGTGAGGTCTTTGTATTCTGCCAAGATGTCAGTCATGCAGATGGATTTAAACATGTTTGCCTGCAGAAATGATTACAAGCCATTCATCCGCTCTGCATTTGACTCATTTGTGGGCTGACTCCTGTCAAATGAGTGATTTGGAAATTTAGTCAGGTTCCTCCAAAATCAGCATGTACAGCAATTTAGCCTTTATGTCATAATTGGGATGGGTGCAACAACAGAAGAAGAGGAGGGAGTGAAATGAGCAGAGGGCTGACTCGAAACCAAAAACATGGCAGATATATTGTGTAGTGTTATAAAACTCCCACACAAGACATCAAGGACAGCGATACTTGTGGCAATGCTCCAAGCTTCACAATGCTTTTAAATAGGCACTGTTGAGACAACCTCACTGACTGAAAGCTGAGCCATGATACAGAGAATATCAAGTGTGTCATCTACAATCCTTGATGCATTTTAAATGAGACTTGGTGACTTTTTTTCCCACATTCGAACCTTTGTGTTAAATGAGTCAGATCTTATACAAGGTTATGCAGCAACGTGCCATTGTGTTTCTGTGATTTTACCTTCCAGTTCATGTTTCATCAGCACAAGATCTTTGAGAATCTAAAAAAGATCATGAAAAACGGTGGAAGAACAGCTTCTGGTGGTTAATGGTTGATTTGGTCATCGATGGGAGACTGGTCAACAATAAGGAAAATGCTGGAGTCATACCACTCATACTGCATATGCTCACTTAACCCCACCCCGACAATAAGACAGACGATGCATTCAGCATCTGCTGCTGCATAAATCAAAAGAAAATGTTTTCCCCCATTTATATTCTTCTTCTCAAGTAGTTCTTGTGAATGATATGCCATATGGAATCTTATATATGGAGTGGGCAACTACCAGATCGATGTAGTGAATATGTAGAACTTTAAAATTTTTAAAATTAATAATTGTTCAACCATCTTTGTTCCTCCCTACAGTTGCTAAACTTAAAAAAATATTTAAAAAAAATAAACAGGATTATAAATTTCTAAACAGCGTTAAAGCCTGACATCAAGGACAAAACACAAAATCTACAGAGCACAGAAATTAGAAAGAAAAGAACAAGGACATAATGATTCTTAAGTAAACTTTGTTCAGAAGTTAATAAAACAATTGCCTTCCTTTCTGGCCCTTAATCTTTTATTCAGCATTGTCCAAACCCTAATCCTAATCCGATAGGAAGGGCAGGCATTAATCTGAGACAGTAAACGAGCAGATGACATATATGTGCTGACATAGCTAATCCGAATCTAATCCCTCTCCCAGAAGGGCTTCTTAACGCTGTGTGGGACAAACTTGATTTACATAACTTCCCATTCCACATAGGTGACTTTATATTCAAAGAAGAAGTAGATGGGTTTGTTTTTTTTCCAAACAGCGCACAACACACCCACACCTTGGGGCTCGACTTGTCAAGTCAAATCTGAGTGCTCATTTCACTGCTGTCTGATTATGACATGTTGCTACTGTAAATCAGCCTCCCGTCAGCAGGCTCCAGGCCTGCAAATGTTCTATTTCCTTTGAAAACAACTTCTCATAAATAAATTGCGTAAGTAAACATTTCCCAACATGGTGTTCTTGAAGCAACAAGGCAGATTTCACAGGCATCTGTTCAAATGCACCACAGCTGATCACATCCAAATGTGCTTTCGAACAAAAGTCTATTTCACCAAGTGTTTTCCTTTCTGCCGCAGATATTGAGGCTTCTGGGTTCACTATTTAAAAACTTAATTCAGTGTAAAAAAGGACATTCATTGCCAAATTATCACCCCTCTCATTCTTTGTTGTCTTATTGTGATTACCATGATTAGTGATGGTAGTGGTATGCAATAAATAAAGGACAAATAAAATAAAACACCTTCACCCTATCATGGTTGTGTCGCTATGATAATTTACCGTCTGAGCTGTGAAAACCTTTGTCCTTTAACATCACATGCCATGTAGCAGAGTCTCACTAACGTGTTTTCATGCTGCTTGTCTTCACAGTGTTCCTGATCTGTGGCTTATTTTTAGCCTGTCGCGAGCTGAAGCAGATGGTTAAAGAGTCCTCAGACCTCCTTTTAATCACATTTTTGATTTAGTAATTGCTTTGACTCTAATTAGCCTTCCAGCATTAGCATAGCCTTGCTTCATGGGTTTGTCAGTGCTTTAAATGTTGACATCATGAAGCCACCGACAAATATTCTCATCTTGTTCCCAAAGGAAGTTTCTTCACACAAGATCCTTCCGTTCAATCCTCTTGTTCTTCATCTTGGAACCATTTATCTTGGCAAATCACAGTGGCAGCGGATTGGAAATGAATGTTTAATTTGTTTTCCTTTGCCAATTATTCCATATATCAGGTATACATTTCTTACAGCAATGCATTTTTGTTCCCAGTTCACATTGTTCAGAGGAGAAAAGAAAAATCGAAAAAAAAAAAAAAAAAGACTGATGTTGTGAAGACTGAAAGTTGCATCACCACCAGCGCACACATCAGCATGCTGTAACAAGAGATTCCCAGGAGAAGGGAAGAAATGCTCTCAAACCAGTACGGGCACTTCTGTCATTACTGTTGATTCTGTGGGCTCCATGCACTATTTGTTGCAGTCGCCCGCCTGCCTGGTACCACTTTGGACTCTCCATTAGCCCCGGCTGGTCCTCTTCAAATCCCTCTGGCATGTAATGACTTTATCGCTCTACCTCAGCAGAGCCACTTATTTATCCCCTGATTGCAGAACCATTCTGTTTTATAATATTAGCAAATAATGTCTGAACATGTACTGTCAACAATGGTGGATAAAAGCAGTTAGCTTGGCTTATCTGATTTCAGTTATTGTTTCAAAGTATTTTGTACATGCTCTTGTTTCCTTTATGCTGTATCTAAAACCAGAGGAAAACAGAAACAATAGTGGCTGCTCAAGCTGTTCCACCAATGACCCCACCCAGCTCAGACATCTGAGTGCTTCTCCAGGCTCATCCTGCTTTCTCTGAAATGAGGTGTGTATAGTCCCTACTCTCTATGGACAAATGTCACCCCCGTAATCCAAGATTTGGACCAAGAGGGAGGAGGGTTTTGTGGGACCCTCAGTAGGATTACCAACTGGACTGTCTGTTGCATGGTCTGTTGTCTGTCTGCAGCCTCCACAGAGGCCCAGCTCGGAGGATAGGAGGATCCTTGCCCTTTAGCTGGTGTTAATCTGGAGTGGAAGGTACAGTGCTGTCTGATCTGGCCCCAGGAACACACAGTTACATTTATCTGTCCGTACAGACACATGTCAGAGATAAGGATATTTTTAAAACAGTGCTTTTGAATACAGTACAGACCCTCCTGGCCATGATGGAGACAAGCCCTCATGGTATTATTTAATAAAGTTATGTTGTGGAAAATATTTCATTACGACTGTGGACAATGATAAAAACCAATGGACGGAGACAAAGGCTTATGATAGAGATCTTACAATAAAAATTAACGAGGGACAATAAAATGTATGCCTTGAGCATTGGAGAAACATTTCACACTGAAATAATTTCAAGGCTTTCAGGGATTTAATCTGATTTTGTAATTAATTGCTTCGTTAAACTCCTGCTCCTGGGATTAAACAGAAATTAAAGCAATGGCAGAGTGGAGAAGGGAATTTCCCAGGATGCTCCCTCCTCCAGACTCTGTTTATCTTCCATCCATACAAACACATCAGTTATCTTGCCTTGAGTATTTTTTGATTCCTGGAGGTTATTATGAATAGGACACAACTTTGTGCTTAGTAAGTCAACTAGAATATAATATTTAATATTCTTCTAATATATTTCTGCAGATTGCGGGCACCACCACAAGAGAACTAAATCTGTTCTTCAAACAACTTATTGTGTAATTCTGGATGAGGCTGCATCCAGGAGGACATCACACCCAGTGATATGTGTTGTATTATATCAACACAAGGCGACAAAGATGTTACGGTCCAGCCCTGAGGTTAGCATCCCCCTGCTCTGTGTGACAAACAGCACTTTATCAGACTTTCATATTTTTTTCAGCAAGATGAAATTTGCAGTTACTGTCTGAGTTAAATAATGGGCACAGCTTCAGCTTCACCGCCACTATCCTTCCATCTTTGTTGAACACACTTATCTCTTTTTCAGACGTTTTTCCTTTCTGAAGATAAGCAATAGTTTGTTAGAGCATGAGTCGCCTGAAAGTAACCAGGTTGTATAGGTGGACAAATTTCCACATTCAGTGATGTGATCATCCTGCTGTCTTATGCAGACTGTAACATTTGTCCATGCATATGTATGCATGTCAAAGGTGTAAAAATATATTTTAAATAATATTAATGGTCACATACACGCACTGAAATAATAATATATTTAGCTGCAAGACTATAAACTGCATCAATCCCATATAATGTTGACACCCTGTGGTGCTAAACTATGAGGACAAATGCAGACAAAAAAAAAAAAAAATCTAAAATGATCTCACATTGGATTTTGATCAACAAATCATTCAAGTTCATCATTCAAATCTTTACTATTGTACATAGAAAATATTGAGAACAAAATTAAATGAAACCAAAATTGAAGTACAAATTTCAAATCACAGGCTGATCCGACGTCATGGCCACTCATACTGACACTGATGAGTCCGTGGATGGTGTCCTGGGGAATCTCTGACCCAGATCAGGGCATCAGTGACAGTCTCCTGTGGCTGTCAGACCTGACAGTGATGGCATAACCTGACCCCTATGAACTTCCTGAAAAAGCTTCATGAGTCAGTGTGTGGTGTCCCACCTCAGTGAAGAGGATGCCTCCCTGCTCCCTCACAGTGTTTAGCAACACCAACGCAGCGCTATTTATGTTCACAATCTGCTCCAACACATTACTAAGCAAACATACTTCTTGTTGAGAATGGAGTGGCACAATGGGTTAAAGGAAAATGGCAGCATTTACTGAAGGATGCAACACTTCACTTCTGACAGCGCTCCTTTACACTTGCAGCCACTTCGAGCCTCAAATTAATTCCCAGTGAAGATGAAATACACTCGAACTATCAAGATTCAGTATGCTTAGAAACCATTCCTGATCCGAAGGCTTTGTTGTTGCCCTCTTTCCTCTCACTGCCCTTGGTAGGAAAGCAGGGAACATGAAGGTCTTGATTTTTCATGGTCTCTATTGAGGAGAATTCCTTGTGTTGCCATGGTATCAGGGGCAGCGCTGTCACTCATTGTCATGGTGATGACAAGCTCCTGTTTCTACTCTTATATTTGCTGGTCTGAGACAAGTTGTTGCATCAACAGGAAATTAAAATCAATCATGGCACAGATGATAATTGAGAAGCAGTTGCTGATAGTTTACAAACTCATTCATTGAGCTACAAAAAGTGGTGTCACCAATTCAAACCCCCCCACCTGCCCAAATTTCCACCAAACTACCCCGAATCTGCATAGTATCCTCTCACTCTTCTTTCTTTCTTTCCCTCCATATCATCTCTGGGGTTTATCAAACCATATCTAAAACCCGAGCACTTATTCTTTAATTCATTCAAATCCTCACTTTCTGATGCTTCTTCGCCTTTGAAGACTTCCATTGAATTACATTGTGAGACAACAGACTGAACCCGAAAGCTTCTTCTTTTTTTTTTTTCCATTCTGTGGGTGTACACCAGCCGTTGTACAAACTCCTCTGATCTTCTGTTTCCTTCCTCGCGGCACAGTGAAGCTGCTTTGTCACAGCTTCACAACTAACCAGCCAGTGGTGAACTACATAGAGGAATGGAAAAAAGAAAATGTTAATGTCAAACATGGGTGCTGCTGATGGAAGATCTTCCCCATTTCATTTACATCTGCGGTATGTTAAGAGCGGCGAGGATTTATTTTATCCTTGATGATGCCTCAAAGCCTTTGGAGTAACAAGGTTCGCTATCAAGATGCTCTCGTTCTCCCTGCAGCTGGTTCAGCCTGACGATTGGGACGGGAAGATTGTCACAATATGGAATTAATTTCAGCTTTTACCACAGGAGAAAACTTTATCTAGGTCATCCATCCCATCTATAGGGCAGAAACTGTCTTTGTTCTGTTGTTTTCCTTCACATGTCACCTTCTATTTAATTTTTCAGTGAGCAAGTGTTACATTTCCATCAGCAGCCTTGCTGAGGGTGCTCAGTTGCCGCTGTGCTGGATTGAGAAGGTGAGACTCCAGACCCATCAGAGTTTGTTTCGATCAAATACCTCCACTTTTAAGTAACAGCTTCTATAAACAGGCGTCAAACTCTCCCATGCCTGTCAGCGTGTACCTGGAGTTAAACGCAATTCAAAAGAAAAAGAAAGTAGAGGGGAGTCTGGGGTTATTGTTAATACTGACAGCCAACTTACTATTGCTTTGAGTTAAATACCATATAGCACTTTTCTATTTGCTAGCTCTAACCTTCTGGATACAAACAGTTTGAAAGAATCTCAGATAATGGACTCAAAGATAAAATGATGGCATCATTTCTTCTTTGACACATTAATCAACATCACTGTAAATGCGCCAGTCCAAAGGAAAGATGTTTCAAGAATCCTAAACAGGATTGAAATTACAGCAAGGCCACAGAAGACAATACCAACAAAAAAGATTTCCCAAAAGTCACCTCAAACCAGCTAAACAAAGACACCATACTTAGGCAACTGACTGGCAGATCAGCATAAACAGTGGCTTTCAAAGACGCAAATTACGCACAACATGGTAAGACTAGTAAGATTGTTAATAAGATATAATGAAGCATTTTACACGTATATACATAAATACCCAAGCCATCCAAAACCGACCGTCCTGGCAATGGGCCAAGGACAAGTAAAGGAAGCTGCATCAGATACCGATTAACAGTAAAGTTACCATAGCATGATAATATTTATGTCTGAGTGTTAAAATACTTTAAATACTTTACCTTATTTTTGGTTGGTAGGGTGTACTAAGAGTGAGTATTTGGCATACAATCAGTGCCAAACTTTTTTCATTTCCACTGCCAACATTTTTTATGTGCACTCTCGACACAAGTTTGGGTTAAGGACAAATAGTTATTTATGGTTAGAGTCAGACAGCTAAACTAGCTCTGAGATTAAGATTGCAGTTGCAGATACAGTAATGGATGGTAACTGCAGGTTTTATACAGAACGTGAACTCAAGCCTCCAGTAAGAGATTCACTTTTGCAACATGTCCAACTTCAACCAGCACCTCCTATTCCACACATTCGGCTTCGCTGCATAACGGGAACAATACTTCACTTCATTAATGGCAATAAATGGCGGCCATTAACACAAATTGTAAAGTGAAGAAGCTTTAGTTGATTGTGTGTCTGAGTCACAGTGAGATTTAATTGCCATTTCCTGAAATGTTTCTCCACCTATTTTAGGGGTTGAGGAAAAAACGCTGTGAGTCGAATGAGCCAAATCAATGAAGCACATAAATAATCAAAGCAATCATCAGTGCCACCAATTAATGCAATACATAGCTGCATTGGTACACTCTCCAGATGAAAATGATTTCAGCAGCTCAAGGAAGGAGAGGTCGCATAAGTAATTAGAGAAAAATATAATCAACAAAGGCTACGTGGACAGAGACTTTCATAGAGTAGACTCACAGACGAGTAACATCTCGGTCCTATTCCCTGGCCAGCTCCCGCTCTCCTGCCTTCCACGGCTCATAGCGGGGAGAGGGAAGGAGGGATAATAATGTTGGTGGCTGCTTCGGAAATGTAACTCATGCCCTCATTGCTTAAGCACATACACAGACAGACACGTAAACACTTTCTACTTGGTGTCGTCCTACATTTTCGGTGTGGGGACATCATCCCTGCTACATCCAGTTATTAACTTCACACAGCTAAACAGTTTGCGTTTTGTTCTGGTCACTGGTGAAGCATTTCCACAAACCGCTGACCCATGACTCAGAGGATTGGTGCTCTATATCAGGAGAGACAAGGCAGGCTAATTAAATTATTTCTGCAGTAATACATTTATCATTGTTACATCATTACAATAAATCATTGTAATGACTGCAGAGAGTAGTCTGCATGTTGCATTGTTTCTGACTCATTACTTGACATTATTATGATATGTTTTGTTTCCAGATTAAAAACTTCTATTAAATACTATATAGTTCAAAAGTTCAACTGCTGACTGTCAAAAATGTTCCATGCAGGAACTGTGAGTCCAACAAGGGTCTTTCCTTTCACCCCTATTGTAGATGGTTTATTAATAGTTCAGAAAAGCTTTTTGTTTGGTGTCATTGTAGCTGAATGCAATTTGGACATATATGATAACCTAAACAAGGGGACTGACAGAAACTGAGATAGGGAACCTAACAGCCAGATTGTGCCAACAAATTCAGTCATACTGGCTTTGGATCATATTGTCTTTTTAACCTTTATTACAACATATCGTTGTGACTGAAAATTTTTATTCTCAGCAATAGAATGACAGTCAATTTGACTTAGCCTCCCTTCCCCGCATTTGCAACTTTAGGAACCAGCAGAGGTGGATTTCAGCCACCGCCTTTGAGATATGCTAAAGGAATCCATCACATATGTAAAGAGCCCAGGACTGGCCTGGAAGAGCATAAAAATGAAGGATATGTGAACTATGTTTTGTTATCACTTTCACCCTCATCAGGACAAGTGGCGAAATAAGTTACAACACACTGGAGACAGAGAGGTCATGAGGTTCAACACTCTGTAACTATGAAGCCACAGGAGTTTGCAAAATTGCTAACACTTATTTTCTCTTGGCTGTGTAGGAAAGCATTTTATATCTGAAGGCAAATAAAATTATAGCTACTGCTCTATTATTTCACCTTGAACATCTTCTGTTAACATGGCCTCTCTTGAACCGCAGTTTATTATACACCGTGCAGTAAATTCTCAGTGAAACCACATTCAAGCAGTGTGATTATCACGAATACCTTTTTTGAAAATTCTTTCCCTAAATTTTTATTCTCGAACGCCTTGCCTTCAGGGTGACATTTTTATTTCCTTGTTCTCCAAAAGAGTTAAACCAGAGGAAAACAGGCTGCGTTCCCCGCAGTGCTGGGATGCAGTTTTCTGGAGTCAGCTGTGTGCTGGCCTCTCTCTCGTTTGGTTTGTCAGCACAGGGTGACTACTGAGGCCGAGTTGGGGCTAAGCATGAGTCCGTGTGCGCGTGCTTGTGTTGATGTTCGCTAACAGAAGTGTTGCATCCTTGTGAATGAAAGGACTGAATTCCACATGAATCAGAAACAAATTATGGCAAACCACAGAATCAAAGACCTGCCAACTTTAAAGACCGCGTCCTGCCCTTCGGACTTTGAAAAAAAAAAAAAAAAATCAAAATCAAATGCTTTTAGGTCATCCAGAACTCAGCTTCCACCCAGAGACAGCATGACTATAGCTCAGAAGGTTCACAGTCACTTTCCTGCTTTTAAAGGGCTTTCTCGCTTTCTCTTCTCCTCCACTCCCCAACTCCTCTCCTCCTGCAAATAATGAACGCAGTGAAATAAAGCTCCATGTCTGACCTACATTTTAAAAGTCTGGTGTGAAAGCAAATAATCTTTCAGAAAGCTTCTTAAGACAGGAAGCAAGTGCACACCACCAACATCTTCTTAATTTAAACTGAAGGAAGAACAATAGCTGACATAGCTGTTTTGCCCTTATCTCCGTCTTCATGGTTACTCCAGTGGCAAATTCAAATCCTACTCAAAGTTCAGAAACAGCCCAGGATTCATATACATCATGTTAGAAATGTATTGGGCTGTGAATTCATTCAAAATATTGTCATATAAACTTGTGTGAAGTCCACATTTTTACGCCATTTTCAAAGAAACTTACTTGTCTTGTTCTATAACGATATTTTATATTTTTACTAAATAAATATAAATAAAAAAGATTATATAAATGATAATATGTGTTCAATATGCTTTTTTACATAAATATTTGAATAAGAGGGCAGCACAGTGGCACAGTGGTTAGCGCTGTTGCTCTACAACAAGAAAGTCATGGGTTTGATTCCTGGGCCTGGGGCCTTTCTGTGAGGAGTTTGCATGTTCTCCCCGTGCTGGTGAGTCTGAATTGTCCGTAGGTCTGAGTATGAGTGTGAGTGGTTGGGCGTCTCTGTCTGTCTCTGTATGTTGGCCCTGCTATGGACTGGTGACCTGTCGCCCAGCATGAGCTGGGATCGGCTCCAGCACCCCCCATGACCCAGAAAAAGATAAGCAGTAGAAGAAGTATGAATGAATGAGCAATTGAATACCAACTTCATTATATAAAATCATTTGCACTCAGTTTAAAACTCTTAAAATCACATTTACTCCTTCTCAGTGAGATTGTCTTTTGTCTTTGTGTGTCAAAACTAACTCCATGTAATCCACAACAGCCACCCTGTGACACCCATTATGACACACTTGCAGTGTTTTTCCCATGCCGGACTGCCATCAAACACATTTTGGTGAGCCACAGTCGTCACAGTTGGTCAGCTCCACTCACCACTCATCTTCAGCTGTGGTTGAAGAGGATCTGTGAACCCTTGCGGGCTTAGCATGTGGCTGCTGTGGTCCGGGCCATCTGGATGGAGAGAGCAGCCATAAACACTGGACATGAAATGATGCAGGCAAGCACTGGCATTTGTATGCTTGAGTTTATTGCACAGCAAGTGCAGCCTGCTTGTGTCGGCTTTATGCGCCCACTTTATCATGTCCATAATGGTGAAAATACAGATAAAATTTAAAAGGCTAACTCATCTGTGTCCAAAGGAACGTGGTAGTGATTCTGCTTACCTCTACATGTTTGTCTATGTTGAGGGCAGAGCCGTGCAGCCAGATTTATTACACTTGTTTTGTCTGTGGAAAATAGTGAGCAGAAGATATGACTGTGTAACATAAAGCCCTACCATTGTACAGCTCTATGACACATAGGGAATCAGTGTCTGCTTCTGATTAAAGGGGGCACTGGGAAGAAAAACGACTTATGTCGTCAATAAGTTTCGTTGTACCATGTTGTTCTTTACATGCTTGTGTATAAATTGTATATATGAACATACTGCTCTGCGACCAGTTCATATATTTCACAATTTTTCAAGTGCGCCTTCGATAGTCATTTCTTCTGATGACTAATAAATTCAGAAGGAGGTGTAGTAGGTTACATGACCCATGAACCCAACTGCTTTCCTTGTAGTAGTAGTTCACTGGGAGGAAGTACAATTTTAAGGGCATGTCAAGTCTGTACTTGACCGCTGTGCTCCACCCCAGGCGTCCATCCCAGAGCTTCCTTCCAATGAATCCTGCTTTTTATGACCCAGAAGTTCAGTGTTGATGTCTGCTCCACCACTGAGCATATGTCACGGGGAGGGGTGAACTTGACAAAGTAAAGATGGTGTGAGGTTCAGAGTCATCAAAAGGCTTCGTTCACACACACACACACACACACACACACCTGAGGTGCCAGCAGAGCTGTAAAAACACTTGTTATCTCTGTCAAAGATGGGAGGATTTCTCAGAGGGTTATTCTTGATAGCAGGTTTAACTGTTTTTTTTCCACCTTCTCTCTTTATTAAAAAAAAAAAGATGAGTTCTTGGAAGCTTAAAGTAACAATTGTAAATCAGAGCTACTAACACCTCTGTTTTTCCAAGCCATGTACACGCCTTGGAGACAATGGAAAGTCTGCAGATAATGCATATTTCCAAAACCCTTTAGCAAAAGAGTCAAGTCTCATTTACAAAACTCAGGAGGAAACGGTTAGTTTAGTAAGTTTATCTCCAGCCAAGTTTACATCCAAAGAAAATTCTTTAAACATGTTGAGAGCTTAAGAAGTGGAGAACATTTCAAGAAGTGGGGGTCCGTGTGTCTGTTACAGATGTGACTACCATGATTCTTTGTTTTCATTTGGGATAAAATATATTCATACCAACCAACACAAAACCATGTGTGAAGTTATAATTGTTGTCCTAAACTTGAACTTTGTAACAAAAAGTAAAGCCATGGCAGATGATTTTTCACAGAGCTGTGGTGATGGTGAGGCTCCATTTCATTGGTCAATCAGAGGCTGACACCAGGTTGAGGGGTTAACCTCCTCGTTACTTCATGCTCTTCATGCCCACCCCTGTTAGCTATGGCAACTTTCTGCTTTGTAAGATATCAAAAGGATACAGCTTCCTTCTTACGTTGTGGAGGAATGTGTAGCCAAATTTGGCATGATTTAATCAATAGTTTCATAGATATACAGAGAAATTCCACGTAAGCCACATACACCCTGTAGCTAACAATATACCAGGCAGATGTGAGATAAGTGCCAGCTGTGCAGAGGTTGTGTCTATTTAGGAGAGAGGCATGTTTTGCTGAGAAGTGCCTAAGTGTTTTCTTGCTTAACCACAATTCAGTCGCCAGTTCAGACTTTTCAAAAACACATTTACAGAGTTCACAGCCTTGTATGTGCCTGGGGCAGTTTCTCTGACACCGATGACGAATTAAACAAGAGGCACTTAGAGGCACGTTAAAATTAACCTGGCTTGTCTCCGGTAACCGTTACCCTGACACAAGTTGTGTAATAGAAAATGTCTTGTTTTCTAAAGGCAAAGCAGCG
The DNA here is from genome assembly GCA_034769265.1 of Remorina albescens. Taxonomy (NCBI): domain Eukaryota; kingdom Metazoa; phylum Chordata; class Actinopteri; order Carangiformes; family Echeneidae; genus Remorina; species Remorina albescens. Next base: position 9,707,852 of record CM068493.1, read on the forward strand.
GTTTTCAACAAATCATGCTGCTTGAGGAGTTTTTAATGATACCTTTACTGGGCTAATTGCTTTGTGGAATGTGAAAGTTATTGAGTTGCACAATAACCACAGAAACTTTGGTTTCGATCTTAAATTTCATTAATATCTAAAATTAAACTTATGTAGTAATGTGGTGGCTGAAATGAGAGCATATTAATCCAATAATGACCGTCCCGAGAAAGGATGATATAATTATCTGACTATATTATAAAATTGTGGATAATAATGTTTAACCCTTAGAAAGAGAATATACCTCCATGCCTTCATAATCCTTTCACATAGTGTTACACACACAACGAAGCAGGCTTAATTCTGGTCTAACCTCTGCTGTGACCTGTCAGGGTCATTATCAGCGATACAGGTCTTAATATATCCAGACTGGTCTGGATTTGCTCAGGGTAGAAGTAAAGCAATCACAGAGCAGCTGTGTGGGCTCTTTGGTCTTTATTTAATGTAACCAGAGGAGCAATCGAGACATAGACCAGTTCATTAGATGAGACGATGGAGTCACCGTCAATATTTGCACTCCGCAGACGTTCAGGGGGACCTGTTAACCCCGTCTGGCCTGGGAAGTGGAGTTGCAGCAGAGATTTCTATCTATTAGCGCTGTCTAATTCATCTGAACCTTCTCACCAACAGGGTTAACTACAGGACAGCAAGTTTTACGCTGGCTGTTTACAACTGAGGCTCCTTTGTATTTCCAAGTTTATGCCAGCCGCTTTAAAAAGGTGCCGTGACCTCTGTGCTGCTTACATTGTCAAGTTCCTACCACATCAGTACCCTATAAAACTCTGCTTTGGAATTTTTAATCAAACAGACATGAAGGAACTTCTTTACTACTCAAAAATATAGAAGTATTTAAGCCAAATGGAGAGTAAGATAAAAAAATTTTAAAAAAGATTTCTAGTTGTGCTTTCTAATCATTTTCAGAATTCCAGTGAAAAATTGAAACCCTCCCCTTGGCTGATGTGAGCTGGGATTGGCTCCAGCACCTCCTGCGACCTGGTAACGGATTAGTGGTAGAAGATGAATGAATGAAAGAAAAAAGAATTTGATTCATATATTTTAGTTTTTTTATTCAAAAGAAATTTACCCCATTACAATTTATTATTCACACAAAAATGTTCACAATTATTATTTACATATTTACATGTTGAAAGCAGCAAGTTTAAAAATTGAGAAAGTAATTAGTTGAATTTGCCTTGGTGGTTGTAACTCACCTCTACCTCAGGCTAAGTCCTCATAGCTTTTGATTGGTGGATTAAGACACATGTGAGGTGCGAGTAAGAAGTGTGAAACCAGGAAGTGGTGGTTGCGAAGCTGCTGAATCGTGGACAGCTGTAAATTGCTGCCTGAGAAAGATATCAGTCTGCACCCTGATGTCCCACAGACAATAATCAAGGTGAGAGCACACAGAGTGGTCTTATTATGTGGACGTGGTTATTGACAGCCAAGCAACAACCGCATATTTTTTTTTTGGCCTGAGAAGTCTAATTTTTAGATGATGACAAATTCCATAAGGATGAACTGATTAAAGTCAACCTGACTTGAAGCGATCTGGAGATAGCTGTTCCACCCAGTCAGAAGATAAAGGCGGATCTGCTGGTGTCCAATCCGAGTATCCCCAGTATCACAGATCTATTGGAGCACATGGGGCCTGGGGCCTGGGGCCTGGGGCCTGGGGCCTCCATACCTGTATGTAAGGGACAAGCTCATCCAGCTTTTTTTCTAAACTTTTAGCAGGATGAGTGTTTGCTAAGGGTGTATTTCCAGGTTTTCTTCAACAGACATCAGGGCTCTGATCATCAGTCATTAAAGAGGGCCATCCGGGCTGGGAAGACAAACAAAGACACCTACTCCAAACACTCTGAAATCCACCAGGGAGACTGGGGCCACTGACCAGGGTCAGCGAGGTTGAAATAACACAACCACTTCATTTTGACCCCCTTATTAGGCCACAACTACCATCCTTCATTTGATCTGCCAGTAGATATCACATCCACCACTCAGGCTTATTTAACCCACTGACAGATGAGTATAATGTGATGAGTGATGCTGTAATTGGATCTATGCATGTATGCATATATGTGAATGGATCTATCAGTGCAATCATCTATCCGCCTCAGGAAAAACCAATAAGGGCAACAAACACAATAGATTGTAAATATTCACACAATGCCTCGACATGGACTGTGTTATATTTGGAATTATCAGTGCAGAGTTTGCTCAGATCAGACTAGATACATTTACATGAAACTATTAATGTGCAGCAGCAGTCAAATCTGTGAAAGGACACGTTATGAGATGGATCTCATTTTGTTGCTGGCACCCCCTGAGTCTGCCTCAGTGCGAACCATCGGGCAGTTGCCTGGATCACCTCTTCATTTAGGCAGCGCGTGAAGAGAAGAGACTATCTCGACACTGTAATGTTTTCAAATAATTTTTGTGCCACTTTGTGTATAATTACCCTCATGTGCCTGGATATGCATGCTCTCACAAGCTCTCTCAAATTATCTGCATATTTTCATCTCTAGTCTCCAATGTGGGAAGCCCATAAATGGATCAGCAGCTGTGTAACCACTGCTCCATGTTTCCCCACAGTGATGCATCTTGACACTGTCACAGTGCTCTCTAATTTGGAGGAGCTTTGCTCAGGCCTGAAACACCAGAGAGCAGCAAGACATTCTCCGACTCACTATTGTATAATTAAAGGAGAAATGTTTGCCTCCGTAGCCTCATCACACCAATGTAGAAAAACCCTTGTTAGCCACCAGCACTGGATTAGAAGGTCTTTGCTGTTGGCTGGTGGCCACACAGTGTTTGAATGTGTCTTAACTATGTCTATACAAGGTGTGTGTGTTTATGTGGATGTGTGTGTGTGACAGAAGGACAGGCACTGAGGAATATGGAGGGGAAACACCATACTGAGGCACCAAATGTTCCTAGCCTCTTCCCTGATATTTATGAAACCTGATTTAATGTGCGTAAAAATAGCGGTGAATAATTGATTTCTTTTTTCTTTTTTTTTTCCTTTTCTTCCATGCAACCACCTCTCTTCATGCTCGACAATTATGACTCGATGAATCTTGCAGCTGGCACTAAATTATTAATGGCAAACTGTTTTAATTAAGTTTCAAGTTACAGGAGCTTGTTTTGAATCAAATATTACTCAGGGTCACTTGGGATGAGTTAAAACACATTGTGGTGCAGATTTTAAAACTTTAATGAAAAAGTTTTTCTGTTTTTTTGGGGGTTTTTTTGTGGGGGAGGGGGTTTGTCCTTTTCACTTTTTCTTTTTCCAGTTTAATGTTGAAGTTTTGCGCTCAATACTTGTAGCTCTGTTGCCACTGCTGCAGGAAATAGTTTCACATCTGTTCCCTGCTCTTTTCTGTGGAAATAAAGTGCATGACGGATGGTTGATTTAGTGTTTGTGGGATTCTGCTCACACACTCATAATTTAGATCAAGCCCATTTATGTTCTGTATTAGTGTGTTTTGTTGGTTCGCTCTGTGTATATATGTTTGCGGGGGTGTGAGGATGTACATGTGCAGCCATTAGCTTTTAGTTACTCATGTGTGGAACTCATATTATATGAAGTGGAAAAACAACCATTGTTGTCATTTTCCATGTTTATTATCATGGACAACCTGTGAGTTTTTGGCAGGAAATGGAGTCGGGAGATTCCTGTGCATGTCTGGGGTCTGAAGAGGAAGCTAGTGGTTGGATTTAACAGCAGGGAGTCAGGGGTCAAAAGTGCCTCCAGGTTCCACATCTGCAACTTTGCACAGATCATGTCCGGGATGGTGTCAAAGTGGGCAGCCAGCCGCTCTCTAATGTGTATTAGCAAGACAAAGGGAGAGGAGAAGGGTAAGCAATAAGATGGGCTTTGATTTCTCAGAGATTTATGGGCGTGATGAAATCAGCTCTGAATAAACTGGGTCTGCCCATTTTCTCTGTCGTTCAGCTACATCTGAAGGCTCCAGGGTTTGTTCTGGGAGACAGACACCCTGCATAAAAAGGCAACAAATCTAAAGCCAAAGAAGAGAGGAGAGCTGCAGCTTCTTCTGAAGTCCTCACATGTCCCATTCAGGGACTCATCCGTTGGCTACAGTCCATTGTATGTGGTGCTTCATGACCATTACTGCCTCTCCAGAGAAATTCCCAACCATAGGCCTGCGGAAATGATCCTTGTGTGTTTCTGGGAAACTAAGAAACCACTTGGCTGCCTTCATGGAAGTGTCCTGGGCAGTTATTTTGTAGCAGTTTGACACTGAGGAAAGTCGGTGAAATACTCTGATCTTTATCATTGCCATCTTTCACCTAATTAAACAGCCCTGATGTATGTATGCAGCCACCAAAGTGAGCACCCAGTGGATGGGGATGAGGATGGCCTCCTTTCAGTCCGCTCTCCCCCACCCTGCATGTCCTGCAGTAAATACTAGTGCCCCCCAGTGACCCTCCCAGTGATAAATAACCCTTAAGGTTAACTACGTTTGAAATGGAGCTGTGAGGCCATTATAGGCCTCCAGAGTTTTCTTGACATCCCCAATATGTTATCTGTAAGCCCAGGGACTTTTACCACAGCAGCATTAACTGGCCTCTCTTTTGTGTCAGAATTGATGAAGTTAGGAAGAGCTCTGTCAACCTAAAAAAACACGAGAATTAGATTTTAATCCGTCTCCATGCTGAGCAGCCACAATCAGCTGTTGCCGAAACGCACATAGGTTGCGTAGGACGTGTCCTCTGTTTGTGCTCTGTATATGTGCGTACAAATGTGTGCGCAGATGGTGCAGGGTAGTATGGGAACTAATGGTAATAGTGTCTTCCTTTCTGGTAGGCATTTAAATAAAGGCTGGAGTTTATCTTTTGTAGCTGCTGGTGATATATGTGAAAATGTCGGGAGCCTGAAGATGCTCTGATTGATGTCGCGCAGAAGTAACATGGCACTGACACAAAACTTTGAGAGCTGAGGTTTTAAAGTAGAACAACAACAATTCAACTGTCACCATTTAACTGTCCTTTAAAAATGTAGTTCAAAGATAAAGAGGGAAAGGAGGATATGTGCAGCTCTGCTTCAGTATTTGTTGAAATCTAAATATTGACAAATGTCACCATAATGGTAGTCTGAGAACATTTCATCTGGGTAACATGGACATCATAAAGATCAGCATTGGTTAAAAATCATGTGCTATGTGCTGTGTAGTTTTGCATGTTTAAGCGCTGGCAGCCATAAACGTTGTTTCTGATGTGAAGTTTAAGACATCCTTAAACTTTCTTTGATCAAAGGAAGAATCCTATTTCAATAATCCACTGTGGTGTCAACTTCTGAGAGCGAGCATGAGGGGAGATTAGTGTCATGTTCCTCCAGCATTGTATGTTCTTTAAATGGGAAACGGAGGTGTCTGCACAACATGAGAGAAACAACACTGTTTTCTCTACCATGTGTCTCAAATAACCATCTACATAGTTTGGGTTGTTTGCTAAAAAATAAGTACTCCAGAGGTAATATTTTAGATTGCAAATGTATGTTCCAGTCGCCACCTAGTGGATTTATAAGTGATTGGGGTCCTCAAAGTATCTTGGTCTTCTCAAGGGAAGCTCCTGTATGGTTTATGTTGGAACACGATAAAGAAAATAAAAACAATAAGTAAATTTTAAGGTGATAATCTACTCAATGAGTTGTCTCTTACATCGTTACAAAACTACAAAAACTACTACTTCCCCTTGAAATTTAATGATAGTATTGGATCTTGGTAAACATTTGCTCAAGTATTTCTTGATATTAAAAATCAGATTCAATCAGCATTTCCAACACAAACCCTCCAATGCTGAGGATCAATAACTTTATACATTTAAGGTACACTCAAAAAAATGAATTAAGAGGCTCTCTGTACATGTTAGAGAATAGGCTTTTATTTACGTCATCTGGATGAATCAGTGGCATCACAATGTTCAAAATTGTATTCATACTGATTGACTTTATCTCTTAATTTGATCCCGGGAGTTATCTGTCTATGTTGTGCACAGGTATTTCTCAAAGTTAATCACCAGCATCTGAATGAATTCTTCGGTTAGCCTTGAATGACCGGAGTGTTTTCTTGAGTCACATTTCCACCATGTGGTCCAGTCCTGCTACTGCAAGGAGCTGTAAGTGATCTGGGTTGCATTCCTCTGTCATTTGCTAATACTAGCAGACCAATAACACACCCAGCCTTAGGTCAGACTATAAAATCCAAACAGAGTGGAACCTCCTTCTGTAATAATGAATGAAAACACACCCTAAACAGTGAGCAGAATTGATTTCAAAAGGTTTATTTAGAAGAATACTGACAAAAAAAAAGGAAACTTGGGTTTTGTACAAAGCAAATTAATCACAGGCCATGACATACTTGCAACATAAAGTAGGCTATACATTTCAAGGATAGTAAATAAAAAGCACCGTTTTTCAAAACTAGGTAAAAAAATGCAAATATTTTTTATTTGGCATATCAAGTATAATGATAATTCAGAAAAACTTCATGTGTTTATCAAAATGCATTGTAGTTTTTTTTTTTTTTTTTCATTTCTGAGGCGTTATTTATTTCCTTCAAAAAGAACACAGATAATCTAAGTAAGGCACTTTTTTTTCCAAAGCATTTTGAAAAAAAAAAAAAACCACAACAACAACCCAGAAACAAAACAAGACAACACAGTTAAAAAAAAAGGTTGATAATCTGGCAGTTGAAGCGGCATCTCTTTGGCACAGCTGCATGATTTGTGAGAGACATAAACTCTACCACAAAACGAGCATGACAATGTTAACTTGACAACACTATGTACAAAATGTATGTAAAAATGTTATAAATATGTCTAAAAACCACAGACACTATGTACATCTTTGTACTGAAGAAAGGCGGGGTTAGTCAGCGTTGTTACGACATGTGACGGACTTGTGGAAGTCGGGTGCCAGCGTGCGACAAAAGTCATTATGTCATTAACACGGTTGTTAACACATTGCGAGGAAACGTGTCACCACAGGAGATGTTTGTAGTTATTGTTAGCATCTCACACATCACACTGGTGTGATACTTTTTCTGCATGTGATGGGAAGGTAATGTAAACTGAAATACATCGAAAAAGAATTTCCCATCAGTGATACACGTCTCCTTTTCACAACTGTTAGTGACACATGTGCTTTTGATGTATTGTTGGAATGTCAATCTGTGGTCTGTGGGCAGTAGGAACAGTGCGATGTTGTGGTAAGGGGTCTCCTTCTTTACCCCTCCTCATTCTTCCTCTGCTCCTTCTCTCATTCTTTCTTCCTCAGGACGATATAAATGAGGCCGCTGATGAGACTGAGAGGGAAAGATACCCAGGCCAGCACGTAGGCGTAGCCGAAATGTGGACCGGAAGCCTTCTGCGGACTCATCACTGTGTAGATGATTGCCCCGCACATCACAAACAAACCTAAGAGAAAAGACACGAGGAAAGGTGAGGTGGGTCTGAATAAAAAACCGATGCAGACCATCTCAGCAGTCCCGCCTTCTTTGGCTCGGGGTGTGACCCGTCAGCCTGCCGATGAATTCATACTCACTTGCCAAGATCTGGAAGATGGCGGTGAAGAAGAAGCGTCCGCCCTTGACCAGTCGGAAGAGCTGATACAAAAACGCGATGAGGGAAAAGAAGCAGAAGAGCAGGGACAAGATCATGAGGGCTTGCACCGCCTGGAGCCATTCTGGGAGTTGTGTAGAAAAAGGAGGAGAGCATGAATTAAACACGATTATTTTTCCACGCCGAAGGCGATAATGGCACAAAGCATGGAGCAGTTCCCTTTCCAGGAGTGATGACAAACCTTCATTGTCGGCTGACTTGCAGTGGTAGCCTTCCGGACTGGAAATACAGCTGTACCATAGATCTGTGCTCTTATCCTCATCTACAGTCCAGGCCTAGTAGACATAACAACACCGAGCAATTTCAACACATAGCAACATCTACAGCAGGAGCCGAGGGCTAAAATATCCAACAACAGTAACCGATGACACCACGGAGGGCAACAACGGCCCCGGTCTGTTCTGTCAAAGGTGAAGGGAAAAAAGTTGAACTTACACTGGCTGCTGTTGACACAATGAGCAGGATGAGGATGATTAAATGCAAGATGAGCACTCCGAGCAGGATGAACAGCATTTTTTAAATATTTTTACTCTAATTTCAAGTAGATCTAGAGGGACAAAGGAGAAATTAGAGGTCAATCCACATCAATTTACCATCTCCCCCCAACACACACACACACATACTCCCACTGTTGAGGGCCTGAAGCTCATATGGACTCCAGGTGGCGCTAAATCTCTACTTCTGCGCCCACCGCAATGTTTACCTCAATGTGAAAGTATCCCCTTACATTCAAACGTAGAGAGTGAGAGAGAAGGAACTATAATTTCTTCCTGATGGGCTCAAAAAGCTGAAGCGTAGAGTCAGAGGCTGTGATAAATGAAACACTATCGACTCTGAAGTTGATTTCCCTGCGCAAAACTTTTCTTCCATTTACAAACTCCAAATGGGTTTATTACTAGTCGGGACTTTAAGCAACGCATGTTTGGATTTTAATTAAAGAGGCTTTAGGGAAAAAGCTTGGCGGGAACCTCTGTGGGTCGATGTGAGTAAAGAGAGCGAGTATCATTCCCGATTAATCGATACGCGGAAACAAACTCAACCCATATGCGTAGAGAAATAAGAATGATAGTAATAAAAACAGCCCAGCGCCATGGCGTCCTATCACCTTTCTACACCTACAGCGGTCACAGGCAGGTAAACCAGAAACATGACGCAAAGTTTGGGTTTAAACGGCCTGGGAATTAATCCAAAATCGAGTTTAAGTCCAAGAGTGCCGCTCTGCTGTATGAGTGAGAGGAGGAAATAATAATAAAAAAAAAGTCAATGAAAAAGCCAAAAACGAAAGGGAAAAATCGCAATAGATCCAACTTACTGGAAAGGCAAAATCAGAAGAGGTTTATTCCCTTGATTTATATAATTATTATTATTTTTTTTTTGTGAAGAGGGGAAGGAGTGCTGCTGAAGTGAAGAGCTGGGGGAAAGTTTGTCCAAGCCTCTGCTGCTCTCGATCCTTTCTCTGTCGCTACTACTCCAGATGTGGCTCTCTCAGCCCGCTCGGTCTCTTTCTCCGCCTGAGAACACCGCCCTGCGGGCCGGCACACGTCACTGCCGGCTCGCTCCAATCGGCTCTCTTCTCTCCTTCCTCCTTGCTTCCTTCCTTCCTTCTTTCCTTCCTTCCTTCCCGTGGTAGCCTGTCATCTAGATTACGCTAAAATCCGCAGGATTGGATGGCCTATCCCGTGGCATTATTGTGCAAACCGCAAAGCTTTAAAAACGTGATCTCGTGGCCGACATGTTTGTGTTTGTATTCCTAAATAGTATTCATCATTTCATAATTTTTCACGAAACCTGCTGATTAAACACGCATTTACACATGACCTGTTAAATGCACTGATGTATGTACTATCAGTGGAATTCCCGGCTGTGATATTAGTATGGCCACCAATGTTTTGACAATTTTCCTGCTTCTTTTTTTCTTTAGATGGGCCGCACCTGAAATCCGGACAGTCAGGATGACTCTTTACCTCATTCCAGATGTTTAAAGGGGGCTGCAGAGACCTACTGACCCCCACTGACTGACAGAACTCAGCAATGAGCTTCATGAAACACACATGGGCAGAGAGTATTCTGTCCAAACAGTGTGTGTGTTTGTGTGTGTGTGTGTGGTTGCATGTGAACAGACCGGCCCTCCTGAGGCCCCGCGGTATGCCCAGAATGCCCATGTGTGTGTGTGAGAAGTAGGCCTCCTGTTTACCCCTGCGTCTGTCGACAGAATGAGAGTTTGTACAGCGCCAAAGGGAGTTACCAGGGTGCAATGTTTCGGTCATGCTTAAATTGATGGAACAGCTTGGATCTCGCCACCGCACCAGATTCAGGGATGAGTGACAAAGACACGCCTGCCTCCAATCCGCCGTGACTCTGCATCCCTCATTTACACTGCGGTCTCAGGCCATTTCCTCACAAGTGACAGAGTTGTAAACCGAACCACAATGCCAAATGGCGGTGTGAGAGCGAGGAACTAGAAGGCGTTTGACTGTTTTGAAAACATCCCCGGTGCGATCCGGTGCAGCAGCTCGTGCCTGCCTCTCTCCTCGCCCTGGTGATTTTTTCTTTGGCTCAGTCAGGTAGATTCCTGTGGTCTGTGTTTGTAAACACGTGAGGGGAGGAACCGAGGGCTGCTGTCCAGGCTCTCTGTGGGATGCCAGTGTGAGGCAGCGAGCTGTGTGCCCTGGCAGAGCTGGACAGTGCAGAGAGAGATAGAGAGATAAAGAGATAGAGAGAGCTGTTTGACAATCAGCCGGCCCCTCAGCTGGATATGCTGCTCTTTATGGAGATGTAATTGGTGTGGTGGTCAGGAGGAAGGCAGAGCCAGCAGCAGCAGCAGGGTGAGAAGACAGGCCTGACTGCCCAGCTGGAGCAGGGGTGTGTGTGTGCGCATGTGGAGACTGTGAATGTCACAGTGCTCCAACTCCCAGACACGCCAAAAGAGGATTCACACACAACCCAACACTGTTGTTCAATTATTGAATGTTTCCAGAACAAAATCTTAGACACCTCAGCTTGTTTGTTTCCGTAGAATATAAAGTTAGATTGTTGCTGTTGCTGTTGTCCTCATAATACAACCACTGTAATCCACCCCCTTCCATCCCCTAAAGTAAGGATTATTGCAGAGAGTACCCCACCCTTTTCTTTTAGCGGCGTTTCATATCAGCTCTTATCATTAGGCAGTGCGTGGATATTCATTAATATTCACTAAAACATGGAGACACTGTGTTTTTAATGAGTTTTTGTTACAATTTGAAGTTTTGTGATAAGTATTACATTATAAAACCCACAAAAAACAACTTGCTGCGAGGACTCTGTAAAAAATGTGTCTCATGATTACTTGCCAGAGATAGTTCAACCATAACCATGAAGAGTTTCGATTTTTATTAACTTTATTTTTTTTTTATTATTTATTTTTTTTTTACATGGTTGATAGCACTGGAAACCATCCAAAACTGCCCCCCCCCCTCCCCTCCCAGCCCCCCAAGCCTCTTCTTTTGAAAGTGAGAGATTACAAAGCAAACAGCCTGAAAAAGATAACTACCTGTTATTATAGTCACTGTCATTATGGCGAGGCTGCAGCTGAAATACAAGACTGCCACACCTCTCTTTACTCAGGGAATGGCCAGCAACACAGGTGACCTTTTAGAGAGAACTTTCTTCACTTTGTGGATATTTACAGGAGAACATTGTGTTTCCCTAAAACCTCACTGATCTGTGGAAAGACAATCTAAAATCTACAGGGCCTGGAGTAAAACAGCTGACAGAGACATCGTGATGATTTCACTGTTACTTCATGAAAACACAGAGCTGGGCTGTGAACGCTTTTGGGCAGAATCTGTTTTTGCAAAGAGAAAACCTAACAAGGTATGACTTCTGTGATCCTTCTATGATCCCTACAATAATAATATGGTTTGACAATGACCAAGGTCTATAAATGAAATGTATAATAAAACATTACAAATAAAGCTGGAACCAAACAACTATGTTTGAACTACAGTAGGCTGACGAAGGCTGGGAGTCAACAGAAATGCAAACTTTTTCCTTTTAGACTCAATGCAAATTATGTCACTTGCTGTTTATCTATTCAAAACTGCAACAGCCTGTGATCATATCACAAGTCAAGACAAGACTTGTGTTAGAGTGGAGATGGATTACTGGAATTTTCTGCTTTTCTGTGACACAATGAGTCAGCCTCCGTTCTCTGGTACACAACACTGGGCTCCACCTGCAGGTGTGGCCAAATGACTTCTTTGGACTGCTCTTGCTCTGAAAGCAAACATGTGACTGAGGGAAGAGTGAGACAATTAGGAATTAAGTTTTGGTTTTGGATATGACCCTGCCCTGGCTGTCTGGCGGACGTCTTAGTCGGACAGCTGGACCGGCAATTTTGCTTGTGGGAATATGAAGGAATGATGGAACGCCCCAGTATTCCTTCACCTATGGAAGTGAGTGCCAAAATAGGATGAAACACTAAACCTCTGAAGTCAGTCTCATCAGAGGTCATCAGGAGTAGCTGACAACGCTTGTACACTAAAAAGTCATCTCGCTGGACATCTCCGAGTAACAGCAGGGAGACCAATGAATCATCATATCTTTTGACAGATCTTTTATACTTATTGCGTAGGAAGGTTTGGCATGTGGGCGCCGTTTGATCAAAATCAAGTGTCACATGCATCATCCTGTCTACTTTGAAACCAAAGATGGTGACATTCCTTCTGCAGGTGCGTTTTCTGCTTTCCAGGATGTGCATTGCTCTTTCCCAGTGCTGTCCCATCTGATCCTGAGGGCTGCGCTTGGCCTCACTCTGCTGTTCTCAGTGTTTATTCTGCGCCACTTAGTGACTATCAGATAACATCCCATAGACCACGCAGGAGAAGCTGGCGAGGAGCTCTGCAGACCCAGACCTCAGCTAAAGCATAGCACACCTAACAAGTCATGTTTAACTGTTAACACAACAACACCGATATGAGACTCCGTGTCGACATGGACCATGCACAAAAGTGCCTGTTTCAAATTTGACCATGCTTTAATTTCTAATACACAATGCATCCTATGTTTGGGATCAGAATTCTCCGGCTGTGTTGTGTGTTAAAATAAGACAATATGCCAGGATCTACGTGTAACTGTGAGGCAGGATCATATTAGAGCATCAGTGGGGTATATGAGCCCTGTCTCACCTCTGTCGTCTCAAACTCTGTAGCTGCAAAATGGACCATGACGAGCTGAAGATCACCATTGGCTGGGAGCTAAATCAGATAAAGCCAGCCAAACAGTTGAAGAGAGAGTGAGAGGAGAAAAGGCTTCGTTTCCCTCCCTTAAGAAATGGGCCGGTCCCTCCCTGTGAAGCAACAACAACAAAATAAATCAGAGACATACGGCATGACGAACTCCAGATTGTGGCACCCTAGTGATCCTGAACATGTGTTAATCATTAGGGCCTGGCTTCCTGTTGGAGTCGATGTCATCAGCACAAGCATATCCCGACAGGCAAGACCGGCATACAAACTGTTGCTTGAAATCAATGATACTGGCCTCAGGGGTTTGGAATGAAGCAATAAAAGCTATGGGAGAATTCAGTTTTACATCGTTCTCACAAATCTGCAATCAATGTATCTTAACTGCATCAGACACACTTCATGCTAGTTAGTGACGATTCCAATCGAATGGCTCTGAATAAGCACTCATAGTCTTGTGGTTCACTTTCTCTAAAATCTGCAGCTAAAATCCCCTCGCAACTCCCAGGGAAGAAAATAATTTGGGTTTATTTGTTATCAGTGGTTTTCTCATTCCTGCTGCTGTGCTATCTTTTCCAGACAGAGTATCTGTGCTCCTTTGACAGCTAACAGTGCAGCACTTCCTTTTCTGGCTGCCAATTCGGAGTTTATGTGAAATAAGGTGTGTGCCAGCAAATATTTTCTATCCCCAAGTGTTGCCAACACTTTGGAGCTTTTATAGATCAGGTCGACTTGCAAGGAGCTGATTCTTACCTGCTATCAGCATGCTATCTGAGGCATGTATTTGATTTAGCTTTGCTAAAATGGCATGTAGAGCTCGGGGGTCAAAGGTCACAATAATCCAATACAAATGCCTATAACCTGAACTAATTTACACTCTGAGGTGTTACCTGTTAAAATTGTTGGTGCTGGTGGGTGCAGATCTGATACCCTGAGGTCATCAGGAGGGTTTTACACATGGTTACACTTGGCACGGACTTTTAGGAAGCCTTTGTGTAAAACAGCTGATAGGTGAGTCAGCAAATTAATAGCTTCAAGACAACTAGCAAAGGGTTGGCTGTTGTATAATGCTTAAAAAAAGACTATTAACGAGACCATTCTTTGGGCATTGCTGCTGAAGAATTTTTAGTATTATCTCTAACTTCATCGCTTCAGAGTTGAGTTATGAGTCATCTTGTTGCTAATGTATGAGGCTAGATCCTGGGGGTTTTTGTTGTTGTTGTTGTTGTTGTTTTGGGTTTTTTTTTCTTTTTTTTTTTTCTTTTTGGTCAGTTTGTTTTGGGAAAAGTATATGCTCAGTCAAAGTGGATTTGTTCTGGGGAATGGTGTGCTACACATATGGCTCGTCTGATGACTGTAGGTTATCGTAGCCTGGCCAAAGGAAACTGTGGCTGTGCTGCCAAGCCGGGGATCTGTGTTGTGTGTGCTTCGGCATTGGCCTGGACCGCAGCCCAGAACTGCCACCACCACCCACAAGATCTCCACTAAATCCACTGAGGATGGATTGATAAAGTCTGGCAGGCATAGCAATGCATTATCACATACAACAAATTCACACATACATTTTTTAAAATACTCCACAAATTCACAAGCAAATTGCTCTGACAGCCACTCCCTGACCTGGAGATCACCCCAAACACTCCCAGTAAAATATCTCTCCCTAACTTAAAGCAGTAACTCATGAAAGATTCATTATAATAACATATCTCTGCTAGCCACGCTAGCAGGAAGGCAAAGTTATTTGGCCTGTCTGCTGGTCAGTTGGTTGATGATTTTGGCTGGATTGGAAAGAAAATTTGCACAGATATTAGTCCCTGGAGGATGAATCCCAATAACTTTGGTGATCCCTAGACTTTTCCTGTAACCATGAGGCTGACATTTTGAAAAATGTTTCAGCAACCATTGGATGCATTTCCATAAAATGCACTGTAATAACTTCTTTTATGCATTTGCTTGTTGTTTCGTAGCATCATCCAGTCGCTATGCATGGCTTAACCCCTGAAAAACATGTTGACTTCACTGTGTTCTGTACAGTGCTAATTAGCAAATGTTTGGATGCAATTAAAACAGAAACCAAAAACTTCACTTGAAATGAATAGGGATTACACTAGTTGTATTGGAATGCAGGGCAAAATAAAAGAACATTATGACATAAACTAAGTGGATGTCAAACTGAAATCTGCCCCGCAAAGGTGCCAAATTTTCCCGAAAAATATGAAAAACCCACATATAGAGCAATACATTATATACAGCCGACAGCTTTAAGCATGTATTACTCCTGCAGGATCACGCACATAGCAGATCCCACAGAGTCCCATCCCATGTCCGGCTGACCACGCGCTTGATCCAGTGTGATGAGGGATGTCGGGATGTATTGTTTTGCTTTATGCATTCCAGATGAGACCATACCCTGTTCCCCACACCCATCTGAGTGTTTCAAAACATGTGTTCTGCTAAGTTCCTTCATGTAATGAATTTCACCCTATCATGACAAAAGAAACATGGGGTGTGGTCAAAAAACAACCAGCGGTGCTGAATGGGGAAGTAAAAAAAGAACGATACTTTTGAACTTTCAACAATCTTTTTTTTGTTTTGTCGTTGTTGGTTTTTTTTTGTTTTTGTTTTTGTTTTTTTCTTAATCTTTTATAGTAATTTTTGTAAGAATAATTAGAAATGGTGATTTAAAATATGCAAGTGGAAAAATTACATAGAATTTCTTACTTGGTCAAATGGTTAGGACAAGTTGTGAAGCTGAAGAAGAAAATATAGCATGACAGCTTGGATTAGGCACTCAACTTTTCAGAGTTGTTGTTGGGGGGTGGTATGGAAAGACTTAATTGAAAACAGGCATTGCTCTTATATTTTTCCATTGTAAAGTTACCCTTTGAAAACAATAACTTGGGTTCTCATCACAGCAGGCCTATAAACTACAGAGCTTGGCTTCATTTGGCAACAACGTCAATCTTGTGGACTTAATATTTTATTCAATTTACTGTAAATACCACAAGTACAAGCATGTGACTACATACATAAAGCAAGCACATGTTCATGGAAAACAGTAACAAAATATCCTGCTCTTTCATTCTAACTGTCTCTTACACACACACACACACATAAACACACAAATGTACACATACAATCACAACGCAGCTGGCAATTTAAAATGCCACTCAAGTGATGCAGGGGTTTTCCGAGGAGAATATTTAATTTTCTGAGGTCATGGTTAGGTTTGTAGCTCTTCAGTCTGCAAAAAAAAAAACCTACACACATGGCTATGGGAGGAGGCAGTAGGGCTGGCCAAGTTGTAAGATTCAGCAGACAAACTAGGGTGTAATTGTCGCACAATGAATAACTTGAAACTTCTTGGAAAGCTGGAAACTCTGTGGTGTTGGTAAGGCCATTTCACCTCCCACCACAATATTCAAATATAGATTACTAGTAACAGGTAGCTTCCATTACTGGATGTTACTTTCAGTAACTCACGCATTTACCATTGTGATGGGCTCTATGAGATTGTCTGTGCCACGACGAAGGTCTCAGAATGACCAGTGCTTTAATTTCCCTTTAAAACTGCTGGTGACCAGGAAATTCCAAATTCTATCAGCAGTTCTTTCCACTTAGTTTTTCCTTTCTGTGTGTGTGTCTGCTTGAATGGCTGTCTGGCCAGCTCTCTTCCTCAGTGAGAACCAAGGGGACAGGCTTCAGATGACAGGCAGATGGAGCAACAATAACACACATAGACACACACACACACACAGCAAGCCACTCTGGTCACACCCAAGGCATCCGAAGCATGCAGGGCCAGGCACTCACATAGAGGTCTCTAAATATGCCTGTGTGTCTGCGGGTGACTCAATATGCACATCTGTATGTGCACTGGCACGTATGTGAAAGAGAGAGTCAGTGTTTGATAGCATTCAAAATGGCAGCACTGTGTGGTCTTCCAGATGTAGTGAGTGCTGAAACATTTGGAACATATAATATGCTGCTTATGCTTCAGAATGAGAGGGAGAATGAAAAGATAGAGCTTTCACAGTGGACTGAGTGTCTCTCTTCTCAGCTATCCTCCTGTCCCAGGGGCCGAAAGCACAGTGACCTCACCCCGCCTCCACCCAACACACTCCCCTTCCAACACTTCCTGGCTGGCCCAAAGCTGGAGCACAGCTGGAGCATGCAGCAAGAGAATACTAAAAAAGAAAAAAAGTGATTTGGATGATTACTTAACCATTCCCTCTCTATTTGTTCCATCCCACTCTGATTCACATTTTCTCCAACCTCGCTCTTACTCACCAAGTCAGTCAAACACCCACGTAAGCACTCTTGGATTCCTGAGCACACACACATACACACAACAACCCACTCCGATAAAGCTTGAGGTTTTCACTGTCAACATGACATTTTCTTAGGGATTGTGGTGTGAACGATGCAGCGCTTCGCTTGAGATGAATCTCACACAATCCTGTATTGCCTTTCTGATCGTCCCAATGAAGTGTCAATCAAAATAAACAGTTGCAGATGCGGAGGGTGGAGAGGGCTTTACCATGCAAGACACGCTGCCAGAAAGCAATTGTATGGTACAGAGAGGCCAGGAGATGGCCTCATGTTCAGCTGTGTCTCCTGAGCTCCTGAGTCTCCAGAGGCCTCCACATCACATGCAAAGTATCACATTGAGTGTTTATGTTTCAAATAAACACTGCAGATAGATTCAAATTTCAAGCCTTTATCCACCAAGGAAGAAAAAAACATGTCTCATGACAGATGCGAGAGTGTAAAGGTTGTATAACAGATCAAATACTTGTGTCATGCTGTTCTTGACATTGGTTTAAATCCAGCATGTGAGTGCACATTTACATTTATAGTATTCATGCCTGAGGGATGGTGGCAGTGCGTGTAATTGTTTACCACTTCTGTTCTATCCTCAGTGGAAAATGTATGTGGGAGAATTTAATTTATGCACAATCACTGCACTTTATATGCTCGACGTGTGCTGAAATCCGTACACCATCCCCTCCTTCAGCTGCCATGACTGGTTTTTCAAGTAACAAACTTAAGTGTTAAATGATTTTATTAAAGTAAAATGCAAAACCGATTCAATGAGTGGAAAATATGAGGAAATAAAATAAATACAACTCAACCAAACCCAACGCATGCACAATCACACACAGTGCATCTGTTTATCGTCTGCTGGCTCCGATTGGCTGTGTAAACTCAGAGGAGGAGGAGAGTCAGATCCTGGCGGGTGGGATAATGAAGAGAGCCAGCATCGGCTGGACTTTTCCCCGACTCCTCTCCAGCTCAGCCCCGAGGGAACCATGGCCAGAGGGAGGGGAGCACAAACTGGATGACGGAGTTGTTAAATCAAGAACCAACACCCAGGACAGTGTATTTTAAAGTCATCCCTCCACATGATGCTCTGGAATTCTTCACCCTGGCGATGTTGTCTATCTGTGGACGCGCCCTGATTTATGATGGTGTCGAGATTTGGGGGGGAAGTGAATGCGCCTTTAAACTGCTGCAGTTTTTCCACTAGTGAAATGGGACTCGCACATAAAATTGCATGAAAACAGGAAGGTGATGGACTGTAATGGAAAGTCTGTCTGATGGGCTCTCCCAGTGCTGATATTACTGGGTGCACTATAAAATAAAAAATCCCTGAGGTTTAGCCTACATGAACAAAATGACAGCATGTGTTTATAAAGCTAAGTGAGGAATGCACAGGCCTTAGCACAGCCCCTCATCCCACCCAACCAAGATGAAGTTATAAGTGAATGAGCAACAGGTCAACTTTTACTATAAGTGTGACTTCAGCAGTCCAGCTGCTGAGGGGCATTACTAAGTACACTTTCTGACGCCTGCCTGTACCCTTTAATCTTCAAAACTAATATCTTCCCAAGTAGACTGTAATTTAAAGTACAGCTGAGGATGTGAAAAGTTGAAATTAGTTTTGCAGAAACACTTTGCACATGCAAGGTTGATACATATTAAAAACGACTTGAGTTTGCTGGAGAAAAGTATTGCTGAATGAAAGAAATGTGTCGGACAAAAGTGGCCACTTATTTCTAGATAATCATCCCTCTAAATATTTGAAGGAATCAATCTCTGAGACTGTCTGAGGGAGTGCCATTAGAATTACTATTTATTCCAGGGGAGAACGAAGATTAAGTTGAATAAGGACTGTAAGGTCAAAGTTTAAAAGTAGCCTGTGGGAGCTGACCCTTTGTGATCCCCCACTTCCTGGTCAGCTTTAAAGTGTTTCTCTCCACAGCGGGCATGCAGTGTCTTGCAAACAAGGACCGTATTGTATGAACATACAGCCTCCTCTTGGGATGGCGCCAAGTCTATGTTGCCAAGGATGGAGCCTCAACGTGTCATCAACATCTTAATGCTCTTTTTTTTTTTTTTTTAATCAATCCTAGCTTCACTGATAAATTGACTGCTTCCACCAATGAGTGACAGTCAGGGATGAATGGAGACTTTTTCTGAATGTGGAGAAGATTTTTTTGATTGAAAAGGAAGATTATTACCAAAAGTCCGTGGGGGAAGCTTTACATTTGACAGTGACCCCCACGTGTGGGTGGACAGAGGAGTCTGGCATGCGTGGAGGTATACTGAGTGCTCTCCTTCCTTCAGTGTGAGGAAGCCATGGGCAGGCCTTGGAAGGGAAGCGGCCTCTGGCAGGGATGAGTGGTTAGAGTAGCAGTAGAGCCCCCCAAAGCCCCATCCTATGTGGTCATGGCTGAGTGCAGGCCAGGCCAGACCTCCTGGGGACACACATGGCTGCAGGAACTGATCTCCTCTTCAGTGGAGCGAAACTGGGTTCGCACAGCACTGCTCAGACAGGAGAAAAGAACGGAAAATGAGGGGATGAATCACTGTTTCTGTGCTTAAGGCAAAAATTAGGTCTCCATGTTCATATTTTTGGGCCACATAGTGGTTACAAGAAGCATAAGATCACGGTGGAAGTTGATTTTGTGATTGTCATTTCTGCAAGCATTGCTTTGAAACAAAGAATTTGCACATATTGTTCTGGCAAAAAGAATAATAAAACTTTCTTCTTCACACATCTGAAGGCGGATTGAGGAAATTGTGGCTCTGCAAGATGGAAAAGCACATTTTAACACTGAAGGTTTGACTCCAGCCCAAAGAAGTTATGACACAATCTCCAGATTTATAAAGGAAACAGTTATTTGCGCAGCGAGCCGGGGAGAGCGACAGAGAGGAGCTGCATTTCTCTTGGAGTAACTTTTCCATCTGAGAAAGCCATACGTACCCACGTTCTGACGTACCTGCAACAATCCCTGCGCGGGAAGAATGCGCTGATGTTTTAGAGGATGGGCTAATTTTTCACAGACTTCAACACAGGCATCTGAAGGTCTTTAAAGTGAGGACACCGGAGAGGCTCCCTGCTCCTCCCCCACCACGTGTCTGTCTGTCTGTGAGAGAGAGTGTGTGTGTGTGTGTGTGTGTGTGTGTGTGTGTGGTCTCCTCTTGCTGGTTCTGCAGTTCCAGAGTATAGAAGTCAAGAGGTCAGTGCCGGGTACTGGAATGTTTATGTTCATCGCTCCTGTTAGCACCAATATCTGTCTCTTGGCCTATCTTTGAGGACACAAAGGAAGAAAATAAATTTTTTTTAAATGATAACATTTGTTGGCAGACTTGACCCAAAGGCAGACATGGAACATTGGATAAGGCAAACAGGCAAAGAGGACGTTGTGTTGAGACTGAATGAATAAAAAGAGCTTGGGGTGGGTGGGTCGGGGGGGGTTAATTACTAACAATAATACATTATCAGTAAGAACAGAATTTATTCCCTCTTGCTTGCATGAAAAGCTTAAATTGGCACATTTCGTATTCTATATATCTTTTATGGCGGGGGGGGGCCTTCCCACTGGGGTGCAGTGTGCCCTTCTAGACGCTGTGCACACATTTGGTTAGAGATATGTGTATGAAAGCATGGGAAAGGATGTTTGGAAGGAATCCAGTTTTTTCATTCTAGCTTCGAGCCCCAAGCACACAGTTTGGGGCTTTTGAACCATGTCACTCGCCTACTATGTTGTTTGCCAGCAAACAACTCCACACACTCTCTCGTACACACACAAAAACACGCACACCACACCCACAAACTCCCCACCCCTCCTCCTACAGAACAACACAGCAGAAATGGCTGTTTGTTTATGACCCATTAAAAAAAAAAAAAGACGACGAATGAAAAAAAAAAAAAAAAAAAAAAAAGCCTTGCAACCTACTGCTGCCAACATAAAAGAAATGCTTGAGCTGCTTGGGGAGAGGTCTGGGTTTCTTTTTCTTTTTTTTGGGGGGGGGGGGGCAACGTGTTTGTGTGTGCATGGGAGGGGAAAGGAAACAGAGCAAGGCAAAGGGCGGTACATGAACAATTTTGTATTCTGTCTCTCTTTTCCCCCATCCCCCATTTTTTAACCTCCCCCCTCTCTTTCTTTCACTCCCTCATCCGCCCTTCTGCCCTTCACTCCACTCCCCCTCCACCAGCAGGTTGTTTAATACTTTCCAGATTTCAGCATGTCGTTGGCCTCCTGGAAGAGCTGCAAATCTGCTGATGGAATTTAGTGAAAAAGGTTGTGGGTCCAGGAAGGGACTTCTGACATAATAAACCTAAAGGCAATGAGCGCCTCCCATTGGTGGCTCCAGTTAGAAGGTTTTTGTTGTGTTTTTTATGTATATAATGTTGGAAACTAAAGGGAAATTACATTTGACAGCCTATGAGGCAGATGAGAAACTACATCCAGGGTGTTTGAGAGGGTGAAACAGCTGCAAGGGAGGGTCAGATTTCAATGTATGTCTTTGGCTGAGGGGCGGGGTGGAGGTGATGAGTTTGATATTTTTCTTAGGGGCGTAGGGGGCAGGCAAATAGTGCCCAACTTAGGTATGTGACACCGAGACACAAAATAAACTCACCAATAAATGTGAAAATTTGGGTGTAAGACGAGACAGTAGTGTTAAAAAGTCAAAGTCAACTATTACACTGACACACCCATCCTCAGATGTGAACATGACACGGCCACTAGATGGCAGTAGATAACAAGACTTGAACAAAGTGACTGGCTCCATGCGGCCAGCAGCAGGGAAAGATGTATAATTTAGGTACAAAGAGAAATTAAAAACAAGACTTTTTTTATTTGAAAAAAGAAAAAAAATGCAAAAGTGGTGACTCTAGAAGATTTAGTCTTTCCTTCTTGAAGAAACAAAAAAGAGTAAGGGTCTCTGGGGAGAGTAATGACTTTATACAGACAGAAAAAGGAGGGATCAATAGCACTGCTGGTTTGTATTGACCACAACAATCAATATAAATGGCCTGTTTCTACCACAAGTCTAAGAATAATGACTTTTCCTAGCCCTCCGGCAGATTGGACGCTGATATAATGTGACTGTGAAAAACTGAGAGTGGAAGGAGATTGAACATCCACCAAAGTAGAGATGAAAGATTGATTCAGAAAAAAGAAATTAAATAAATAAAGATACTTCAGGAGGGATGGAGCCATGTTCTCAGCATGCAGTTGTTATGTGAGGAGATGCAGGTCGAGACCTTGGACTGTCTGCAGCCGGTGTTAACCAAACAGATTGCACTGAACTTTGACCGAGCAACGAGGACTTCAATGGGGTGTGAAAAGCCAAAGCAGGGTCCATAAAATCAAAAGCGACAGAACAATTCAGAGTCAACAATGATGAGTAGGATCTGGTCCTTACACGGCTGTCCGACTCATCCATCCTCCAATCAGGGGATGAGGAGTTACATGTCATGAGTATTTATGAATGCAGCTATAATGCCAAACCATCCATCACATCTGTACTGATGAGTATATAGCCACTCAATGTGAGTATCAAAAACAGCTGTTATAAAATAAGCTTTATCTTTGGACTTATGTCTCCCTCTATCTCACACACTCGTGAGTCATTACGTCACTTTCAGCTTGTATATTAATACTTAAGAGACTTGTTCAACCAAGGCCCCCCAAATGCTTCCTTCCTTCCTCTTTTGGGAGAGCCAAACAATAGTAACAGGAAACGGCAGTCAAGGAATTCCTTTGTTAACTCTGCTGATTAAGTAGCACTATCCTCTGATGAACCAAGACAAAAAAAATATAAAGGCAATCATAAGCAGCAGTAAAGATGTTCAGACTTTCTTTTATTGAAAAATATAGGCTATTTAGGATAATACAGGGAAAAAGGCTGTAAATATACAGTGAAGAAGAAAACAGTAAGGCTTAATATACATTGTACAGAAGAAGGCAACACAGACAACTTCCCATTCACACAAAATCAACCCTGGAAATGACCTGAATATATTATTAGTGTCTGAGTGATTGGAATATAAATATCCAGTTATGCAAATTCTGTCTTTCATCATATGACATCTTAAAAGGCTACTTATTTTTATTTCATTCTTTTTAACCTGCAAGCTGAACTCACTTCACTTAAATTCAACAGAGACCAAAGAAAAAAGCAAGTGACAGGCAGATATGGCAATCTCTCCCAAAAATGAACTTCACGACTGTAATGATTTTTGGCTCCAAAAATTGCGATTTGGCACATGTCAGTTTCATTTAAGGCAGCAAATTCAATCAGCGCAACTGAGCCTCAATACTTCTGGTCGCGGCTTTTTAAATAATGCAAGAGATAAAGTGGAGCTGCAATGACTATGCAACTTGCAGAAAAATATCAATCTTTTTCTAAATGACCTTGCCTTGTCTTTTTTCCTCACCATCCACTCATCAAACAGAAATAACAAATACAGCTACGTTTTTTTTTTTTTTTTTTTTCAAACAAGTAAAAAGTATTAAACACAAAACAGAAGTAGTGTGTGGTTTAATAGCATCTGTTGGTGGACTTTTCTTTAACCGTAACAAACCCTACAGTAGTGGTGGAATCCGTTTTGTACATAAAAGGCAGCTCCTTGAAAAGGATCAGCAACTTTTACACAGTTCACTCGAACCACTGCAATCTCTCATATGTACGAAAACAAAAAGCAAGGAAGGAAGTGGTTACCAAATTCTTCTCGGTTTTAATTTGAAACGGCGGATTAGTAAAATGAAGACAGCTAATTTATGTCAGTTCACTGAAATTCATAAAGAAAAAAAAAAGAAAACTGCCTTCAAGGTGATATGAGCGATATGTTCATTTAGATGAGACGGAAAAAAATAATGTGTCCTGTTTCCACCGTGCTGCACAACACTCCTCACACCCCTCACTTCTTGTAGTAACACCATGGTTTATAGTTAATACAGGCCGGTAATGGCTGTTAGTCTTACAGCCCTGTTGTGCTCAGGGAAATAAAAAGAGACAAGAGTTCTAGTTTGAGCTTTGTGGTGCAGCTTTACAGCAGGAAATGGCAGCCTTTCTGTGGCCTCACATGGACCCTGAGTTACATAAGGGGGAGAAAACTTTTGACTGGGGTACTTTATGGTATTTTCGCTTCATATTTTACAGATAAAGGAAGCTCAAAGCAGGACTTCACACTTCAGTGACAAAACACAGCCCCCTTTGTTGTGACAAGATACCAACCAGTGATCCGGTGGTGACAGAGACCTTCTGTTTAGCCCCGGCCTCATGATGTCCCTCAGCCCAACAGAGAAAGCACAACAACAAGAGTGAGGCAAAGCAAATGAAAAAGCACATGTGACACATCTAGTGAGAAAAGAGAAGAGAGAGAGCGTGAAGTGAGCTTTAGTTATGGAAAGGGTTTTTCCAACAAAAAGTTCCTTTCTAGCCCGTCCTCCCTGCTTTCTTCTGGAATGTTCCATTTTCAAAAAGCGGCTGCTCTTCCAGCCCCCCTTCACTGTTCAAAAAAAGGGAGCGATGGATTGACAGAGAAACAGAGAGCGGAGGACGAGGCTCTCTGAGAGATGGAGTCACAGTCTCTTTGCAGATCTACAAAGTAAGAGTTCTCGGCCTCATTCACAATCCCATTCTTACAATACCCCAGTACACTGTCTTTGAGTGCAAATCCACACTGTCAAAGGACTTGCTTGTTTCACATAAACTCCTTCCAGAGCTCTGATCCACTTATTTTTATTTTCTTTTTTTGTATTTTTTGAAAGCTTTGGATTCTCATACACGGATCTCGTCATCTTCATCCTCCAAGAAAGAGGAGAAGTTGCTTTCCTCCTCTGGTGGGGCACTGAAGGTGGCGCTGTCTGTATCTCCTGCATAGGTCTGACTGTTTGGTTTTTCATCCAGGGCAGTAGAGCCAGAGCTGGACATGGAGCAGCTGTCTAGATGCTTCAAGTGTTTGGGGCGTGTCTCAGGGGTGTACTCTGGGGTGTAAGGCACTCCATCTTCTGGTTCCAGATCAATGGAGCTAGCTGGGTGGACGGAGGGCTGTTGATGCAGCTCTGCCTCCTCTTCTTCATTCCCTGGCTCTATCTGCTCCTCTGTATCCTCCTCTTTCCCTTTCTCCACACTATCCTCTTCCTCACCGTGCGTGCTGAGGTGTGGCGAGGCATGGCCCTCACTGCTCTTGCCCTCCTCGTACCCGAGGTCATCATCCTCCTTTTCCATCACCCCAAGAATGTCACCCAGCATCGAGGGTCCCAGGTCTACATGGAAGGACATGACGGACACGGCATGCTTCATTCCACCTCCATAGTGATGGGAGCTCTCTGGAAGCTCAGTCAGCTCACCGAAGCTTCGCTCCTGCAGCTCCAGGGAGTGATGGGCTTCAGCTGCACCTGTCTCATCCACCTCCCCGTGCTGTCTGAAAGGACTCGAGGACAGACTCTTTGCCACCATACTCTCCCCTCTGTCTTCATCATTGAGGAATGGCAGAGACATGGCATTCTTTACATAGGTAGGGGAACTACCTGGGGCTGTCAGGATGTTATCTCTTTGTTGATCCACTCTGGTGACTGACTGGGAACGTTTGCTGCTCCTAAAGGTACGAGACAGGAGGCTGGGCCGGGGAGAGCTGGGGTGGGATGGTGTCTCGGGGGGAGGTTCCCCTGAGCGCGTACTGAGGAAGGAGGTGTCACCAAAAGCGTCACCACTGCGGCCTACATGCATAGTGTGGCGGAAGTCACCCAGCGGGGCACTGATCATTTCTCTGGTTAGGTCCATGCGCGAGCGACGCTTGGTCTGGGAGGAGCCAGACACTAGCTGTTTCAAGATTGGCATGGTGGCAAATTAGGTTGCTTTGTTTTGCACAAAGAGGAGGTAGAGGAAGAGTCAGTCACACTACCAAACAACTCCCAGATCTTGAATTTGATGCTTGGTAGAAACCATGGAATGAATACTGATGCTCCTTAAATCCAATCAGCCTGGCGACCTGGAAACATGAAATAAAAAACAATAAATGAATGACAGAAAAGAATTTAAACAAAACAATGCTTTAACAAAGACTAGTATATACAAATGAATCAAATAAAAGAAACTCAAACTCAGTATTTACTGCACAGCGTTCACATTGCACTGCATAAAATATTCACATTTGACTGTTAAATTCTCTCAAGTAAACAAAAACATTTCTAGGAAATTCAAATAATCCAGTAATCACAACTGCTGAAGCTATCAATTATGCAACTCCATAATGATAAGCAACACTCCTCAAGAGTCTGTGCATGTGATGACCCTCTAAGATGATATGGGGGGGGAACACCACAGGATTCTTCTATAAAACAGCATCCTAACTTAGAGCAAAAACACAAACCACAGACCAGTGATCTTGAGAGGGAGAGTTGAGGTTTGCCAGAGATTTTCTGCTGCAAAGCTCATCTTTGATTCCAAAACACCCATTATCAAACCAAAGGCTTATCCAGTCACGGAGATGCAAATGGAATTTCAACAGGAGAAACACACGGAAACATTCACTAGCCATCTTTTTCCTCCAACAACAGTGTTGAAGCCCCTTGAGGCTTGTGACTGACAGCTGATAGAAAACATGTTTTTGCATTATTGAAACATGCAGCCCAGACAGAGGAAACCTCATTGCAGGCTGCCAGCTAGCCAGCACTGCTTTCTCCAGAAACTCCACTGGAGGATAGAAGCAGGGTGTCTCATTAATGATCCACCCCCCCAAAAAAAAACAATAAAAAGAACACTGCCATGGTGGTCTACAAAATGAAGTGCATGCAGTTTTTCCAGACATCAAAAACACATACACCTCTTGACTTGTGGGTGGAAAATCTCCATGGTAGGCCTGAAGAAAAGGACTTACCTTGCTGTGTCAGGCGTGCATCTCTCTGGCTTCGCGCTGTGCCTCTTTTCTGTTTGCTCATCTTAACAAAGCAAAACAGTCTGCAAATGAACCTTGACTTTCTGATTTCTCGCAGGCAAGGCTTCAAAAGAAATCCAAAAATTGACTTGTTTTTGGGAGACATGTCTTTGGGTGATTTCATTTGTTTAATGTGGCAGGCTCCACAGTGTTTTGACCTCGTTCTTCTGTCTCTACCCCTGTGTCTCTGCCAGCTGAGCCTCTATACTACTCTTCCTGTTAATGCCTTCACCTGCTTTGGTTTCCATAGAAACACCCTTCTGCAAGCAAGCAATGGCGTTT
This sequence comes from Remorina albescens, assembly GCA_034769265.1. Classification (NCBI taxonomy): domain Eukaryota; kingdom Metazoa; phylum Chordata; class Actinopteri; order Carangiformes; family Echeneidae; genus Remorina; species Remorina albescens. The sequence goes on from CM068493.1 coordinate 9,735,275, forward strand.
CCTGTCGTGGGGCAGCAGAAGGCTTCAGGCTTCATGTAAGCATGCAACACATGGCCTCCGTCTGTGTCAAACTGCAGCTCAGACAATGCACCCATTTAACCTGTCTGTTATGTTTTCACTCATCCACTTACTCCAGCCATCTTGTGACAATTCTTTTTTGGTTAAAATGGAAAGTAATGAAACTATTTAATGTTCCAAGAAATACAGCTAGTTAAATCAAGAGAAGCAAGATGTAAAATTGCAGGAATTTTGACTGAAGCTGAGACAAAGTGTGAAAACTTTCCATGAACTAATGGTTTTGTGGCAAAACATACAGGCAGGCTCAATTTTTTCACAGAAACATGTTTATTATTGAAGCTGCGGGTTCTGATTTTTTATTTATTTATTTTTGTGTGTGTGTGTGATATGGAGGAAATAATTCACACCCAGGAAAAAAAAAAAAAGAGTAGTTGCTTCTGGGTGGCATAAACAGGCAGGGAAAAACAAGCAGCAGATGAAACAAGGACAGATGGTAAAAGCCCGCCTCCCACTCCTTCATTTCACACCCCCCAGGCCAGGATCAACTTGAAAAGCTTAATGGTGCCTATTGCAGGGATGTGGATGCGGGAATTCATTTCAGGCTCCCAGGCTTTGTGTTCTTCATCAGCTGAATCTAAACCAGATCCCGGAAACACTGCAGCAGCACAGTTCCTTGCATCAAACCCAATTCACAGCCCTGCTGTATTTATAGCTCTGTGTGTCTTTGTGTATGTGTGTGTGTGTGTTTTGTGCATGCACATGTGGGTGTACACGTGAATGAAAAAGTGGGAAAGGGCCTTGGAAGGCAGCAGTCAGCGTGGGAACTAGGAGGTCGCAGAGGGGGGTGGGATTGACTTTATAAACAGACTTCACAACACTTGGGATTTTGGCTGCTGGAGAAACAGACAGAACCAGCAAACAAGGCACATCTGCACCATTTCAGTATGACTGTGAGATCGAAAACCATTTAAAAGTTCCTTGGAAACTAAACACACACATTACACTGCACACATCTCTGACCCACAGACTGCCAAGTCCTTAAAATGATTGTGTGTTCCTGTGGATGTGGCATTTCTTGACTGCTGAGTAAAAAGCATCAGAGCATGCATACAAGCACATGTGCATACACACACTTTGATAAATTTACATAGTAGTACCATTTCTAAAAAGCTGCCAAAGTTGCTTCACTTCCTTCTTTCTGCATCTGTTTGTATAAATGATGTTCCACTCTGTTCCCTCAAATGTATGTCTGCCGTGGGAATGTAATGTTAGTTCTGTTTATGGATCACATAACTCATTTATAAATTTAAATACCTGGGATGGGTCTAGGAAGGGTTCTAAATCTGCTTAAATATCATATGGTTACAACCACTTCTTTAAGGGAAGAAAACACACACCCAAATCTTCTGAGGGAAGCGCACAGAAATTATACTGGAAGGAAGCAAATAGAAAAGGGCTCTGACTGAACAGACCAAAAAAAAAAAAAAAGAATCAGATGATAACCTCAGCATATTCACCTGGGAGGATTTGGTGTCTAAGAGGAAATGCTGCAGTCATTTCTCAACAGCGTAGACAGATGCTACATCAGAGGAAGTGAACAAACAGTAGATGCAAGCTATGACTCAAACACTCACTAATACAATTATTATTCATAGTATAAAGGTAGTTTAGCACACACATGCGCACTGACACAGATGCGCACACACACAGCTGAAGATCATGGATTTACATGTACGACAAAACCATCTGCTCAACATCACATATTGATCTCTTAGATAATTTGTGTTAAGGACAAACATAACTTCTCACTTCCTGTCAATACTCTCACACTAGACCAGTCAACAATAATACACAAAGGATCACTCACAGACACACACACGCACACATAAACACACAAGCTCCTCTCAAACATGACTAATGGGCCATTTCCCTAATTGAGTATTGATGCACGTTCTTGCTTAATTCATCCAGAGTGTATTCTACAGTCTGGGACAGGATGGCTGCTGCCGTTGTGGTGGGGGCTGTCTGTCTGGCTCATTTGAAGCCAGTGACCTGGATGGACAACCAAATGACCTGAGGGTAAAATGGCATTGGGTAGGAGGGAAGCCTTACATTTCTGAACAGTGGCTAAAATTACTGCCTCACTTGACGATCATACCTTCAGAAAACCCTATTCCATTCAGCCACCAGCAAGAGATATACTGCTGTTCAGTAACAGGCCTACGCATACACAGCCGCACACAAACACATGTTCCAGTAATTAAGCAGACAAATGGTTTTCTAGTAGATAGGTATCTGCCATGCAACTCATTTAGCAGGCCTGAATATCCCATTTAGGAAGAAGCAGCCCTGGGACAAACAGTGGAAATCACATTATCTCTCAATCACAGAGAGGGAGAAACATACATCAAGCCGATGCTGCTCTCTGAGACAAAATGTAAAAAGGAGAAGACACACTGATGTGACGATAAGTTACAAATAAAGCCCATGAAAATTACAGAAAAAGCCAGATTTAGCTGTTGCTCAGATGGCCCATTTGGCCCCATCTATTTGCTCGTGGTGTTATGGATTCAGATAAACTTGTTGATCTATAGGGTATCTTGACTGCCCTCCTGCCACACTACCCATTTTCCATGCCGTTTTTCACCATGCATTTCCAATACAGAATGAGAGCCAGGGGCTCATTTTGATCAAAGTGTAAATCCTTTGCAGTCTACAGAGTGATGGTAAGCATTTGGCATGGACATAGATTTTTCTTACAGTTTCTGACCAGTGCCTCTTCTGAGGTCAACCTGTGCATGTTAGCCTGCACCTTGACAGTAGACAGTAGAGAGTCAATGGCCTCTGGGAAATAACTGGCACATTAAGTTGAGAGGTATTTACAAAAATAAATGAAAAACAAACAAAACACAAGAAGGACAAACATCTAGGGAAAAAAAAAAAAAAAAAAAAAAATCACATATCTGTGTTTTTACCTGGCAAGCTGGTGTGAGGCAGTTTGTTACGTTAATGTATCACTTTACCCAGTAGGACATTTTATTCGCTAAGGATCAAAGTAAACATCCCTGCTACTAAAAGCGCCTTGAGATTTCTGAATTGGCACTGATATCAGTGAGTATTAAATCTGTTGCTATCCTCCGATCAATGAGTGGAATATTTGAGGTAAGCGGCACTGGAAAGAACAAACTTGCAAACTCAGGAGAGTATAAAAATAGCATTCAATGTACTTGAGAAGATTGTACAATGAAACTGTTAATACCTTATAATTTGTTTGAAACGGGTGATACATTCACAGAGCAACACCTCAACAAACTTGAAGGCAACATCATAATCATTAATGCACCAAATGTAAAAAAACAAACAAACAAAAAACATTCCTTTTAGACACACGAGGTCTGACAAGCCAGTGAGAAGGAGGATAAGTGGTAGACAGATGATGACCAGGACAGAGCAGAGCCCGAGCAGCCAATGGCAGGGTTCCTGGCAGAGAACAGGCCTGCAGCAAGTCAGCTTGACGTGCACCAAGTGACCTCTGACACTACAGAGAAGATGACTAGTCTCTTTTACATTTACAGTCAACACAGCCCCCAGACACGACACTCTATCTCTCTCTCAGTTCTCTGCTTTTATGGAGTCGACAGCTTGTATTACAGGCACAAACAGCGGTCGGCCAACTAGAATGCTATGGTCCACTTCAACACGTCCAAGGATAAAAAAAATGTCTGCGGGTTCAACAGGCCCGATAAACGCGGACCTGCAATGCCTCTTTGTTCACAAACAACACTGTCCCTTCCTGCCCTGCTATTGTTCTCTGATCAGAACACATTTTTACAAAACCCTCAAAAGCTTCAGAAATTGCAGCCAGCATGGTATGTTATCTGCACACTGGGCATATATATATATATATATATATATATAAACATGGGCTGCGTTCATTTGGAGTGTCTCGACATACTCAGAGAATGAGCAAAGAGGAAAAAATTGACCATATCAACCAGACAAGCACACCAGAAATATCCACCTAACATTATTTTGAATATTTCCAGTAATGAGACATGGCTAAAAACCTCCTGTGCTTTTTCATTCTCATCCAGCTGGTCATCGCTTAAGCTCTGCAACAGGCTCAGCTCCAGGTCATTAACTGTTATCCATGTCTCCATTAAGACATTTGGGCACTGGTAGAAATCACAGTGATTTACCAGTGAGATAAGTGACTTACATCAATGACCTCAACTGAACAATTAGTCGAGTTTTCTAAAAGCTTGGATCTCACATGCATATATCTGCCAGTTCATAGAGAAACATGCTGGTTTGTCATGGGGTACGTCCACAGGAAGGGCAGGGAGAAAATGAGCCGGTCAATCCTCTCATCGCTCCGGAAATCTACTCTTCCTGCCCTTCCTGACGAGTCGTAATGTAAACAGAGCTGTCCTCCATCATGCTGTAATACTGATGGGCTAACCAAACAAACCCAGCTCATATCTCCATCAATACTCAGTTTTTAATAACCGAGCAGGGATTAAACCAGTGCTGGGACAGTGTGTTTGACAGCTGTTCCGAATTCAGCAGTTAATGGAGCAGATCAGGATGAGTTATTTTAATTATTTGAGAAGCTAAACACAACCGGATATGCTCCACATTGGGTGGCAGACTCATGGGCGATGACAGCTCTGGCCTCGGGCCTCGATGTCCGTCTGTACCATCACCAAGGACAGACTGACACAGAATGGCCAGGTGTCTCTCCAGAGCTGCCTCTCCAGAGCTGCATGAAAGGAGCAGGGGCTTGAATTCTGAAAAGGCTCGAGTGGAAACCTGTGGCCCTTGATGGAAAGAATGCAGGGAAATTATGGGAGAGTTTTGCTTTAAAGTGCAAGGGTGCCATAATTATAGAGTCAGAGGAGCATGAAAAAGCAACTGAATGCAGAGGCTGGAAGGAAGCCAAAGAAGCAGCTATCAAACAGTCAGATTTAGAGATTTTACTATTTCAGAAACTCCACAAAGCACTCAACCTGTATGTGATAAACTTACAGTGTCTTGAGTGGAGTGATAGCTATGTTTTTAATACCCAGATATTAGATAAATACGAAAATACCTGATGATATGTTCTCAGCCAAGATCTAAAAATCTCTAACATTTGCGCCATTTAAAATAATAAACCCCTGCCATTGTCTATTGCTGCGCTGGTATCAACTTTGGAGAATATTTACATTGACTGCAACAAGTCAACAGAATAGAAAGAGAATGAACAGTTCCTAGAACTCTAGTACCAACCCCAACATGTTGGGTAACAAAGCAGCAGGCTGGATAAGAACAGAAAACAATGCTTCCAAACAAAGGGCACAAGAACAAACACAGCATTCACACCCTGACATAAGAGACGCCCTTAGAGTTTAATGACAGGAGAACAAGGTCATAAAAAAAAAAAAAACAAAGGTGCTGGGAGTGACAACTATATGCATAAATCAAAATGAAAATAAATTTTAACAGTGTGTAAGATTTCATGTGTGTCATTTGCAGGCCTGTGGTTGTGACTGGGGGGATGACAACAACCAAATCTGTTAAACTGCACATCATTCAAAAGTCCTGTCATGGTGGGTACAATAATGTAGCAGGCCACTATCACCACTTTCACAGGCATTTGAGGAAAAAAAAAAACAAACAAACAAAGAAAAAAAACTGTATATATTGGTATTTCCTGGAATGTGAGGGGGCTGGACAGGATGCACACATTGCCTCAAATGAGCATACAAACTACCGGCATGTTCGAACATGGGTGTGAGATGTGTGCTTTACACTGACCACAAATAACAAATTTAACTTTGGCATCTCATCACAGAGATTCTGAGATGCTCAAGCTTATCATCTTCAAAATGAAAGTAAGGTGCATCAACTTGTTCATTTGGGTAAAAAAAAATTCTGAGCAGTCTGATTTTCCTGGGCATTACGCCAGCAAGCACTGTTTGAACTGTGCTGTGCCCAGCAACACAAAGCCTGGCAAAGTGTGCAACCCCACACAGAGGATAAATAACTTTCACCTTCAGGCACTTGCCATATGGCTCCTCCAGGCAATTAAATGCATTGTAATTTAAGAAACAGAGGAAAGCAGGGAGGGCTTAGCTTGTGCAGGCTGGTTTCAAATGCATCGTCTGCCCAGGGAGGCATTTCAGAGGCCCTTCTGGGAAAAAGTAAACAGGCTAAGCATACGACGTGTAAATTTTGGCGATGAGGTTTGACTGTTTGCTTTGTTGTCACCTTAATCCATCACAGAGCATCTCATGGGAACGGCATGGCGTATTTGGAATAACAGAGGTCAAATGTCAAATTTCTTAACCTTGGAAAACAAAGGAAGCCTTCCACATTAACTCACAAGCAGAGCCCTGGGACATTATCTCCCCAGAACAACTACTGAGGAGTTCTTATCAGTATGGCAGTAACGGAGTGATGGCCAACAGACCTGAGGCCTGCCACCTTATTATTCCAGTCAATGAGCTCATCAGATGCCCTGGTGACATCCATTGCAAGCAAGTTGAACAGGACTGCCAAGCCAACCAGTTCTGGGATGTCTGAACTAGACAAATAGCACTGCATGATGGGGAAGAAAGGTGGGCTGTTGTTTTGAGGTTTTTTGTTGTTGTTGTTGTTGTTGTTTTTTAAAATTATTTTATTTTTCTCCACCTAAACTTTATACTATGTCAGTACCTCTGTTGTTCACTCATTGTAAGGTAAGTTTTCAAAATATCAGCATTGCAAAACACGTGCATTTTCACGTTTACAACACACCCTCTTATTGCGGCATCAAACCCATTTTTGGCCCGCATGGAGCCCCTGAAAGCGTATTTCCTTTGGAGAGATGATTTTAAGATGAGAGACGCTGTGGGCCAATTTTAGCTTCAAGGCAAATACGATAATGAAACCGACTCAATTCATTTTGGTTTGAAAGAAGCTGCAGAAAATATCAAGGCGACAACTGCCCGCTTAAAGAGAGGTAAAAACAATTGTTTCCTTTGAACAATACCTGTCTTTACCCCTGACTGCCGAGTACAATAAAGCTGTGATACTGGGTGGGTCAATGGCCGAGGGAACAATAAATAGCAGAACAAAAAAAAAGCGTCTGCTGCCTTCCAGCGAGTGTTTCACTGAATAAAAACTGGGCCCTTCTATATGTATTTAATTAGCTTAGAAAAACCTAAAGAAGCAGCTGAATGTGCTGAAGTTAAAGTGCAGGTACAGCCATAAAGGAGCACACACTTACCGAGCATCCCATTCATCAGAGCCGGCTGCTGCAACCAGTCAGGCCCCCAGCGGCTGGACAATGTGGGCGCGTTCATCAAACGGAAGATGAAAAAAATAAAAATAAATAATAAACAAGAACAGGAAAAAATGGCAACACGTGCGACTCCAAATCAACGCTGTTGGACTAATCGCCCTTTCTTCTTGTGTAAAAGTGTTATTGTGGCCGTCTCCTCATCCTCAGATGCTGCTGCTGTGGAGAGACAGAGTCACAACGACGCCTCCTGTCCGGGCGGCGCGCGTGAACACGCCTTCTTTCACGCGGCTCCTTAAAGACGCAGGCGGCTCAGCGTGCGACGGCTTACTATCACTTCCTGCCCCGGAGGAAGGCGGAGTCATGCATACTAATGAGAGGAAACCAGGAAATGAAATCAGTCTAAAAAAAAAACCCACACGCGCACACACACACACCCACACACACACACACACACACACAATTCCCAGAATAAGATAAGATAAGATAGTACTTTATTTATCCCACGTATGGGAAAATTCGTCGTTACAGCTGCAACAACAGACGTATAGAAAAAATACAAGAATAGAAACAAGGAGTAGAAGTACTAGAGAAAATATATAAAGTGGCAGTGATAATGACAAAGTGACAAAAAATGAAACAATAATCACAAAATGTTTTGGGGCTGCTCTCATTCCTGCATCATGATATGTGACATTTAATGCTGTATTTAGAGGACAAGGTGTCATTTTTTTTTCACTGTGTTTGCAAGTTTTCATTTTCTCACTGTGATACTAGTGGGTGGAGAAAATATGATGAACTCGTGAAATGGGTCATATTATGGTTATCCATAGATCATGTGTTTGGCAGGGTGACTTCTTTGTTTTTCTTTTCTTTTTTTTTTTTTGTAGAGAGTCCAAGGCTTGTCAGCAGGAGCCAGAAGCCTAAATCTGTATACATTTGTTTGTTTGTTTTGATAGTTTTTTTTACAGAAATTCTCCAAAAGACCCCCAGACAGTTAAGATAAAGATAATTATATTGAGAATCTTGTTTTTGGCAGGACTGAAGTGAAAGTTTAAATATAGTTTTAAGGTAAGTTTTCAGAGGCTTTTGGCATTCTGCCTGTTAAAGTCACAACCAAAAGTCAAATTTAGAGAAACGTGTCAAAAAGCCATTTTCCACAGTCTGCATTGAACTTAAGGCTTGAGTGAATGAACCATTTGTTTGACCTTGTGTATTGCATGTTGACCTGCTGCCCTCTGTCAGCGACAGGTCATTTGTACCTTTTGAAATGGAAATGAGGAGGAAGTTGCCAAGGTACGCCCCCAAGGCTGCACAAGCTCACCTTTAGCTCACGAGAAAGGAATGTGTGAATTGGCTGATAATTATCAAAGGGCAAGAGTCACTGTCCTTCAGTACCTGCAGAGAGAAGAGAGACTATTGACTTTTATTCAACAGACGACCTTTCCCTTCTTATCTAGAAGGGTCATTGAGGTTATTTTATAATTTAGGAAGCATCATGTCCATCATCACATACAGTCAAGAGCTACTTCCTGTCTTTGACTCCGTTCTCAGTATGGTCTATCCCACCAGTGGATGGGAGAACAGGGCTCATTATGCTGAGAATTTGACTGCAGTGGCCTCTTGTCCCAAGCTGTATAAATTCAAATATCATGTTTCCTTTTTTTCCCCACTATCCACACCCAGAACATACCAGTTCTGTTCCTCAACTTTCTCCAGAAAGAAATGTGGTAATTGAAATGTGATTGAAACAGGAAATCTGAGAACACATTTCCAAACACTGCAATAACCTGATTACTGCAAAACCTGCATTCTCATGCTGCTGGTCAGACTGTCTTGCCGGCCCTGATCCTGATCTGCTGACTGAACATTTCCTGCATTCAGAGTTAATTTTAGTCTTTATCACAAGAAACTGCAAATACTGCATCATGTAAAGGTACAATTCTACTTGACCAGGACAAATCCAATGGACAAACAAAAACCAACAAAATCACAACTTCTTGGATAAATTGTGGATAATTCCTTTAAATTGATTTAGAATCTGAGTTGGCTCATTATTTTCCCCTTTCGCTCACCAATGCTCAGTTACAGGTGCCGCCGCTGGAACAATAACACAACAGTCTCCTGCTGTTTCAGCTCAGACAAGTTTGACAGTTCTGTTCAGTGGAGCATAAGAGGAGCGTGTTAGTGCAGTTGTGTGTCAGTTTGATGCACTTGAGTTTCTCCAAAAGTTCTTTCTCGTTTTGATCCCGATCTGTTCACAGTAATGCTAGAGATAAACGTTGAGGTTTCTCTCCAGATTGGACACATGAGCACTTTCACTTTCTGCAGCTTCCATTTTGGACTTTCGGCAATTGTGTTAGGAGTCTAGTGTTTTTCATCTCTGTGTGGCAACTGCTTTGTTGCCAGCAGAAACAGGAGGAGTTGTGTGATGTGACAGTTTCTGCCTTCTGCCTTATCCTCAGTGCAGAGAAAACCTGCGGACAGCTCAAATGTGGCTGCTATATTGTTTGTCTTACATGGCGTTATTTCACTGCAGGGGATGTCAAATAAAGACAGGCATAAATGCTAAGCCTGTAAATCATATAACAGACTGAGGACTGTGCCCTTCAACCCTCCTCCATGCAACTCAGGCTTATTTTTAGAGCCAGTGGACAGACCAGGTTGGTTGAGAATGAAAACATCACCAGGCTGTCTTGCAGAGACTGTGTAGAGACCGATTCCAGGGATTTGACTGCGCTCACAAAACAACAACTATGATGAATAACCTTCACCTTACTGTCATGGCTGTTATGAAAATGTTTGTTCTGACTGCATATTGACAGGTAGAGTTTTTTTTTTAGTTCAAACAAAGCCTTTCTTCATCAAAACATTCTATAAGTTATAGCTTGCAATTTCCATTTGTGGGATTTTGTCCTATTTTGAAGACACCAGTCAAGACGAGTTAGCTGTGCTGCACATGTGCTCTGACGCTCTCTAACCGGCATAGTCAGAATTAGGACACATTTTGAATAAGTGGGTCCCATGAGGAGGGGTTGACTTAACTGAAATGTAAAAACAGATTTCGTGATGCGAAGCCATGTCTCTGTTTGTGTGTGGGTGACTGTATGAACAGAAGATTACTCTGTGGGCCTTGCTGCAGTGAATTGGCAGAAGGTGAAAGTAGTCATGGTGGAGCTGAGTGCGAAGAATTACCATCATTTTGAGTTACTAAATACAATTGTTTAAAATGCCACACTGCAATATGTTATATCTATCTTGTAAAGATGAGCTTCAGATTTTGTCATTGTAAAGATCCAATGTGTACACGAGTTACACAAATTCCAGATTTAAAATTTGATTTGCCACACCATTATAATGTGACTTGTTAAAAACAATGGGATTTGCCTGATGATAAATTATCCACATATAATGATCCAGCCAACATTGTGAATTCAATGAAACTGTTGATGTGATTTTTCTTTGTTTCACAAACATTTTGAAGCCCTGATTGTCTCTTCCTCCTTAAACCCTTCCAGCCTGATCCCTCTGTTTCTCCCCCGTTTGCCTTTCTTAAGATCAAAGTTTTCTGGCCTGAAATAAGTAGATTACCCACGCACCCCTCCCACCCTCCCCCAGCTTTTCAGCGTGCTTGCTCCGGATCAGGTTCTTCTTCAAATTCTTACTTGTAACTCATGCTCTTATGCATCCCAATTAAGTCTCTGTTGTGGCTGAGAGAATCAGGTCATTTCTGCACTGTAGGATCAAGTGCCACCGATTATCACTTTGTCCTCTAGACTATGCAAAAATGGTCTTCTTATGACTCTCTGTGTAAAACTGTTGTATGCAGGATCAAAAAAATCAAAGCTTTATCAAACCTCTCATATATCACACTTATAAAATCAAAACCTTATTTCCCAACATTTTTTGGGCTTTAAAGTACCATGTTTGTTCTAAGATATCTAGATTCAGAAGCATGAATAAAAAGCCATTACAAAATAGAATATTTTATTTCCAAGAGCTACCATGAATAGGTCCATAATTATTCTTTATAATGCATACATGTTCACACTGGAAATTTGACAATTGATATTTCCGGACCAACTGTCTAAATTTGTACACTATGGGTCAAACTCCAGCACAGCAATGTCTCTTTCAACTTTTGTATGGAACCAGCATATTCAGGTGTTGTAGGAACCATCTTATCACAACACATGGATATGTGTGTACTGTGAGCATTGGACACTGCCAGTCATCATATCACTCCCATGTTACACTGTAACACGTTCAACACAAATCATATCACAACACAGTCATCCATTTCATGCACAAGTGTTGTTTTTGTCTGTCCTTAAATAAAACAAACACAATTCAGCTGATTTCTCCTTCAGTCCCATAAAAAACTGAGATTGGAAAATACATTTGAGGTCTCTTACTTTGAAGGTCTGGGAGTGAACGGTTTCCTTCTTTTACTTCTTTTTTTCCCCAAAATTCAAGCTTTCAATTTGGCCAATGTTTTGAAAAGCTTAGACCCATACAGATCTACTTTGCTAACCTTTTTACTAATGTTCTTTTTGTATTATTAGCCAAATTAAGGCAACATATTCTTGTACTTTGCTGACAGCTATTCCCATCTTTATGTCTAATGTGTCTGTGATCAGATAATATCATGTTAAAAAGAAGATTTGTGCTTTTGGTCCTCTTGTCATATTCAGTGATTAACATAAAAGCAAACCAATGCACTACTGATGAAAGATGCCTAATGTTTGTATATCTACTGACATGAGTACCAGCACACAATCGACACATTCCCCAGACTACTATAAAGGTGCCACAATGCTTTAATGTGATTCATAACATTGTCACTAATGATGTTCTGAAAATTTTGAGCTTCAAGCTGATTGATATAAATATCTGGTAAACAATATAAGACAAGTACATATAGTTAACACATAATGCAGTTCCAACAATGATTAGGCAGAGTGAGAGAATCAGGCAGCCAATGGTCCCAGTGACCATTAGCCTTGCTTTCCAACTCAGAGTCAATTTCTCACTAATAGTTTCTTCAAACATCACATTTTTCCATCAGAGTTGGGTTTTCCATTGTCCAGTCTCAGCAAGCCAAGAGTGGTTCTTTTTCCATAAAGCTCTCATATGAAACAATAATACAGTGTTTTAAAACAAGGATTTCTTTTTTCAGAACCTCAAGTTCTGTTTGTTCCTTGTTGATGTGGTTGAGCCTTCAAATAAATGAACTCAAGCAACGAATACAAACTTTCAAATGATTGTCTTTTCATGATATACATATCACATGGACTAACCAACCATACGTGCTACACACAATCATACACACACACACACACACTCTTCACAGAGGAGAAAGCGCTTTTCAAGATGGCTGCAATGCTTAATACAGAGCGACGACTCTGTCAATAAGACAGAGTCAAAAGAAAAAAAAAAAAGGAGCAAAATACAAATAAACCAACAACAACAAAATCAAAAACTCATCCTCAGGGTCCTGTTGTTATTGGAAGGAGAGCTATGTGTCAAACAAAAGAGGAGAAGCCCGCGGTAGGTGCTTGAGCGGCACAGCCCAGACTGCTGGGGGGCCGGTAGAGGGTGCCATGCTGGCTGGGAGGTTCGGAGGACAGCAGGGAGGGGGTGGGAGTCCGGCTTCCCTTAGGCCTGAACAAGGTTCCCTGGCCCTGTGGCTGTGGGGATGGGGCACTCTGGGGGAGAAGAGGGGGCAGAGGGGGCACGGGTGGTGGGTGTGGCCTCGACTCCTGTTCCACCAGTGGCTCGGGCTGGGAGTAGCCGTATGCCGGTGGACGAGAGACGCCCTTCTGCTGCCGCCGCCAGGAGTTATAGTAGGTGGGGTCACTGATGTAGTGGTTGACAAAGGAGTGGGTCTTCTGTCGGCTCTGATCCATCTCATATTCGCTGTCGCTGCCCTGTAAGTCAGCAAGGGAACAGAATCGTTAAAAACAAAAAAGGGAAAAATTGTGCATTGTGAAAAACAAAAGGCCACAGAGAATAACAACAACTATGTTTAGATGCTCTCAAATCAAGACTAACTCTATTGCTGCATCCTTACTGACGAATCACACAATACTGAGTCATAACACAGCAGGGTATAGCTACTGAGAGACTGGAAATCTATTAATCTATGTGCAATTCTATGGTGCAGACAATCGCTTTTTTCTATCACGGATAGAAGCTCACCCAAAACTTTGCGGAGCACAGCTGTTATAGGTGTACACAAGAGTGTCCTAGAATTGGACAGAGATAATGTTTACAGGATGATTTAGCTTTTTTTTTTGTTGTAATATGAAGTAACAAATGTCTGTGAGGGTGAATCCTGTCATTGTTCCAGCACATTGTATGGGCGGAAAAACATAAGTGGTTGAAAAGAAAGAGAGTAAATGACTCTCATGGAAAACATTGCACACTTGGCACATTTGCGTGCATGGCAAGTGCCTGCCGATCTAGCGCTCTATTGAGACGCTAGCTTAACAGATGTTGAAGCACCATTTATTTGCACAAGTGGCATGTAAACAGTGGGAGGGCTGCACAGAGGATAAGAATAACACCAGTTTGTGTCTCCCGGGAAAACCGTGTTTGTTCAAACCAGATTGAACAATGTTTTGACTGTGCAGGTACCAGAAAAATTGGCCAGAGAGACCCTGAACAACTGTGGGAAGACAGATGTAAAGAATGTGCTGCAATCAGCTTCTTTGCCGCACCTATGCATCATCCCTCATCACTTCTACCCTCCCCATCTCTTCACTGGACCTCCCCAATCTTCGCGTTAAACCCAGCAGGCCAGATTGACATGACATTTCCTGTTTGGGAAAAATTAATTAGCTGTAAAGATATTCCATGACAAATGAGACATGAGAAGCAGCCCCATACTTTCTTCCCATGGGAGAAATCGACATTTAAACGTAGGTTAGATGTCAGCCATGACTTGTCCGTGCTAAACAGAGGATAAGTGGTGATCCACTTGAGGCAGAATGTCTTTTCAACATGATTAATTTATCATTAGAAAAAATGATTCATAATGAGACAGCTATCTAGTTTTCTGCATCTAGCAAAGCAGACATTATGGCAGAAAAAAGTGATAAACCCACAGATATCTGACGATGACTGTGGAAGTATTTTTGTATTTAGGAAGTCTACCGGTGTGCCCGAAAGAGACTTTGGCCTTTTGTCAAATTTAATCAGTTGACTTTTAGTTCGAGGACGTGAAGTGTAGGTCTTGATCGCTGCTCACCTGGGAGTCAGATATCTCAGAGGGTTTCTCAGTCAGACTGCTGCTTTCTGCCGGGATCAAGTCATTATATTTACTGCTGACATCCTCGTCTGAGTAGTGCAGACTTCCAGGACTGGGTCTCGGTGGAGACCTGGTCAGATGGAGAAAATACAGATAAATGTATATGAGAGACTGAAAGCAAAGACAAGACCATAAAGATTCACACACACACACACACACACACACACACATACAATGGTTATGTGAGGAAGAAAATGTTTCATTTGATCATTGTTTTCCTCTTTTGGGAATCTCAGGAGCTCTCTCTTCTCTGAGAACATTTTTGAATAAACATTTAAAGCTCTGTGACTGACAGTTGACTGAACAGTCACAAAAGTGAAGGAGCTTCATCATCCCATGGAGGGGGGGAAGGGGCGGCGTGCAGAGATTCAGTGCAAATTCACTGATGAAAATGATACCTTACTTCAGACAATCACTGAACAGGTTATTCATGCATTCATGAAAGCCACTAATACACAAAACAGGGTAGAGATTATACTAGTTTTTACTCTTTTGCTATTTCCTGCGGAAGTTTGCCAAGAATCTGATGGGAGTATCAGCAGGGGGGGAGTTCTGCATGAGTTCAACTCACTTTATAGGTTATAGGTTTTGAAATGCAAAAAAAGGATTCTGTGTAAAAACACGTGAGCATCGTCATGAAAGCATTCAGTGTTGTGATTACAGCAGAAACACTGTACATATTTAGCCAGTCATAGCTTTAGACCTCCTGCAGAAAACCTGCATAACTAAGCATGGCCCCTGGCTCAGAAAAGTATTATGAAGTTCTTTTGTGAGTGCAGGTCAAATAAATGGACCCCTAACTTCTTTATTACTTCTTTATTATTATTACTTCTGCAGTAATGACTACTGTTATATTCAAGGTCTGTTGAGACTGAATGGGATGGTCCAAAGGCTAAAACCTCACCACTACCTTCATGCCACTGAGCTCAGTATATAACTCATACTATCATAACACTAACAGATCAGTTCACTCAGTTGATAAAAAAAAAAAGAAAAAAAAAGCAAAATCACATGAACTGGGAATAGCATGAAAGTAAATGTTTAAATGATCTGAAATGGAAAATGTGTGTGGGGGCAGAGGAGACAAGCATAAAACTCTGTGATGTCAAGTGTAATACTAACGCATAAAGTAGACAACCTTGACGACCTCTGAAGTAGAAATTAATATGTGCTGAGATGTATGCAGGAGCTTAATCACTGAGAATGCCAAGAACTGGAAGCTTAGAAGACACAACATGACAATGGCCATGAAAGGATTGACACAACAAAGGGACATCTCCTTTTGGGTTAAAGGGAATGACATGAGGTGGTAGACTGTGAGGAAAAAATAAAACTAAATCTACTTAGAATTCAAACAAGGTTAAATCACACATTAAAAAGACAGAGCCACGTGAGCACAGGGAGGGGAGACGGATCCTGCTACCTACAATACTCAACACAAAAGGCAGCCAGCGGGCTTTGAATTATTTAAAAGCACTGTATATATATTTTTTTTCCTTGCCTTATCAGTCTAATTTATCCCTCTCTCCTTTACCCTTTCAAATATCCCACAGGGAGCCCTCCCACTCGTCCTCCTTAGTCCACAGATCATTAGCAAAGAGTACAAAATCAAATTGGAGCCCTTCAAAGAGAGGGAGGATCTCAGAGTCCTTTGATCCTCTTCTTGGCCGCCTTGGTCAATGAAAAAACTGCACAGATTCCCTTGCCCTTAATGGACCCCTTCTAGCACATTCAACTCTAATGTGCACACTAGAGTTTTTTTTTTTTTTTTCACAGTGACAGGAAGCAGACTCTGAACCCGCATCCTCCCCAACGCAAACTCGTAACCATCCGACCAGTCACCAAATGTGCGACTGATACCTCTACATTCCCTCTAATGTTTGTATAAATATAACCAAAGAGCTGGCGAGCCAAAGTCCAGCCGATGGATGCAAAGATGTGCTCCCAAACTGACAGTATTGTACTTTATGTTCAGATAACACACAGCGCTGAACTTGGGAGAAACTCTGGGCTCAAGGCCAAAGGAAGATGGCCGGCTCTGACCCATAAGCACCCTTTGTCTGGAGTGGTGATGGACAGACAAAGAGCCCATGCAGAAGCTCATGAATGCTAATTAGTTGGTATTGTGATGTCTCCTTATGTAAATTGTTGCCATGTACAAACATTGAATATTAACGAGGGAAATGGAAGAGCTGAGCTCCTCGAGGTCTGACATAGTCTCTCAAGAATGACAGAGTATTGTGTGGGAAGAGTGGGGCACACAACAGTGAATTATTAATCCCTGTTTGTATCATAAATAACACATTCCACTGGAAGATGAAGCAAAGACCAAAACTCAGTTGACAATATTTTCACAAAGAGGAATTCATGCCTGTAAGAAATGAATCCAACGATCAGCTTAACATTATATGCGTTTGTGAGTGTATGACAGATGGCTTTCTTAAGCCCACAATGATTTTCACTGACCGTGTGTAGATGCCATTCTTGCGGCAAAAGGAGTTCTTCACGGAGAGGCGCCTGTTGTTCAGCTCCAAGGCTGGGAAGCGTCCCTCGTCCAAGCGCACCATCTCTCCGTGGGTCAGAGGCAGAGCTGTGCAGTTGGAGTGGTTGCCTGGACAGGGGTATGAGGACGACACTGTGTGGGTCGTGGAATAAAATAAGTGATTTGTGATCTTCACTCAATTCTATTCAGTACACACTATTAGTTGGAAATAACATAGTAAAACTTGAGACTGATGTCCTTTTCTCAAAAAAAAAAAAAAGCTAACATTTTTTCTTTGCAACCGGAAAAGACATGTTATTGTCATCAAGATGACTTCATCTGTGGAACATCATTGTCAGTCAGTAAAGCCTCACTGTCCAGTGTCGGACTCTGGTAAAACAAACAGTCACCAGCTGGACAGTCCAGCCTCGGGGCTAAGAAAACTGGGGAGGGGGAGAGAGGGGCTAAGAAGCCCTCTTTGTATCCCAAACAAACAGTTCTTCTCTGAAATGGCCAAGCTGAGCCATGTTTACTGACCCTGGCATCATGCTAAATGCTGACTAAGCTTAAAAGTTTTATGAAGGCTTGACTTTGCATTGAATCTCCTGCCTAGTTTTCACAATCTACGTCTCCAGCAGCTAATCTATTAATGGGTTGCCAGACCCTAAAGGTGAAAAAATTGCCATGGGGGACCTATGATGTGATTAGCTGCCAAACAACCACAATGTATTAACAACCAGTCCACTAATGTTGATTAACTCCCCCTGCCGTATGCTTTTAGGATTGAAGATAAAAACCTTGATGAAGAGTTTCCAACAGTAATAATGCCACCTGGGATAATTCACAATCAGGAATTGGCTTCCTGATATAGTGGTGTTAGAGCCACTAACACTGTAGTCATATAATTACTCTCAGTCTGACTAATGACTTGAGCATTAAACCACTGCCCAGCCATTTTTCCTAGCATTGATCCGTGGTGCAGTTAAACATGAACAATAATGTTTATTCATCTGCCCGTTTCAGCTGTTTCACTGGTAACCTGTCAGCCAAACAATGTAAGGGAATATAGGTAATTCCTTTAATTGTGGGAGCCATTGAGGTTCCCTTTTAAACACACTTCAGATGTGCATTCATTAAGATGCAACTCTCAGCAGAGCTGTCCAACTGGAAGACTAATTCCAGTTTAATTCCATCTTAAGTTGCAGAAACAGAAATGCTTGCACTAGCTTCCTACCTGAATCTGCTTTTTTGGTGTATTTTTTACTCTGGCCTCGGATGATGAGGATAAAAACAAGCAGGAGGATGAAGATGAGGCCCACCAAAGCAATCACGACAAGAAACCACCACTCTTCGTAGAATGGTGAAACCTTCTGGGCTGAAAACATTCCAAAGAAGAAGAAGAATTAATCACCACTAAATAAAATGTGTATTAGAAATCTCACAGAATTTTTCATTAATGCTTCATCTTACCTGATATAGATGGGGAGGGGGCACTAGGTGACCCATAGCCATAGTCATTGACTGCAATTACTCTGAAGTCATAGGTCACCCCTTCTCGGAGCATGTCCAGGTTAAGTGTATAGGATGTCACTTCTTTAGGAATATCTTTGATGAGAATATCCCACAATCCTTCATCTAAGGAGAAGATGAGAGAAGTTTTCAATAGTAATTGGTATCAGCTGTATTCATCACGAAGGACAGACTTGTGAGACTTGTGTTTATGTGACTCACCAGACGGTCTGGCTTCAATGACGTATCGTGTGATAGGCGCACGACCTTGATCCCCACTTGTCCAGTGCAGCGTTAGGGCCGTGCCATAGCGAGAAATAAAAGGTTCACCGGGTGGGCCTGGAGCTCCTTGGGGGAGATAAAAAATTGATATTCAGAAAAACATTCTGGCATCCTTTCATGGCGGCATTTAAAAGATTCAATTAGTGACATTAGAACTTTAAAACATTAGAATAAAAGCACCTTCTCCGGGCCCAGTGGTGATGTTGGCCTCCACCTCAGGGCCATAAGTGAGCGTTTTAGCGCGGATACGGAAGTTGTAGGTGACGCCGTCGGCTAGGTCTTTGATCTTCATCCACAAGGGAGTGCTGCCCTTCACATCTACTGTCACTATCTTACTGACACCTGGAGTGCGAGGAGAGGAGTCTGTACAGGAAACACTAAGGCTCTAGATGCTGCTTTCTACAAGCCACAAAAAGCCAAGCTTTGTGCATTTCAACAGACACACAGATGCAGTAGACGACTTCACAGTTACGAAGAGTTAGATGACCAGACACACAGACTTTGCATTATCAACAAAAAAAGGTTCTTTTAATCTTGCAGCAGCTATTCACCCAGGGAGAGACACCAGGACAAACTTTATCATAGACCAGCTGACATTCCCTGTCTTTGCTACTCTGTTCGGCTCTGCTCGGTTACCATTAGTGGATAGTCGGGGAACCAGAGCAGCCTCAGCTCAGCATTCCACCTCTGCTCCCAATTACTTGACAATCTGGTCTAAGAAAGTTACACTTAGCCAGCTATTAGCCATGTTTCTCTTATTGAGAGAGGAAGCTGTGCAAAGTCTCACCAGAGCTTTCCAATATATCTTACCAGTCACACCGTATACGCTATACTGCGGGACCTATACTCATCTGCAACAGATTAGAGCGCAAGCTGAAGCAGTGTGGGTTAAAAACATGGTAAAGGGCCTGAGGTTGTAAATCATTGACTGACAACGCCAGCTGTGGAATGTCAAGACATGGCATAGTTATGAGGCTCCAGGCAGGAGAGTTCTCACCATCAACTGGAGTGCACGGCTCGTAAACCAGGCGGTAGCCCTCGATGATGCCGTTGGCCTGCTTGGGCTCTCCCCAGGACACATTAACAGAGGTGGTGGTCAACTCACTGAAGTGGATGTAGTTCGGAGAGCTGGGCGCTTTTGTGAAGAGAAGGGTGAAGAGGCCATGAGAGCTGGATCTCCTCATGGCACTGAGACAAAACACTACATATGCACAGCATACTCAGGTACACAGACCAGGATATGCAACCCTTGAGTAAAGACATACGTATTGGCAATTATTTACTGAAAGCAGTTTGAGGTTCAGCAATATTTAGGTTTCTTGTCTTTCTGCTTCTTTAGACATCTAATTTTTCTAAATTCACAATAGCAATTTAGTACATTTTCCATGTGTTGAATTGGCTCAGCGCAAGTGCACTCCCAGTGATTTACTTCAAATTCTTTGGCCATTTGGGTAGATTACACTGTCAAAAAAAAAAAAAAAAAGCATTAGAGCAAAGTGAAATCCAAGAGCGGTGCTCATACTTACAGGAGAAAAGTTATTTTGACATATTCATAAAAAATCACATTATTCTGGATGACAGGAACTAGCTGCGATTAAGAGTGAAAGACTTTTCCTTGTTCATTGTTCATTAACAGAAAATGAACAATAAAATGTTTGGTGCACATTTTGGCAGCTTCAATGGCATGCAGTTGAAATTAATGCAGCAAAAAATACACAAAACAAACCCAGTATGACTGACTAAATGAGTCACTAAAAAGCAAACTCAAGGTACACAGGAGAGTGCGCAAAATCATATTGTGACCTTGAACAAGAGCTGTGAGAATTCTGCCTACTGACCCAACCCAGATCCAGATAAGTGTCAGGATTTAGCTGCAATTCTGCATAAATATCACAAAAGCTTTTGCTGGCTCATTTCCCAGTACCCCGTGGTGCAGAGAGCCAAAATTCCTGCTTGTGTTTTTTTTTTAAGTTCTCAGCACTTTGTACCCCTCACCAATGTCACAGCCTTTAAGGGGGCGGAAAAGACGAGAGAAATTTAAACTGTAAACCATTTTTGTGCTGAAACCGCAGAGGAGGGACTCTCTTTCGCTAGTAAACACAGGCATCTTTGTGCAGTTGCGGCCAAAAATCTAATCTACATGTGTCCCTCGCACTCTGTATTCATCACTCCTCTGCTGTCACTGGGCTTCCACCCCCGTGGCTGGCCCGACAAGGGGTGGCGAGAGAACTCTGATCTCTTATGCTATATCTCACGGGACAAAACTGTTTAGTGATAATGCTCTATTTCTTGTTGAATCTTACTAAGGGGCATCTTTTGATACAGAAAGGCAGCCTTACCTTGAGACACAGCTCGACACAAGCGCTTAAACAAAGTACTTTAATAAGGAGAAGTGTAACTTTAGAGATGACAGAAAGAGAAAGAGATAGAGGAAGAGGTAGAGAAGTAAATTATGATTTTGGCAGATGGTTTGAGCTGAAAGATAAATACCACTGGTTTTTTAATGATAACTCTAATCTCTCTCTCTCTCCACATCTGGATACAGTGTAACTCACCTGCTTGCTGAGTGCGCCCTCTTGTGGGCAGGGAGCGCGGCCCATCCCCTGCAGCATTGAAGGCCGCCACACTAATCATGTAGGTGGTGTAGCCAGTCAGGTTTTTAAGCTTCACCCCAAGCTCTGGCAGGAACAGCGTACGCAGACGCTCCGTTTCATTCTGGAGCTTAAACTCCCAGAAATAGATCTATAAACAGAAAAACAGAGTTTATGATACAGAACTTATTTGTTGTTGTTTTTTTACCAACTGAAAATATAAAATATAAAAAAAATGGATGATGTAAGTTTAATTGATCTGCGGCAACACAAAATATGAAGCATAATCAATACCTTATAACCTTGTATATCCCCATTCTGTGCATCCAGAGGTGGAGGGTCCCATGTGACATCCAGCTGTGTGGCTGTTGAGGACTGGACCACCACATTTTGCGGTGGAGCTGTTGGGACTAGAACGGGGGCAGAGCATAAATTACCACTTTTTATATGTTCCACTAAGTTTAAAATTGCACGGTGGAAGCAGAAACATACCCGCCTCTCCAACAAACACTTCCTGCGGTGCACTGCTAGGACCTTCACCCACAGCATTGTACACACTGAGACGGATCTCGTAGCGTTTGTGTTTACTCAAATCTGCGAGGAGAGAACCCATAACAGTGTTACAGCACAACAGCGAAGATAAAAAAGACCAAAAAGAAGTTATTCCAGGGAGGCACAAAGTCATACTGATGCCCCCTGGCTAGGCAAAATCCCAAAACGAACAGAAAAGCAGAAGTGGAATGGTCAGTCAAACTGATAAAAAGATGAAGTTGTTGTGGGGAGAAGGGGAAGGTTTGTCAGTGACTACAATGAAAGAAAACACACTAAAATAATGTCAGGGCAGCTTGGTGAGATTTAAGTAATATGCAGATCTGAGTGGAAGGATAGTGCAGCAAACACTGGCTCTAAATAATTACACAAAAAGAAAGGTTTGTGGAAGTAAAATAGATGATATTCAAACAGAGGGAGTATAGGCACAAAGGGATATGCCAAACTTACTATCTAGTTCATACTGGGTGAGCGAAGATTCACTCAAGTTCCTGACACTGTAAGGAGCTGGAATTTGGATAGAAGATGAGCAAGGTTTGTTATTTCGCAAAAGTCTTAGTAAAAGCATCAAATGCTTGGATTTGAAATTAAGCCCAAGTCAAATTTGCATGACTTTCTCCATATAACCCAAAATGTTCAGTGCTGTGGAAAGTACAACTTACCAGTGAGATCGGCCCAGTTGACAGAGGGGCTATTAACTGTGCGGACGGTAAAACTGCGAAGCCTGTCGTAGTGTAACTCACGGTACCTGACCCTGAACCCTAATAAGACTCCGTTGATGTGATCCTCTGAGGGAGGCTACAAAGAGGAGATTGATACTTAACAACCATTCGGTGCAATCAACAGCTCTGCCCAATAAATTCAGTGCCGAATAATTCAACAGCGTACCTGCCAACGGACCAAAACAGACGTGGTGGTGTGAGGTGTGACGGACAGAATGGTTGGGGCTTTGTCTGGGGCTGGAGGATATAAGCAAGAAAAAAACAAAACAAAACAAGAAATCTGGTGTTAATAAACCAACACAGCTGTGGCGAGTGACCTAAAATTCAAACATTCTGGTGGGGAACACCTGGAGAGTAAACACACGCTCTATTGATGTTAAATGTCCGCAGTGAAAATCCAAAGTCAAAACATGCATGTAAAGGCGTGTACATACTGTACAACCGCATAAAAGGGCTCTAACACAAATCCAGAGAATCAACAGATAATCATGCCGCTCTGTGCGGGGTTACATTTGGTCAGAAGATCTTACCGTCCTGTAGCGTCGTGATGGCCTCGCTCTCCTGACTGTACTCGCTGTCGCCGATGTCATTGGTGGCCTTGACACGGAACTGGTAGGACGTGAACGGCTTTAACCTTTCAAAGAGAGAAGGAGAGTGCGATGTGTGCAAAGTCAACACCACAAACCACTGCTGTCGCCAAGTAGACATTCGTATTTACCGGTCCATTATGTAGGAGTGCATCTCGTGGCTGACGGACGCAGAGTGGACAGTCCAGTTGCTGTCCGGGAGCTCTCTGTACTGGACTGTATAGTAACGAACTGGGGACAAGCCGTCACTGCCCGGTTCCCATGACAACAGCACTCTGCGGGCCTGAACTTCCTCTTGAGGCACTACAGGACGGCTCGTGGGTTGGGGTCGAGCTGAAGGGCAGACACACACACACACACACACACGTGCTCAGTCACTCTCAGGCTTAATATTTAGAGTTGGCTAGTTTAAATAATACATTTTAGCTGTGGTATTTACCTCTCTTTTCTGTTGTTATCACCAGAGCCTCAGCAGCCTCCCCCCAACCTTTTCGCGTTTGAGCAGTGAGGCGGAATACATAAACAAATTCTGGCTTCAGCCCAGTCGCCGTGTACTGTCGCGCGCTGGGACTCAGCACGTCTACGACAGCGGCATTGCTGTTTGAGGAGTTCCTTCTGTATGTGATCTGGTAGGCTAAGGCAGGCAAATTCATTCAATATGCATAAAAGTCGTGCGTAAAAAAAAAAAAAAAAAAAAGGCAAAAGCAAAAATCCAGCTGCACTTCAAAAATCAAACAACAGTACATTGGAGACAGCTGAATGAATATTCCTTTCTTCAACCAAGACACAAAGCGACACATTTTGTTCCAATAAAAGCTTCAGATGTGTCTGCCGCCACCTTTTATTACATTTAATTTGGAATTATTCATATCTCGCACTTCACGGAAGCTGCACATACATTTTTACTCTCCAGCTGTGTCTTACGTCTGCTTAGCTTCTTTTTTATCTTCCACTGTATTTTACTCTTTCCAAATCCTATTTGTGTGTGTTTTTGCTTTGCTTTTCTTTTATATCTTATCTTAATACCCAATATATCACACCTCCAGCACTTAGTGTCTTAGTGTTGAATGGTGCCATACAAAGGAACTTGCCCTGCGTTGTCTCACACTAATATATAAGGTCAAGGATAAAAGTTGTTATCTGGTTAACTCACCCAGGATAATACCGTTGGGCTGTGCGGGAGGCTGCCAGATGAGCCTGACTGAGGTGGTTCTGACTTCTGGGAAGAGGATGCCGACTGGAGGACCTGGCACTAGCACAGGCGAAATCACCAAAATTAGTGTTTTCTGTGCCATGAATCCATCAATAAAGGAAACATGTTATTCTAAAAATACTGGGTCATTATTCAGTTATCATAAAAGCAAGATCGAAAAAACCCTTCTCTATTATGCTCTTTTATACAAGGAGTAATAGGGCAGAACATTTCAATCAATTCTGCTGAAAAAAAAATTCACGGAGCATAAGGGAAAGTATAGATACAAATTGATTAACTGCAAGTGAAATTATCTCACCACAATGGCATTGTATTTTTTTTTCAATTTGTCTAGACAAAAATACAGTTTCAATGATAATAACAAGGTGAAATTTATAAAATTGATCTGTTTACCATCATCCAGAGTCCTCTCTAGGATCGGTGGAGAGCTGCTCCTTCCATCTCCAATACGAGTGAATGCCAGGACCTGGATCTCATACAGGACGTACTTGCCCAGACCACTCAGCTGGACACTGTGGCTGGTGTTGCCCTCAACTGTCCAGAAGTTGGGAGCTTTGTCGGAGTCCTTCTCTTTATACACAACCTGAGAGACACAGGGAATAGCAGGTTGGTGATTTCTGTCGCCTTCATTTGGCTTGATGTAATGTTGAGTAAAGTCTTTGCATGTTAAAATGTGTTTTTTTAGGTTGCTGTGATACTTATTTGGTCAAATGCAAATGATTGGCATGAGCTGTGGAGTGACCTTATAGCCCAAGATGAGTCCATTGCGGTCAGTCTCTGGGACTTCCCCCCACCGCACCAGGATGCTGCTGGAGGTGGTGGCGAAGGCTGACACATTGGTGGGACCGCTGGAGGGCACTGCAGCAGGAGGACAATGTTAGGAGGCTTCATGTACTCCTGTCTATCAGTTTGTCTTTGGCATTATTTTGTGTATTTTCCCTCCTCACCAGACTCCCTTGTCCTGCCATGGACTGGCAGGCTCCAAGGTCCTGAGCCAATACCATTGACGGCCTGAACTCTGACCTCATACTCTGTCCACTCCTCCAGGTCCTCAATTGTAAACTCCCTCTCCAATCGGTCCATGATGACATGGGAAAGAACCCCACCTTTAGACCCGGCTTTGGAGTACTGGATCCGGTAGCCAACGAGATCCGGATTCCCATTGTACTCCCACTCTGGAAGAGGCTGTGAGAATTTTTTTTTTTTTTTTTTTAATTCCCCCGCTCAGGCACAGGCACAGTGATCACAGTAGACAGATGTAGCAGCAAGTACATTTGCCAAACGATGATGCAGAAAGCAACAAAAAACTAAGGACACAGTGCATGCACCTTTCCAAAACGTTGCGAGTGCCTTCAGCTGTATTCATCATCTAACAGCGCCAATAACACAAGATGGAAGAGACACAGTGTCTGCATACAAAAGCCTCATAAATTCTGTGACAAAATGTTAATGAGATTTAAAAATCTTTTTGAAATCAACTACACATAGTCACAATTTAATATCAAACTTTTATAAATCAGAAAATCATTCTTGCATTTTTGATGGGCAACATTAAATTGCCGAGAATATGATTTTCCCAAAGCGTATCTTAATGTAGGAAAAAAAATGTTCTTGCCATTTTTATGGGCAACACAAAATTGTCTTAATCTGATATTCACAAAGCTCATCTTATGAATGTTGCATCCAATTAATGTCCAAAGGCATTTTGCCCTTGGATATTAATTTAGCCTTGTTCCAACAGGATTTTCTGCCATACCAAAAAAGATGGATGAACAAAAATAAACACTGCATTTTGAAATAACTTACACACGTGCAAAGGCATACTAATATCAACAGCACAGTTTCAATATTTTCTGTATGAATAGGAATAACCTGGACATGCATATTGGAATCTAATAATAATCTAATCAACCTCAACCAGCATCAAACACTAAGTCAGGCCGAGTTTTGAGTCATGAGAATTTACCACCCAGCGGAGCCACAGGCTTGTCTCACTGGCTGTGCGCAGGGTGACATTGACGGGGTAGATATCTGGTGGGGCCTGCAGGGTCTGGATCTTCCTCGAGGGTTGACTGGGAGGGCTGGTGCCAACGATGTTCACCTGACGCATCCGGAACCTGGGGTAAAGAAAACCGTCTGGTGGTGGATAAATCATCCAAAATCGGGAGTTTAAACAAGATATAGTCGTGAAATTAAAGTTGATTAAATTATTTTGGATTAGATGAGATGAAATTTTAACAAGGCCCAGAAGGAAACTAGGTCATAGAAGTGACAGAGAATGGGATCTATTTGTGAATAAAACTGAAGAAAAAAGGCAAACAAAGAAACATATGCAGGATAACAG
Organism: Remorina albescens; assembly: GCA_034769265.1. NCBI lineage: Eukaryota > Metazoa > Chordata > Actinopteri > Carangiformes > Echeneidae > Remorina > Remorina albescens. Next base: position 9,762,148 of record CM068493.1, read on the forward strand.
CAAAATAAAGATAAAGCGTAATCCGACAGGATTAGTACAAAGTTTAAAGATACTGCTTTTTGTAGAATCCACATTAAATTATTTATAAAAAGACAGCTGGGCAAAATATTTGTTTTAGGATTTGTCATATGTACAAGGGTTAACGGATTTACCTGTAGAAAGTATAAGGGTTTAGGTCGAGGACCTCCAGTGATCGAGCATCAGGTTCATTAGCCAGCTGATGAACCATCAGCCATTCTTCATTCTCTCCTATTATGCCAATCTGAAACGCAAAGAGAAAAATGGACATATATCAGCAGCTAAACAAATTACACAAGCTGGTTAAACCTTTACTCTAAATTAAAACATCAAAGAACAATAAGAGAGTGTTGTAATTAAGTGAAAGTAGATATTAAGAGTCTAACCTGAGCTTCAACCTGCCATCGGGAAATAGATGTCTTGCCATCGTAACCCGGTTTGAACTGCAGAGCTACAGAGCGAGGGCCAATGTTGGAGATGGCTAAATTGGTGGGAGGACCGGGCAACTCTGTGGGAGCAGATAAATTTAAATGGCATTTGAAACATCACAGTTATTCCCAATGAATTAGTAGAAATCCCTTGAGTCACACCAGGTGGATTTGAATGTTTCCAAATCAGCAGTAGCGTATTCAGCAGGTATTTTAAATAATATATTCTCAACTTCAAATTCTTATTTGACCACTGACCTGGCGGTACACCGGAAGATATAGTGGAAGCGGAGAGCTGGCCCTGGCCCTTGGAGGTCATGGCTGCTACCTGGATGGTGTACGTGGTGAGGGCAGTGAGCCCTGTCACCTTGTATTCCTGAGTCAAATTGGGCAAATAATGGGTCACTCGAGTATTGGTCCTGTTGAACTCCTCCCAGGAGATTCGATAGCCTGGAAGCAAAATTACAAATAGTACGTTTTCACAGTAAATGCACCTCGGAGACACAACACATTGTGCAAAGCAGAGAAGACATTTTAACACTGTAGTCATCTTTAATGGTTACCTGTGAGAATGCCGTTTTTCTCCTGCGGCTCCTTCCAGCTGACTTTCAGCGAGGTGTCCAAGATATCAGTGAAACTAAGGTGTCCCACGGCACCAGGGGCTATAAAAAATAACAACAGACGGGTAGTGAACAGAACAATAGGGCACATGACTATTTACAAATACCACATAACATCCTGAATGGGGACACCTACTATCCTCGTGGGTGCGTAAGCGCTGAGGCAGGCTGCGGGGGCCGTCGCCTGGGGTAGTAAAGCACAGCACCGATGTGTAGTACTCTGTGAACCTTTTCAGTCCGGAGATGTAGCCAACATGGACACTATCCTGGAAGTTGGGACGCACCGTAACCATGGTGACCTCATTTGTACGACCGGGCTCCCACGCCAAGAGCTGGAAATTACACAAAAGAGCACAGGATTTAAATGTTCAACATTATAGGTCCCAAAATTTAACAGAGTAGAAATTCTAATATAAAAAAACAGTTCACATGAAAAGAAGAGTTGTTGATTTCATGGGACTTTCTGCATCCTCTCAGTGTTTTGACCACTGCTGGGTGACGACTCTTCTGCCTCTGACCACTAGAGGGAAGCAGTTGACAGAAAGGGGCCGCTCACCTTATATCCCTGGTTGATTCCGTTGATAAACTGAGGGCTCGGGGCACTCCAGGTAAAACGCACCGTGGTGGAGTTGACAGCCTCTGCTTGTACATTTCCTGGTGGCACAGTGGGCACTGATCCAGAGAGAGGGGGGAAAAATGACAGAGATAGAGAGAGGAAGGGAGGAAGGGGGCAGACAGCCAAGGGTTGAGAAGAGGAGGTGTGAAGAGAGACAAGTGATGAGATAAGGAAGGGGGGAAAAAAAAAAAAACTAAAAAACTTGCAGGCAAACTCAGGCCAACCACATTTAGAGTGTGAAAATGTGGATGAAGCATTTTTTGTTTAATTTCTTTTTGGGCTCATTTTGGGAGGCAAGAGCATGCCAATCAAATCGGTGTGAGAGCGGTTGCCTCAGGTGAACCCCGCAGCAGTTTGTTTGAAGTGAGCATGCCATTCTGATGTAATGACGGGAGACAGCCGGAGAGTCACACAGTGATGAGGCTGATTGGACAGAATCGGTCCTCGTATCCCTGTGCTCTTCCTTGATTCTGTTTGAAAGTATTTAAACGCGCATCATGATCTGCTGCTCTTGGGCCTTTAATGGAGTGAGTGATGGGAAGATCCAATTAATGAGAGCTGAGCTAAACAACACCAATGCCTTGTTCACTGTCACTATTCGCTGACAGTGACATGGATGATGAAATCATTATTTATTTTTTGCAAGGGAAGAGGGATGGAAATAAAGCAAGGATTGCAGTACCTCCAGGTGTCAATTAAAAAAACAACAAAAAAAAAAAAACCTCTTCTTTACACACAATGTTTGGTTATGTGCAGATGCAGCAGACTTTGATTGGGACCCCCTTGTGAATTGATTGATTATCTGATTGATCTTACATCATACAGAAAACATGCTGGAGACGCCAAGATTTTAACAATAATGTTTGCCAATGGAATCAATCCCCTCCCAGATCATTTGAAGTGGTTTGTAATCATCAAGTCAAATGAAGGCGACAGAAATAGTATCCATCTTTGTTTCCCGAATCACACACACCTGCTCAGCTTACGATATAAATGAAACTGAAGAGTCAATAAATTATGATATACAGAGTACTGTGAAGATGAAATAGTGGGAAAGAAAAAGATAAAGCATATGGAGACAAATGAGATTCAAGAGAGAAAATAAATAATGTCAGCAACTTTTTTCTCTTTGCTGAAGTTCACATTTACAGCACATTTATACTACTGGATACTGAGAGCGAGAGGGGGATGTTTTTCTGACTTTATGTTTGCATGAATGATGCTGGATACCAAACTAAAAGCCGAGGTCAGGTAAGTTTTTTGTTTAAAGTAATTTCTCTCTGTATAAAATATAAAAAGCTATATAAATAAATGAACTTCAACAAAACAGATACAACCCCAGTAAAATCTGACGCATACAAATGATCTGATAGCCGAGTCACCCTCTGCAATAACTGTATCTAAGCAGGAGGTGGAAGAGAAAAGAAAATGGAAACCCTCCAGTTTTTTTATGAGTGCTCCTGAGAATACTTAGTGAGTCTGGTGTAGAAGATCTCTGCTCGTGGAGTGGATTTAACATGACAGGGATTCTGAGATATGTGAGTGTATTAAGCCTTTCAGAGCTTCATATTCCAGTTAAAAGAATTTCAAATCAAAAAGGGAGCCAGCGCAGCATATCTACATGTGGAACGATATCCTCTTTCTTGTGTTTTAAAGTCTGGCAGGAGCATTTTGAAATGTAATCTATGAATTGACTTTTTAGGAAAGCCAGTAAAGAGAGCATTTTTTAATCTTCCTCTAATAATAACATGGATTAACCTTTCAACATGCTGATGTATTAGCAATAGCCTACTTTGACTAAAGTTTTTGATGAGAGAAAAAAAAATGTCAGTATTATAATTTGTGATTTAAAAAATTGGGGACATTTTAAAATATACTTGATGAGTCAGATTCACAAATTATATGTAAATGTGCTCTGAATCAGCATCGAAAATGATCTTGGCTTCATCTGGTGGTAATTTTACAGTCACTAATGTGACTTTCTTCCTCTGATACCTTTGAATAGACAGGGAGGCAAAGAACATGAAAGGTTGGTATCGCTGGGTGTGATGGAAAGATGTCGCCACATGATACCGAGGAGCCTTCACAGCATGTGTTCTAATTATCTCGAGCTGAGCAAGTAAAATGAGAAACATATGTCACAACTCTGATGGACATCATCACCTTGCAAGTCCAGAGCCAACTTAATCTGTGTTCAAAGAAGCTGAAAAAAAACCAAAACATTTAACCACTGCAATCTTACTAAACTACGAGATTCAGTCTAACCAACTAAATAAAAGTGATGTAGAAACATAAAATCCTCAGTAAATGCTTGAATAGAATTTGAAAAAAAAAGGCTGTGATTAAGCTATTGGCTTATTTTTGCAAACAATTTGTTCTGGAGCACTTCTGCACTTGCTGGGAAATTAACCACATAAAACCTGGAAAAAAAAAAACAAGAAAAAAAAAAAAAAAACCAACAAAGCAGCCAATAACAGTTACATGACCATGACATTTAAAAGACTGATCGCTGGAATCTGTGCTAATTGCCGACTTCTGATTTAGAGGGGAGAACGGAGAACGTTGTACTGTGTGTGTGAGAACTGTGTGTGTGAATCACCTGTTCAAGGTTCACAAAAGATTAAATACGCCGTGGGCCTCTTTATTTATGGGTGTCTTTATTTGATCGTAAAAAAACAAAAAAAGAAAAAAGAGAGGATCAGATTAACTATCTCTTCCTCGAGTTTCCTGCCACGGGCTTCACATCAGACAAGCTACCACTGATGAGGCTGCAGGTAGCGAACAAAATTTTGTGAAAAGCACTGAAGTCACTCACCCCCTTGCAAGGTCCATTCGGTGACCTTGTGGCTGTAGATGCCCCTGCCCGCTCCGTTGTAGGCTGCAACCTCGATCTCATAGTTTGTCCAGATGATGAGGTCTTCCAGGAGCAGACTGGTCTGGTCTGGGTTGGTGATGTTTTTCATCTGGCAATCGACTGGAAGCCCAGAGAGACAGTACCTGGCAGCAAGGTGAGGGAAAGGCAGACAGACAGACAGACAGACAATAAAATATTAACTATACCCAGATCCTCTGAAAAAACCATTATTAAATGGTTACAAAAAGAGAGGTGACAACTGATGAATGAAGGGGGAGGTATTTAATTGGCAGCAATTATTCTATTGCAGCAGCAAGCGAGAGCGAGGCAACGTGGAGAGGTGGAAAAGGAGCTGACATAACAGTTACTATCACATCTGAATAGCAGTGGCCCAGACAGACACCTATCCATGGAAAGAAATTAGCTAAGAAATTAGGCAGGCATGCTTCTCTTACCTGATGATGTAGCCCTGGAGTGGACCATTCTGATGACTCTCCGGGGGTGGCTGCCATTGGATCATGATGGACTGGTTGGTGCGGCCACTCGCGATGACTGTCTGAGGAGGCGCACTGGGAGGCTCTTCGGGGAGAGTCAGTCTGGCACAACAAAGAACCAAAAAAAAAAAAAAAAAAAGAAAAGAGGGGGACATTAAAGGAGACAAAGAGTGAGGCTATGCATTAATTATTACACGTTTCGCATATTTTCAACCCATTTCATCATAGACATCAAATGATTATAAAAGCCACTTTTTGTGTTTATTTTCACCATAAAGCAAAGTCGGGAGCAGTGTGAGGAGCAGTGTGGCCATGTCCAAAACACATTCTCTATCTCGCTGTCCACAGAGGGACAACTTGCTGTGGCAAAAGAGATCAAAGAGACCTTGGTGAAAATGGAGCAGCATGACAGAAAGACTGAGCAAGTGAGAAAAAGATATAAAAGAACAAGAAAGAGAGATCCAGTCAGACTTTTCCCTTAAGTCAATTTAAGATGACATCTTGATTTCTTCCCAGTGCACCGGAGCACTGCACTGAAGGAGATAAACCGTGAGTGTTTAGGATCAAAGAGGTGTGCCGAAGAGATGCCTCAGAATAGCCCCGCACTCTCTCTGATGCTCAGCCACCCTCCCGCTGTGCACTCTTGTCTGGGCACATTCAGACTGAATTCAGCCCTGTGAATGAGTGTGCCATGCAAGAGGTGCATGATGGGTATATGAATTGCAGCAAGTTTGAAAGCAGCAATGGGGTTGCACTGATGCAGTCAAGGTCAGATCATGTGTTACAGGTGGATTGTGACAAGCTAAATATGTGTGTGTCTGTATGTTTTGGGGTGGAAGGTGGGGTTGCATGGGTGATTATGACTTTTTTTTTAAAATTCGTCTCACTAGTCAAGTGAATTCACTTGAGATTTGAGCCTGTGTGAATATCAGCCGCTTTCAAAACTCTCCTGAAGTACACCGAAGACAGATGAAGCTGGTTCAGCACACCCATCAAGTCTTCACAAAGCGCAATTTCACCTCATTCACCGTTTCATCATGAAAAGACTGATTCCGCCAGCTCATCTCTCACTCACTCCCACAGGAGCGAACACCATAAAGTGGACTTAACAGGAAATTATCCCAGGGTTTTCTGTTGAACTTTAAGACTACAAGGCAGTAATTGCTGTTTCACAAATGCACAACGAATCTCATACAGCCAGTCAACATGACGAGATACACAGGGGCATTGTAAAGAGTCATTTAGATGTAGAGCAGTGATACCCACCGGTCAGTCTCTTTGCTGAACTGGCCCCTGCCCACATCATTGACGGCACACAGGCGGAACTGGTACGAACGCGCCGGGATGAGACCACCAACTGTGACCCCCGTGGACTCTGGTTCAATGTTGGCCAGCAGCACCGTCCAAGGGGCATCTGAGACGGAGGGGGCGCACACATTAGACACAGCTGTGAGCAATATCTAGTGAACAGTCAATTACCTTATGGGAGCATTACCACTCTTGACAAATAAAATCTCCTCAGCCCAAAGCAAACTCAAATTTGAATTTCCAGCTTTTTCCCCACTGTTATTGCATACCGCTGTTTCAATTTCAGTAATAGTACTGGAGCTGCTGATAAAAAAGAATAAAAAAAACAAGCTATTTATTTTGTGTCCTCCCCCTTAAATATCAGATTGAAATTCAATTATCCCAAAACCAGTTCCCATCTGCATCCTTGGATTCATTTTCCTCGTAATGAGTTGTCATCTTCATTGTTAGCCTGAGCCTCGGTGAAAAATGGTTGAACAATTTAGTCTCCATGGATGGAAGCGTCTGCACTACTTTGATTTTATCAAAGCAAAGGATGATAAGAGCATTGGACATCAACACAATTTTGTTCCACTGATCATTTTGTAAGGCAGCGAACAGGTTAGGCAATTGAGTTTTCTCATCACAGGAGGTAAGACAGGATGCGACCGGCAACTTTGGAACATAATGGAAGTGTATTATTATCGGAGAGGTAGCAAATTAGTGCTTCCAGGTAGCAATAGCAATGTTACAAAATTGCCTTTAAAAGGAAGGAACAATAACACGGATGGGTTTTGTGCAATGTGGAAAGTCAAACGGGTTGCTTAGGTGATGTTCAACCTGAAAAACCACTCACTATTTTCTGAGACTTCTAGGATGTAGCGGATGAGGGGGCTGTTTCCATCAAAGGCCTGGGCCCATGTGAGGTTGATAGCCCTCTTCTCTGTGATACTCAGAACCGCTACTGGGTTTTCTGGAGCATGGGGCAACTGCCTGCATGAGTGAATGTGAGAGAGAGAGACAGAGAGAGAGGGACAATGTGACAAATCCAAATAGAATCAGACAAGAGAGGCAGCATATAACAGAATTAAACTGAGAACTTTGCATTGTAAATATTGGAGGGATTTGATGGATTGGAGAGGAAAGCAATGATAAACCACAACAGTGGAGAAAACATTCATCCATCATGTCTTGTGAAGATGTAAATAAGAGAGAGGAACAAAAAACTGCAGACAGCAAGATAAGACAGAGGAGAAATGACATAAATGTGCAAACCTGACTCTGAGGTGGGCGCTGCGGGAGTCATTGCCACCCACTGAGGTCACCCTGCAGGTGTATGTTCCGATGTCGCCTGACCACGTCTGGGAGATGTGCAGGGTCCCGTCGTGATCCAGCCGCAAGCGGGGAGACGTGTTCACGTCAATCACGGAGCCGCTCTTCTCCCAAACATACCTAGAGGTATATACAGTGTATGTGTATGTAGTAGACACACTCCTGTACACACACTTGTACTTTCACACTTCATCTCTGAGTGGTGTCACAGTTAAGGTTCTGCCAGTGTTGTCACAGTAAATCTGTTTGCTTTGTGTCAGTTCATAGAGCAAAACACAGAAGGTGTTGACACACACAGATCAGAATCCCTGCGAGGCTGATGTCGTGTTCAGACTCTGAACACAACCTCTCTGTCACACGTACAGCTCAGAAGCTCTGCTCCAGGCCTTTCTCCGCTGGTCATATACACACCTACCCCCCAATCCTACCCACCCCCTCCTATCCACATACGCATGCGCACACAATGAGCTCCTGTGATTAATTGCAACTGTTCGGGCTCTCCAGCTAATCTCCTCTGTGCTGCGTTTAATTAAAGGCGCTGTCTGAAGTTATTACTCTGTTTACATATTCATCTGTTTACCCCGCAATCTGATCAATGCCGTGGGCCCACAGGTGACAGGCACTCTAATCACTGGGCACCACAGACATCACTTCAGTCCCTCCGAGACAGATGCATGTACACACACTCTATCATGTTCGAGACTGCCTGAAGAGTGAGGAAAAGTGACGGACTAATTCCTCAATCTGACTCAAAAAGTTTCTAAAACCTTCCCATAGGAGGTCATAAAAGGGATAAACACAACATGAACTCGCACAGATTTCATGAGCTAATTAAGAACAACATTGATGGCTCACGCTTTTCTCGACATCAAAGACAACAAATATATATGTGATCTCTTGCATTTATCACTATTCCAGTTTGAGTGTTAAAAAAAAGGTTATTAGAAGGAAGGGCCATCATTACCTGATGGTGACGCTTGGATCATGGGTAACTCCACAGGTCATAACAGCTTTGGTCCCTTTGATGACACTTTGGTCTTGCGGTGGTTTAGTGATGCGTGTTCGTGCTGCACAAATAAATACACGCACACATAAACAGAAAAACACACACCGAGGTTATTACACAAAAGTGTTGGAGGAAAGATGGAGGAGAACTTGCTTGGCTTTGCCTGTCGTCTATCCCAGAATATCTTTCTGAAATGGAGTGAATCATGCAGCATTTCCAATGGGTTAGGAATTTCACAAGGCTTTCAAGGACTATTGATGTGAATTTAGACAGAAAATGAATGCACGTATTAGTCGTTAGACTATATAGATAGAAAATCTTGAAAATGTACTCCAGGAGGCTGATGTGTTCCACATCTCCCAGTAAACAAGTGACAGATTAAAAAAAGCATGATTTATTTGTTTTTATATATTTTCTATCGAACAATGGTGTGAGTCTCCAGTTTCTCTTCTCCTTACCCCAGACCACTAGATCAGCAGAAGCCTCATCGATGCCTCTGGAGTTGCTGGCCATGCATGTGTAGGTACCGGCATCTGACAAGTGGGAGGGACTAATTAGCAGGCTGCCCGACTCCAGCAGGGTAAACCTGGGCAGCTGAACCGAACCACTGGCCAAAACACGTTCACCTGCATGGAAGGGAGAAAGTGAATGATGGTGTGGGATGGAGGATATGGAGAAAAAGAGGGGTGGAGAGAGAGATTAGGGTATTGGAGAAATGTCAAGGAAAACAAAGAAGGGAGGAAAAGCAGTACAGTGAAAGCAGGCAAAGCAAGCTTGTTTGAGAAATTGAATGTTCCAAATACTTTCCATGACTCTCCTAATGCAGCATAACGATAACAGTACCACCACCACCACCACCCCCTCCCTCCCCTGCAGAACCTTATGCTGTTAGTCCACGCACCTTTCTGCCATGTGATGGCTGGCCGTGGAGCTCCTGAGGTCTCACAATGCAGAATGACTGACATGCTGTCAATCACGGCGCTGTCAGAGGGACCAGCCGTGATATTGGGAGCAATACCTGAGAGGGGAGGGGGCCAGAAACACACACAAACAAAAGCAGGTAAGACAGAAGTGATAACGAGAGACATAAACAGCCTTCTCCCTAATAAAGCAGACGGCAGCTGAGAATCTAATAGACTGCACAAAAGGGCCGGCTGTCAGGTCTCATTCTCAGGGAGACCTCTGAGAACCTGCCAAGGCACCTGCTTTTCTTGCACATTCTCTGATTGATAGATAGCCAATAATTTCACAAGCATCCAAGGTGACAAGTCTGTCACTGCAAAGAAGATATAGAGATAGATGGATGGAGAAAGCACAACCAGGGGAGAGGGAGAAAAGAGGATTAGAAATGAGAACAGAGCAGTGGATTTAAGAATAAAAAAATAAATAAATAAAGAGGGGAGGGGAAGATGAGGAGAATTTAATAGCAGACGTGCAGATAGGTTTGGAAATTTTTCACGGGAACGTACTAGTAACAGCTAGGTAGGTGTTTGTCTGGATCTCTCCTGCAAGATTGCGGGCAAAACACTGAAACATCCCGGTGTCGTCTGGCAGGAGACCATTGATCTGTAGACTGCCTCCTACCAACACTCTGTACCTGGGGATCTTCACTGGGCTGATGGGCACGGCATCTTTATACCACACTATGTCGGGTTGTGGAGTGCCTGCAGACGGAGAAGATTCAGTTTTTCATCCTTTTTACTGTGACCCCCTTGTTGTTTTCTTATTCTCCTCTCTCACGCTTTGTTGCTCTTTCAAGCATCCAAACACACACGCAGACAAACAGAAAAGAAAAAACCTGAGAGCAGCACTAACCTCGTGCCTGACAGGGGATGTCCACCACTTTTTCCATCTCTGCACTTATGTGACTTGGTGGCTCTTTTACAAACAAGGGAAACTCTGTTTTAAAAACAACAAGAATACAACATTGCTCTATTTAAGCTTTTAAAAACAACTCACAAATCATACTCTGCTTTGTTTCTTCGCTTTCATTTCAACCTCGTCGGTGAATAAGCATTTGCACCACTTTAGATAACAGCATCAGCTCAGCTGCTGAAACATATAATCAAAATGCTCTCTTATCATGTGTTTGAGACCGCTGATGCAATATTTGGATAATTTAGGACCCAGCTGCTCTGTGTGATGTTGAAGAGTTAGTCGAGGGTTATTTACCGAGAACATGCAAGAAGGCCCCAGCAGTGACGGAGGGGACGCTGCTGCTGCGGAGAGACGCCTCGCACTCGTAGTAACCCGTATCACCTACTGCTGGCATGCTGATGACCAATCTGCGTCCAAAATCTCGGATCCCTGTGTTGACCACCGCCCCGTCCTTCCTCCAAATGATGGTCATTTTGATAAGAGGTCTGGAGGATAAAATGTTGAAAGGGCGAAAAAGCAAGCAAGCGATGGGGAGCGGGTGTGTTTGTTTGTTTGTTTGTTTTAAATACAGATTCATATTTTGTTTCAAGGTTACAGAGCACTGAGGAAGCACTGGAATATATCTGTCATTCTGATTAACTCTTTGAATTGGAGATAATAGTCAGAATTCAGCGCTGGCTCCTCTGCAAGATGGAGAGAGCAGAGCGGAGCCTGGAATCAATGGGAAGAATGGAAATGTACAAATCACTTCCTATCATGTTCAAACAAAACATTTCAAGATTCAACGGAATCACACAATATCAACGGCGGAGGTGGGAGAAAGTCTGCATTTGCATGTGCTTTTATTCCCCTCAGTATATTCACCAGCATCCGAATGCCAACGTACCTCGCATTGGCAACGCACTCCATGACAGCTTCGTTCCTCCCGACTGTTACACTGGTGTTTTTTGGGGGGATGATGATGGAGGGCGCGATTGGGTCAGCAGGTCCTCCAACGTCTGTCACGCACAGAGAAATACATAAAAATAGACCAAAAAAAAAAAAAGTGAGCAAAAATGTATAAACTCTTAACAAACCTCTGCCTGTGCGTTTGGCTGATGCAGCCAATGGAGTGTAACCGGGTCCAGTCACCAGCAGGTAAGCCGGCGTGCTCCCATCCTACTATTTATACCCCTGCCTTTACTTTGCGACCATTTTTTTTTCCTTTCCTGGTGCACGGACCATTTCCTGAGACCAGTGTTAGTCTAGATGTTAGGAGCCATTATGTAGCATAATGGAGACGAACACAAAAGGCGATTAAATGCAGCACCATCACTCACGGGTTTCACGGAGCCTCCAGCCAACCATCGATTCACCGCCCTCAATCAGTGATCTCTCTCTGAATCTGATCTCATTTTCCCTGACCCTCCCTGGAGAACGGGTGCAGGCATGTGCACTCGTATGTGTTTGAGTGATTGCATTTTGACTTGCGTGTACTGTGTGTGTTCATTTGTGCGCCATGTGGCCATGTGCGTTTGTGGTTATTATTATTTTTTTAATTTATTATCTCTGAGGTTAATAGTTTCCCTAATCAAGTTTTTATTATCTCTACTGTTATTCTTTTCTACCCCGCTGTAAATCACCCACTTTCAAGGAGCTTTTTTTTTTTTTTGGTAAAATCTCAGCAGTGCAATGACAAGACTTCCCCTACAAATGCTGCCTGAATGAAGGATCAGACCCTCGGGTACTCACCTATTATTTCTTGGCTCTGCTCCCCCATTTGATTGCTCTGTTAACTTCAAACCGTGATTTCACAAGTTTAGAACCACAATTTCAATGTATTGAATAATATGCCAAAAAATATTACATTTAAAAAAAATTTGCTCCCTTAGCGTGCATACTTGTTCATATTATGCATGATAAGAGGCTGAAATCTAAGCTTTAAAACCCTCACAGTAGTATTTTTGGACAACTGTATTTAAAAGTAGCAATTAAAGAAATAACAAAGAAGGAAAATTTAGCTGCTGATGACAGTTTCTAAAGAACGGATTTAACATTTTGAAATTAAAACATTTGAATCAGTCTGAAAGCACACCTAGAAGCAGATTTGAAAAACACTCCTTACTGAGAAACAACATAATTGGTCCACTCAAATGGATAAGTGTTTAATCTGTAAAAAAAAAAAACAACCCAAAAAACCCAACTTCAAAGCAAAACAAAACAAAAAAGCCCCATAGATTTCCCATTGATTGACAAATATACTATAGTAAATGGGAAAGTTTTGTAATGTTGCAGCTAACTGAGAAGTCTTAAAATTCTACTACATATCCCTGCTAATCCCTTTCATCGTGGGGGTACAAACATCATCTTCAGGGTATTATTGACATTATTATCAATTAGCATAGTGGGCACCAATCATATAGAACACTTTGCTGTCAAGTTATCAGATGAGTCAAGAATCTGCAAAAGACAAAATTAAAAGAACTGCAATGATTTGCTCAAATCCAAAGGATTAATGGGAAAAAAATCTAAATCCCTTCAGTCAAAGGCTATTGGCTAAAATTTAAGATTATAATATTGAGTTGATATATATATAATTTTTGTATCTGTATTAATGGGTGAGTTTATGTCGAAAGTTTTATTTATAGGCTCTAAGATTGTGATACACGTAGCAGTCAAAATGTGAATATAGAGAGAGGAAGAGGAGAAAAAGAAGAATTTTATCAGCATCAATATCCAACCCCTCCAAAGACGAGTAACAGATGAAAAAGCAGCTATTGAGGTCAATAAGTGGTGATATAAACAGCGCATAATATGAATTATTTACAAATGATTTATTGATTGCAATCGCTGACGCTGATGTTCTCCTTATATTAGGGGTGTGCCAAAAAATCGATTCATATAAGAATCGCGATTCTCATTTACTACGATTCAGAATCGATTTAAATAAAATAAAACAAATCCGCAGGCTGTCTGCCTCCATTTTGTATGCGGGATGTCCTGACATCACCATGGAGACAGTTCTGGAACATACACATGCGCTGTAAGCACCAAAATAAGGAGGAAACTACAATAATGGAGGCAAGAGAGATTCAACTGGCCCCGTCCTCGTTGAAGGCAAAGATTTGGACTCATTTTGGTTTTTACCTAGATCCCTATAAAAATGTTTTATTTTTTCCCAAATTCTGTATTCCAATTATTCCCATATTCGTTTTTTTTTTTTTTTTTCGGTTTTATTTTTTTGAGAATTCCGTTTTTAGCATTTTACGCAAATGTAACCCTGAACCAGTGTTTTAAGTAATGAAATATAGACAATTTCTTCAGTTATAACTGAAAACTTTAATGCTTCCACACATTTAAGCAAAAACATAACAATAAAACAATGAAACATACGTTCCACAACTTTGGTGGAAATATCGAATCCACTGTAAACTTTTTAATTTCTTCTATCCCCATGCTCTTTGGTTTTCCACCGATTACTGACATCTCCATTGAAGTACATGATAGTCAACCTCTTTGTGTTGAGCTCAGTGAGTGACTCTCGTTTGACTTAGCACTCAGATGGCCGCTTCACTGGTGGGGGACGTGCATTATCAGAGAATCTGGTCTAGTCTCTAGTCTCTGGAGGGGTCCGGTCTCTGGGAGGTCCCGTCTCTGGTCTAGTCTGGTCTGGTCTGGTCTGGTCTCTGGGGAGTCTGGTGTCTCGTCTAGTCTGGTCTAGTCTCTACTCTCTGCAGCGGTCCTGTCTCTGGTCTAGTCTGTTTATCTTTGTCTGGTCTCTGGTCTGGTCGCCGTTCCTTGCTGTAGCCCAGTCCATCAACCTAGACATGTTCAGGTGCCCCCACCGGGAATCAAACTGTGCCCTTCTTATTGCGGGGCGACAACGCTAACCACTACGCCACCGTGCTGTTCAGGTCACCACATACATTCACATCAAGTCGCCAATTAACCTAGACATGTTCAAGTGCCCCTCCCAGAATCGAACCACACCCACTGGACAGGTCGCCAGTCCATCACAGGGCCAACACACAGAGACAGACAGAGACCAACAACCACTCACACTCACACATACGGACAATTTAGAGTCAGCAGTTAAACTACAGTAAATATGATGTCTTTGGACGGTGGGAGGAAAGCAGAGTACCTGGAAGAACCAAACCTGTGACCTTCTTGTTGTAGAGCAACAGTGCTAACCACTATGCCGCTGAGCTGCCCCTACACAATATTGTCTTTTTAAAATTTTAGACATGCCTTACTTTTGTAAAAAAGAAACAGACTTGTTACATTAAGTTTTGTTTCAAAATATTTGTCTGAAATTGTTCTCGCTGCGTTTGCCAATGACACGACCACATCCATTTGGCGTGTCAAAGAACTAATTTTACTTTTCAGAGGACATGATTGGTTCCCTGGCTGACACTAATTAATGTATTGCAGTTCAAAAGCTCTCGTTGTAGAGAATACCTCAAGTGTGTAATCTTCTAATTAAATGGAAAAGTGAACAACGTGGCAACCTGCATTGCAAATTCTCACTATGAGCATCACCATATTGTTTATCTTTGTCTGTGTCCAAACAAAATTCTTAACTCCAGTCAGATGTAGTGAATTTCACACTCTAAAGAATTTTAAAAAAGCAAAATGTCTGCCCACTAAGACCATGAGCCTGTGTCAGTCTGCTTTTGACTATTAGATATAGCTCTGTCTCATTTGTATGCTCCCTTTGGAACAAGACACTCACTCTGCCGCATATTTTTATTTTATTTTTTTCTTGTCTCTGCAGATTTGCTAAAACGAACAAATGCAGCTGTAAAAACCTTATTGACTTTCAGATGCAAAATGCAGTTGTGTGATTCGCAAGGTCAGATTTATTGATATTCAGTGATATCTGGTCCCCGCAGATTGCTGTGTCATGTGTATTGAGTACTGAATTGCAAACACGGTATTAACGATATGATGAGCAGATGTTGGAACGAGCAGGAAGCTGGTATTAAAAATGAGCAGCACCCCAGTAAACAGGTTAAAATCCTTATACAATAGTCGCAACCCACGCCAGATAAATAAGACAAATCATAAGGGATCTAGTGATATCTTTTACTCCGGGTCATACTGTGAGATATAAAATGTTACCGTACATATTATATTCAGAGTCAGTTAGATTTAAAATATGTTTTGTGGCTGCTTTAATTGGCTGACTCGTAAGAAGTAACTTCATGTTTACATGAGAGGTGACGAGAGATGGGAAGATGAAGAGACAAGTCTAGTTCAGCTGGACACTAATGATTTGACATGCATACCGTACTTCCATGAGCAAAGTTTATTTAAAACGTCCAGCGTGTTCGGTTTGCCGGCCCCAGCAGGCCCCTTCTGATCTGATGGGACTGTATGTGAGGGCACGTATGTGTATGTGTGTGTTCAATCATTCCCCATCCCTCAGTGTCATTTTCATAAATCTGCGTTTTGTGAGTAGCGATTAAACTGAAGGTCCACTTTATGGGTCTTCACATCCACCCAACCAGTGAGGGGCTGTTGGAGCCCCACCTAAAAAGCAGCCTATGAGTTTAATTCACTGCTCGAGCCAGAGGTTAGTGCAGCTCTGCAGAACCAGATGACAGCTATTGTGGTGCACTTAATGGGTATGATTAGATCTGTTGGGCGGAGGGGAGAAAACACGGCAGGCAGAAGTAAAGGGCAGGCCAATAGAGGGAGCTATCTCTATTTCTATTGTCTGGCTGAACCACCTGTTGTGTAGCTGCTGTGTGGAATAATGTGTGTGATCAAGTGTTAAGCTGACAAACATTAGAAAGATAAAAACTTTTTCTTTTCGCCTTTTTTTGTTTTTACTACATTTTTATCTGCAACAACTTGTTAATGCAATCTGCTCATGACACAAACAATCTGCTGGTGAGCTGTGTCTCTTTCACTGAGTGGGTGATCAAGTCTGTTGCATAAACTTGTGCACCTTGTGTGCGTGTGTGTGTTTTTATGAGTACTTACTCTCTACTGTGAGTGTGATGGGCAGACTGGTTTTGTTCTCCCCGTTCTTGTCATTGACCGCTTGAGCGTAGTAACGTCCGGCATCAGGGGCCACCGTGGACAAGATGACCAGCGTGTTGTCCAGCGTGATGGCCCTGAGCAAACACACGGACACACACACTAGATAAGCATATTTGCATTAGAATATATTTTTTCTTTGCCACTCACTTGACTTCAGCCTCACTCTAATAAAGATTCAAAGAGCTTTAAATTGTGATAAATGTTGTTACATCAAAATGGGGCCACAATTCTGCCTCCCAATTAAACAGACAGCCCAGTGTCTTCAAAACTGCACCCAAAACACACAACCAAGTGCACACACATACACACATTCACAAGAACACTATCACGCTCATACCATTAAACCAGTGAGTAGTTGTTTCTCAAAGTCAGTAAATCTGGAGGGTAAACTCTCTCTCTCTCTCTCTCTCTCTCTCTTTCTCTCTCACACACACAAACACACTGATAAATTACATTTAAAAAGAAGCACACAAAATATTTTTATGAGCAGTTCTATCTACCACACTGCCTTAAAGGAATAGCTCAGTATTTATCTTGCTATTTAATACTGGCTCTTCTCGAAACATACTATAGTATGTTAGTAACATAATAGAAACTTTGTTGTCAATTTAATCAAAGCATGGTTAAGATATAGTTTTCAGTTAAAAGATTCTGAGTTTATGCAGACAAGTTAATGTCCAGATATTTTAAGAATACTTTGTGCAACCTGCCACAGCAATAGTCTGATTTACAAATTTAGTAAGGCTCTAATTTAATAATAAAAACATAGATTTCTTTGAATAACCCTTCAAAATACCTGTGGCGTGTTGTATTAGCAATGTGTTAGCTGTGGCTGCGTACTGACAGAAGATTTAAGATTTGGTCCACATTAATTGGCCTTGGAGTTATTATGACAGGCTAGAAAGAATACAAGAAAGGATGGAGACAGTAGGTGTACAAAAAACGCATGGTAGAAAGGAATTCCAAATATTTTAATCTATAGTTTTAAAGCCCCCTTTTGTAACTGCAGTAGCGCAGCAACATTGAGATCAAGACTAAAGACTAAAGACTGATAGTCTTAAAGCATCTGAGAAGAGCTAATTAAATGAGGCCTGACGTTTAGCATGCAGCCAGATTAGGCTCTTCGTATCTGCCAGCATTTGCCTGATCGGAGCAGCATAAACACAGACACTCCTGGACAATTAGGAGTTGTGACTCTCACTGAATCAACAGACACTTATACAAAGACCAATATACACAACGCCTGTGAATGCCACTGTGGCGAGCAAACAAGCAGTAAAAGCAGAGCCTCCTGTCAGTGCGTCTCATTGTCACAGAGCAAAGCTTCATCGCTTCATTTCTGAAAAGAGTCAGCCGCATGGTAACCAGCTGAGGAACTGGTCGATCATTCATGGGAACGAATGGGGAATTTTCTTGCTATTTTTCTCTGTCCTTGCTTATGCTGTCCTACAGGAGCCCTGCAGGTAGTGGAGACACTCACCAATTCATTCCAATAGCAGGAGCATGCAACTCAAAGTAGAAGTCTTCATGTCAGATACAACATAGCACAGCTCGCTGCTGAATAATAAATGAAGAGGTGGTTTCTGAGGAGTTGTGGACTGCCTACTTCTATTTGTCTGGATGGCACAACTGATCTCTGGTGATTACCTTCACAGGTTCACTTCACGAGAGTTGCATAACTCAACAGGAATGAATCCAAATAAGGAAAGACAGGGAAAGAAAAAAAAACAAACTGCTACACAAACTGAAAGCACAGTCGATATACTAAGCTGTTGCAATTCTCCACTGGCCAGATTCAGCATCACATGGACATGTGATCCATGTGATGCTGAATGTGGCCACACCCACTCATACAAATCAACCCAGGGGTGAGCGCTGTCAGTCAAACATATCTATTGACGCATTTTGCCCAATTTTGTCTAATTGGTTCCTCTGCTGCTTGCTCTATCTCTACCCTTCAATCATTCCGCCTGCAAAGTCAATAGCGGCAATATAATAACCCGCTTTATCACTGAGAGGTGATTCAATGATGAACATAGGGCCTGCGCCAGCATTCGTTCATCAACTATTCAACTTCACTTATGGTTTGTGTGTCTGTGGAGGGGGTGATGGGGGTGGGGGGGGCAGGGTAAGCATTTGGAGAAAATCTGTGAGCTGTACTGAACTTTTTAGAGTTCTCTGAAATGAATATCAGCAGCTCTGCGCTCTCTGACTATTCACAAATGAGAGCACCCTCTCGGACGCATGCAGAAATAAGTGAGTCACAGCTGCAAACACACCACTGAGAGCAAATAAACCAAATACTTACATTCGGCTGCTGGAGGGAATCTTACGCCCATCTCTGAACCAGGTGATCTGAGGCCTGGGGAAGCTGTGTATCCGTGGGACATGGATGAGAGCCCCCTCACCCTGGGATACAGTTTGTGACCTCTCACCTTCCACAAAACCACCCATATCTGGCAGATATGAATGCATGAGTTAAAATGAAGAATTAAGGCCAGAGGAGGAATTTTCAGAAATGCATGCCAGTGACAAAAGAAGTGTTTTCATTATCAGCATATTGTGTACCTTTTTCAAAAGCTAACCTCCTCTGTTCAGAGTGACAAGTCTTTCACAAAAACAGCATCGTTCCCTTAACTCTGTCAAAACCCACGACATGAGCAAAGAAATCAGCACTTACAGGCAACCTGGACTTCAGTACTGCACTGCATTATTGCACCCACTCGGTTCCTGACAATGCAGCGGTAGTGGCCAGCGTGTGATCGGTCCAGTGAGGGGATCAGGTACCTAATGGGCACATGCAACACAAAGTGCCATTAGTCATCTCAGCGTGAGAGACAGCAACATTTGTCATCTTGACGCTTTTATCCCTTGCCCTTATAATGCAAAATGAATCGAAATGTTGCACTGTTTGCACCAGAAACACAGCTTAAATGGCATCTCATTTAACTATCAGGCCTAAATGGTCAAAATTAGCAATATAATGGAGCGAGCATTCAGTGCTGATAACTAACGGACAATAGATAACAGAGTAAAAAGAGAATAAATGTAATTCAAGGCAGAGACAGCTGAGTCTTTGAGTGGCAGAGCTTACAAAACCCTGCTGTTATCTTGTTTCCTCCAGTATATTTGATGAAATCATACAGACACCTATTGCAGCCATAACTCCATCTCTCCCTGGACGGGCATTCACACTAAATGATGTGTGTGTGAAATGCTACCTAGATAACCTAAGAGCTGATTCCCCTTTAATTGGTTTGCTACAGACACTTAGGAGTGTGGAGTCCACCTCTGCCATGTTCCTCCAGCACTGCAAGTCAGGGTGTGTTGGGGGGGGGGTCTGATTAAATGGATTCCACTCCTCCTCTTTGATCGAGGCTGGTGAAGAATAACAAGCAGAAGGCTGGACTGCGAGGCAGACCAAAAGACTTATACCACGTGAGAGAACAGCCAAATGCTGAGGAAAAAAGACAGGGGGGAAGAAAGAGATGATGAGGGGGAGAGGAGGTGAGAGAGGATGTGAAAAGGGGGAGAAAGACAGACAGGGAAGGAAAGGTGTGTGTGGGAAAGGAGTGGAGCTGCAGCCAATGATAGCAATCAAGAGATGCAAGCCGAGTGTCTATCCGTGTCTGGGGGACTGCTGAGCCTATGAGTTGAAAGTCCAAGAAACAGACTTAGAATCAGAAAGGAACTGACTTTCACTCCGCACTATAACTGCGATCTGGAAAAACATTTGCAGGCATACGGTACACGCACAAATTAGCAGGGCAAACTGACACATGCGTGCACACACACACAAATGCAGGCTCAAGTCATTGTTTGCACGGACTAAAGCTTTCTCATATTCACGCCTCTGTGCTGTGAGTACAACGCTTCAGCATTGTGTGTAGAGGCTGAAGTGTGTAATAAAAAGTGTCCAGAAAGACTCCACGGTCCGTGAAACAGTATCTTACTGCTGACAGAGCAAAGTAAGCCAACCCACACTGTCAAACCTGAAAAAACATACATGCATTGTGTGATTTTTTTTTTTTGCAGAAATGATGGTTTCACCAAACAGTGAGAGACAGAAAAGTGGTGTAATCTGCTCGACCTATCTCTAAATCTTACAGAAATACAAATAGGAATAAATCTGACAATCCCCTGAACACAAGATGTTATGTCTCAAGGGAGACATGTAACCAAATCAGTCTGAATAAATCCATAGAAATGAGTCTGGAATATGAATAAAAATGAGCAATTGAGCTATTAGTTACAATTAAACGCCACTAAACTGTCCTCATGGAGTAAGATAATTATAAATGAAAAAAAAAAAAAAAAAAGATACTAGAATCAGCTCTGGGAGGCATAGATGGATTCCTTACCTGTACTCCAAAGAGAAACGTGTGAGTTCAGTACCATTGTAGATCCATTTGAATTCCAAGGGCCAGCTGCCCTCCGCCATGCAGGTTAGGACCAGGCGGTTCCCCTCCAGGTGAACTTGTGTCTGAGGAGGCTCCATCTTAAAATAAGGTGGGACATCGTCTACTGGAAGGAGAAACAGAGGAAGAGGAGCATGGTTATGCAAAAGGACGCAGGGGCAGGCAGGAAAAAGAAAGAAAGAAAGAAAGTGAAGCGGCGAGAGGTGTTAAAAAACAGAAGTGATTCAGTAACCCCTGAATCAAACACGCCCAGCAATTCACAGGAAATGAGGACTCGGAGTTATTTTTTCCATTTTTCTTCCCTACTGATTGGGAACATGAGGGTCAACAGAAAAGCCTGCCAAAAAGCACATGGAATAAGTTGTTACTGAAAAAAGCAGCTTACTCTTTTATTTCAAATTGTAATGCACTGGCAAAGAGGCAGAAAAAGTGAACACTTCCATACCTCTGCATCAGTAAAAGGGGGGGGGGGGGGGGGGGGGGGGGGCTGGTACATGGACAGAGAACAGCACAGATTACACATACACATAGTTATATAAATTAATTCATTCATTCATTCATCTTCGACTGCTTATTTGTTTCAAGGTCACAGGGGTGCTGGAGCCAATCGCAGCTCACATTGGGTGAGGGCGGGGTACACCCTGGACAGGTCACCAGTCCATCGCAGGACCAACACACAGAGACAGACAGAGACAAACAACCACTCACACTCACACTCACATTCAGACTTACAGACAATTCAGAGCCACCAATTAACTCAAACATGATGTCTTTGGACGGTGGGAGAAAACCGGAGTACCCAGAGGAAACCCACACAGACACGGGGAGAACATGCAAACTCTGCAAAGAAAGGCCCCAGGCCCGGGAACCCAACCTGAACAGACCTTCTGATTGTGGGGCAACAACGCTAACCACTATGCTGCTGTTTTTCCCATATATATACAATCATATATAAAATCCAAGGAAGAAGGAAGTAGGAAGAGCCATGGGGGTGGGGGTGGTAGGCGCAGCATTAGAAAACACAAAGTTTCCCAGCCTTAAACCCCTTCCTCTGACAGGATGAGTTATGCTCTCTGCCTCCCCTCATTTATCTTTATAGTTCCCTAATGCAGCCAGATTATACGAGCCCCATCTGCAACACTGCACACAGCCAGCGCAGCCAAGGAAAGCCTTTAAGGTGATACGCAAGGTCCGGAGCTGGGCTTGGAAACAAAGTGCTTTCATTTGAGCTGATGAAAAAGGCATGATCAGACCTATTGATCTGTCTGCCTCACCAGCCAGGGGCGACGCTGAGCCGATTGTGCTAGTGTTAGTGGCGGGCTAATTAAAGTCTGTATTAATAGTTGCAGTAAGCCGCCAAGGCCCGGAGCATGACTGGTTCTTGGTCTACCACATGAGCTGACTCACTCATGGCTGATTACTGGAGCCTATCTCTCTCTCTCTATCCATCTCTCCACACTCATACGCAAGTTCCCACCCGAGCTTTATGGCAGTAAATGCAACGGACGGTGTGGTGGAAGTGGGTGAATGTGAGGGCAGCCTCAGCAAGCAGGGACAGAGATAGAGAAAATTGAACCTGATTGAAACGGTAAATAAAAGAATGACTGTAAACCTCTGTGTTTCGCACAGACGGTCACTTGTGCACGGCCTTCATACACCTAAACACCGATAATACAACCCAAATACACTCCAGCACACATAAATACCCCATATGAAAGCAGCCTCTTACTCCCCTTTCTATCACCCACAAACACACTGCTCATAAAATGAAGCAAACAAACAGCCATCTGTTTCCCGCCCCCCCCAAAAAAAACAGTCCTTGGATTTCTCCCATTTGGTAATAACAATACTTCACTACCTGGTTAATCTCTTCTTTCTACCATCCTTGCATGAACTTCTCCAAAACAAACATAGTCAAATCCAACAGGCCCTTTAAAATGATCCCTGTCTGAGCCCAAATGGAGGGGACACCCCTATTTTCACCAGGCACTAGCTGCTGGAGTGGTGGCTTTGCTATAATTCCATCCACTGGTAAATGGATTCATACTTGATGTGCTCTCATGCACATGCACACACACACATACACACACAAACAGTACACACACAATCCAAAAACATTCACTTGCCTGCGAAAATGAAAAATGCAGATATGCACCACCAAACAATTTCCAGTTGGTTCAAGAGTACAGTGTGCACTTAGGAACGGTAACTGTAAAAAAAACCAAAAAAACTGGCTCCATCAACCAGCAGCCAATAGAAACGTGTGCATGGAAAAGGAAGAATCATACATCAAACATTGGAGGCAAGAAATATGTTTAACACTAAGTTACTGATGGAAAAATTGTGAAAGCTGATATTGAGCCCACTGAAATCTCCATTCTATTTACTCTTTTTCCATTTGTATGTTGAAGCTGGTTTTTGCCTCATAGGACTGAAATTTGTTGAACCCTTACCAAGGAAAATGTACATTTTTTTGGAACAAACCCAGCGAGCGAGAGAGAAAAGTCAATCTGTAACCTCACACGCAGGAGTTCCATGCTGTAAAACTCTCCATGGTGTGCACAACTGAAGTGATCTCCAGTTGGAGACCAGGTTGAGAAAATCATAGACTGCTGACTGCCAACAGTTGAAGCAAGATAGCATCAATTCCTCTTCACACAGCACTATGGGATCTAATGAGTTCCCAGCAGAGAACCTCGTGTCTGAGCCTCATTCTCCTCTTCCTCTTCATCAGCGTGCTTTTGATTTTCACAGTTCATCATTGAGGTCAAACACCGCTGACACATGTTTGTGTCTGTGGTAGATGCTGGGTGTGTTTGTGACAGCGGCTAGATTACTTTTAAGTGTGTTATCTCCTGCGTTGTCTTTTTCAGCATGTGTCAGCTGCTGGAGAGGAATGAAAGAGTAATGCCTCCGTCCGTACACGCTTATGTCAACTCCTTATCTATTTTTGCCTACATTTCTGTAGTAATACAAAGCTCTGTTAAGACAGAAGTTTTTACAGCGGCTATGACACACTGTAAATTAGTATGCAGCTGTCTCTACGTTATCAGGTGGATTTCTGCGATCTTGATGTGATCCATAAATTGTCCTGGGTGTCATCTCCTTTTTGAGCAGTGTGACTTCATGGAACATAAGCATAGTGTAAATCACACATATTTACAGACACATACAATGGCAGAAACAAAAACACAACATGATGGAAAGCGGGGCTCCAGGAAAGAAGGATGTGCGTCTATACGTCTGCTACTAACTGGCTGAGTGTGTCAGAGTAAAGCTGATATTACTTCTAGAAGAGACGGCAACAGAGGGAGAGATGGAACAGCATTGGCCATGAGGGAATGTCACTTCCTCTGTGCCAGTGATGAACAGAGAGACAGCGGTTGGTTTGGCGGGTGCATGGCCGTGGCTGCGTGCTGCATGATTCAAATCCAGATGGAAAGCTAGAGGGCAGTCCTGCTGGACTAGGAATTCCTGCCGCTCTACAGGCACAGATAAAAGCGGACTGAAGCAGGTCAGCAGATCTAGGGAAGACCAAACCCTGGCATGGGAAGACCAGGAGGGCTTTAATGTGGCTGCTGTGCAGAGCAGCTGCCTGCAACAGTCAGGCTGCACCACCACAGCTCATTCACCACAGATATAAAAACACCTTATTCTAACCTGACAGCTGAGGTTGAATGGTGGCATGGCTCCAGCCAGGTCCCCAGCAGCATATACAGAATTTTAATGGCCGTTAGACAAAGACCACAGGCACAGGGGCAGCTTTATAGACCAAGGCCCATTGTGCTCCCCATTGCGCCATGCTGGCATGCAATCACACAGATGTGTTCACACTCAGCTTTTCTCTTGTATTCTCTCCGTTGCTTATTTTGTGCTTCACCTTCTTACCCCAGCTCCACTCCAGGAAGATGGAACGCTTCCTGCCCCCTGTTTAATCCTCAGACACCTGCGTTTGCGGCTATGCATCCATGCTGGAACTAAAGGCAACCGTATTGCTGAGATCAGCTTGAAGCATTTGTTGGTCTACTCTCTTGTTATCCCCTCCCGCTCTATCCTCATTTCTAACTCAATCCATCTTTCCAGTCTATTTTCACCGATTTTCCTTCTTAGACATGCACATATCTGCAGACGGCCTCCCTGCTCCATCAACCACGTCCAGTTCACCTCCTAGGGCATCATTTCATCCGGGAAAATTTAGAGCTGTCATCGAGCTCCCTCAATTGGACTTTAACATGTCAGATTGGTTCTGGTTAGTGTCTCTCATGGGGTTATGCAACAGTCATGGCATTGACCTTGGCCTAGTAATGGGTTGGTGAAAGGGTGGGCATTGGGGGGTTGGTGATGGGAGGTTAAAAGCTGATGAAACACCTCCCTTATGGATACACACATGTACAACAAACTAACACACACACACACACACACTGACTTCCACAAAACATTTTATTACTTTACAAGTTGAGATGAAGACATTTGATCCATGACATGAGGCAAATAGATAAATACACCGACAAATATGCACACCTTTCCCTCATGAAAACGCAGTCTGTTTTGAAGATCAGGTTGATCTGTCACTCTGTCAGAAGCAGCTGTCACTGTGACAACAGGCTCCCCACCGGTTTATACTTATACGGTTTATACTCCCCACCGGTTTATACACCATCACTTTGGTGAGTCAGAAAGCAGGTGGACATAAAAAGGAGGATATTAAGAAAGTGAAAGAACAAGAGAAGACAAAGGGTAGGAAAAGAGAGTTGCGGCAAAACAGATAGCGAGAGAAATGCGGGACTTAATGAGAAGAACAAAGAGAGATTGAGAGGTGATGTAGGGGCATGCTGAGGTGAGGGACTGGGAGAAAGAAAAATGAAAAGAGAGAGGGGAGTGTCCTCCAACACAAGGCAGCAAGGTGAAGCGGCCCATTACAGCAGAAGCCAAACAAGCAAGCCAGGACTATAAGGCAGGGAGGGGAGATGGAGAGCCTCCATCCACCCTGACATTCATTCCCTGAAATGGCCCATGCATCAGCATCTGCATGCTGCATACGAGTGCCAGTCCATCACAGCTTGATGTCCCCCTAACCCCCCTCAACCCCTGCATATTTATAGCCCCTAAATCACGTTTGGCCAACAATCAGCACGACTATGCACCATATAAGATCACTTGGTATCTCTGGTGTGGCAATATAGACTTCATTGGCCCAGGTGACATGCTTTAAAAGCCCACACAGCCATGAAGTCATGCTCACTGCTCAGAGGAAGAGTTGAAGCAGGAATATGGATTTTCGTGTTAAGCTGTCTAAAATGTTTTTCTCTTTGGTGATATGTTTGCTTTGATGTTGCGGAGAAAGTCCTCGGGTCCTCTGCAGATGAAATGGCGCCTGCACCCAAGCTGTGTTTAGTGGATTCCCACGGGTTAATTGATGCGTAATTGATGTGATTAATTGAGGTGTAATGTACCGTGGTGACGTGTCTGGGAGCCCAACGTGCTGTAGGGGCCTTTTTTGCGTGCGCAAATGTTTGTGTGTATGCGCTCAGTGGTGCGCCTGTGTGTGTCTATCTGATGCTACGGCAACACAATTAGAAGCAGGAGCATCCAGCCAACAAATAGAGATTTAATTAGGAGTGAAGACGGAGCGGGAGGCCAGTCAATGGGCAGTAGATTGAATTATCTGGACACACACTCCAGCAGGTAGCGCAGACAGATTCACAGTTACACACATACTTAAACACACATTCACCCGCTTTCTGTTTGGAATCCATCCCTGTTTGCCTCGCTACTCCTCTGAGTGGCTTCTCCTACCTCTCTGCTGTGCTCTGCCTGTCTCGAACTGTCTTCCTCTTTTTGATTCTCTCCCCTTTTTTCCTCTTCCAATCTTAACTTTCTCTTCTTTTTTTCTCTCCTCACCACAATAACAGTTTTCTCCTTGCATGTCGTGGCACTCTCTTTCTTGGTGGCCTTGATCTCTGGCCCTGTTTTCATACTTTCTCTCATCAGTTTCCATCGCTTTCTCTTACACATCCTCTCCGTGCCCCTCTCCAATATACGCTCTCTGTCGAGTTGTCTCTCCATCTTTTTCATTCTCCCTCCTTCCCCATCTCACCGTCTCCCTCCATCCTCTTGCCCCGCTCTCTCCTTCCCCTTAAGTACTGTCTCTGAGTCACTAGCAGTATATTGTGTTCGGTGCCGAGGGACGTGTCTGTGATATCCAGGAGCCTAATTAGCAAGTCCAGCTCCTGGCAGAGAACACGGCACGCAGAGGAGCACAGGCACAAGGCCTGGCGTCAATTAATGAGACCTCACACACCCACAGCAACCATTACACGCCCTCTGCGGCATCAAGTCTCAAGTCGGCTCAGCCCTGTCCAATGAAGAGTGTGGGAAGCCATGGCTGAACAACTGTAGCTGGATGTAGGAAAGTTATGTCTTTAATCACCAAGGGATAGTCATAGCTTTGTAAAAGATAAAGCAGGAATTCTTGTCTGTCGTTGTGGCACTCAAATAAGATTTATGTTTCGCAGCAGAGAGCTGTGAGTATAGTCATGAAGCCAAAATTTTAATGCATCATCTTAAGCCAGAGATTATGGCAATTTACTACATTCTGAGGACAAAATATATGAAATAGTTTTTATTAAAAGGAAGTGAAGTTTTGAGAGCTCTTGTGAGTAAGATGCAATGGGAAATGATCCAGGCTTCCCTCTCATTGTAGTATGTGTGTGTGTGTGTGTGTGTGTGTGTGAGACTGACATCACAGCATTATTTTTGTCTTTTCTCTCTTCTGTTTTCACAAGGGAGAATGGAGATGTAGTGGATGTAGGAGAAAATAGGTACAAAATTTCATGTCATCTTTTTGAGAGCTCATTGAAATTGTTTTAAAAAAGTGTGTGTGTGGCGGTGGTGGGGGGGGGCAACACAAGGCAGATAAACGACAATAAGCGGAAAAAAATACAGGAAATAAAATAAAATAAAAAGACAAGAGCGTAGAGAGCAGCATCGGAAATAAGGGGCGGGTAGCTTTTACTCAAGGCATGGGAAGGTTGGAAATGGGCCTAAGTGAATTTAGAAAGTAGGGCAAAGACTAACGGAGGAAAATAAACAAACGCGCTGAAATGTGAATTCCACAGGGCCCCAGGTCATTAGAGTTAATACCGCGCGCTATGCCATCTGCTGTGATTGTTTACACTAGGATGGATAATTAGATCCTAATTAGTAGATGGTATGGTGGGGAAAACATTATTTCACAGGCATTGAGATGGAGATGATCAGAGGCACCTGCAATGCTGTACTGTCTGTCCATCCTGGGAACTCTGAGGCCAGCTCCATGGAGCTGTAGCTATCAGAAAGGTCTGGGTTTAATTGCTTGATGCACCAAACAGGATCTAGAGTTTTCTTTCTCACCATTAACATATAGATAGAAGTGTACTTTTTTTTGTGAGGGAGTATCATCTTCGCTCTCGATGATCTAAAAAAACGGTCTGTTCCTCGTTCTCCTTTATTCCTCATACTGTTGAGTCTCCGTGCCTGTGCGTGAAAACGTGTGAATATCTTCATCTTTGTGTGTTTGTATCGGTGTCTCTCTAAAATACAGCCACCAGAATATTATCAAGCAAAATGCAAGGTTTCAAACTGACATGTCCCATTCGTGCGTTTCTCCCCAGCCGATCCCTTTGAATCTTTGAATTGGAGCGATACCGCTGGCATGCTAATAGCGGTTTTCTAGGTGCGAGGTATCGGGGCGCCTGCCGTTGTAATATATGCGTGTGGAAAGGCTGGTGATTGTGATTCTTATCAGTATGGCAGGGTGCATGGGCGCCAAGCAGTGAGTGGCAGGGGCTGGCAGTAAATGCTAATGGCAGAGAGCAGCTGACAGAGAAAAGAATTATTATCTCCCTTCATTACATTTACACAGCCTGCCTGTCTGTCTCCCTACCTTCCTTCCTCTGGGCCCTGGCATGAACAGCAATCAGTGTTGGCAATGCTTTATTTACCTGTTTTGCACATGACAAACACCTTTGGTATCAAGGTGCTCAGGGACAAGGATCTCAGGAGGTTTTCATATTGAAAATACGCAACACAAATTCTATTATGCGTGAGTAACAATGGGTCCTTGGCAGGAAGGAGCCAGAGATGATAGGTGAGGAGATTTGAAGAATGTGTCAAGGATGGAGTAGCCTCGTTCTATTTTTCTTTCTTTTTTGGGGGGGGCGGGGGGGAAATTGGGCATGATGTCTGGAAAGATGATCATCTTTGTGATCAGGGCCGCCTGAGGGAACATAGAGTTCCTGTTCCTAATTGGGACCTCTGGAGTGTGAGAGCTGACAGACTGAAGCTTGTGACATCGCTGCATCTTTCCACCACTTTACAGAGAAGTTTTTTCTCCCATCATCCATGCTAAAGCACTAAGTCTTCATCTATGACGGTGTGATAGCAACCCTATCACCCAAAAAATCACTCAAAGCTGCCGGCCTCCCATCCAACATACTCATCAAGCCCCATCTCTGACCTTAAGAGGCATCCACAGAGACTTCTTTCCTGTTACTGTGTCTGAATTGCACGTGGCCCACAAACAGGAGGAATGACAAAGGAGCAACACAGCCCTGTGGCATTGTGCAAAGACAGGCAGCCAACACAATGCCAGCGGGCAGACAATGATCTGAACCCCCTGACATTATGTTAATGGGAGCGTTTGGCTGCTTCTTACGTGACTTCACACCACATTGTTCATCTCAATTATCAGATACAGTAATGGGTGCTGAGTGAGAAGCGTGAATGTCAAACGAAGCAGGAAAAATTCTCAGTCAGAGATACTAATTGTTGAGCTCTCTCCACATGATCCTTTAGGATGCTTTAGCGCAAGAAACACAGCTTGTTAAAATCAGCATAATAACATCCTATGTGAATAGTATGAAATTATGCATGCAGGAGAGTAAAAATAATGAATAATGATTAGACACTTATTCTGACAGACCACACCAAAACATTAAAGATGAGTATAATTGTCCTGACTAAATACGCAATTTATAATAACAAAGATGAAGATCTATCTATCTTGCCCATGTACTTGTTCGATACATACAATAAAACTTAATCACCCATCTCCTTCTGAGAGCCCTGTCATCTGTTGTCCCCCTGATTAAAGCAACAAATCCACAATCCTGCTGTAGAGATTGTGTCATTTTGATCTAAAAATTGCAAGCTGCCTTACAAGGAAACCATAGCCTTTAATCAAATGCCATCATAAAACTGGCATAAACTACAGCTCGCAATCCCGTGCCAGCAATACTTTATAATATATGAGGTTAATGATGTTTCTCTAATTGTAATCTTCAGCTTGCATTCAAGCTAACATTGATCCCGGTGTTGGTGCACAAATGTTGGCAAGGTTGCTTTCTTTCATTTGAGTTGGGAGCATCAATAAAGAAACCTTGCTGCAGGGAAATCCACCCTGGTCTGACCCTGTATTCACACCTTCACCCCATGTATGTCCATTAGATATGCAAAACAATGTGAGGTATGGGAAGGTGTATAGACATTTTTAAATTTGTGGAGGCAAAAAAAAAAAAACCAAAACCTAAATTTAGCTCTATTTTTTTGGCACAGGCTTATACATATGCAGGAGCTCTTTCTATATAAAAGACTAAAAAAAATTACGACCACAGCAATTTTCATTTCCACACAGTGGCAGGTATATCCTCGAGGTTATCTTTAGAAATAACATAAATTTAAATTGGAACACCATTTTCCATCAGGTTAATGTATTCACAAAGCATTTCTTTCACCCGCTGCGTTTTTTGAAATGTTCCCATCACTGCTTTTAACAGACCAGTAGGAAAAATACCACGTTGATTATTCTCTGAAATTTCTCTGCCTCTAAAGACCCCCAAAGTGGAAGCATTGACTATTGTTGGCTGCAATCAAGCATTGAAGTATGTGCAAACCGTCAAAGCAGATATGGCATAATAATACTGGTGCCCAAGCAGCGGCATGAGTGATTTGAAGGCTTTATGTGGCCCTCCACACAACATGGAGTTATAGCCTGTGATTTGCAACATAAACGTCTGTTAAATTTCCACTTTTGGAAATTAAAATTGTTAAATGACAACCTGTCAGGCAGCCAAATGGGGGAGGTGGGAGAGACACTTTTTTTTCCCATGTTTGAATTCTCCACCCATGATGGGACCTAATTCCTTATTACTACATCTATAAGCCGTGCATAAATACACATCAAATAGCGTTTTTTCAAGCCTCATAATCCCTGGATAATCTTCATCTACAAAATGAGCAGTGCTAAATTGGAGGGAAGATTCACAAATCAACAAATTTACATCAGTCCCATTAGTGAGACACTGAGGAGATACTGCTCAGAGACCTGCTACTGCTTTTGAAATGCCTTGAGGCACTTAGAAATTTTATTAGAAGCACTTTAACGCTCACCATGCCATGCTAAGTAATGCGCTTTAATACACACATAATGCAGTGGATTACAACTATGGATATTAATAAATCATTTCTTTTATTTATTACTGCTCTTTTACCACGGCGAGTAAATTTCAGCTTTAATCTCTGTCATGGATTCAAAGGGGCTTTTTGTGCGTGTGTCTGTGTTTGCAGCCTTTATGTGCAGTAAACGTATGTGTTGGGGAACCTACATCAGGTGTTTTCTAGCATTTCCTCATGTGAGTCGCCATTATAATTATTCATATTTGGATACACGTTCATTAATGTACGTGTGTGTGAAAGAGAGCGAGAGAGAGAGAGAGAGAGAGACTCTGGTGAGTTGATGAATGTATATTTTAATTCTTCAACAGATTAAAGAGATGTGCATGTATTCCACAGTCCCTTAATGACAGGCAGATCAAAGCTCATCTTGTTCCTGGCAGAGTAGAGGCTGATCATTAGCGATGGGTCAACAGGGCATCATTAGGCAGCATGCTTACTACACTCTGTATCTTATTGTATGTGTGTGTACATGCCTGGTACAAGATCATCAAATGTATCCATATAGCTCTCTGATCTCTGCACGGTGTGTGGGAGGAGCCCAGGCCTCTCCTGTGGCCCATTTCTCCACAGACAAACGCCGCTCCAGTGGTGAGAGCAAGCCTCATCTATTGGCTCCTGCCTCCATCAACTCACTCTCCATCTATTACAACCCAACAGGCTGATCTTCATGGCTGAAGCTCGCTGTAAAACCCTAGTGTTGCTGATTCAATAGGCTCTGGAGGGTTCTGACAATGACCAATTCACTCATGACTATTATTCATCACAAAACCTTTCCAGCTCTCCAATAGAATACACCACCCACCTTTCCTACTCTATTTGGTATGCTATAACAATCCATCACCTTCCAAATGCTGGGTTTAACGTACCAGGCACACATAAACACACATACACACATGTGTGCGCGCGCACACACACACATCACTATTCTCCTATAACTCCACTGAACAAACTCCTTCTCACCTCAGAAACTGCTATTTTGGTTGAGGGCTATGCCTCCTCTCAGCAGTTTCACATATATTCCTTCTCCCTTTACAAACATTCCCTCCTGGCTTTTTTCTACCATCCACACTTCTCCAAACCGCAAACAGCTCTTTCCCGCTGCCATCTTTGTCTGTCTCCCTCCCTCTCTCACCTTCACATGCCACTCGTCCACTGCCTCCATGCCTGACTGCTTTGACAGGCCCAGGACTCAAGCGGGTGGGATTTGATCCCTCCGTGGAGTGGAGCGCTGGCAGTGGGGTCCACTCTCCAACCGCTGGACGCAGAGCCCCTGAGCCACTTATTAAAAAGTCATGAAGGCTTTTAGGGGCATGCAGGGCTGCAGTTTCCCCACTCTGCCTTGGATTGGCTGCCTGAAAATAGTCTTTGTGTTCCTGACACAACAGTAGAATATGCAGGACGGGAGGTGAGGCAGGGCGGGAGGACGATGTAACAAGGCAGCAATGCGTGGGCCACCTTTCTCTCCCCTGTGCTCTAAAGCAGCACTCTCTTGGCCCTTTGCTTCCTCAGATTATATGAAACACCCACAGTCTCTATCCACAGTACATCACTGGCCCCTATACAGGTTTACATATAGGCTTTACAAGAAAGAGACGCCAGCTCTTTGACAGTGCCCCCGCTGCCCCCAGCTGTGTTTTTCCTTCATATGGAAATCAGCTTGAGCCTGTAAGGGTCAGATTTAAGGTCAGGCACTTGACACTTTACAACAAAAAACATCTCTGTCATGCTCTGCATATGGCTTTACACACTCAGGAACATCAGGCACTAAATGGAGAATCAATGCTTTCTTTGAAGATGAACAGACGGACTGATGAGAGCTTGTGCCATCAATTTAAATAGTTGAAAGTTTCCCGTTTAAAAACAGCCACACAAATCAGGCAGGTGACCATTTGATTCGTAATGGCTACAAGGGCAGCTTGTATTCAACAAAGCACGTGTGAAACAAGACCTTAATGTGCGGAGAAAAAAAAAAAAACACTGGTCTCCCCACATTAGTTTGGTCTTACCAACAGCAACCATCCATACCAGTGTCACAAATAGCAGCCAGCCCCTAATGGAATCAATAAAGCCTTGCAAATATTTACAGGACAAGAAAGCCTGAAGGCAATCAATTCCAATCTATAGGACGATGGAAGGTTCTACTGTGGCCGTGTTTCAGGTTAGAAAAATCAATAAAGTCAGCTTTGGAAACAGAAGGAAAAAAATAAATAACAACCTTATTGCGGCGGCACCACTCAGTCTTCCACTCATATGCTTTGTTCATTCCTTCCATCATTCTGACCCTTGTGTTGGTTCCTCCATTTCTTTTTTACCCCTCCCAACAAGCTGTCCAAGTTTGACATCAACGGCTGCGCCTCCCAGCAGGTATCAGGAACCGCAGGGGAAGGGGGGCATCCAGCCAGGTAGTTATAGAGGCAGCTTTTGAAGGAGGGAGCAGCTAGTGGATGTGACAGGCTGTTGAAAGCCTGGGAGATAACAGCACCTACTTCTCCAAGTCATACCAGGTAGCGAGGTAAAGTGGGGAGAGGGCGGGGGTGCAGGTAGTGAGAGGGCCAAGCAAATTCTCAGAATAATAGGATATAAAAACAATGTTGCTCCGGCTCTACCTACACTGGGAGCCCGTGCTGACTGACAGAGAGGAAGGCATGGAAGCAGTGCGGGGAATAAGAAGTAGGGTATATTAAAAACAGATTGCTTCCATTTCTCTCAGGGGGCAGATTTTTTTTTTTATGCACAAGGTTGTAATCCCTAGTTTATGTTCTGTAGTAACTAGCTCGATATAATACATCAACCCGACACATAAAAATTGAATAAAACAGAGTATATAAAAGTGCGTTGGGGCGGCTGGAAGCTATAGAAGTCAAGAACGCCCAGAGTGAACCGTAATTTATGGATGTATTGATGCCTGGTAACGCATTGACGAGTTCAGCAACTTCTGATAAATAGGCGATGATGTCAGATATCTCTCTGGCAGGCAAGCAGTTGCCAGGTCTCATGCAGCTCTCCGGTCTCCAGCTTAATGAGCAGGTAGTCGGAGAGAGAGAGGATCAACGGAGAACGAAGTCTCTCTCTCTCTCTCTCTCTCTCTCAGTGATGCCACTTGCTGTGTTTTCGCTCTCTCACGCGCAACCCTCCTAGAGAAAACAATCAGACAGAGCTACAGCTTCTGCCAGCAGCTATAGTGTGTCTTTAATAACCACATCACCCCTCTGTGGTAACATACATGTGGGCAAAACTGCACGTGTTATTTGTGCCTAGAAAAACTCTGTGGTAGCTGGCTTTAGTATAAACAGAGCACTCTAA
Source organism: Remorina albescens (assembly GCA_034769265.1). Classification (NCBI taxonomy): domain Eukaryota; kingdom Metazoa; phylum Chordata; class Actinopteri; order Carangiformes; family Echeneidae; genus Remorina; species Remorina albescens. The sequence continues at coordinate 9,796,926 of CM068493.1, forward strand.
ATTCCTTGAAGGCCATGCAGCTATGCAAACAGTGTCCTTACATGGGCAAGCAACAAGTGTTTGGTTGGCAGAGGAGCTACATGTCACTGTACATCCACTATCATTCTGCATATTTACTTAAAAAACTAAACTTAACAAAACACAATGGGGTAGTCAAAAGTCTGAGACCAGTTTCCCATGGAACCTGGTGAAGGTATCTTTTGAGTGCTTCATAACATTAAGTGCCTGCCTCAGTGTGCGTGTGTGTGTGTGTGTGTGTGTGTGTGTGTGTCTTCCAGTGCAGATAAATCTGGCAGATATGTGTATAAATTAACACTTCCACAGTGGTTTATGTTTTGCACTCTGTGAATCATGCAGATATGAAATCTGCATGTCTACACTCTGAAAAATAACTGTATCCTGATTTGTAAGATATTTCACAGGATTGCTCAATTCATTGAATTTGACCTGAGCTGTGAGAGAAATCCACAAAACGGATCAAACCAAAAAATGTGCTGGACACAAAGTGTGCATGTGTGTGTGTGTGTGAGAGAGAGAGAGAGAGAGAGAACAAGAAAGCGCAAAAGATAGAAAGCAGAGAGACTCTGGGAAAAAAAAAAAAAAAAAGACCGACTGCACAAACTTGAGGGCCCACTTGGCAAAGCATATGAGATTCTGACTGCCAACTTGCGAAAAATGTCAATTACTCTCGCTACATCTAAAACTTTTATGAAAGCTTCTAGTCTGAATCAAAGCCTTCCACCTCACCAGCTCCCTCAAAAATGTTTTCTCTGGGAGAAAAATCAGCTTTAATTATTGAAAGCGTAGCTTCAAGTTTATTAGTGTTTTTCAGGACTTTCTTCAAATCGCTGTCCAAGGCGCTGTTGTGCATATCAAAACCATCTTATTGATTCTAACCTGCTTTCCATGTTTCTAACAGACAGACTGTCAGAAAACTCAGATCTGCTGCCATCAGTGGGAGGCTTGTGATGCATTACAAAGACAACATGTAACAGTAGTACATTTTATTTTGGGAGGAAATGATAATCAAACACAGAAACAAGATATAAAAGTTCAGCCCATACACTACTAAAGCAGAGGCAGAGAGAAAAACACAATGAAAAATCTGTTGATGCTGATGATCAAAGAAAGGCGATAGTAGGTAGTTTTATTGTCTGACCATACAGTGAATCGGATCACCTGGCCTCACAGCAGAGAGTCGTATGTCTTTCCAAGCAGTACATCAGACGGACAGAACAACAGACAGCCCTGATCTTTCTGCCTCAATAAGCAACACTCTTTTTAATCCCTCCAGGATCAAAGGAGGCAACAAGCTTTGCCTCCCTTTCATTAAGGAGGAACAGAAGCCCGTGTAGAAACCCTCCCACTTCTCCAGGACTGAACAGCCAGGTTTGATCAATCAGTCATAGTCCACTAACTCCGGCCTAAGTGCCCCTGCTCTAATCACGCTCATCTGAGAAAAAAAACAAAACAAAAAGAGATGAGGTCGTAGGAGCAGAATTGCACCCAGATAAACTTTCATCAAAACAGTCTTTGGTCTGGGAATGAGACAAATTATACTCTGCTTTGCTATGTTCTGTTCCAGCAGAAAATCTGCTGGCTGACAAGCACAGCCTCAGTACTTAAGTCCCATCGCTCATGACATGAAAGTCTGAATGCTGGTGAAAGGACAGAATAGGGATCAACCAAGCTGACAGAGTGGCTAAGTACAACTGGGCTTCTGGCTGACTTTGCCATTGTTGTTCACTGGTGGAACGTAATCTTCTTAATCACAAACTAAACCTGCAGAACAATTGACCCATTTTCATATGTGGCTTCTTATCTTCAAATGCGTGCCCATATCTCATTTAGAAGTGTTAGAAATCCCTCTTCAATCTAGGTGATCTCTTCTCACCAACCTGCCTCCACATTCCTTTAATCCACTCTGATCTAATCCAATGCATATCAGCCCCAGAATGTCATGTTTGTGTGTTGAGTAGTCAGCTTCTGCTGTCCTACGTGTGTTGAACACTAGTGGGATTCCTCACAAAAATAATTCTCACTCACCTACTGGTTCCCTCTTTTGTGTTTGTTCTTTTTACATTTCAGTTACATCCCAGCAGTGTACAAAGCAGCTCAGTTTCTTTTCTTTTTATTTTTGGTTGTTTTTATATATCCTAATTCCTAATTCACGTGAAAGATGAAAATGATATTTTGAAAATTATCTGAAAGATTGTTTGTCATTCTAATTAAAAAGGTTATAAGCTGAAGCTAAAAGTAATCATGTTTATTGGTGTGAAAATCACAGATGTAAACTCATACTGAAAATTGGATTAACAGGTTCAATCACAAATAAGAAACGTCATGTCAAACTCATTTGTTCAGTGCTAAATCAGATTAGCACCAAAGAGCACACCCACACTTTAACACAATAAATGATGAGCTTCTTTTCAGGGCGGTATGAAATCACTCATTATTTTGGAAACTTTTCTATGGGAGGGAGTTTCACATCTTTTCTGCACAGAGGCAGAAAGCATACATCTTTTGGTTTTATGATGTGGGTGCAAACAAACAGCTGTGCTGAAATGCACAACACTGCCCAAGAGAGAACATGAAGATGTTTGAGGACGGCCAAATGTCTGTTGCTGACTCAGTGAATATTATATTCCTCGCTATACAAGTGAAAGATGGGTATGCTTATTTTAAATGCGAGAATTGTTCTCATGAGATCAAAGTCAAAGTTCAGAATATAAGCCCGATTATTAGCTGATATTAATTGCTGTTACATATTGTTGTCATGAGTATGCATTAATGCAGCTGTTTTATAGTAATACTTACACTGACGTATTAAGTATGTAAACTTCTAACTTCCCTCTCAGCAGTTTCTATATGTTAATGACAGTTCTTTGATGTTTTTTTTGTACTTGATCCAACTAATAAACTGTTCGTTGATATAGTGATTCATTTGAATAAGCAACTGTGTTTCTATAAATGAAAACATCTATGTCTGCCCCTTTTTCACATCATAAATATTACTGATGTTACTGAAATATTACTGTTGCCGAAGAATTACGGGCTGATGACAGAGCTCAAAAATTTGTCTTTTTTTCCATGCTTGGATGTCTGTCAGCCTCCCTCTCCTTCCCACCTCTCCACTGTTCTCTATCGCTTTCACTGCCTCTCTCTCTCTCTGCATCCCTTCTCAGTGAAATGAGAACGGATGGGCTCTCGTCCGTGTGAGCAAAAGTGGTATTATTGTCAGCGTGAGCTGTCTGTCGTTGCAGTGTGTCGGACTGGACCCCTCCTGTCGGCCCGTCACCACGGTGCGGGGATGTGATCTGAAAACTTGGGCAGATTTGTCAAGGGGGAAATAAAGCATGGCAACTGAGCAATCTGACACCCTTATATTCATGGTATCAGTTCCCTCACACATAGACAAGTCAGCCAACTGGCTCAAATATAAGTATATACTATATATATATTTATATATATATATATCCATATAAAGTATATCACAGGCTTGCCCATCTATTGGTCCATAAGAAATGAATATGACATAAGCAGTGGACGCCAGGCTTGGGGAGTAACACACTGAGAGGAAGCTTCTGTGAAGTTAAACAGTAGATTGGACGGCGCCAGAATCAGTAGCTTTCTTCTTATCCACTCTCTGATCCATAGTTTTGGAGATTCTACCAAGTTTAAAAATTTGAAAATGTCTTTGCCAAAGAACCTTAGCTGGAAGACACAGTCTTATCCATCCATCCATTCATTCATTCATTCATTCATCATCTACCACTTATTCATTTCAGATTTGCGGGGGGTGCTGGAGCCAATCCCAGCTCACACTGGGCAAGGGCGGGGTACACCCTGGACAAGTCAACAGTCCATCACAGGGCCAACACACAGAGACCCCCCCCCCGCCCAAAAAAAAACATATTTCACCTTACTTTCCTTAAAAAAACAAAACAAAAAAAAAAAAAAAAAAACAAGCTTACATTTTTCTATTTTTGCGGCCTCCACATGAAGCCAGCCAGTGAATACAAACTTCTTTATATATTTTTTATTTTGTCGTCCTCACTCCCAGGGTGTCTCAGCTCTGCTCAGGGGAGTTAGTATGTGTAGACAGCAGCAGAGCCACCAGCTGCTGACCTTTACTAGCATCACTGAGCAGCAGGGAGTGCCTCGCTTTACCTGACTCACATCTTGAAAACAGCTAATCAAAAGGTCTCTAATGGGTTACCACCTGTGAGGATCTCTGTGGGGGTGTGTGTGTGTGTGTGTGTGTGTGTGTGTGTGTGTGTCTGTTTAGCACCGTGTGTGTGTGTATTTCTATGTCTGCATGTGTGTCTGCGCATAATTTGTCGTGTTTGTGCTCATATAAAGTTTTGATTGTATTATTACAAGTCAACAAGGAAAAGAAAATTACCACTTTGATCCACTACAAAGTTGACGTGGGCTGCCAAAAAGGTCCTCAAAGTGGGTGTGCGTCAGTGGAATTTAATAAATCAAATCCGAGTAACACGGTCATCCCTTTAATTTGTAATAACCACACGACCGTTGCAACCACTGCTGCATTTCAACACCAGAACCACACCTTAAAAAAAGCTGCAAGGGTCAAACGAGGTCTCACCACCGCTGACTGAATTCCTGTGTTGGATTAAACACTGAAACTGAAACATCAATACTAATGTCGTCTGCCTTTCGGAGTTTGAATATTTTTTGTTGTTTTCAACCCAATGAACTGAACTGTCTAAAGCCTTGTTCCTACTCTGGGGCACATTCGCCTTCAAGGTGCTTAAGGCCACAGTGCTGCTGGAGAAGAAAGCAATTACACTGAAAATAAATCCCCTTTCCCACAAACCTAACCCACTTTTGAGAACTGTCTCGCCTTTTTCTCCAGGAGAAGGAATCAAACCTACCTCTTGACCCTTTCAGCAAACCTCTTCAAAATCCTTCATAATCAGCACGGCTCCCTGACAGACTCTGTCTCCACAGCTGCCGTCTTGATAAAGGTGTGCCTAACATCAATCAGATGGGGTAACACTCTAAAAGTAGCCACTTATCAATCAGATCGATAGTAACCGGAGAAACCAGGTCGCTGTCACAGTTTTGTGGGGGCGAGAGGAAATGTCGCATGGATGAAAGAAAAACGGGGGGAGAGAGGTGAGGTGACAACAGGAGAGGAGAGACGTGTACTATGAGGGAAAAGATCTCACTTGAGAAAAAAAAAATAAAAAATCGAATCCCAAATAAGGAGCTGGACAAGGGGTGATGGAGGTGGTAAAATGGGTGAGGGGCGGTGGGAGGGAGTGGCCGGAGTGCTATTTTAGCTCCTGGAGACTCAGGCAAGAGGCCCATTGTGCTGTGATGTAATGGGAACTGTGAGATTTTATTAAGAGAGAGCAATTGCATGTGCTCCTCATCAGGGTTTCCATTGTGGCCCTGGTGGTCACAATGATGTCTGGGGAAGGTAGAAACAAGGTATTTACTGTTTCACATTTGGAACAATAGACATCTCACCGAAATAAGGTTCCACTTTGACGTGTGGGGCTCTGTTGCCTATAATTGTCATGGCATGCTCTTGTTCGATCTGTTTCCTTCCAAATTCCTCTCATTCTATTATTCCTTCAGCTTTTTACCATTCTTAGTTCCTCTATTCCCTCTCTCTCTCTCTCTCTCTCTGACACACACTCTAGCTATTTCATTTCGTTGCTCTTTCATTTGTATATCTTTTTCCCGACTCCCTCTCGTCTGGCACTGTGGCGAAACTATGCCGCAGAAAGTCACCCTCAGTGAGTTCCCCCTTCACAGCGAATTGCATGCAGAGCAAGCCTGTGCTGTGGCTATTTAGTGAAGACAAGTGGAGAGAGTGGAGCGAAAGATGGAGGAGGACAGCCATGTGTGAGAAGGTGTATCAGCTTGAATAGTGATGGACTCGGCTTTGTCAGTTTGATGCTGTCAGAGTCGGTTCCTCCAGGGCACAGTCCATAAATATGGCAATGTAGTGCCCCCTCCCCCCTCACCTGTCAGTACACATGACCATAGGTAAAAAGTATGTTGTTGACTCCTCCATGTTTGTGTACAGCTTCATGGGAGTCTCACTGCTGGGACTCAAGAGCCTCCATTAAGTATGTGGCCAGTTCACTGACAAAAAATATTCAGTTCTTTATAGAGACTTGTTATTTATTTATTTTTAAAAAAGTGTTTTATGCATATTATTTCAGTACAATGTATTACAAAATAACAGTCAAATTGAGTCCCAAATCTGTCTGGCATATAAAACATGAACAGTGAGGCTATAAATCTTCCATTTCAAAATCCAGTCTCTGTAACTTCGTCCTCTGCTGCTACTAAATAATGTCAGAATTACTACTAAAACATATATTGGTTTGGGATATTGGCTAAAGTGATTGATAATGTTCTTTTTCTTGGAAACAGAGAATAGAAAAATAGCAAATCTGGGTTTTTACAATTTATTTTCATTAGTCCTATTTCTTTTGTTTCAAGAACAAGCGATGTTTCTAAATTATAGAATTCTATGAATCATAGACTGCTGCAATTATCCAGTCCAACTGGCAGATTTATTCTCTGGTTTTAAGAAAAGTCTGCTTCCGATGTTTTTCATTAAGACGGACTTTGCAGACGGCTGCCTCATCTGACTGTGACATGATTTTCTATTGAATTATGAGCCACCATCATCACTCTCTGTCCCAATCTGGCTCCGTCCTAATGAATCCAAAAGTACTCCTCTCTGGTTCCTGCCACCATTGTTTCTCCATCACGGACAATCTGATAAAGGGTTGAGAGAGGATATCATGTGTTCCTCACACAAATCCTGCCTGTAATCTGTACATTGTTGTTGTTCTACTTCCCTCAATGTAATCTCCTTTCAAGTCCATCCCCCCCGCCCCCCATCTCGATCCACCAAATATAGTGGACCATCCTGGACAGTCAATTTGGAGACAGTTAAATGAAAACAAATTCCTTATGAAGAGAGGGCTGCTGATATTGTTGGAATGTGGCGTAATTAATACCAGTGCACATGACAGTCATTTGATAATGAATCAGGGCAGATCAGGGGGCAGAGGGGGGGATTATGTGCTACAGGGATGGGGACCAGCACAGGCCATATGTGGTTGAGTTCCTCATAATCCTATTTGACCACAACACACTTAAGGAAGAAGACACTTGAAGAGCAAAGAGCAGATTGGGGGACTGAAGGATGTGTTTGAAATAAAGGGATGGCAGGGTGTTAAATACAAATGTTACTTCGATCAACAGATTAACTCTCTACTTTAAGTCCATCAACGTGGAGGACAATCAGGAACAAAGCTGGACCAAATGTTGTTTTCTCTGTGATTTTTTTCCCCCCTCACTAGCACTGGCTTCATTTTACCAGCCTTACATTCAACCACCATGTTTATCTCACTGTACGGCACACTCCATCTGCTCAATTCAGGGAATGTAAAGTGATTGCTGTCGAACATTATTACTCTGATGTAACTGGATATTTGTCGCAAGTATGCCCCTGGAATGAGTCACCTGAAGAGTGAGTAAAGTTACACACATACACGCATTTAATGTTTTGCACCAAAACACACACACTCCATCTTAAGATAGCTTTTATTTTCATCCAGATGCTGACAGTTCCAAGCGTGTATGGCATCTAAGCCCATTAGCCTTAATAATACGCCACGACAAAGGGAACAAAAACCAGCAGAATGGATGCAGACATGGTGAACGGCACAGTGGATGTGACTAACTCCGAAAAAGGCGCAATGTAGCACAGCGGACCAACCCGTAGGCGTAGACGTGAAGCAATGTTAAATATATGGAAGTGCTGTGATGCATACGCATGGCTCACGCCTCACATGAAATGCAATAGCTACACAGACCACTTTTGTCGAGACTAGATACTTGCTCATGATTAACAAGGGAATAGCCAGGTGTCATTGAGCTTCAGGGTCAGTGCTCTGCCGGCTGGTTCATAGTGGCATAGCTCCATTGAACACTGTAAACTTGACTGTATGCCACAGGATTCAATTTACAAGCTGTTGGTTTAAGCTGGCACGATGAACCATCCTGTTGTTTGCACCAGGACACGCTGTCTGTATTGGAGGCTTTTTGTCCTGCAGTTAACAAGCACTCCAGTGGGAGAAAAACTGTAACGGCGATTACGGCTGTGATAATGTTAGACTCCTTTGTGTACTCCTCACAACAGTAGAAAACCTGTCCTCACCGAGAGGACGGAAAACAAGCGGGGCAAAAAAAGAAATAAACCCTCAGTTTGCAATCCTGAAAAGCCTGGTGCTTTTATGTGATGTGCTGACTGAGGGCTCAGTGCTCTCCGCCTGTGGATCTGGATCCCAGTCAAGGGGATCATGCATGCCCAACACCCCACCGACTCACTCTCATCCACCTTCTTCTCGCTGCCATGTACTCACAGGCACATGCATGCACTCACTAACAAAGGTGTTCTTAGAAGTACACCAGGGTATTGCTCTGTATTCCTGCTCCATTCTGTGATTTAAGTTTATTCAAATTCATAAGCAATGCTGCAGGCATTTCTCTGTCTTTCATAAAATGCCGGCTGAGTATATCAAATGAATATTTTTGAAGTACTGGATTAGAAAAATGTTTCAAAACCAACATATGGTAGGCAAGCAACTGTGAAAACAAATTACAGACTACAAAATAATTCAGAGTGGCTCTCATGAATGAACACAAAGAATTTGTGATTTTTTGTGAACTCATGTTGGAAATTTGCATGTCAGTTCGGTGTAAAAACACATTGCCACTTTACGGTACACTACATCCTGCACTTGGCATGAAGCTTCATTGAGCTGAGAAAGAACATCCTCTTTGATCATTCAAACATGTATTCACCTGCTCTAGAATCCAAGTGAAAACACCAGAGAGAAAAACAACAGGGTGCACATAAAAACAAACAAACAACAAACAAAAAATGGCAGTCAATTCAAAATCTATTCCATAGAGAGATCAAAACTATTAAAGATACAACAAACAGTTTGAAGGGGACTGCAGTGATGGGACTACGTCATAGCCGGTTCATAGGTATCTGGGGTGAAGAGCTACCACTTTTGATGACAAAACCGAGATGACAGTGTCCGTTAGATGTGAACAGCGATGAGACTTCAGTGCAATTCATCTCTGACATGAAGCCCTTCAGCCACGGCTACAGTGTGGCGATAAGGTCGTGCTGAGTGGCCGGTCTCCGTCTTCATTTGATTAGTCAAGAGAGTTAACATAGCTGTCGCAACAGTGGACAGCCATTTGTCTGGCACCCTGTAATTAATCCATTTCCATGGGACCGTGTTTGGAACGCTGTGAGGATCACTGAGGAGGCCTTCGAAACGCTGTCATTAGACACACAAAAACTGAACTGTGTGGCCCGTACAGGAAAAAGGAGTATGGAGTAAAAGGAAAGAAAAAGGGGTATGCTTTGAGTGACACAGAGGTATCTGATGGCTTTCCCAACCCTTTGCCTTTCAGAAGTGAGTTGATTATAGAGGGGCTAAAGATCAGAGTCTGGAGCGGTTGTCAGACAGGAAGGTGGGAGGGAATTAAACAGGACAAGAAAAGACTTTTCTCTACACAGGAAAATGTATCTAGTCATGGGAAGTTTATCTATTTATCTAGTCTAGTTTTTTGTTTTTTGTTTGTTTTTCTGACATAATGGGCAATATCTGATTGTAGTAAGTCTTGAGGATGTCACATCACAGGGAAATGTAATTCAAATACAATAGCTCTGGGAGAGAAAGAGCCCCCTTGAATAGAAAGGCAGCTGAGTGGCTGACTGTTATTTGACCCTTAGAATTGAGGTGAAGCCGTGCTATGTAAATAGCCGCATTCCTTGTTGATATCATTCCCCCACGCCACAAGAGGTGATTTATGCTCAGTAATGGAGAAAATGTTTCCTCAATCACACAGGTGTTCCACACCATGCCTGAGCGCACAGTGTTATCTCCAGCCTGACCAGAGAAAACAGATGTCCAGTCTCTCCCTATACTACAGCATCCCACTCCCAACGGGTATGCACAAAGTCACCCAGTCACCCACGCATTAAAGAGAGGCAGCTGCCGGAGCATTAGTGTCCAGAAATTCAGCAGAGAGACAGACATAAACAAGCATGACAGTTGGTTTTGGGGATGCAAGGAACGCTGATTGACAGTGCTCTGTTGGCTGGATTAGAAACGTTCATTTCGTTCTGAACTCAATTATATTTTACAAAGGCTGACATCGTCAGTTAATTGCAGCCTTTCCACATGAGGGAATTATTTGCACTCCTCAATTCCCTGGCCATGTGTACTCTGTTCCGCATGTACAGGCTTCATCTAATATGTGGAAATATTGCAAATTAGATCAGTCTAAGAGGAAAAAGGGGGGAAAAAAAAGAAGAAAAAAAAACTTAGGGAGGTATCGAGAGGCAGAAAGGAGCGAAACATTGGTACAACTTCAAGAGGGAAGCGCCTGGGTGAGTAGTCTGCTTCGGTCTCTCAAGTGTCTCTGGATCTTAGCTCTGAGACAGCTTAGTTCAGAGACATATCCAAAGTGACAGCATTGTGATGATTGACATGGTGATGAAGAGCAGAAGAGGGGAGGAGGAGAGGAGAAAAAGGTTGTGCGGCACCGTCGGCTCTGCCGAAATGAAAATGTGAGTCTTGCCCGTGGAAGGATGTGACAGGAATCCAAGAATGGGCTTATGTTGCGGAGGTAATGTCGGGAAGGTAATGTCAAGGAAGCCCATGGGCCCATGTACAGGAATGTCTGTGAGTGCGTCTACATGTGTGCACATACATTGATTTTTATGTGCGCCTGGGGGAGGAAAAAAAAACTCTGGGAATGTATACTCTGGATTTGCCAGCCATTTCACCCTGACTCCTCTCTGTAGACATCCTTTGGTTGACATGTGTCACCGCACACAGTCAGATTAGGAGGCCTCTAATCCATCTCTGAGGTTGACTGGGTGGGTGAGAGGGCCACGGATGATCTGCCACACCAGGAATAATCCTGCACCTAGCATTTCAGGAGTGAGAGGGTGAGGGCATATGTTGCTGCTTTCCTTACTGTCACTGCCGCTCCATGTTCGAGGTGTGTGACAGCATTGGATTAGCGCTTATTGCGCTGGCTGACATGTGGATAGACATCTGTCAGCAAGATGTGCTAAACCAAAGCACTTCACAGGCCCGTATCTCTCTGCTACCCTTGGGCCGTCCCTGAGAGGCGGACGGCTAATCCTGTATCACTGTGTTTTTGTGGTTTTGTTTGTTACAATGGCCATCAATGACATAACTGGTGTTGACATCAGCTCACCAGCAAACAGCACCCATGCTTGTCTTTGTCTGCAAGATACGGGATGAAAAACACTTGCAGATGGGCACATGCCACCGCCAAAGAGATACCACAGTAAATAGATGGACAGGAAATATTTACTGATAATAATCTCATTAAACGGATGAATGCAAATTCCCGTTTCTCTACAATAAACATATTATCCGTTGTTTAGGATTACTATACTATGTGAAAACGCAAGTACTGCATCTAGCCTAGTAAATGCAATGTGATAAGCCTTCATAAAAAAAAAAAAACCAAACTGTTTAAATGTGCACACAGATCAGCGGGGGAACGGTTCTTGTGGAGAAAAAAAAAAAAACATTTATAAATGATTACAGTCTGTCCATTTACTATGACTCTTTCACTGTGTGTGCCTGAGTTATGCTGCCTCTTGGAGGGACACTTGACACTGATCCTTCATTTGGTCATTGTGACCCTGCCATGATGCTGACTCAAAATCCAGATAAAGCCACAGCATAATAATAGCTATGCAAGATCAGAGGGCCGCTTTAGTTCCACAACTGATATGAATAAAACAGGGTGGGGTTTTTTTTGAGGTACAAATATTTCTAATGAAAATAAAAACAATATATTGTTTTGATGTATCGTTATTATTTGTCAGTTTCACTGCACTGAACTGCAAGGCTCCAGAGCGGGTGGTGAGGGTGGCTCAAACCAGTGCTCAAATAGCCTTACCAATGTTGACAGGCTTCTACTAGGCTGGGGTCAACAGGAGGGACAGCAGCATAACCTATTCCATCCTGCTCCTGCCATTAACAGGTTACAGGAATGTAGCAGTAAAAGTAACACTGACCATCAGTTTTTACCCAAAGGCCATCAGGCTTGGGAACAATACTCACTCGCTGCCTCTTTCTCCAACACCGTAGACTCAACATCGCAGACCCCCGAGAGGTGCATATATTCACCCCACCCAGCCCATACACATAAGGGACACAGGCACAAGGCATTACTAACAACCTACCTCTGCAGACTTTGCATAATCTTTAGATTTCCTTTGAACAGACTTGTGCTGGTTCCGCGTCTCATGTTCTTGTGGGTAATGTCTTGTGTCTTTCCCTGCGGTATGATGATGCCTGTTTTCTGGGAGGTTTTGCATCGAGAGAATGTCATTGCGTTGTGTCACAGATAACAAAAAGTTAGAATTGAGTTTGAATTGAAGTGAACCTTTTTTTTTTTTTATACATATATAATATAAGTCTCTTAGGTATTTATGGCTCACATTTCCTAAGTTTATTTGGAAAAAGTTGGTAATAAAAGCTTAAAAATATTTTACTCTGCCACATCTATAGGCATCAAAGGGAGAGCAGAACAGCAGGACAGATCAGGTCTCCACCAGGAGTGGATGCTTCCTGCTGCTGGACTCCAGTCCTCTGATGAAGACAGACCAATCACTCTTTAGTGTCAGTGTCAGGGCTGCTGAGGACAAACCCTCTGTCTCAGGAGGAGTAGAATGGCTGGCCAGAGTGGCAGCGGGCCAGCACGGGTTCATACAACCCCTCCATTATCAGGAGTGAAATGGTTAAGCCCAACCTCATGAGACCCGTTACGCAATCCAGTGACAAAGCCACTTGCTAAGAAAGCTTGAGCAGCTTCGGATTAGTCTAGAGTGCTGTTGCCCTAATGATGTAAACAATTCATACTGGTATCATTTGGAGAGAAAAAATCATTTTGCAAGTCACTATTCTGTCATTGTTTTGAGCGTGGGTGTTGCCTTCCATCTGGGAGATAGGGAAGTGATTAACGGAGCACATCCACTTTCCCATCACTGTAAAAGTAGTGGTGAAATTGCTGGAAATTACATAAAACCGGTATCTATAAAATCCATGTAGCGGCACTTATAGGCCTCCAATCCAGACGTCGCTCAAGTTCTACTCTTGTGATTGCCAGATACTGAAGTGACTAACTTCTAGATGTCAGACTGTCAAAAAATATATATCTACTTGATAACTAGTCTGGCAGCCTTTAACTGCACCATGGCGTATCCTCTGTGGTTATCACAGTATATGAATGATGTAGACATTCAGCATGATGGAGTGGTTGGGCCTGGCTAGGAGGGGACATGTAATATATTCTCTATGTGCTCAGGCCGAGCTGTTCAAACACTATCTTTATGGTTGGATGTGTCTCGGGGGACGCTAATGCAGAGGTTAGGCACAGAGACACAGATTGAAGACCGGCCACCTCTACACTACAGGGCCTGGCCACCAACCTCACAGAATTTTTAATGGCACACTAAAATGCTGCGTAAAGACTAAATTGCTGCCCTCAATGGGCAACAGATGATGGAATTAAAGAGATTTAGAGCTGTGGGGGAAATGGGCTGTGTGTGTTTGATGTGAGCCTGGGAACGAGGGAAGAGAGGAAAGAGGGCAGAAGAGCAAACCGAGGCAGCATCTGGCCCTTGTAGGGACGACACAGCTCTCTGGGAAGTCTCTGCGGAGTGAAAAAGGGGCTGACTGATAGCTCTTTCGAACACCCACTATGAGCGCAGGCTGGCACTCAGCTACTAGTAACACCTGCTGCACCCATATGGCACTACAATATCACCCATCACCTAAACAAAACTGGAACATGAGAGGTGCAAAAAAAAAAAAAAAAAAAAAAAGTTATAAACGTGAAACTGCTGAAGCCACCACACAAAAACACTAATTCCAACCCTACCCCTACTCCAGGTAACCATGGCAACCCCTCACCTGTCATCTCCTCGACAAGAATAGGCAGACAGCCAGGTCAGAGTGACACATTTTCTCTTACTCGCAAACACAGGATGATTTTTCCTGTGCTGTGCAGTCCCTGTACTTTCTCATGTTCCATACAGAGTATTAGCAGGCACACACAGTCCACTTTTTATACATCAGATTTATCATTTGCCTTTCTCTCTTCTCTAAGTTGTGCTTCCTCTTCTGTCTCTCATTCACCGACACTTGCACCGCCGCCGATGCATATACAGACGTGTACTAGTGATAACACTTTTCAGCCTCACCACTCTCGCCACAGGAAGCTGGCAAAATGCCATCCGTCTTCCTCCAAAATGGCAACAGTTATCCTGACCCGGCATATTCTGGGCCCAAGTGAAAACGTGGCCCAGTATAAAAGGGCGGTGCACCGCTGCAGCCGCCTCTCTATTCACTAGAGACAAAACCTGGATCTGTGGTATGATCTGGCCGGCTAGACGTATGAATAGAGCCAAAAATCCAGCGATGGCAGACCCTGTTAACCTTCGTACTATCAGGCTTTGCCTGGATGTATACAACATAAATGAGAAGGGAGGTGCTGGTGCGAGACAGAGGGTGCAGACGCAAAAACAAACAAAAAAAACCTGACGCTGGTGATGACAGCTTTGTGCTGCAAATGCATTTGTGATCAAGCCACAAGCTGCACAAAGGGACTCGGGATCATAGACACACGACTGCAATATACAGAGCCAAAAGCAGTTGGTGAGAACTCCAGCAAAAAAATTCACTAACCACAACCTCATCCCTCACTACTCTCCCACACAAACTTCTGCTTTTATCTCATCCCAAGTGTGGAGGGAAGTTAAAAATAATTCAGAGAAGAAAGGAAGGCTAGCAGACTGACACATTCAAACAAGCTCGGGTGTTAGGGATGAAGCTCAAGCACAGAGGCTGTTGATAAGTTAGGATGGGACAGGCTTTATCCCGGGTGATAAGAGGAGGGTGGGGTTGGGCCTCGCCACCTTGGCTCTCATTTTCCCGTCGCTTTCATCTCACCACACACCACAGACCTAGTGACTCACCCAGTGAGCAAAAACACAGCCAAAACCAATAGCCGGCAGATAGTATCTCTTACACTAACAAGCTTTTCACTTGGGGATACCATCGGCTCCCTGGTTTTCTTATATAGCTAATTAAGGATAGACTCAGAAGCAGACCTGGAGCTATCTATCCAGTCTGTTTTTATACCCTCCCCTTTCAGTCTTCTTCCAATCTGCTGCTTTTCCTCTGCCCTTTCTCTATGTCTTTGTCCATTTGTGTCACTCTTTCCATCTCACACTTTCTGACGCACACAACCGGACACACACTTGGGTCTCAACTCAATCCACACTTCATTCACTCTATGCTTCCATCTACCTCTTCATCTACTACCATTGCTGCCATCACGGCCACTGTGTCCAGCCCAAGGCCACTACTGCCTCTTAATCCCATTAGACCAAACACAATCAATTATCCAGCCAGCCATAAGGATCTGAGAGCATTAAAAGGTTACCTCAGGAGATTTAAGGCCATTGATGACCATGACAGCAATCCACTCCTCACCCTCCGTTCCCTTGAGCCCTCCTTGCCCACCGGCGTGTTAGTGTCTGCGTATGTGTATATGCCTGTCAGTGCATGTTCATCAACATGACACCCCAGCACCAGCTTGAGCCACAATGCACCGCTTGCGGATCTTTAATCATGTCCCGGCAAGTCCCGGCAAATTACTGCCTTGTGATGGTAATCGATAAAGCGATAAACGCAGCCAGGCACTGCAGCTGCTGGAGTGAAGAAATACCGCTGCGGTCACTGTTTAAGTTTTTTTTTTTTTCCCCGTTACTCATAATCTGATTCCATCTTGCCAAGAAGGGGGGCAGAAAGAAAGACTCTCTTCTTGAAAAGAGAAGAACCACAATGTATGGGTTGATCTGTCAATGTGCCCTCATGCACTGTGCTGGCATTCAGAGATAGTGTAGTTGTGGAGATACAGGTGCAGGTAAATCAATGCTATCAAAGCACATGGACTGATAATCATATTGTAATATGGAGACTACCCCCCTCCCCCTCCTGCTGCCTGTCCATAAAACCCATGTCCCTGGTGTTACTCCATTCATCGCTTCATCTAATTCTCTCACTCCCTCCCCCTTTATCTTCCATGTACACTCCTCTCCTACACGCTCTTCACCCGACTTTTTCCTTCTCAGGCAAGAAAATTAAATATGATCATTCCTCTTCAAAGGCACCACTATTAGCCACATAATGAATATTCAGTTAATGTAGCAGAGAGAAGAGACTGCGAGTAACAGAAATAAGTGACAGTAAGAAATGAAGGTGGAGCTGCTGAACTAATTTTCAACACCCTTACAGCACAAGTATGATAATCAAATCAATGTACACTGGCATGTCGTTCCCCTTACAGACTTTATAGGCAAATAACACAAAACATTAACTATCGCACCTTATTACCATGACTGAACATCCCTGTGCCATCTAACGATGTGATTGTGGATCCACCTCATCAGAGTCCAATACATCATTTATGGCTCATTAATATTTCCAGTGATGAATCATTGATTATGAGGCTATTATGAAATACTTCCTCAAATCTCATGTCCCTGGTGCAACTTCCTCTGTAAAATCGTTTGCCTCAGACCCGAAAGGCGCAGTAGCACTTGTGGCTCTAAGTTTTACTCCCCTCTTAAGGATGTTAGCCTGTGTTCCAGATGCAGCTGCCAAGCACCCTTTCCACTGGGATTCAAATGTGTTTCCTCATGCAGACACAACAGCCACTTTCCAATTTGAACTTCATCTTAAACCACCTATTTCTGCTGCTGGTGTCTGTGATTGAAATACGAAACCCTGCATATATATACACAGGCCATTACAGCAGACGCAAGGCCCCAGCTGCTGTCTGTCTGCCCAGGGAAGTGAGAGGAGAGGAGACAACAGGTATCATCTTCAGCCAGAACACATTTCTATTTATTTATTATTAAATAACGTTGAATTGGCCTCTGGCCCCCCCGCAACAGCCCATGCCAGACTAGTCTCAGAAGAAGATGGCAGCCTTGCTGAATCAGGAGGAAATCAAACACAATCCTTTGGGCTCAGTGGTATCAGAGTTCAAATCAGACAGAATTTGATGAGTCTCCCCTTTGAGTAAATTCTTTCTTTTCCTTTTTTTTTTTTTTTTTTTTTTTTTACAGTTTTTGATTCAATCGAGCACAAGTCAAAAGCACAGACCTTTACTTTCTTTGACAACAACATGAACATACAACGCCGTCATACCTACATGCCAATTAATAAACAAAGGAATAATATAATAGTCATCCCATTACGCAGAGTATTTATGAGCATTTTTCTGAAACTGCTCTTGTATCTGCTGTCTCCCTCTCTCTCCCTCTGTCTCTCCAACCTCTTGAACCAACCATTTTTTCCCGGGGCAACTTGCATTGCTTTTATCTGTCTTATATGTCTCTCCAATTTTCAACAGAATGGTTTGATGGAAAGTACTTCTAACCTAATTTCTGCTGGTGAGAAAAGATTATAAAGTAACTATTGTTGAAGTGCAAAATAAATGAATTGAGTAGCATCACACATTGCACAGACATCAGAAAATGGTTGGGGGAATGAGAGTGGGTGTGTGTGTGTGTGTGTGTGTGTGTATGGCGGGGGGGGCGGCAAATGCTGCTAACACACTGTTGTCTGCAGCTTTCAAGGTTGTTTCTGTTGTTAATTAGTTCAGTTTGATGGCTCACATCCATGGGTGCATTCTAACCCAGTTAAGTCAACCTCTCAATGGGTTTTCTCTGTAGGCCTTAACTACCGAGTCGCTGCTCTACGGGAACCTGGCTCAAGGTTAGCACTGTGATGTCAGTCTTGCCAAGTGTCCGGCGTTCACTGTCTGCCATGCCCCCCAAGTGGCACCCAGAGAACATTCACTCAAGGTTACGTCTGTCAGAGCCAATGAGTATGCCACTTATCTCAATCAAAATCCTCCACAGACCTTTGAGGGATCAACTCTGACTGTGCTTCAACTTAAATAAAAATAAGGACATTCATTTTCTGGGAAAATACATTAGTGGAAGGGGTACAGTCACGCCGCAGAAGCCAAACTGAACAGCCTGACAAATAACATTGTGGTTTATTAAGCCGCAACCAATCAAATAAACCTCTTCAATTAATCAATTAAAATTGTCACCAAGCGAGGGAAGCAGATGAGCACATTTGCATATTCTTGCTTGGTATCTCTCATCTTTTTAAAAGAAAGGGCCGACAATGATGCTAACATTTCTCTGATCACTGTTGGGTGGCATGACTGTGGTTTTTTCTGAGGTCACACCTTTTGATGTTGATGAACAGAAAAATGAGAGAAGCCTGTGTGTGATGGACTGCACATGTGGTAGAGTGTTCTGAAAATGGTTTCAAGTCCAGAAAATGAACTTTTTACAAATTCACACTGCATATTTCTGATACGCTTACTCGTACTTTATTATTGGCTTATTATTAATTGTCATGTGAGGTAATGACTAAAATGTCTAAATGCCAAACTGCAACCTTTCAGAGATGATCTGACATATGTTCATGTATCCATCTCTGAAAGTAATGCGCTGTTCATTGATGACAACAGATTTTAGTTCTTCATATCCACAGGAAGCAGTCCGTGAGTCGGTTGACGGGAAACGCAAATACATTATTTGCATGGCATAAATCATTAGCTAGCAATATGTCACCTGTGTGTTTCCAGAAGTTAGAAAATCCTTTTTCAAGCCACCCATCTGCTCAACATTTCACGCGCAATAATAAATGATCTATGCGCTCTAATATCTTTCACAAATGGAGCAATTAGGTATGATGGATACAAGGATAATTATTATTTCAGGGACATGACGTTGAGGTGGGCACACTATTTGATATATCAGATTGTTCCATTCCAGTTAGTAAACAGTATCACAAGATGACAAGATTGTCACCCTTAAATGCCGGAGCCTTTTTGAATGACATCATGCCGGGGCACTGTTCTGTGTGTGGATGTGTGTGTGTGTTTAGTGTGTACGTGCACGTGTGTTGTTTGTCTGATCCCTGCAACATCCTCCATCTCCAGGGGCAGCAGTTCCCCCTCTCATCAACCAGGCCCAGCCAATGTGACTGTCACTCCCAATCTGCACTGAGAGGAGAGCCCGCGCCTATTTTTATAAATGTATTCATATTCATTAGCCCTGAGTGTCATTCATAGCAGCAGTTCTTTAATGCGGCACGTAACCATCAGAGGCTGGAGGAGCCTGCCTCCTCTCATCTCACAAATTAATAACACGAGCAATCACTGCAAAGGTGCCTACTGCCAAACAACAATGGCTCCAGATTTCCATCAACCCCGCACACTTCCTCATTTCGACAACACACATACACAAAAAAAACCCCACTCATCAGGAGGCTCCCCTCGGGGAATCTCAACGAAAATGCCATTGTACCGGCCTTTGAAATATGAAATCATTAAGTGAGAATTAATTGCAACCTTTTTTTTTTTTTTTCTCCTTGACCCACCACAATATTCTGCCTCATAACATCTTGGTGGCAGCCGGTTAATTGTGCAGAATAACTGGTGTGAATGCTGGCTGCTAATGAGAGCAATTAGGCATCAGGCGACACACGAGATTTAACTTCACCCGTTCGCCCAATGACGGCACACTTCGCTTTGATTGGTCTGTACGTGTCACGTATAGTGCACGATGAACTAATTCTGCAGGATCAACCAGTGCGTAAGAGTCAGCTTTCCCTTTATGAGTGGGGGGGGGAATCTAAAACTTCACTCTTCTGCAACGACTGTTCCTTTCGACACATTAATACAGAATAAGCACCATCATATGTGAGTGTTTCCCTCCATACTGTTCAAGCACTTTGTCATACACCATTTTGGGCACCGTGCCTACTCAAGTAATGGAAGTGGGCTGCTTCTCACAGCCTTGCCATGTTTTTTTCATGGCCATTGTTTCAGCTCCACCCCACTTTAAATCAAGAGCACAATGCAACCCCCCCCTCCTCCCTACCCCCTCCCTCACATCAACCCCTCTAAGCCACGTACTTCACTCTGGACAACATTAATAAAACAAGCTTTCAATGATGCAGAGTGAAACGCCACATTGGGCTCCGAGCAGTGGTGTGATTAAAGCTTTTAAACACCGCCACCCTTTGAGTTTGCATATGTCAGCTCTGCAGTCTGTGTTTGTAAGAAGGCTGGTCGGGTATATGTTCTCTCTGTTGCTGTTGTGTTCACTATTTTTCACTAATGCAGTGGGGGAAAAAAAGGACTGCTACATCCAATTTACTGTACATGCATAGCAATAAGGAGGTTCAATGATAAAAATCTGAGCAACAAGATAACAGAGGGAACGTAGCTGTTCTGAGGTGATTGCAGTCATTGGCCACATCTAACAACTGTAATTCCTATTACGTCCATGTACCTCACGAACACATCTGTGTCCTTACTGCACTCTTTCCCCAAATGTCCCTAGAGTTAAGTTTCATCTTGTTAGACAGTGACAACGGATTTAAAAGACACCAACGGATCCACATAACAAGCACTCGAAGAGCATATCCTTGATTGGTGATTTATTCTCACAATTCCTTTCTATAATCTAATGATGGCGACCCCTTGAGTGATTACAGAAATGGAAATAAAGCTCTTTAATTGAATTTCGCGAAATTAAACATCAGCCAGGGCAACTTCATTAAACTGATATAATCCCACTGACTCTCCCATTTCTGCTGTCCCCACAGGCAAAGAACATGACCAGCATTGCTACATTCCCTGTCATAGAACAAGGAAATTACTCTTTCAAAGTCCCCCCCCCAACAAAACTGCAAATTAAAATAGCTTGACCAGCAATTTGTGAAAGCTTTCGAGGACAATGACACCAAAATTTTAGCCTACAGCCTTTGCAATTGCAACAGCAGCTGCAGCCATCATGTGCCCGCATGCAGAATCTGCTCACATTGAGAACAAAAACAGCCAAACCCTGCTTTTGTTGATGCCGTAATGCCCTCGCTCAAGTCAGGCATCACAAATCAGTTTTGAACCATCATATGTACGTCGCATGTGACGTAGATCCGATTTGGCTTCTCTCTCTTGGGTAAAGCTGTCAGGCTGGAGTGCGTTCACATGGTTGCTGCATCTCTACTGTGGAGACATGGAGCCAGCATCGTCAGGTCTCCCTGATGGAGTTCAAAACATGTCTCCAACTGGGGACACTTGGGCTTGTTTGTTTAGTTACGTCTCTTTGGCTCTGAAACGAGAAGAGACAGTGGCCAAGGCATCTGGGATGAGGTAGTCCCCTGAAGAATTAAACAGGCTCCATCTCAAGCCACAGTGACAGGAAATCTCACTCAGATCACAAAAGGCAGCACTGATTTCCTCTGACATGTGCATCCTCTTCCATCAGATGTAATGTCTCTGTTGTTTCAGGATTACTTTCAATTGTGTTTTTGTGTATAGTCCATGACTGCATGTGACTTGGTTCTCTCCACTGGGCCTACTTTTTGTCTAAAATTGAAATCGTGACCTTTCTCTGCATAGCCTACCTGTGAGAGAATGTAAAGAGGGAAGGAGTGTGTAATGGGGCGATTCCTCGATTAAACAGTTGGTCTCCGGGGAGGAGAACCAGAGACAAATTGTACCTAAAAGGCCGAGCGCACTATTGAAATACAGGGGTGAATGTATAAAAAAGGTTGGCAGTAGGAGAAGTGGAAGGGTTACTGTTTGGGCTCAAACTAGGCACACTAATCCCTTTGATCCCCCCATTTTACTGTCAGCTGTTTCCTAGCTACTGTCAGATCTGCACAAAATTTAGGATTTGTGCTACTGTATACTACAGCAATCTCTACCCCACTGATGCAGCGCTCTCCTTTATTTCTTTCATCAATACCCCACCCAAGCTCCCCAACCCCCCCCCCCCCCCAATTGCCTCATCACAGCATCCACAGCATGCTCATTTCTTTATATCTTTCTGATCCCCTCTCCATCATCATCACCTCACTGCAGTTGGCAGACGGTGCGGCATGGCAGCGAGACAGGTGAAACTGGAAAGTATTTCGCAGAGAGGACCATGCGAACATGACGCTTAAAAAAAAAAAGAAAAAAGCTGATTCTGATTTTGTCTATTCATATGAGACTCCATGGCTGTGCCCCACTTTCATTAGTCGCACCGAAAACAGCATTCAAACACTGGTTTGGGTCTTTTGAGAAAGCGCCATTTAGAGATAATGAAACAATCTGCATGCGCGTGTGTGGATGCATGTGTTAGAGGCAAATGTGTTTGTGCACAGGAGTACACGCACACTTTCCCTGTGTGCATGTTTGTGCATCTACTAACATACATTAAAGCAATGAAGGCACTTTTATTGAATTCCTCTTCCAAGATGCCTTTGAAATTAAAATAAATAGGCAAATGCATTTGTGACAAGGATGAAAAAGATCCTTTGCAATTGGTTGTTTTTCAGAGGTGCAATACACCACAGACTTCCCGCTCCACCTCTGAGGAGCTCTTCCAAACTGATCCTAAATCATTCCAGGCAGATGCACATGGCATACTTGATTCGCGTATTGGCGTATTCATGCTTCATTGTCAAATACCAGCCCTCCATGGCCTTGTACCTATTAATCCTGTAAACACATAGAAGCAGAGTGAATACTACAACATTCCCAATTTGTTGATTTCAATAGGAGCTGCTAGGTTGTATAGATTTTTGTTTATATTCTATGCTTAAATTATTCGTATCATTCAAGCAGCAAAGCTCTCAGACACCCATTCTTTACTAGAGACTTTGTCAATTGTATGTGGTTCACCAGAGGAAGTAAAAACATACCCGACCATTGTTTCCTCAGCAAAAAAAAAAAAAAATCGACTGACCCAGGACATTGCAGTCAAATGTATTGCTAAGTGAAGTAAAAAATTTTGTTGAATAAATGTTTGTTTGGATAAAAAACATTTGCCACAAATGTCGGGTGTCAGGTTGAAAATTGTTGTTTTTTTGTTTTTTTTACATATCTCTCTATGAAAGCAACCTCTTTTTTTTTGGCGTCTGACAAAGGTTTCATCTCGCCTTTCACCCAAGGTTGAACCTTGCCATATGTTCCAGTCTTGCACCTGAAGCACTTTCATGGCTGGAGCTGAGGGGCCAAGAAAAGGGAATCCAGATGTGACAGGAGCCATAGAGCAACAACCCACAGTTCTGACTGTCAGCTCCCATCATCATCATCACTTTCTTAGCTGACACTCTGCTGATGTTGGCGGCAAGGACAGTGATCAATGATATGTGTACACTAAAATACCACCATGCTGCAGTGACAACCAAGTCTACAACAATACCAGATAAGAATTCTGTATTATCAAACACAAAAGCACTGCAGGATGAGATTGTGGAGGGAATTTTTCTTGATTCATCACAGTTGATGCCTTTACATGTTCCATGCTGTAACATCCACACTGACATCCCTTGGTATCTCACTTGAATGTCATGTGTATACAGTGAATGTGGAGTGACAGGAGTGGCTGAGGGCCTGCAGGTGAGCTCTGCCTGTCTTGGGGAGGAGAAAGGAGGCAGGTGTTGGAAAACAAAAACTGATATCAGACATGATAGAGGTTCCCATTTGGCCAACAGCAGGACAATGGGGAGCCAGAGTCAGCTTTGGCCCTAATCAATTGTGAGCACGTGGCATGGAGATGCAGCTAGAGGCAATTTGCCAGGCCCCCTAATGGGACTGGTCGGTCTTCTGCCAAGCACAGCCTGAGCAGTGCAGAAAACTCAACCCTACAGATGGAACGCATGGAGGTTCGTCTTTCCAGACAAGACCCTGCCCGCGGAAAAGAAGTATGCAACAGACTGAAACTGCTTTTGTTTTTGTTTTGTTTTTTCTGTTCAGCCAACCTTGCCAACCTGCTGACCCTTGACTCCACTTCCATGCATGGTGCTAAGAAGATGCAGCTCAAACAAGCAGAGAGAGAGAGGAGGTGAAATGTCCTCTTCGCTTCCATATGTTGTGGGACTTGTTATTCAGAAGATGCTTTTACATTTCCTTTTCCGTACTAAGTGAAACAACAATGTTGGAAACTCTCTCCATGCCACCACTTACTGCAGGGCATCTTACAGCTGGCGGAGGCAGTTGTGGAGGAAGTATTCAGAACTCTTCCATGAGCTAAAGTGCCACTATAACGCTTCATTACAAATAATGTGCAAATAATGTGCATGCAATACATGCAGGTCCTGCATGATAAATCCTACTTCCACTTAAATAAATCAACTTATTAACATTTGAAATGTGACTCAGTTTCCACACACCTTTTTGAAATATGTCAGAAGCCAAAAAGGTTGGAAACCACAGGTTTATTCGTTCACATGTTGAGTTACATAATCATTTGTGTCAAATCTTTATCTTAAAAGTAATTAGTTACCAAGGCTGGCAAGAAATTGTATGGAGTCAAAGTATACCTGAAAACTACAGTACTGCTAAATACAGAGTAAATTTACTCAGTTACTTTCCAACTTAATCAAGGCTGGTGTTGTTGGTTTGAGTTCTTTATAAGTGTGGAGCTGAACATTAAAATATGAATTCATTCATGTGAATATACAACAGGAAAAAATGAACTGATAGCACCAGTTGTTTTTCCTAAAAGAGGGAGAAAAAACATGCCCCCCCCCCATCTCCTACATTTCTCGGTCTCTTTGCCTCCTTTGCTATTTATTCACAACACAAGAATACACTCACCAGTCCCCAGGAGGGGAAAGCTGAATGAGAGCACAGATTCAGTGCACACATTATGCTGTAAAAAGCATTGTTCCTCCCCACAGTTTTCGGTGAGTTGTCTTTGTGTTGTTTAAATGTTTACATGGAACAGCTTGGGGGCTTGAAGACAGATGTATAGTCCAAGAACACTGCCTTAGTACAATCTCTCTTTTTCCCGGGATAAAAGTAATGACACCATTTTGGGGTTGTTGTTGTTTTTTTTTCTTCAAATAGCTCTTTAGAATGATACTTTGATGGAACAGCTTGAACAACATCTTTGCTCCCTTGTCAAAATGATATTAGACAAATATAATAAGTGGTGCCATTTTAAAATCACCCTGCCTATTCAAGGTCATTTTGCCTTTCAATTTCTATCCCAGCACAGAGCCTATTCTGAGACATTTCTTTATGTTCTTGGCAGATGAAGAAGTGCCCCCCAGGCCTGTGTCAGATTGATTAGACTTTTAGCGAAGAGAATTAATACGTGAAGAATTTGTCTGTTTCCGATCCAGAAGTGTTAGTTCCCTTCATCTCATCAGTAAACAATGAAACATGGAAACAAAACCACTCTTTCGCCTTGTGATTACCCCCCCCCCCAACAAAAAGAGTTGCCACCTCAGTCAATGCTACAGCTATTTAAAAATCTAATTTAAGCAGGGCTGTTTGTGGGTATGAGAAATTTGTTTGCAGGACACGATTTTGTGGCGCGAAGAACTGGCCTTGCCCCACAGGTCTGCATCACACCATTTAAAGACAACCTAGGCTATTATGTTCCTGCTTTAGCTAATACAATTCTCACCACAAACTTGCATTATAGTAATTAAAAGTAAGTACTTAACAGTAGCACAGTGAAAAATCTAAAAGGCAAGGCAAAATCCCGCACATTAAATGATCATTTCAGTCAGCTACCCTAATATGGCAGCATGACAGACACATGGTGGGAGACAGGATTCTTTGCCCCATGCAAATAGCCATTACCACAGCCCTGTGGGCAAATGGCAATTACTGGGCAAGAGGTGACTGCCAAAACTCTGTGGTACAAGTTAATTTGATTACATTTCCATTATGAACTATAAACTCGGTTTTGATGTTCGACTGAGCCAATTAAAGGCCTCCTAAAGCTAAAACCCGTTGACAGTGCAGCAGCAGAATTTCTCTTCAACAGTAAAGCAAATCTTAATCTTTTCTCAACCTCAACATGTTGAGGTGCCAGCTTTTTGTTTCTTTTCTAAAACAATATTTAAACGTATCAGTCTCCATTCATTATTTTCCAATTTTGCTGCCAATGAGCAAATATTTTTTTCTTTTTTCTTTTTTCTTTTTTCCTAATTCAACTGTGATACGTTTCACCTGGTGATTAAAGCGTTCTGTGGCAACATGAATAAACATGTGTAGACAGCATTTGGTAGCTAAAGCAAAAGCAGCCAACCAGCCAGACATGGGGAGTCGGGCACTAGAGATAGAGAAGGAGTCTGATTTGGAAGTCAGGCTGCCACTGCGATTCACCTG
The DNA here is from genome assembly GCA_034769265.1 of Remorina albescens. Lineage (NCBI taxonomy): Eukaryota > Metazoa > Chordata > Actinopteri > Carangiformes > Echeneidae > Remorina > Remorina albescens. Next base: position 9,823,281 of record CM068493.1, read on the forward strand.
AGGCTGTGCAAGCCACTAGCTGATCTTTCTGGGCATGAACCATGTCGTGACGAAAACAAGTATTTAGTCCAAATTTCAGCAGGCATCTGTTAGCTCTCTGGAGTAGTAAACATGTTTAATTGAGTACATTTCACCAAACGGGGAGATGCATATGTCGTAAATATGCACTGTAGATAATTACGCTATAGTGTCTGAGACGTTCCATCACCACATTCCTATGCCCCCTATGGGCCTTGTGATGTGATCAAAGGGCTTTAAGTTTAGACAAACGCAATGATTTCATCACATTGGGCTCGGGATTTAGTATCATGTCTAAAATCAGACACCTGAGGCCAATGTGGCATCAATGTGAGTACGTGGTCTACTTTTGTGGAGCTACATGCAAAACAGATTAAGCCTTCTATTACTTGTGATTGAGTGTTGTACGTGTGGGTGCAGATGATCGAGTTTGTCATCAATCTTTGTTGGTAGCAGAAGATGCCTTTGATTCCATTAAATCTGTAATATAATTCTCCTGATGAAGTTGTGTAATGTTGTACACATTGATTTTTTTTTTTCTTATTCTGTGGATGTATTTGCAAGCGCGTGAGTGTTAGTGTGTCACTGATGGAGATGAATTATGATCTGTTGCCTGCATTAGAGCAGAGAGTTTTAATCACACAAGGATTCAGAGTGTTTTAAACAAATACTTTTTTGTGAGCATGGTGGATTATCATAAGATTTAAAGATTTGGAAATGGCTGACAGCTGTCAGGCTGCATAATAACGTACGTCCAGAAAATTATAGCAGCTACCAGTTGGCAGAATGTCAATGCAGCTATCTAGATTAAAGCTCAACAGACAGGAACAAAAGCACCAGCACACACACACTTCTATAGAGGGACACAACAGGATGAGCAGAGAAACACACAAGACAAATGGATCTATTTCAATGACAAAGGCTTCCAAGATGGATGAGGATAAAACAGAGACTGCTTTGAGGTGAAGAAAGTCAAAACCTAACATCTATTCATTTGGTGTTTCAATGAAGGGGTCTAAATGAGTCTTTAAATGGCCTGCTGAGAGGCCTGAGGCAGGAGAAAGTTCCCCCCATGGACTCTATCAGGTGTCCTCTTGTGCAGTAGAGCAGTCTGGAGTATTAAACACAGCATGAGCCTCAGCTGGAACCTGGTGAAAAACAAGTACATGCCACCTCTACTTCCCCAGGGGCCTCATGTGACTGTGTATTGTGTAATTTATGGGATCCTCAGAGTTCGCCTGCGCTCAGGGAATGACTACAGCATCCAACTTTATGCACAGGCACAGCAACCCTGCCAGTCATCTGCAAATACGGAAGCCCCATGAGGATGAGATATGCCTCCTCTTTCAGGAGAACAACACCTATCTGGGTTCTGAGAGCAACGACTGTGTCTTCACGAAAGAACCTAGAGCAGTGGTTGTGCTCCATAGAGGAGGTCCTTCTCAATTGAAAGAGCAGGCAGACAGAGGGGTGAATCTCTCACCAATGCTAATGCGCAGCCGGGAACATTCGAGGGGCCTGAATACCAACTGCACAGATGAGAACGAGGTCTGTTTGGGGAGGAAAGGTAAAGCTCTATGAAGTAGCCTTGAAGTGCTCAACAGATCCTCACAGACACCAAGCATTTTAGTTTGAGAAATGGATGGTAATAACAGCTAGGGGAACTGTGCCCTGCATAATAAGAGATGCCTAAGACTCTTTTTAGATAAGGTTGGGAGCACTTTAGAGTAATGCAACCTGTTCAAAGACAAACAAGCAAAAGGATTATGCTGCTTTTAGCACTTTAGTGCACTGGGCATTGTGATTATATGATGGGCAGTGCATAGAGGAGCCACTTCTCATATGAATCGATTTCTAAAAAAATTATTTTTTTCTCTCTTGAGAACAAGCAAAGTCATAGCGTCAAGGATTTGTTTAACAAACATGCGTTTTTCTTTTTTGGCTCCGCACGGCCCTCTGTAACATCAACCATGACCTTGTGGTAAAATTCTAAAGCATAAGATTAAAAACACCATTTAATGTGAATATACATACAGCCAAGTAAGCTGGGACAATATATTTTGACCTTCATCAAATTACCTTTATTTTCTTGTGATATGTAGCAGTTATGAAATGAGAAGCCATGAAGAACTATGATAACTAGCTTTGACCTCATATCTTATTTCCATCCCTTTGGTCAAGAGGTCCATGTCATTCGATGACAGGTGACAAGTGTGGAGCCGCACCATTTAACAGTAGCAGTATGATGAGCGTTGGCCACCATCCGTACACTCGTACACTCATCTCCACATTTTGATATATTCACCCTGGATCATGTACAATGTTTCTACACGGCTACACGGTAAATAAGATGGCAAGAGTGGTATTGGACATTAGGCAAATGTAATACAGCCTCCTAATAATGGACCTGCCTCACTGCCCCATAGTCATATTCATACTAGTTAATGACTGCCTCTGCTGGGCTATTAAGGCAGCCTATAGGCAAGAGGGGCAACTCAATATACAGACAATGAATTAAACCATATATTTTGAGCCTTCTCGGCCGGGGCGAATGGTCTATCTGCAAATTTCACTGGAGATTAAAAGACATTTTTCCAGGTCATGTGTACCCAGTAGACTAAACTAATACCAAGCTTTTTTTTAAAAAAAAATAAATAAACACCATACTCTATAAAACAATAATTCTAACAAAATTAAAATGTCGAGGAGATTTAGAGTCACAAAAGCATAACTCTTTAGGGTGGCACCCAGTTATTCGATCCAGGCAACATTTTTCAGTGGATATTAGTGTGGAGTTGTGCAGACAAGGGCTCCGGGAGGATTTAGAGCTTGGAAGTAGTCCTGTGGTTACAGCGGAGTGTGTGTAGGAGGCTGAAATAACCGTCTAGACGCGCTGCTGCTGGCGGAGACCAATGTGTGACAACGAGTCGTGTTCAGTGTGTGTCCAACATTGCGCTGTAACTGATACAAGTTTGGCTCCAGGAAAAGGAATTGTTTTTGTTTGTTTGTTTGTTTGTTTTTGCCACCTTATTTACTAAACATCCTGATCACTTTCTTGTGCGCTCGCCTCCAACAAGTGTATTTCCACTGTGTCAAAACATATATATTCATAAACACACACAAATCTGAGTTGCGCATCTCACCTTGAGCCTGAGCGCCGAGGATCCAAGTCGCCGACAGCAGAATCCAACAGGAGACCAGCACCTGTCCGAGCCGTCCGCTCCCGCTGCCGCTCCGTCCGGCCGCGGTAGTAGTAACAGCGGTCCGCAGCTCCGGCGTCGAGCCCCCGGTACGCCTTCCCCGTCCCCGAATCCGCGTTGGGAACATGTTGCTCGGTGGCCGCGCACTCCCGGGAAGAGTTCTGGCCGCTGTCGGTCCTGTGCGTCAGCCTGCTCCTCACTGGTGGTGTGGGTGAGTGACTGGGTGGAAGGCGCAGGGGTGGCAGTGGTGGTGGTGGTGTGGGGGGGGGGGGTTGGACTGGGAGTGAAGGAGCGGGGGGTGGGGAGCAGTTTTGGAGATAAAGCTCGGTCCGGCAGAGAGCGCCAGGCACGCAGAAAGGAACCAAAAAGCCCGTGGACAAGTCCCGCATGAGCAAGGCGGAGTCAGTCCAATTGAATTTGCTCGGCTGTCAAGTGTGCAAGACAGAATATTGACATCATCTCCATACTGCTCCGACTAACCTCCGAACGTCTCACAAAGAGCTGGCAGAAACAAAATGGGGAAAAAAAATGGGGCGAGCTGTCACATGACCTTTAAGTTCGTGTGACACTTTTTGCTCGAACCGATTTTTTTTTTCTTTTGTTAGTGCCATAAGTCAAATTTCTGCTTAATTAAAGATTTATATGTCTCCTACACAGACATCCACCCAAACGTGTCTCCAAGGAAGACACTTCTGCAAACTCACCTGCTCATTTCCATTACCCGGCGGCCAGCAGCGAGTTTACACTGTGACACACAGGTGCGTGTGTGTTTGTGTGTATGTGACACACTCAGTCTGGGTTAAAAAGGTTCTCCATACACTCACAGAAGTGAACTCCATTGTTTTCTGCATTGTCGGTGCGGTTGGTCGCCCACAACACATGCAGACAGTTTTTTTCTTTTTTTTATGAATTGACCATGAGATAGTCTAAAGCTGTACGCACAATGTGAGCCGAGCCATGCCAGGCCAAGTGCTCTGTACGCTATTGCCACCACGCGGCAGGAAGTGGTAGGACACATCTATCTGGAAAAGCTGTGATTGATTGTTGACACATTAAAAAAAGCCTGCATTTCAGAACTACCCGGTGACGAATGAATCTTTCCAGGTGGCTGTTTTTGCTGCTGAGGATAAAATGTTAACTGGGTCACAGACTCAAAACTATGTTCTGTGAATCTATTTTATGCACCACTGGCTTCAGTAAACCTTTGCTGTGTGTGGTTCAAGGCTAAAACAGCCCCACGCCACCACACAGGGAGCCCACCAGAAAGTAGTTTGTATTCCTCTGGACAGAGGATGGTACACATGAGGCTGTGATATAAGGTCTGTTGTCCTTGCTCCTTTTTGCACTCACTGAAAAATGCATGCAGGGGGCGAGGTGGAAGCTTCAGAGAGCTGTCACAATATTTTCGCCTTTAAAAAAGCATTCAGTGGGTATGTATGTGTGCACTGTTACATTTTTGTGAGTTAAGTAAGGCCAGCAGTGGCGAAGAGAGAGGAACATCCAAGCCACCGTGAGCAAGGTAAAGTCTGCTGCTTCTTTTCAAAGAGTCTATTTGAAGTGTAAACAGAGGTGGTACTCAGCCTGTGGGATGTTGCCTCACCTCAGTCCCTTTTATGCTGGTTGTTTTTTGGTTTTTTTGGGGTTTTTTTGCTACAGTCCCCCAGTAAATCTGTTCCTCTGTCTTTTGCTCCACAGAACACACCAGTGTCCCTTCTTCCTCTTCTTCTTATGTCTCACTGCTGCCAGGGGCTCATTTGGTCTCATTCATTGCTCCCTTCTCTTTATTTCCTCTCCCATCACCCCGCTGCTACCCTGTGCACCAACCTCCCCTTCTCCCAATAATGATGTGCTGATTATGAGGCTCTTAGGCCAGCAGATTGCTCTCCTGTCTCATTCGCATGCAGTAGAAAATTGCTGCTGTCTTGGAGCACCCACCCCGCTGTGCATATCAGGCAGGTTGACATTAGCAAGCTGCTGGGAACAATGCACAGGCATGAGGGAAGGTGCTCCGTCTCCGTCTCTGTAACAGTTCTGTAGCAGAGGAAGCAGAGGCAGCCTGATGCTACAAGCCAAGCTGGTCGTGGTAGTAAGGTTTGGAGGGGAGGAGGGGGAAGGAGGGGGAAGGAGGGGGAAGAAGCGGAGGGGAGAGGGGGGACACCACAAGCTTGTGCCAAACAATAAGGCATTGTGTAACTGACATTTATACATACGCTTACATAGAATAGCTTCTTTTATTTGCCAAGGGACACAAAGTGTTGCATTGTTGCAAAGAACATTAAGGACAAGCCTATTTACTGACTTACTACTGCTCTATTAGTTGAGGTAAATGCAAAAGTGTTTCTCATCAAAGCGCCTCAGCAGCGATATATGAACAGGAGTCCTTGGTGGACTAAGTGATTAGCCACTGACTTTGACAAACATGTATTCTGAAGTTGCATATTTTTAGATTAAAATTTTCAATTTCATTTTGAAACCCTTAGCTAACTTGGGCGAGTATAAAATTATCCCTCTGAGCATATTTTTTAATTTTCTTATTCAAGAAAAAGAAAAAGAAACCATTGACTCGGTCCAAGAATTCTCTACAATCAAGTTCCATTTCCTTTATAGCCCTGAAAGCTCAATCAGTGACCAACTGGCTTGTTAGGACTGATGCTCTTTGGATTATAGAACAAACAAGCAATGCTACTAAAATTTTATGTGTTGAACAAGTCATCATTCACATGTGATTATTTCTATCATTAGACATTTTCTTATCATCAGGATGTTTGGCCATCACCCGGACTGTGATTATAATGCATCCTGCAAAACATCACAGCTGAATAAATACTCATGTTTCACTGGGAGACTGGAGGAATGCACCCTGGCCTTTCAAAAGCTGTTCCATCAGCTTGCCTGATTTGAAATGGCTTGATAGAAATGAGCTTTATTCGAGATTGGCCATGTGCTGCCTCACTTATGCATACAGGCATGATGGAGGAGAGGGAAACAGAGTGGCCATGAAATTCCAGTTACCTTTCCTCACATGTCTGGGAAAGGACAAGTATTGCTAGAGTCTATCTTGTTAAGAGCAGAAATACAAAAAAAAACATCCAGTCACTCACCTCGGCTTTGTTCTTCATTTTTTTGTGTTCCTCTGTGTATGTTGCCACCCTTTGACACATGTTGGTTGTGTAGGTTTTCCAGTGTTGTGCCTTCCTGAGAAAAAAAAAAGGTGACACACACACACACACACACACATGCATATACAGTATATATACACTACAGAAAGCTGCTGCATCAGTCTTGACATTTCATCCACAATGTCTCACAGAGGAAAAAAAAAAAAGACTTCTCCCCAGTAACAGATCATCTTACGGCTCTTTCCTTGAGGCACAGTTACTCTGACTGCAAATTGAAACTTGAAAAATACAAACAAGCTTCTGCTGATGAAGAGTATAACTGCATCTAAGCAAAGACATCAGAGGATGGCATCATATGTCGCTCTCTCAGAACAGTTTTTTACCCACAACCAAACACAATTTGTAAAAATGTTTGTGTCCTGTTGACTTGCCAACTGAAATCCTTGAAGGATTTCGCCAAAACAAAAATATATTTTCTAAAATAAATAACCCTAGATAACATAATTTGCCATTCGAAGCATTAAAACACCTGTAGTCAGGTTATCTAAGTTAATGTGTGAAAACAAAAACAAAAAAAAAAAAAAAAAACATACAGGGGGAGTCTCAGAATATTCATAATATCAAAAAATTATACTGTTATCACCCAAGGGACAACTCACTTAGGAATATTGCCTTGAATCACAGGCATAATTGGTCTCCTCCAGTCCCACTTTGATGTAAATAACATTAGCAATTTTCCAGTCATTTTGCATTGATCTCCCACTGCAGAATTCTGCCCCGAGAAGCAGCAGGCAAATTGAATGTCTTAAACTGAAGATGTGAAGCGTGCATTTCATTCACATTGTCAAGAGAAAACTGCTCCACCTGATAGTTGCAACATCATTGGGATTGATTCTGTGTCTCACCAGTGGCAATTTCTGTCCACCGCACGTTGACCGTAAATGAACGTATAAAATCGTACACGAATGCGTACGTGAGCATTACATTTTCCACGGCCCGCTGCAGAGTCGAACACTCTGCATTATGGCTTCACGTTATGCTGTAAACTGCCACTCTGGTGCAAAGTCTTTATCAGGCGGTTTGCTCTCAGACCAACTCTTCTCACGAATCCACACTGAGATACCTGACAGCTTGACATTTGTTTTGTGATAGGTATGCTCTATTTTATGTTTGTAGCTATTCCTCTTTCCTTTGTCACTCCCTGTGACCTTCAGCACCTTTCATTGCACCCTCTCCTTTTTGGCTGATGAAAAATTGGTTTAGGGGTGCCATATAGATAGCAAAATAATCAATGGTTACCATTGTGCTGAAGAGTTATGAGGCTTTCAATTAATCAATGATTATTCCCTGCATATAGAAAGCAATGCATTCATCACAAGATAGTTCAGCTCACTGCAAACAAATGCGAGCTTAACATGTGAAAGGGAAACGCATTAGAGAGCATATACCTGATGATTTTAGATCACTGGCTGATAAAGGTCATCCTTGTCATCTTCATATTCAGCTGCTGGAAGATAATTAAAGCAGCTATTTACATGCAGAGGAAAATGATTCTCCCTACTTGCTCTCGACTGTGCCTTTTGGTTGATCGCATCACACTGTTAAATCCTTGAGCGCATAAACCCTACCATGGTATATCATGGCATTATAAAATACCCTGGGCACACTAAAGATTAGGTGGGATGAACAGAGATATAGAAGCCAGAGGTCTTTCACGATTTCACACTGGTTTTTAGCTGGAGAAATTCTTCCCTGTAGCTGTCACTCTGCCATAAGTCTCCTGTGTGTACGTCACTGTTGCAGCAAACCAGCTCAAGCCAACATCTCATTAGTAAAAAAAAAACAAACCCATATCTTTTCCATTGTTTCAATAATGTTCTAATACAATCAAAGAGGAAAGTGGTGTCAGACTTTTTGGACCCTGTATGTGAAGGGTCTTTGCAGACTTGGTGCTCCTTTTTTTTTCCTAGGTGTTCATTACAGCCTGGCAATGTTTGTCTGTAAGTAATGCAGGAGGCAGAGTGATAATAGCCTCTTGAGTTTAACAAAGTGTGAAGATTTTGGAAGATAATGATTTCCAAGAAGCTCTGCGCACGTGGACAGAATTTTAAAAATACATACAGCATGTTTGATTCAGCTCTGAGATGAAGCCACAGAGATGAAACTGTTTTCTGCCCAGCCTCTGTCCATTCAATGCACTTTCAACACAGTGAATTATGGGGCAGAATGCTTGTAATCAGATCAATGATTTTGAATTATTGTACTGCACCAATGCCATTATACTGTATTATCTGGCTAAACTTAAGTCAATTGAATTGCCCAAGTATCCCAGCAGAGATAGAGTGATTAATGTAGTTTTCAGGAGTCGGGGCTGTAGTGTAATGTAAATGAATGTGGTAGAGTGCTATACTGCTCCCATGTGGGTTGGGTATTGTTTGGGCTGTCTAGGAAGCACAAAAAAAAAAAAAAAGGTGGATACAAAAAAAACTGGATTGATTCCAAACACTCTGCGCCTTCTTATTGTAAACACAGACATGGCATAAATGAGATGACTATAAAATGAGGACTGACTTTTCCTTTCAAAACATGTCGAGTGAGAGCATACAGCTTTATTTTAAGATTAGAGAAATATAGACTCAGGGTGTCTGACACAAATCAGCATTTTGACAGCAACAAAAACGAATTGCAAAACACAACTTTGACGTGCAATCGATTGGTTATGTTGAATGATGACAGCAATGGCTCTCATAGATGTCTTACAGGAACGTTTGTGAACTGTCATTAGGAAATTATTCCCAATAGACAGAGAGTAAAACATTAGTAACACAGCCCTGTGCTGTAAATGAGCCTTGAGAAAGTGCTCCTACCATCTTTTTTAATGTAATTGGCCACGAGAGATTAGATGACCTGTTAACAGTTTATTGACCATATTCATGGGATGTGCCATAAAATGACATATTGATTTTCATAAAGCAGCAGTAAAGTGTGCTTTAAAGTACATTCAACAATAACCTAGATAGAACAGCATCAACACTGATGAGCTTTGATGAAGCTGTTCAGACTAAGGTTTTACCATTCATGATGAAATTTCTTATTTCCGTATGCAGTCCACGTCCCCCCCGCTGTTTAACACCTGAGTGTTAAAGCCACACAAGGTTAACAAAGCAAGACAACATTTTCATTAGAGAAGCCACTTGAGCTAATCACAGACAGCTCTTGTGTAGTGATTATGTCGAGACTATAATTAGTGCCCTTATGACGTCAAGACGCGTTTGAAATTGGGCAGCTGCTATAACTCCAGCAGACATACACTTATGATAGGTCATTTTTGTCATCATCAGAGCCAAACCTTTCTATTGTGGCACTGAATATGGTTGCTCCATAAAACTGATACACTGCCAACGGGCTATCATTTCCTTTGAGTCCATTAAACATTAACCACGTAGCAGGACTATTGTCTTTCTGACGGCAGTCTAAGATCGCGTTCCACGTTCACCTATTTTACCGGGTGTGAGAGTGCAAACCTAGACTGGAACAGTTCAGAACTTTAGACAATGTTCAAGAGTCCAAACAGACGTCACTCAGGAAGCCTGGTCAGCGAGCACAGTCCAAGTTCTGAATGGGGCAGGAGTCTCCGGAGAGGGAGTCCAGGCAGATGCAAAGTCCAAAGACAGAAGGCATATTAGGTTACCAGGGCAGAGATGAGGAGACGTGGTCAGAGCCAGAAGGCAGGTCAGGTACCAGGAGAGCCGTCCGGAAAAGCGTGCTGGAGAGTAATGCATGACATGATGACAATCTGGCAGAGAGTGAGTGTGGGGGAGCTGGTTAAGAGGAGGCTGGCTGATAGAGCCAACTGGGGCGGACAGGTGAGTCTGATGACCTTGATTAGGAGAGGCAGGCAGGCAGGTAGAGTGGGTTGGTAGAGGCGAAAACCAGGAGTGGACTTTGACACCAATATTTTCCCCCCTTGGGCGGTACAGAGAGGGGGAGTCAGCTATAATCTCCTCTTGATTCAACAGTCTCCATCAGTCTATACAGTCAGCCCCCAAACCTCCAGGAAGAAATATTGCAGGCTTCAGCAGTCTCAGTAGTTTACAATCGAGCTCTTATCTATTCCCCAGCTCAAATCCTGTACACTTCAGCCCGGGGTTTTTGCTGCTGTCAAGAGATCGCAGTCAAACACAGCAGAAACAGCTTTATCTTCATTAATACTGATGTTTCCTTTTCCAATATTATACACATATGCACACAGCACACAGCAAATGATTAAAAAAAAGAAAACGTAATTAGGAATTATCTTTAAGAGAGACTGGTGTCTCAGCTGACATCATTATGATGACTTAATTATGCTAAGATAAGGTAATTATTAGCTAGAATAAAATGCAGGCGAGGTAATATATGCAAGACAATCAACACGAGAAAAGGTGAAGGGTAAACTAGAGTTGTGTGTAGAACTCATGCATCCCACAGATGAAATTTGCTGGATAAATTCTGATCCTGACCTGCAGTCCTCACAGCTCTTTATTGACTTAACTCTGTTGGTCCTGATTCAATACCAGCAACGTCATGAGACTTCAGCAGGACTGAGCTCCCAAACCCTCAAGCATTTATTCGCTCCTTGATCTTTAGAGCAAAAAAAAAAAAAAGTCGTATCATAAATCCAAATAAGAATGTACACCCTACAGATAAAACTTTGTGAACACCCAGGAACCTCTTGTCAACTCAAATAAAGGTTTTAAACTGCTTTTCTGTATCACAGTATGAGAGATTTGACCTGTATTCAATAAGTCAGAAAAGAATCTGGCCGCCTTGTGACCAAACTGTTCTCTACCACATCACAGAGCTATCAATTTGGATACATTCTAACACATATGATGTATGACTACGTATATTCTTTATTCCCCTCCATCTAATCCTCCAGTTGAAGACAGATCCTCTGTGATGCTGAGCATCCTCCCTGGCTGCAGCAGCTCTCAGATGGGAGAACAGTGGATTAATGCCAGTTTGCTGCTCCTGGAGCTCTTTGCATCCAACCTAGACAGTCATGAGTAGTTGTGGCAGGTACTGACCCAGAATGAAAGTACCCTCCTATGTGTTGGCCAGTGGAGATGGTTAACGGGACGTGGGGGAATCAGGATGAAGAGTGCTGGCCACCGGCAGAGTAATGAAAGCTGAACACTGATGTTGTGAGTCACATTTGGACTCGATTTGGATGTGGATGTATACCCCAAGGCCAAGTGCCCACTCTCCTTTGTGGTTCTCTGTGTCACCTCATAATGATTCACCCCAAGCTGAAGTGACTGCATACGCGTCCTGACCGAGAAGCCTTCTCTATGCTTTTCATCTTGTCCGTCTGATCTCCCAGCTGTTCCACCACTCTTTCTAAACACAGGTGAGAAGGGCAAGTCTTGCACAGTGCTACAAACCACCCAGGGCATTCATGTTCTCTCTGCTGTTTCCTCCTGCAAGGCAAAATGACGTTTTTTTGGGGGGGGGGTTTTTTAGGACTTTTTTTGAGGTTGTATGGACAAAAAAAGTGTTGACCCACTGAGCTGCCATGTTGGTTCATACTTTTTCCCTAATCTGGTGCAATTGGCTATCAGCCCTTTCCTTTTATCGTGTAATGCATGAAACAAGTGTTTAATGACAGATATCCATGAATTGCAGCTCCAAGCCAATAAAAAAAAACAATAAATATGTGTGCTAGCAAGCTTTTGCATGGAGTAATATACATGGAAAATGGCTTGTCTTGTTGAAAATGATTTTGACTTACTTGGATATAAGAAAAACCAAGGACTACTACAGTGCCTGAAAAATGTTTTTTTATTTATTTTTTTTTCCAGCTAAGCTCCTGGCAAGCTTTAATGTGCTTTCTTTTGCTTGTGCACAACATTGCTCCTTTGCATTGTAGTGTATCAAAAGCCCAAACTGATGTGCTCTGCGACCATAACTACCTCAGCTGCTGAAAGGGTGAAAACTAAACACTGATGTGTAGTGTGTCAGCAGTCCCTGGGCATCAATCAACAGGCTGAAGCCGCTCAGCTGCAAAGGGATTGGACCACATTGTAACACCGAAATGTGACAGTGGAGAATGGGATGAGGAACGGATTCTGAACTGCAGCTTTAAAATCAACCTTGTGGTGTACTAGTTTTTATCATTAGATTCTTTCAGGTTCACCACATTGCCTTCTCATCTCCACTTGACAATAGAGAAAATGAGAAGAAAATACATGATTTCTGCTCTGGGCGTCTGTCTTGTGGGTCAGAAGTCAGTGGCAGTCAATAATGAGGACCAAAATAATGAGCTGAAAGCTTGTAAGAGCTGCTGAAGTGTTTTCTTCAATTCTTTGTGAGATCTACATTACTAACCCTCGTGCTTTACAGATCATTACAAGTCATTTTCTAAAATGTCAAATGTATTGCTTCAAATGATTTTTTCACTCACTTGTGCCTCCAGTTAAAAAAAAAATAAAAAAAACGAGACTCCAGTAAATGAGGTCGTTGATTGCTGTGGATGTAAATCGATTCTCTTTAGACTTTTTAGCCGAAATTAGCTTCCCCAGTCACATGCCATTCTTTCTTTCTTTTTTTTAACCCTGGACTGCCTAATGTCTCATTTATTCCTCAGTCCTTCTCCACCTCACTGTTGTTCCAATTTCCTGTTCCCCCCGTCTCCAATTTTCTTTCCCATTGTCTGTTCAAATGTCAAGCAGCAGCTGCCATTGCAGTCTCTGCTCATAAATCTGGGCTAATTCTCCACCTCTCTTCCATAGTGTATAAATCTTCTCACTCACAAGAGCACTGGTCCTTTTGATGAATGGGCTAGGGAGAGTAGTGGATGCCAAGCAAGCTCCACTAGAGCACATAATCCACACAAACACAGGCAGTGGAGATTCAACAATATTTAAGTTAGCAGCAGCATATCTGTCCTTCCATTTATTTGGTGCGCCGTGATATATGTACCTCAAATATAGAAAACAATATCAGTTATTCACCTTGCTGTGTTCTGTTTTTGGTTTGCACTTTTATAAAAGGTTTTTGCTGTTTGTATAGGTGGATTCAGGGTGGATGGAGTGTTAGTAACTGCATTTATAAGAATAGTAAAGTAAAAGCACACTAATAGTATCTGGAAGACACTGATTTTAAAAAAGAAATTGTTTCCACGATTCAGTCATTAAAAGGAGAAAATGTTCCTCATTGAAATGTTCACTGTAGAGGCCGCACGCAGTCATGAGCAAAAGCTTGAGGCTTCACTAAGAATGACAGCAGGACTTCTAATTGCCATAACAACACAGAAGTCAAGGCTAGGTTGGTGCAGAGTTTGACGTTTTGTTTTTTTTTTGTTGTTGTTGTTGTTTGATTTTTTTTGCCACACGAGCACAGCTTTCAATGGGTGTTGTGCTTAATGAGGTGGAATGGGGATTTGCGTGTCCACTAGCAAACAAACGATTGTTATTTTGTGCTCCATTAATAGCAGCTGCTTGAGCAGGCCCAGTTGATTTCCATGTCAACACACATTACCAAGTCAATCTTGCAGCTTGACTACTTGCTGAGAAACCAATCATAATCGATCGCCTTGCTTCACCACAGGCCAGGAGGGGGCAGAACACCTTGCTGACTTCTCATGTGCCAAAAATTCAACGAGGCATTTTGACGACGTGGTCCCTCAGCATACTCTGGGCGTGTGTCCATCACTTTGAACGGTAAATGAAAGGGCAGTGGATGACATCAGTCATTATGAAAGACCTGTCATGGCATCTCTCCATTGTGTCTCATACCTGATACCACGGGAGGTTGAGGTGTAGTCAGTTACCAGCTGGCAAACAGCTGGAGAAGTTGTTGTCTGAGCCGAGCTGATAAATGATACATTAACACACTGTGTGCTTGAGCAGATACATCAATGTCCGACATTTCACTACTGAACGCTCGCTGTTTCAACTTATAATCAGCTGCACACACAAGTTGAGATGCAATAAGTAAATAACATGGAAGGAAATATTTAACATCACCGATACAGCCGTTTGTATGGTGTACTTGGTGCATGTGGGTAGCAATTTTCCAAAAGCTGACAGCGAGGAAAGATGTGACTCCTGAAATAGCATAAATTGATGACTGTGCACAGGCATTTCTGTGGACCCAGTGAGCCAAACAGAATGGGCAGTTTATTTCTTTTGTTTTTCATATCAGTGCTGCTGGAGTCACTGCTGTCCCAAAGGTCTCCCCACACTCCAGATGGCTAGTCTGTCCTTGAGTGGCTGTAGCATTAAAAAAAAGTTAAAGAAGCAGGCATCTGAAATGACTGTTCGTGTAATTCTCAAGACACACTAAAGGTCTGCAGGGGGAAGTAAGTGAGCACACCCTTACCTTTTCCAGTAATATCCTCACAATTCGCCTGTGAGCGAAGTACTAAAACCTTCACCTGGTCTTATTCTACTGCTCAGTTGTTAAAAAAGACTTTTCATATGTGGCAAGGTGAATGGTGTGTCAGACTGTGTTGATGCTGAGTGCAAAAAGAGTTTCAAAGCAATCAAGTGGCCATGGGGCTTTATAGCCACAAGAAAGATAGCTGTTTAGTTGCAATCGTGAATTGATGTTGGTTTTCCTTTTACCATGACACGATCATTCCCTGACCTTACCCACGGAGTTAGTATTGTAACTACGAATAAGATGGTTGTCCTGCTGAGTAGGCAGCAGGAATGTCTGAACCAAATTGTATGATCATCAATCCAATAGGTGTAAATTAAATTTATCCTACAGAGCAAAAATTCAATCTCTTCAGGAAAATTCAGGGAACGTCAGTTTTGCTACAATTGTTCAAAAGTTCTTTCACTAATACAAGACTTCCACCTCCTGACATCCTTCCTTCCCTCTTCTCCTCTTTGTCACGGCTGTGTCACATGCTAACTGCCAATTAGATATTGCTTCCCACCCAGTTGATAAAAGTGATGCAGAGATGTGGGGGTTCAGGAGCAGAGCCCTTGGGGGATGGCCAAGGGAGAAAATAAGTGTCTTGCCAATCCTGATGAAATGCCAGAGTCGTGCATTTCACAGTGTGCCCTGAACGTCGCCATATATCACCCCAGCTATGCCATATCTTCTCTGACAGGCTCAGTAAATCTTTCACTGTTTTTACTGTTTAATCTGTTACTCATTGCTTATCTTTAGCCATCCTCCCAAGGCAGGTTGGGGAAGAACACGGTGACATCAAGCACTTTTTTTGGCTTATTACTGAAGTGATGAGACTTCCAGCCATCCAACATGTAATATTTCCTTATTTTTGAAGATGGAGAATAGCAAAAGCTGAATCAGGAAGACTAATTTCATGCTCACAGTCACACATACAGCTTTCATGCATGAGCTGCCTTTGGCCATTAATTATGGCACTGTTTGTTTTAGCGCACCTTATTTTCACACTAATTCTGATTTGATCATTGCTGGCTGCTTTTAGATGTTGTGTCAGTGACACATGTGCATCCACTTCTCCACCACTATGGTGAAACTCCACAGAACTCTTGAAGCAGGTCACATTTATTCCAATCTTCAGCTCAGGGTTTGTCTGAAAGATGAAGTTTTATTGGCTGCTGAATAATTTCAAGCAATAGTTCAAGGGCACCACATGCGCCATTAAGTTGTACTCACTTTTGGCAAGTTTACATCAGTCATCAACACATGATCAAATGTTAGGCTGGCTTTAGAAACAGTTTCCAACATCAAGTCAAGTAATGTTAACCTTAGATACTATATAAACATACCAGAATGCAAGTACTTTTAAAAAAAATTTATGTAATTTCCTTACTTTCATTGAACTAGTGAAGCCACATGAGAAACATTATTTCAGAGGGAAAACCGGCAGCACAGGCAGAAATGAAGTAAAGCTAATTGGCCAGGATATAAAAACAAAGCAGAGGTAGCTCTCATCTTCAGAATCTCTCTGGATCACAAACTATTCGAGTGTAACAGACTGACTTTGTCATGTTTCTGTGTAAATGTATCCCAAATAAAGAAGCTGACAAAAAGACAGGTCAATTGCTTTTTCATTCTTTAATTGATTTTAAAAGGCAGTCTTGAGAATCTAATGTTTCAGTTTTTTTTGTCATCGTTTGGTGAGTTGGAGTGCCTCAGTGCACATGTGCATGTATTTTACAAATTAACCAGGGACCAACTTGTAAAGACTCGCACTGCAGCACAACTGGAATTCAAAGGGCACCTTTCAAATCAAATCATTTTTATTAAACCTAGTCTGCTTCCCCTGTATCTTCATTTATTGTCCCATCCACATGCATTGACAAGTTCAAATTAGTCCATTACATAGCCACAGTGTATTTGTGTGTCTGTGTGTGCGCATGTCGTCCGGCGTATGTATGTAGTTATGAGATAGCGTCTGCTAGCAAAGGAGGTATCAGCAACAATTGTCTAATTTTCCTGACACTAAGTGAAGGGCACAGAGGGATTATGGAGGTTAAGTACCGCATTCCATTAGCGTCTGACACTTATCGCCCCTATCAATTCATTATCTCTAATTATCATGATATCAGTTGAAAAGACCAACAAATTCAACTAGACTGCAAGAACCCGAGGCTGTTCTGTACTTTCAGCGCTTTGGCTCTAAGATTCTCAAATCCCTGAAATAGCTTCATTTCCACACTCACAACAATTGACTAACAGGATCCAGTGCAGCTGGGGAAGACGGGGATTAAGCCGAATTGTCACAGGGTTTGTATCAGCGCATGATCCGGCTATGGAAGTCAAGAGAGAGTGGGAGGTGAAAGAAATGCAAGTTGTCCTCAGGTGCAGAGGGGCCTACTTAGCACGTGAATAATGTAATGAGTAGCTGGTGATTTATTGTCCAGCAAACACACCCTTTTGACAGAACGTCCTCAAACGGTGAGAGTGTCTAAGTGGTTCTGTGGTTTGACACTTTCACAGATTGCTCGTGTGCAAATTACCGTCTGAATGAAGCAAGCCGAGTATGTCGGATTATGTGCATGTTTAATTGAGCAACCCAACGCGAGGTGTTGGCTGTGCCCATCACAGGTGAGGGCCGTGTGTTGGCTGCCGCCACCTGTCTTCCATCATCCTATCCCCCGGCCCCCGTCTGTCCCCCGGATCTCACGGCTGCTTCATGTCATTCATTAATGGATGCCCCTGGGCCAACAATAGCTCACTACAGCCTTTTATTACTGTCACTTCACTCTGAAAGCTGTCAAGGTCAAATCTGCTTCACTGTCGTTCTCCTGTCACACTCAACCTGCTGACATTTGTGTTATAGGGCGAAGAAGCAATGTGATTGGTGTGTGTGTTTGTGTGTGTGCAGAGTGGGTGGGTGAGGGGGGTCTAAAAAGAGGAAGAGACTGAAAGAGAGAAAGCGACAGAATGACAGAGGATAAGGAAAGGAAATAATAAAACACTAGGAGAGCTGCCATCTGAACAGATGTAGCCTGTTCTCTGTACTTGATTAACCATGATGAGTATAGCTCCTAAGAGAATACAATATGTAAGTAAAAATATAAAGGCAATCTCTTTCCTGGGAAGGATTTTTAATCACTGGATCATTGGGTTTTTGCAAAGAGGTAGTAATTTTTCAAAGACAGTTGAAGACTTAATAAAATTAAATGTTGCATCTGCCACAAGCAGTGAGAGAGGAATTCGAACTTCTGATCAGTTATCTGTGCTGTTTTCGTTTTCTGCTGTACATATATTTTATAGTGCTCTACATAATGACAATGAAAAAATAACAAATACATAAATGAAGCAACCACGTTTCATTCTCAAGCCCGAGAAACATGTATAATTCCTATTTAACACTAATTTACATATCAGTCACAGCTCACACTGATTCTGATAGCAGCTGCTCACACCCTCTCATCCACTCTAGGAGATCCTAAATTGATATAAATGAGGGGAACAATATAGACACACCTCCCTGTATAAGACAACACAATTCAACAGTGCAACAAACACTAAAGCCTCCAAAATGAGCATAAAGTTGATTCACAGCCTTCCTGCGGGGATACTGTATCAGAGAGTGTAATTACTGAGCACAATTACCCTGGATATTCGTACTCCAATAACCCAAATTACTTCAGTCTGAAATGCACTGGCCAAACCACTTGTTTTCCCTCATGACTGCACGCATTTAAACAGCTCTAATTGTTGCCTCTAGGTATTTGTGCGAAGACACAGGTTTTGTATATATCATATGGGCACAAATGAACCTGTGAGCTGCCGTGATGCGATGGCTTCAGAATGAGTTTTTGTAATGATGATCAGGTTAGTGAGCAGTATAACACAGACTCTTTCCTTTGTGTTCCCTGGCAGTGGTCTGTGGTCATGAGCCATCAGTGAGCAGTGCGTTCTTATATTGGAGGTATGGTTTACCATTTATTTCATATGTGAAATCACTGTGGTTGATTTACAACAAATCTTCACAGAGTTTTCTCCTCAATATGACATAAAAGCCAACAAACATATCCAATTTGTTTGTTTTTTTTTCAGAAACTTACATGGGGTAGCAATGCTGCGTAGTGGTTAGCGCTGTTGCCCCGGAATAATGAGGTCACAGGTTCAGTTCCCCGCCCGGGGCCTTTCTGTGCAGAGTTTGAATGTTCTCCCTGTGCCTGTGCGGGTTTCCTCCGGGTACTCCAGTTTCCTCTGAGTGTGAGTGGTTGTTCCTCTTTGTTTGTCTCTGTATGTTGGCCCTGCCATTGACCGGCGACCTGTCCAGGATGTAACCCACCCTCGACTAATGTGAGCTGGGATTGGCTCCAGCACCCCCTGCGACTCCGAAACAGATTAGCGGTAGTAGATGAATGAATGAATGATTGATTGAAACTTAACATGGTTGGTGCTTCTGATAAAATGAAGTCAGTGAATTAATGCTGCATTGCTTTCTGCAGCACTTTTTTGACCTATTTTGAAGGTCCTGTGATAGCCAGACCTGAGAAAGAGTTTCTCTGTTTAATTTCATGGTCGCAACTGAAAAAAAATCCTCCTTGGTGTAATGAGGATTTTCGGTTTGTGTTAACAAAGAAAAACTTTGTTGGGACTGACATTTGAGGTTGTCATGGTGTTTTTGAAGGGCAGATTTCTTCAGTGAATTGCTGGTCAGGCTGACTTGAGCTCTTGTCTCATGAGCGTAGGAGATGATGGAGCAGACTGGAGTTGAGGCCTCAAGGGGAAAAATATGACACCAAGAGTTATATCTAAAAGTTGGTCAAACTGCTCACGAAGAGCATCAGCAAATACTGCATGCAGCAGGAACTTCAGACTTAACTTGACTAGCTGGACAGGCTGGCAGCCAATTATCAGGATCTTTTTCTTCTGCAAATTCCTTTTGTATATAACACCTCAATACCAGTCCTGGATTTGAAAAGACCATTTTTCTAGACAGCGATTACCTCCAATATCTCTTCTCCTGGTATCTAAGTGTTTTTTAACAGGTAGGCCCATGGGTTTACAGCATTGCAAGCTTTGCAACTCTTGCCTACAAAGTACGGAGGAATGCGGTGCGGCCGGTGGCTGCTTGTGTACGTGCAATGACTGGAGCTATTTCTCTGACCGCTGCTGTGACATCTGCTGCCAGATGTGTGTGGACGTTTGCTCTGGCTTGTGTTCAGGGGACTGCAGCTACACCTTCTGTACTCTCTGCCTCATTCTGGCACAGAACTTTGTCTCATTTTTTACCACCCGACCAACTGAAACACTGTCGGCACAACGTAAGTCTGTTATGCACAATGCAACCATTCACAGGTGACCTGTGCAATCACTTATTTCATGCTGGGGCTCTCTTTTTTAATCTGTTTTAGATGCCATGGTGGATCCAGAACAGCATGTCTTGTAAAAGTGTGACAGATGTTTGACCAAACCCCAAAAGATGCATTCGTCTGAGAACCCATAGCTATGCCAGGTAAATTAGATTTTAGCGACACAGAATTTGTTTTGTTTGCTCCAGAGTCTTGACATATGCTGTGGGGTTTCAATGCATCTGTGTCCTGGATGTTTAATCAAAAACCAGATTAATGCCAATTTTCCGCTGCACTGTAACTAAATGAGAAGATTTTTCATTTGAGCTATTTAATCCTTATTGACCTCGAACATTCCTGCCAAGCATGCTGTGGAATACATCCAGCCATTTGTATTGTTCACTTCCAAGTGCATTGCAGCGATAGTATAAATGCATTTTAGTGGAAGAGCTCTTTGATCCCAAGACATGCTGACAATAACAGAAGCCTCATATTGCCTGTAACCAGAAACAATAATCTCCCTATAAGTTACAAGTCAAAACCAGGCCTCTCTATGGAAGTCATATAAGCTTTTTTGAGTTGGTTTGTCAGTGGTAAACTTTAACCAAACATAATTTTAATAATCACAAATGTTTTTTTTTTTTTGTTGTTGTTGTCTCATTTACATTGAGAATGATGTTGGCCTGATGGTGTCTCTGTTGCTATATATATATATATTTTTTTTTTGCCTCAGCTGCTTAGCAGAAAAAAAATAAGGTTATATCTGATTTCGTGGCAAAGCAGCAGGGCAGGGCATAGTGAGTCGTGAAGCCTTTGGAATCCCAGAGGTATAAAAACATGGAAATAAGATGTCATAGTTAACGTAGAGCGGTGTGCTCTGTAAGGATAGGACTGAGAAGGCCAGGCCTACAAGGGCAAGTTTGATTGGCTTGGACACTTAGCTGTGATTCTGGGCAGTAGGTGGATACGTTGGAGTAAGTCGGAGTTACCAAGGGAGACGGCTGAAATATGTATAAAGCCATGTTTTGAGTGCAGTAAGTGCATTTAGTAGATTTAAGAGTAAGCTGCCACCGTGGAGACGGAGAACTTTGATTCAGAGGTGAAAAAAGTCTTGATGAGCATCAACAGAAAAGCAGACTGGATGTCTGTCAAGTGACAGTCTGCACAATGTCTCAGAACAATTTTGAAGTGATAAGGAAAAGCTTAAAGGTCTGGGAGAAAGAGGGCAGGGCGACAAAGCGGAGGGCAGCGGAGCTGACAGATCCAGGGTGTGACCCACTATAGCCTGTGATGGTGAATTAACGATGCAAAACACAACAGAAAAGAAAACCCCACAAGAGCTGAGGAGTCAAATATTGAAGGCGACTTGTAGTAGAAGGTATTAACACTGACAATAGATGCTTATATACCTCACACTCAATAAAAGATATGTCAAGATTAACATGGTGGGAATAGAAGGCAAACACATAAATATTATGTACAACAATGGCAATATGTCCAAGACAACGCTGAGCAGCTTTTGCAGCCGTAACAGCATGCAGCGTTGACCCATCTAATATATGAATTAAGCAAATCGTACAAAGCACATAAACCAAGACACTCAATGCAATTCATTCATTCATTCATCTTCTACCGCTTCATCAGTTTCCAGGTCACAGTGGGTGCTGGAGCCGATCCCAGCTCACTCTGGGCGAGGGCGGGGTACACCCTGGGCAGGTTGTCAGTCTATTGCAGGGCCAACACACAAAGACAAACAACCACTCACACACACACTGGGGCAACAGCGATAAACACTATGCCGCCCTGTTGCTCACTTGATGTAACTACAGTTGATAAAACATGCAATTACAGCAACTAAAATATTGGACTAAAATCACACACATTCATATTTGGTTGAGAATAGAAAGGTCGATGAAACACAGTGTCACAAACACAGTGCCAAGTTTGGAATTAATTAAAATGTGGAAGAGCAAATTGGAAAGAGAGGAGAATACGATGGATTAGGATTAAAAAATGTTAGCGCCATGGACATTATTTATCTCCCACTGGAAGACCAGATAAATCATTTATTTTTTCTTTATAATTAATTTCCCCTTTTCTAATTATTTGATAACTTTTTTTTCCTATAAAACCACAATTAGCTAACCTCTGTTTTGAAAAGTAGACTATTATTGCCCTAGAGGTTGGGGCATTTGGATTGCATCAGATTGTAAAGGTGTATGATAAATTCATTTCAATTGTTTAAGAATTCACATTCCTGGTAAGGCTGCTCTGACATACAAACATAGTATGTACTACTTCTCCATATTTACACTGTATACACAATTTTGCATGAACAAAGTCATTGTTTTCTGCACCTTTCCTCACATGGCAGCATAAAACTCCAGAGATTTGGTTTAACTCATATAATAACCTGCACATAAAAACATGGACTGGGAAATAGTGATATCTCTCCTTTGCATCAGATTGACTGACAGTATGTTTTGAAGAGAGCCTGACTGCTTGCTCCACATTGTCTGTTGAGCCCAGCTATGGGCTCTGGTGTGATGAGGAGGATGGAGATGAGAGGCACAGGCATTTTTTTTGGCAGCAGACATGAACTATAGCTGTCTGTAGAGCGGTGAAATAGGAAGTTCAAAGACACGGTATGTTCTTGTTCCAAAGAAAAATAATGCGCTATCGCATACTGCTTCTGAAAAGTAGAACATAATATTTTGGATTAAGCCATACATGATTTAACAAACTTAATATGGTGAAGGACTGCCAGAAGTATTTCAACTAGAATTTGTATGTTTTCTATTTTCAGAATAATGGCTCCTACAATAAGCCAAGGCTTATCGCAGCTGAACAAAACCTCTCTGAACAAACAGGCTTTCCTTCTCCTGAGTCTCACACACATGATGACAGAGACTTTACCCTATCTAAGACTCACGTCACCACCTCACCAACACCATGCTGTGCCTCATTTTTATGCTGATGGATTTCTTGTGTACCTGGATGTTTGGATTACAAAAAGGACAACTACTTTCGCCACATTCTTCAGTATGGGACTCATGAAAAGACATCATCAAACCCACCCAAACTGATTAATTTTCGAGATCTGGAAGACTAAACTTGAGCATCTTCTTGGCAAAAACTTATGTCTGCAGGATTATATGTAAAAAAAAAATATATATATATAATTTGTTTGGATACAGTCCACAATCTGATCTCTCTCTCAGAGAGGGGTGCCTGCAATAGGGGCCATTTCCTTTCACTCAATCAGACCCTTTTTATGAGCCTTCCATTAAATTGCTGGTTTATGTAAACTTCTATGATTGAGTGAGCCATGTCCCAGCATCAAAGTAGCTTTCGAATAAGGCCTTGTGAGAACAATTGAACAACACAAAATATTATGGGCTATTCTGTGTCCCCAACTGTACCCATTTCGACGCCTGTGTTTCCTCCTCTTCCTGCTCCGCCCCTTTGGACCCTCTGCAGTGCTTCAAGTTCAAGTCAAATTCCCATCCTTCCAAAACTCAGTGGTATGCTCTGTGGCCTAGTTTACTCCTTGAACTGACCTTATCCTCCTGTAAGTATATATATATATTATATCTGCAGTAAGTCTTGGTTGTATACCTATATACTCTTTACTCACCTTTGCTGATCGTGTGCAATTCCTTTGTATATCATTTTTTGCTTATTATTTTTAAAATATCTAGAGATTTAACGGTTGAAATGGTGAGAGCTTAATATAATATCAGATGTCCAGGAGGAGTTCTGATGTGAACTGAACTGTTGTTTTCAAATGTTGCATGAAGATCAATAAATATGTGGAGAAAAGCTGTAGTATTCTGTCTGCTGTGAATGTATCTTTTGCTGTATTGTTCCCATTTTGTCATCACCAGGCTGTCTGTTTTTCCTGTGCTGTGGTCTCGTGCAAATGGACACTATTTCTTCAAATACTTAATCTCAGGGGACTCGCCTCGACACATGTTCATTTAAAAGCCCGCAGAATGGGAGCACACGCCGCAGTGACAGTTATAGAAAGTCAGGGTGAGGCCCCGAATGACTGATGCTCTACTTCAAAATGTGTAGTATGAAGAACAAAATTTTAAGATTTTGTGAGGATTTTTTTTTTTTTTTTTCTGTTTTTCATCTTCTTCCCTCTTTCTTATCTCTCTGAGTGCATTTCTCTCAACTCACTCCCTGCCTGTTTTCTTCTCATGAATTGCATGGCTTTTACTGAATGTGTTCTGGTTATGTGTAGAGATAAAGCATTGTGTGCTGCCGTTAGTCAAGTAGATTACAGCTCCAGAGGATCCTTATTGCTCATCCTCCAAAAATAAGTAGGTGGTTTCTAACCTCGCCAGCCAGATATACTGTATCTGAAGATCTCTGTCTCCCCCCCATTTTGGGATGCTGTGGTACCAAAAAAAAAACAAAAAACAAAAAACCAAACAAACCAAAAACTCGACATTACACAGAATTCAAATACTAAATCTGAATCTGATGCAACAAAGCCAATATCAGTGAATCCTTGCACACTTTGTAACACTGTAGATGGAGAGATCGTCTAATCTAAAAAGCAGACATGACATTCACACATTCAGCCTCACTTTTTCTTTCCCATTTTGTTTGTTTAGCAGCCTTGTTCATATTGTATTTTTTTTCCCAATGATTTCTTTTCACCTGTCAGCAGTCCCACTGAGCTGTCAGCTTAGTTAGCCATGTGAGCTGTACAATATTTTCCCCAAAGAAGACCAGAATGTGCCCTAGCGCTGCTGAGAGATGCCTATTACTGCTGGATCATTAGCAGTATGGACAGCAAATGTTTACAGCATGGAAAATGACTGCTCTTCATCCATCTAAATCAAACCTTTTTTTCCAGCATGGAGCTCAGTCTAAGAAAAAAAAAAAAAAAAAAAAAAAAGCATGACAGCCCTTCAAACACTACTTTTCTACTCTTTACTCCCAGAAATGATCTTTTAAAAGTCTGGAAATTTTGAGCACAGCTTCAACAGGTGTGCCCTCTATCTCTCTATTTGTTAAAATATTTAACAGTAAAAACAATGGTACAAGTGTGGGTTGAATTTGACCTGAAAGAGATAGATAGTTGGTGCATGGCCCTTCTCTTGCTTTTTGCCGTCCTGCTGTGTGTCCATTTTTGAGAATCGACAGATGTTCAGATGAAACCTGCAGAACGTGGAAAGCTGTGAGGTCTGCACATTGGGTAGGTTGTGGTGGGGTTGGGGAATGAATTTTTTTATTTATTTTTTTTATTTCTCCTATATGTGTGTGTGTGTGTGTGTGTGTGTGTGTGTTGTTAAAATTGGATTTTATTTTTGTCCATACTGAGACCTCCATCTTATCCCACAACCCAGTCCTTCCGCTCAATTTCAATCTCACTGTGTGAAAATTGGAGTGATATAAAGATGTGAGCTTGAGATGGAGAAGGCCGTCCGAGATGGTTAAAAAGAAGGGCAAAGGAATGGCAAAAAATGCAGATGGCAAGATATCGCGGGGAGAGCGAGATGGAGGCTGGACAGGGTGGCAGCACACAGATTTCACCATTTCCAGTGCATAGCAGCAAATGTCTCGCCCAGATTTCTTGTGATAGCTTTTACTCGCATGGCAAAACAAACTATGTAACCATCACACTTGGGTAAATTATTGACTTTTAACTGTTTCCTTCTGGTTGCAAAGTATACTCCACTGCTAAAATAATCCAGAGGAAAGCAGCAGTTTGTAAGAGTAGCCCGTAGAAAAATATAACAATTGGTTAAATAGAAATATACCTTGAAAAAGCATATATCTAGTATTTATCATTATTATTATCATTGCTGTTATGATTAATAATATTATTTAAGATGCGGGTGAAAAGGAACAATGCCAAACGTCCCAGATCTCCTGTGAGGTGGATGGACATTAAACACTCTTTATAAATAGTGACAGACACATTGCTCTTTCTGGATGCGTCTCAAGTTCGGATTTGAAAACAGGATGTTCGAAGAACATCTCTGTGCTTCGAATGCATTCCAAATCCTCTTTTTGTAAAGTCCACAATGGGAAGTGCTTAACAGATTTCCCAGCATGCATAAAAAGAGCAGATAATCATTAGCTAAAAGTCAAGACAGAAATCAATGAATAGAAAAGACCCTAATAGCATGGCGGAATGGTCTGTGTTTACTGGGTTTGCATTCATAATGTATAGGTTGACAGCCTATTAGACAGTGTTAGAAGGAAAAGAGAATCTGGCTTCCCTCCAAGCCTATTAGCTGGTGGGGTCAGCCTGAAGACAAACTGGTAATTGACCAATACATTTGACAAAATTGTAGGAAAATTGTTGGTCCCTGAGATTACAGGTGTATAATTTCATTGACATAACTACAGTGGGTGATCGGTGGTGCTCTGTAAAAACACATCCTTCCTATCAAAAGGGAAAATGAATGTAGGGAATTAACAGATTATAAAAAGCTATTGACAGTACAAATACAAAGACAGCGGCCTCTCGTTTGATTTGTGAGGTAGTACCACTGGTCAGATGTTAGTTCTGCATGAATAGGGTCAGTGTGTGTGTGTGTGTGTTGCTCGTGCCCTCAGCTGCAAAGAGCAGATCCACATGAATTGATAATAAAATGCTTCACTATGACAGCTTCTGGCACATGTATTACTGATGGAGTATTAGCTATCAACCATCCATAAATCTGTTAGTGCATCCACATGGTTTGCTGATGTTCCAGATATCAGTGTGTATTTATCCAAATCTTTCTCTGTAGATGGAGTGGCTGACCCTTTCGGCAAAGCAGAAAATTGTAATAACCACCATTGTACATCTAAAAAAACACCGTCGTACCTCCTCCGCAAAAACCACAACAAAAGATAAGTGCTCTATCTAGTGATCAGTGTTCATTCAGACACTACACAAAGTTGTGGCAATTGTGTTGGGCTTAACTGAAATACAATTGCTGTCTTATTTCCTGAAGGATAGTTGGTATGCTGAACACATTCGTCGCACATACCAGTCATGTTTCAAAGACTAAGTGAATTCTAGGCTCGGTGCCACAGGACTGATTAGGAACTTGATCTCACAATAACATGCAGGCTTGAATTTGATCAAGGCGAGAGAGCCCCAGCAGCAGCTCCGCAAACACCACGGGAAAATCAGATCTGCTGGTAAGCAGCTCGGCACGCTCTCATTGCCACCTGAAAATTCACTGCCCTCTGACCTTATGTAAACCCTTCTGGTCAAACGTGGGGCAGGGGCCTTTGTTGATGGAGTCCAGGAGAGCAGAGGAGAGGGAGGCAGGGGATGCGGACGTGGACTCCTCACCCCGCAGGTATGACTTTCGACAGTGGAAGAGACCCACTGCTCGGTTACAGTGATGAACGACTATGCCTACCCTCTGATAATTGCTCATTCGGGGGCAGAAAAAGGTCCATTAATCAAAATGGGCTGATGTACTGCAGGACTCTTCCACCTATGGCAGAATCCAGCATGCCTCAACAACCCCGGGGCAGACCTGGAGGCGTGGGCTTCAAAGGAGTCTGGGCTGGTCAGGAGACTTGTCACTCCACGATGACAGTCAGTGCCTCCGCCGCATGGTCTGCAATCTAACCCGCTGAACGGAGCAGACCCAGAGCAGGCGGGGTGAGGGGAGGGGTCTCCATTAAGTGACTGCCAAATAGAATAGCCTTTCAGTCTAAACTTGAAGCAATCTACACTATCCACCCATGGGACTGTCAAACAGGGTTTGTTGATATGTCTGAGAGCGAGGGATGGGCAGGAGGAGGGATAAATGTAAGGAAATAACTAAACAGAAAGAGGAAGGGGGGAGAGCAATCTTCTCCTGGGTTTGACTAATTGAGGGAATACGGGGCCGCCATTGATTCTCGCAATAACGCATGAGTTAGTATGTCTGTTTGTGGGGGACGGAAAAACTGTTTATTTTTTCTGTAAACAGAGGAGCAGATGCAGCCTGATCACTTCATCTCAAGAGCCAATTCCATTAGATCAAGGTAACAAAATATTCTTTGGGGACGATTCTGCTCCTTCAGTTAGATTGATGGGAAATCACAACCAAGGTCACAGTGCCATCTGTTTTGGAGTTGGAGCTGCTACTTTACTGTTGTGATTTAACAGTTTGAGAAAGTTGGAAACAAAAATGCCCAGATGCATAATGAAGCTTTGATGTTTATGTTTACTTGTCTCCGGCTTTGATCTGCAGTATGTGAACTCTGAATGCTAGAGTACATATTTTGCATTATATTAATTTTCTTTCCATTATTGTACTTTATTCTACATCAACACCAGACAAGTTACTCAAACTCGCAGCTTTTCAATGTAGGAAGGTGCCTCCTGTAACATCAGAGCCCAATCAGAATCGATCTTATCGCTGGACCGTGAATTTTTCATTTTTATTATTTTTCATTTCATCACATTGCTCACTGTCAACAATATTCTACATATTGTAAGATAGGGCATATCTATGTTGTAGGAATCACTTATACCTGCACTTCTCTGTAAATAATAATATTCTTTTGCACTTCTGGTTAGATGCTAACTGCATTTCATTGGCTTTATACGTGTACTCTGCACAATGACAATAAAGTTGAATCTAATCTAATCTAAAACTTCCTATGACAAACATTTAAACTTTGGACTTTTCACGATGTTGCACCACTCCTAATTGTGGTGATGTAAATCCAGAGAATTAAAACCAAACTTTGCTACTTCCCTCAGCCTGATGGAGATTTCTGCGCAATTAACACAGACTCTGTCATGACATTACGCCTGCTTCCCTTTCCACATCTGTTTCCCTCATCTTCATACGAATGCAACTCCCAACTAGTTTCACCATATCTTGTTTAACATGACTTTATCCTCTGCTTGCACAATATCTCTTTTCCAGAGTCTTTAAATCAAATGCAGATGTCAGATTCTATCAGTGATGTGAGGCATCTCCAAACAATCCTCAGTATCAAATCTTACCATTCAAGTCAGCAGGAGTCAGATCTTATTATGCTTTCCAGGTCAGCGACCTTTTTTCTTTTCTTTTTTTTTTTACCTCCCCTGAGTACACAGAGGCCAATATTTTTAGATGGACCTTTTTGAGTCCGCCCCACACAACGTGTTATTAAATGAAAATCAGTTCCTCCCATCTCATCCTCACACACAATAAACGTCTTCTACTGTTGTCTGCCAATCTGCAGTCCACTTTATGAACCATGTGTGTGTGTGTCACTCCTGTCCTGCTGCTGTGTGTACCACACGTGCTACCATGAGAGGGAGGAGAGGAAGTCTAGGGTTCAGGGACTCAGACTGGAGTTATTGTCCTCACTATATGTAGCCTACAGTGACTTAGACATGCACATCACATTTGGTTGGACGTCAGCAGGGTGAGAGCGACATACGGTGTAAATGAACAGTGATAGGCAATTCATGATAGAAATGCATGTTGCTGATTTCGCACTGATAAGGAGACAAAAACATACCCATACTGCCATGACAAGCATTCACCCTCCTGGTGTGCGCCATGCAAATGTAAAGATTGAAAAACTGCTCTGGCGCTCCCCATGGTGCTGTGTGGTTGTTGTAGCTGTCCCCTGCCAGACATCCACCTCCTCCAGACATGCCAGTCCAGCCAAGTGCTTTTGAAATCATTACACGAGGTGCACACTTCAGCTCAAATAATTTCTTGTCCAGACCGTATTAAGCTGTTTCTTAGTCAGGAGTGTGCTACATTTTAACACTGCAGTTTTCTCAGGTTTCTTAGAACACTTAGATTTTACCATCAACACAATGATCCGTCTCAGAATACACTCCGTTTGATGCTCTGCGGGGCTGCAGTATAATTCAGTGATTGACCTTTTAGTTCTATGCCAGACTTGCCATGAGCTTTTCTAACCACATGCACAGACTGAACCAGAATTTGTCAAATAGAGTGATGATGTGTTCAAGGTGAAAACCAACACTTTAGTATAGAGACATCTATCTTCCCCTTTTTCATTCGCAGGATCGTGATGGAGTGAAAAAACATGTTCCACACTTCCAACAGTGCCCGCCAAAAACCAGCCATGTTATTTAAAACTAATGAAGACCCAGCTGTCTCTGCTGTCCTCAAGCTGTAATAAAGTGCTCAGTGAAACTTTCTGATAAGCCTCCTCTGTGCAGTACAAGGGCAAATGTGCAGGTTTACAAACAGCACAGACCCCTTCATCATTCAGTGACAAAAGGAATCCATTAGACATCACAGAGCATTAATGTGTAGTCTCTGCTATTGTTGACAATGCAAAATTGCCTTTATGTTAGGTTTTTGAGTAAATTGGAATTGTCTTTCGAGCCAATGGGAGCCCGTGGTTTCTCCGAATTGGCTTTCTTACATGTGAGAGATCATGATAATGATAAATCCAAAGGTCATACATTGTACAGAGTGTCCTGTGTGACTGTAAACACAGTACAATGTACAATATAAATTCGCACAACAAACTGGATCACAATGCTCAGTCCACAGAGTAATGTATGTACACTGTTTCCAGAAACTGTTCCATAAAACAGGTCATTAGTACTAGTTATGTCACACACCATAACCAAACTGCCACTCTCTTCAGCCAAGCCATCAGCATGGTGCACTTGCACCCACTGTCCAAACTTTTTTTTTTAATATTGTTGTGTTAGCCTCCATCAACAGCACAACACCAAGAAGTCATTCCATCCCTGAGCTAGAAAGCTAAAAGATGTAGGAAATGCTGCACAGTTAGGAGGCCAATTTATTGTTCGTTGCACAGCCTTCTCAAGGCGAGACTGGCAGCTGAGGTTTATTGTTCCTGAAATATCAGAGTATTCTAGTCTGACTTTGACCTGCTTGGTTCATTTCAGCACTGACTGACCATAGCCATTTACATTTACTTTCACCAAGCGGGGTGGTAGATAGCTAAAATCTGCTACCTGTGATTGAGACTAGTCAGACAGAAACCATTTAGGAGGGAATGAGAAAGGCTCAGGCAGTCTGTGAGAGGAAATGTGGAGTCGATTGAGATGTTTTTTGTTTGTTTTTTTTTTTTTTCAAATCAAACACATACAAAGCGGCAAATATAAGACAGTTAAATTGGATTCATGATGAATGTCCGATTTCATGTGCAAAGAAAATAACAAAAGAAAAAAATCTTGAAGGATGTAATAAAAGTAAGGCCAAGCAATGGGGAGACAGTATCTGAGTATCAATGAGAAAAGCAGGATGGCTATCGTTAGAAGCTCCTCTCATTTACCACCGGCCGGGGATCTGCACTTTGCAGCTGTGGGCATAAGCACAACAAACCCATATGCACACACGGCACGCGCACACACTCACAAACACTCACACACACACACACGCAAGCACACATAAACAAGAAAAATTGATTACCACCTCTTCCTGATTGCAGCTCCTCTGTCTTCTAAATCTAAATTGCAACTCCAGACACAAAAGCAGCCCATGTAGCTGAAGCACACTAAATCAATCTCTTCCACTCTCCAGCTCCTTCACTTTCAAGTAAAAAGTACATCCTTTTGTAGGACATTTCTGTCTGTATTCTATAACCTTATATGGAAACCTTACATTTTCAGATTTAATGCTGGTTAATTTACTCAGAAAAGTCATTTGTAAGGGTATCTTGACTAAACTTTGGAAAATCTGAGGAAATTTGAGATTACAGTTTTTGCCGAATGCTCTTGTTTATTGTATGGCTTTCTTTTCATTTCCTGAATGCCGGCTTTATATATTCCTTCCACATCCTAGAAACAATTGGACATTATTCCACTAGGAACACTATCTGCCTAATTACCCACTGACTTTACACTCCATTGATTTGCATTCTTAGCTATTCAAATTGTACAATACATTGCATTTTAAACACTGACAAAAATACTTGAAATTCAGTGATTAAACTCAGCAAAGTATATCAGCAGTTTTGAGAGTACATATCTCCTATTGAATGCTTAAGTTCCTGAGGCTGTGGTTCTGGTTCACCACCACCAACGCTGCCCCCATTCATTACATTTATCTGCATCAGTCCTCATTCACCATTTTCACTATTCCCTCTGCATCCCTCTAGACTGGGTCCCAACCGTTGTCTGTCACATGTATCACAACCCAGTCATTAGGTTGTCCTTGTCTGTCACTCAGACAAGGCACTTAACGTGAGAATCAATCTAAGACCTTGTCCTTAGCAGGAACCATTATGTGTAATGGTTGTAAGCTGTTTGGAAAGCATTCCCCATGTACTACTGAAATACTCTCATTTATACCCTTGTCAGGAGTCAATGTGCGCATGAGCACTCTTGGTTTATCAGCGGTACATATTGAAAATCTAAGCGGCCCAATGGATTCTTGTGATTTTGCCTGGTCTTGAAAAATATGTTGGAGGAAAAGGAAAATGACAGAGACTGTGGATTTCATTGACAGAAATAGCACATTGTTATCTGTGATGGCCCTTACCAGTTACCCATGGATGAGGAGAGCTCGTCATCAGAACAACAAGAACAGCGCTTCTACCGGGAATGTCATTGCACTTCTTCCAATTCACTCTGTTTCCTATTAGCGTAGTATTATGTTCATCACACCTCAGCAAGCTGCACCGACACGTTCTCCCAAACCACTGAGCACACGAGCACACACACATATAAGAGTCTTGGTAAATACATTTTTAACACTAGCAGAAGTCTGATATGTGAGTAACAGTGTGGCAATCTTGGGGAACATTTTAGAACACAGTACACAAAGTCCTGAGTAGTTTCATAGTGGGTAGAGAACCATGTTTAATGAATTAAGATGGATCAGTCTAAACACTATATCCAGCTGCAAGGCTAAGCTCAGGCTAAGAGGCACATCGGCGATTAAGCAGAGTTGTTAACTTAAACTCGTAATAACTCTCAATAGAATGTGCTGTTAAGCTGCAGATGACCATTGGTCCATAAGCTTAATGTTTAGAAAGAGTCTAAACAAGCCAGAGAACAGAGGCTGAGCACTTAAGATGTAATTATGATATGAAGAATAGGATGAATAGGTGAATATTGCATTGAAATGAAGCATTAAAAAAAAGAGAGATGAAGCATTTCTTCAATGCTTGGCTGGATGCAAAGTGTGTAGAGAAAAGGCCTGGTGATGACAAGAGTTATTGTGGGTTTGAAGCTGATATTGGAGGGAAAGAGTAATATAAATGTGACAAGAGATTCTTAAAGGCAATATGTGATGTATCCCTCAGCAAAAGATGGCTATTTGAAGGAGTTGCCTTTAAATGAGGGAATATTCATTAAAAAATCAAGAACGTGAAACATTAATTTCTTCCTACAACAAGCAAGATCAATATAAACTCATCAAGCAAAATAAATTCATTTAGGTATGATACTTGAGGTAGCTGGCCTCAAGTAAATACTATTGCACTTACACAGAAGCTGAAATCAACAGCCAACAGAATCCCAGTGTGACGAAAA
The DNA here is from genome assembly GCA_034769265.1 of Remorina albescens. Lineage (NCBI taxonomy): Eukaryota > Metazoa > Chordata > Actinopteri > Carangiformes > Echeneidae > Remorina > Remorina albescens. The sequence goes on from CM068493.1 coordinate 9,856,810, forward strand.
GTAATAAAACAGCTCAAGCCAGCACAAAAACAGTGTCCACTTCAAGCTTAAAGTCTGTGGTAGACCAACAGCTTGTTTGATCACCACCCATGGTGCACCAGCAGGGAGTGTGGCGTACACATGAATATCCCTGCACCATTAGACCGCGGTCCACAGGTGAGCCTGCTAATGGAAAGCTTCGCCTGCAGTAACAAACAGAACTGGCGTGCGTTTCCAGCGGTATTACTGCCAGGGAACAAGAATCACACATTCACATTATTATCCGACAGGAGATCTGACTGCAGTTCTCTGTGACCCTATGTGCTTGTGGAAGATATATAGAGGTATATAGAGATGTACACCTCAGCTATTAAGCTTGACACAAATGACTACACGCAAAGCACTTAAAATTTAAATAGAAAAAAAGCAATATCTTCAACTCAATAACAACATTTTAAATGGGGATTCATTAATTTTCTGTCTGTAGTAAACAGACCGTGTGTGAGTGTAGCACTGATGACGAGTTGTTTTCCTAATCTTGCCCCAGTTTCCGATTTACTGTTTGCTCGCTCATTACTAACTACTCAGAGTTTTGACAACAGTCTCGTCTCTTTGGTGTTCTTGTGTGCTGATAGTTTTTATTTTCTGCAAGATTTACAGTAGCAAGACTTTGTATCGTTCATAAGCGGTGGTAACAAAAACAGGAAACAGGACACTTTCTCTGAGACGGTCAAGGATCATAGGTGGCGTTTGTGCAGAGTCATCTGGAATTTTTCTGTGTCATGCTCACAGGGTGTTTTTTGTGGTCCTTTTCATTTCAGAAAGAGTGATAGTTTACACCGTTCACAGACTGGATAAAGGAACTACATCACTGGGGATATTTTCATCACTAGCCACCAATAAAAGCCAGAGCCTGTACTTTATCTTAATGCTTCACTTTCACATCTTCACTAAGGCCAGATAAACAAACCAAATATTATTGCACTCAAGGAGCTCCCGCTCTTTTTTGGTCATGTGGTTTGTGTGTTTCCCCTCCATGGACCCAGTAGATCGATACAAGGTTGTTGCGATTATTACCATTAGCATCCATTCGGGATGATTGAATTTGCTCCAAAGGCTAAAAACTACACTTAGACTGTATCATATGGTGGAATTTGCACTGCTGTAAATCTGTAATTGGATAAATTGGAGGCAAACAAAACCCATTTTCCTGCAGGGCGGTAAGAAAAGACAAATGTGGCAAAATCATTTTAGCTTTTTCGCCTCACAAAAATCATTACTGCATGAAATAGCCCTTTTAACACTGGGCGGCTGTAGAAAATAATAGTAAAATAATCATGACGTCAGAACTGCTGTGTTTTACGAAGCACCACTGTCTGAGTTCCTCATTTTAAATGCCTCACACTGGAAAAAATTTAAAAACACACTGAAGAGAGGAGACAGCCAACATGGGCTAGTCATTGAACTGACAGCTCTTGAGGGGAATATAATGAATGCTTTACAAACTTAAAGTTCCTCTGGGCTCAACAAATTTGCAGACTGTACATGAATTTCACCCTGGGAGCAAAAATCTAAAGACTGAAGTTCAATGCAGTCCTCATGTCAGGAAGAAAAATGTAAAACCTTTGTTTACTGTATACCAAACTTCCAATGGAAGAATAACAAAAAGCTTCCATGTGTAGGCCGTCAGAAGGTGAGAGCATGACCACCTCTTGTCCCAGAACCCTGTAGAGCACTTTGCAAAGATGAATACAACTGAATATTTCACCTTGTATCTTTCTTTGCACTGTTTTATAATAGTCTGCGGGTGGAAGGGACATGGAGGTGATGGCATTCAGCATCAGTAGTAGAGCGCCTCCACAGAGTACTGGCCAAGGTTTGACTATGTTAGAAAATTTACTGTACAGACAGAAAGCCTGTCATCTGGCTGCTTTCACGTATTTGTTTTTACTTCTAGGTCAAATTCATCGCCTTGATATTTTACATTTTGTCCCCATTCAGTCATTGGGGTTGCTGCATTGATATTATATGTTAACACTTTAATAATCTGAGGAGCCACCAAGCGGCCCAGTTTGATTGAACAATACTGTCACATTGAGCTCTCAGGCATAGATCTTCATTCATATATATAAATCCCTCAAATAGAGGAAGGGGATTTGACGCACAAATCTAAAAAAGCAATAACCATGACCAAGGAGAAGTCCACTACAACACGTTTCCACAAGCGACTGAGCAACAAAATGTTATGGCTTGAAAGCAGCTTAGTTGTATAGGAAGTAGGAGATAGGACATTCGGCTGTTCCAAACAGTTTTAAATGAAGCAATCGTCCCGATGATTGTTATGGAGAACAATCAGGAGGTAAATCCAACGCTTGTAGAGGAAACTTGTGCACATGATGAGGAAGAGGCAACAACTGAATATCTATGAGGACTGTGAAAAGTGTTGTTTTTTTTTTTTTTTTCTTATTCTTGAAATAGCATCTCCAAACCACTGCACACAGCCAAAGTTGTGTGAAGGCATCTCATACATTTCTTATTGCACACATTCGGTGTCAGGGAGGGTTTATGGAAAAAAGCAGGGATAATTCAAGTCAGGGGTGTGACATTTATTCTCACGGCGCTTCCAGTTGGCTCTGCATGAAACATGGCTGCACCACAGAAGTCAAGGTTGGAGTATCACCTGCTCCTGAAGGAATATTTTTTGACCCACAATTTGAAATTCTGCTGTTTTTTTTTTTAAGTTCTGCACAACATTACAATTCGTATAGTACTGACCTTGAGCTTTGTCGCTCACTATATGACTTCATTCCTTCACTACCTTCTTTTAGGGTTTGCTGTGTGGCCAAACTTACTTGACTTCAAAGTCCTCTTTGATATGTATTGCCTGTAACATCCGTGTCAAAATGGATGACCCGGAGACTCTCTCAGTTGAAAATCCCTGGAGAGAGGTGGATCTGATCCAGAAGCTATAGTTTATCTCACTTTTAATGGCGTGATCATGCACAAAAGGGTCTCTGTGAAGTGATGGGTGGAGGTTTCCTTCTCCGCCACTACACAATCAGAAGACACCACTGGACAATACAGAAGCGGGAGTGTTCTCATCCTGGCAGTGAAGTGCTGGGCTGCCACCTAATGGTTCAGTTTCACTGTCTGTGTGGGGGAGTTGCTGCATGGAAAATCTTAACCATATCCCAAATGGCTTTTTTTTTTTTTTTTTTCTTAAATCCAAAACATTTTAGGCTGCCACGGCTACATATGTTCATGGCAAATCTTCAACAGAAACCAAACCTTCCCAGCGCCGGTATAGCATTCTTCACATTGATTTGCAAAGTCACACTGGCATGGTTGTGTTTAATGAAACGCAGAACATGAGTTGGCCTGACTGCACACAAGATGTGAAGAAATCCGGTTTAGTTGGTTGATGCCTTAATACATACTGTATATCCGACGAGTCCAAATTTGCACTGTCATAAATATTATTTTTGGATGTGACATGTTTTGTCTGCATCAAGATAACAAGAATAAAAGAACAGCAGGCAGACAAGCTTGATATATCTAGGCTGGATTAGGAAAGCACAGACAGAGGTCCTTTTATTTATGTCATTCCTCTTCTTTTTCCTCTCACATTGGTCCCTCAGTTCAAACTGAGTGATTGGCACCGCAATCACCGGAGAGTTTTCTGGCAGAGAATCCAACTGTTTATAAATGCAGAGCACAGCCAAGAATTCATATTCACACAGTGCATTTCAAGTGTCACCTACTCAGTGTGTTCAGACTCAGAGCACACTCTCTAGGCACTCTGGCCGTGAAGGTGCATCAAAGCATCCAAATAATTACAGTGGTAGCCATATGATACCAAGATGGTTTGGCTTGCAAGCAAACTGCTCTGCACTCTGTGTAGATAAAACAGCTCTTCCTCAGGGCCAAATACATATGACATATTTTCATCTTCCCTTTTATCTGCCAATGGAATCTTCTCTGCCAATTAATTTAATCCTTTTTCTTTTTTTTTTTATTTTGTTGATTTCCCAAGTTAATGTTACTGTGTGAAGGAATTTCATAGTTGTCTGTAGGTGTATATTGAATGTCAAATCACGTTGCTGTCCTTGGCAGCAATTTTAAATGAGACTGGAGATTCACTGTGGTCAAGCAAAGCATAGGAACTATTTGCAGTCATAAATCAGATATGCTATATAGCCGTGTGCGGATTAGATCGAGAGAGATGAAGCACCAAACAGACCCAGAACACATACAGCAACACGATGTCCTGCAGATTTAAAATTGTGAAGCTGAAGCGACTGTATTTTCTTTCACTTACAGTGAGCCTTACTATGCCAAACTTAACGCTGCCCAACAGTTAATGTCCTTGTTGCCAATGTTGCTACTCATTCCCAACCAATAGAAGTGAGCACTACATGTTTAACAAAAAAGCCATTAACAGAAACCTGGTCTTATTGTAAATTAAATAAAAAAAATCGTCTGAATCCAAAAATGACGTAATTAAGACTCAATGTCTTTACCATATTGACACCATTGTTTGTATGCTCTTGTGTTTTTACTTCAAATAACAATCATGTATCGTATCATCCTTGTGATATTTGTTCAGAAAGTGTTGTTTTTACCTCCAGTTTCTTTTCTTTCCTTTTTCTTTCTTTTCTTTTCTTTCTTTTTTTTTTTTTTAGGCTGTCACCTGCCATCTATGCTGACAGGGTTTAGGCAGCAGCATGAAGGTTTTACACTGCTTACAGACAATTGAAGACATGATTCCGGTTCATTACACACTAGTGTTGAATTTCCTCACCAGCAGGCTCTTTGCTGCCTCTTTGCTCAACCTATAAGTGGCTGATTGTAACCACTCTTATGCTGCTAATCGCGTTACCCCAGTTTAAAACCCTTGGTATTCGATTCAGTGTAAGGTCCATATGTTCTTGATCTCAAGCCATTTGTTTTCCACGTCTAACCTCCCACCACTCACTGCCAAGCCATGCACTCATCTGATTCTTACTCACCTCTCTGTTGTAGCAGCTCCTTTGCTCTGTGCCATACATTTGCACAGTGAGGTTTATTTATTCAACTACCATCTGCCTGAATTTAAATTGTATTTCTTCACCCTTCAACCAAATATATTTCTGCAAATTTAATGCACACGCAAAGCTTGCCCACAGGGGGAAAAATACAAAACAAAACAACAACAAAAAAAAAAAACCCCGAAATTATTGCTGTAAATAAACAACAGAAGCTAGCGTTCAGTGCCAGTGGCTGCAGCATCTCATTACCATGCTCATTACAGTTCACCTCAGTGTGCCATATCGTCCACAAGAGGTCAGACATTAACAGCAGAAGTCATAAATAGCAAACGGAATGCCCTTCCATCGTTACTAACAGCTAGAAATGGAGGCCAGACTGAGAGGAGAGCGTTTTCATTTGATGCGTCCCACTTTTTATTTTTGTATTGAAAACGTTGACTTTGGTCTGAGCTAGAGAAAAAAGCATTTGGAGTCTTGGGTGCAGGTCGTTGACCTCAACAACAACAACAAAAACGTAATATTCAAAAGTCTAATTCCCTGAGTTTGAACATTTACATCCCGCATCTCACAAATTCATTGGCGAGAGTTCGTCTCCCGTTGGCCATATGATTGTTTATACGTTAAAATTTTAATGAGTCCAGCCCACTTAACTGTAGAGATGGTTGTCACGCCTTCTCGGTTGAAAGAGGAAGCCTCATCTCGTCACTCGGTCCTGTGTCTCGGGTACAAACGCTTGGCCCTAGCCGGTTCACTCAGGCGGATTCAATTTCATTTTTTTGCGCAACTCAGCAGTTTTACGCACAACTATGGGAGCTGGAGTGGCAAGAGTGAGCTTCGCCCTGAAGGTGCCACGACAAATGAAGAACTTCTTGTTTGATCGTCTGTGGTAGTTCTGACCTGTATTGGGGCTCTGAACGTTTCTTTCTTTCTTTTTCTTTGCTTTTTTTTCTACGTAAAAACTTGGAATATTTGCGTGTCAGGTTCTCCCAGATTTTGGTCGCTTGCTTTTTTTTTCTCCACCCCCCCCCCCCCAAAAAAAGCAGAAATGGCCACTGCGAGGCTTGATTACGTTGCTCCGTGGTGGACATACTGGCTGCACAATTATCCACACTTCAGTTTTTCTTTCCAGCCGGTCGACAACACTTTCAAACCGGAGGAGGCGACCTATCAGCAGGTTGGTGACTGTAAATGTGCGTAAAAGCGCACGTAGTGCCCAAACAAGAAAAAAACAACGTCATTTTAATGAGTGTGCAGTGAACTGATAGGTGGTTGCAGACAAACTGCTGTGTGTGGTGATGAGAGCATTTGTTATTATTTGCTTTTTCCCTTTTGACTGTTGTGTGTGAATCATCATTTCGGCTCCCTCACAGGCTGCAAAGTGTCAGGAAGTAAGAACACACGCTGTGCTGCAGGTCTCACATGATGACACATGACCTGTATTAACCAGGCAGACTGAAATATTCAAGGTGGTAAAAAAAAACTGTATATCACCAATATGCATCCCTGTAACTTTTTGTCTCCATGTAAGTTTTTAGTTTTACAGCAACTTTCTCTTCAGTCTTTGACATTATACAACACTCATCATGGTTCTTCCCCTGGTAAATTTTTATCATGCTGTCTCAACTGAATCCAAAACTAATCCTGCTCACTCATACACCCAATCAATTTCCTGTAGGACGCAGTTGAATTTTGGACTTTTTTTCCTTTCATGAATTTCTTTTAAGCAAGAATTGACTAAGAGGTAGAAACAACTGTCCCAGTGTATCAAACGAATCCTGTTTTATAATTTCCCCAGAGTACATTTACATGGCCGTTTGAGGGCATATAAATGTTCCAAACTGTCCTGTTTAGTGATGGGGACTGACTCCAGGCAACAAAACCACAGTCATTATTTTAAAAAATAGGCTCTATGATGGGACTAGTTTTCCATCTGCAGTCCATCACTGCACTATGCCTTTGTTCTGTGGAGTTCATTTTCTTCTCTTTTTGTCAGTTTGACTCTTCTTTTATTCTTGGTATGGAATATGTTTGTCTACAAAAAATTGGATTCATCAGGGGGTGGATGGCAACACAAAGAAGTCTCATCATATCGCAAGAGCATAGTTTGATAGCCAGAAATTTAATTAAAAATAACTAATCATATTCATATGAGTCCAAGTAACAACACTGCATTTTTTTTATGTGATTCAGAAACAGAAAAGCTTTGGATTAATTTATGTTGTAACAGAATGCACTGTTTCCAAATAGATTTAAAAGATTCATTTTGAACTTGGAAAGGCTTATTACATCTGTTATTTCCAGGGCAGTCTTTCAAAATTCAGCAGCAGGCCCCCAAAAATACAAACCAACTTTGAGGTGTTTTGAGTGCATATCCAACTGCCACAGTGTGTTCCCCTTGCCCCAGGTCATTTATGAATACAGAAGCTATTGCAACAAACCTCCCTGCTCTGACTTGCGTCCTTCAATGTGCCTTTCTCTCCTCATGCATCAAGGTCTGTCTGGGTCACTGATTCCCAGCAGTGTCTCATGGACTAAGCTGAGCTACAGTCGGCGAGGAGGAGTGAAGGGTGCTGTGTTGGTATCGCAGAGATGGCTGATGGTCTGTCAAGTGGACACAGCCTTTCCAATCTGAAAATAACCAATGTTCTTAATTTAACAGGCTGATCTATTGTCTAGGAAAGTGGAAAGTGCAGACACATTGTTAGATTTTATTTTATTTTATTTTATTTTTTTTACTGTTAAATTTAATTAGACAGGCATCCAAACTCATGCCTCCTTTCTGCAAACATCCATTCGGCAAGATAAAGGATCAATGATCTTCTTGTCAATGACCATTGATTATATGGCTCTGTTTCTCTCTCCCTCGTCCATCCTTGTGATGGCATTTCACCAGCTTGGAACTTAAGTATCTACACACTAATTACAAAACAACAGAGTGGAAAATCAGAGGAAAGTGTGTGTCTAGCAGCACTACACTTATGAACGGCCTCAACTGAGTTACAGTGGCAGGAAGTGCAAGCAGGGTTGAAACCACTCCAGAGTCTACACTCATCTCCGAGCCTCTCAACAGTATAGTGAAAAAAAAAATGATTAGCAAATCATTTGCATTAAATTTTAGTTCCAGTTAAAGCAGCGAAACTCAATTGATACACTTTCATATTGATTTAAGTGGTGAAAGGTGTGATTAGAGTCAGATCAATGTATCTTGATCTTCATTTTTTGGCGCACTTACTTCAAACTGTTAGTTTTGGCATTTTATGAACCTGCCCCCTCCTGTCTATGTTGCATTTAAACTGTGTGCCAGTTTAATAGCGTCTCTTACAATATTCTTCTTCATTCAATCTGGGCACTGTTTAATTTTTATTTTTTTGATTCTTGTGGCTAATGGCTAACAGGCCTGATGAGTAAAACTAAGAGCAAAATGTTGCACAACAGAATGCTCAACAAAACTTGAAAGTTAGTTTGAGCAATGAAGGACTTTGTTAAATATTCAAAAGAACATAATTGATATTCAGTCCCAGTGTCAATATCGTCCAAATGGAATAATTAGTCACAGTCGTTGTAGTCAAGGAATAGCTCTGTTTAGTCAGCCAGAACCAGACTCTTTGAACTCGTGAGCATTAAAACTTAAGTGCAAATTATTTGCAAGTAAAATGAAGGTCATTCTTTTTGGTGGATTGAACTAACCAAGAGCTCAAATGTTACAAATTTAAATGCACATAATTTTTTTAATGATATGTCACCATGCCTGCTCTAGTCTGGATATTTCCGTTCAGATATCGATCCACACTCAGTGCTATTAGGCCAATATCAATCCCAGTTTTTGTCCAGCAGTATAGACTTAACGCTGTCAATGGCTGGGGTTTTGTTTTTCTTATGGTCTAAAGAATAAAACAGAGAAAGAGATGCCTGCTGCCTTTAGGAAACTAAAGGGGTGAGTAATAAGATGCTGTGAAAACTTTAAGCAAGTTTGCTTATTTAAAAAGGTCTCATGACACTTTTGGAAGAAAATAAACAGGATTCATAACAGTTTTTTTTTTTTTTTGTCATGTAAGCCATGCAAGTAAGCAATGTTATTTTTAATGCATGGTCTGTATCTTTTCTGTTTTCTTATGTAAAGACAGTAACAGCTCTGCAGAGAGTAAAGTGTATATTTAGGATTTATCATGGAAAAATCTTTAATGCATTTCATGCATGTCCATGTGCAGACTGTTTTATTTCATTATTTTCCCCGTGTTTTCTACATCAATGTCATTCTGTTTCCCCTTGATCCTGCAGGCTTTAAATATTTTGTACACTCAGAAATCACAAGACTGAAAGAAAGCCACTATGTCACATGATACTCCCCTCTTACAGCCTTGGATCGTTTCTGTTAGCCTTTCAGCCACATTCTAAGTCCCGCTATTGCAGAAAAGTACATGTTTTCTTTGAGAGCTCTTTTTGCCCCGAGTCCACCAACTTCTATGTGTATGAGGCTGCTACAAACCCTCAAAAATGTCTCATCACGTGAGTGTGGTTTGAAGATAGTAGTTGTTTTCGCTGCATGACATCATGAGATCTCATATAAGAATAGCAGATAATAATACCTGCCCATTTAAAGTTATTTGCTGATATAATTTGTTGAAATCTCTCATCTGGACTTGCCTTTCTGTATAAAATGGCATTTTGTTCTTGATTTCAGATGATGGGATTTCTGTTCTCTTTCTATTTTTTGCACCTCGCCTGTCCTCTCTCTCCTGCCTCAGTCCCTGATACTTCTAGCATGTGTTGGTGCGGCGGGTCTCGGCCTGAGCCTGATCATTCTGGCATTGTACCTGCTCTGCCTTTGCTACTGCCACAAGGACACAGATGAAGACACCAAAAGACCCAGTACCTGCTGTGTCACCTGGGTTGCTATCATCACAGGTCTCATTATCTGGTGAGTCTGAATGGCTGAATGTGCTTCTTGCTGTACTGCTGAACTGAAAAAGATGAATTGGAATGTGTTAATTCATTTTCTTGGTTGTTGTTCTTTTGTTTTGCTTTTTATAAATTGCTCATGTACTTTGGTCAGATAATGGAAAATACCTAAAAATGACCAAGACATTAAAACACGGATGGCATTAGGTACAATTCTTTCTTTAGTATTTACATCAGACAAGTGTAGCTGCTGTATTCCTGACAGGCCACGTTATCAGCTGGGCTTGATCAGCTGATGGCAAGGTGATGGAACTGCCAAATCTTTCAGCTGAGTGATCAGCTGACTAGGCCCACTAAAACTTTGGCTACCAGTTATTCAGCTTGGTCCATTTAAAGACTCTTTCAGACCAGAATGCTGCAGCAACTTTACACTTGTGCTTTTACAATATTTTGCCTTACGCTATGCTCGATTTACCATGTGCCAAAATCAAACATAATCAGCGGCAGTGTTAGCATGTTTACCGTTTGCAGTTAAGTATCTAGGTTGTACTTTAGATTTATATAAGCATGAACAAGCAATGAACTCCGCAGGGTTAACTGTACTTTAGTGTATGATTTACACTTCATTTCATAGGAAAAAGAAAGAGATTATATGAATCTTCCCAAAGGCTAGATTTAATTTGATCTGCTTAAACTTGTGACATTTAAGTGTTGGGCTTTAACTTTGTTTGCGACAGCACACAAGGCCCGTTGTACAGTAATGCTAAGTGACTGGACATGATGCTGTTTAGCAGAAGGAGCTCTGTTTTTTTTTGTTTTGTTTTGTTTTGTTTTACCTCTGCTCGAAGCACCCAACTTCTTCTGTAGAAACTAGTTCTAATCGCCCATCGTAAAGCAATTATTTATTCAGCCATAAATTTCTATGTGATTTAAAAAAAACAAAACAGACATTTTTAAACACTTGTTATACAGTAGTTCCCACATAAAAACTGTACTGGCTAAAAATTATTTTTTTTCTTTGCCCAGATTGTGAAACAATTTATTTTGATGTGTTTTCGACATTTAAAGAAGGAATTTGAAACTTTGGCAGCGTTAAATGTTTCAGCATTAACAGCTCTTAGTGAAGACTGAACAAGAACTGTCCCCAGTGGTGGAAAACAGCCATTCTGTCTCCATCACTAATTTTTCCCCTGCTGAAGTTAGCATACAAACCTCACTTCTGACTTCTCTTTTAAAACAATTGTGGCTTAAATTCTCTTCAAGAATGGCAAGTAGTCAGTTGTTAGTGCTAACATTGGCTTTGTGGCAACTAACAAATAGCTCTTTTAACCCCTGATGGAAATTTTAATCTAAATTCTAACCTGCTTCTGAACAAAGAATGTTTATGTTGTCAATTATTCTGTCTGGTCATGGGATTTTCAGCAGCTGAACTAAGTCCAGATGTACTTTCATCATCCAATTGTCTACCATAATCACCCCTATTAACTTTTTACCCCTGTTCAATTGAGCTTGATATTCAGGAAGAATTACATTTCAATCTCAAAGCGGAATTTAAACAGAAGAAGGATCTAAGAGCTGCGGCACTTCTGACCCCAAGAGATGTGAATAGGGAAAATTGAGGTTAAAGATAGAAAACAAATCTAATATTCTGAAAATCTGTCCTCCCTGCGTCAGTCTCTGTTATTGCTGATATAGTTTATTGTAATGGAAATACTCTGGTCTCCACAGAATCAAGACATGCATCTGTCATTATTTGTTCGCCGAGTGTAGCCATTCACTTAGCTCAGCTCCAGAACACCACACGAATACTAAGGAGCAATTGCCCAGTTGTCTCCCAGTCAGTGACGTGATCTGTACCCTTGGGGAAAGTGAGACGTTAAAACTACCAGAGAGCTTGTTTGCATGAGACGTATTGTGACGTATTATTAGATGCAACAGACTAGATTTTCACACAGTGACAGGAACACTTATGCCTCCCTTGAGGCCAGCCTAACCCCTGATGCTCTGTGTCATTACTGTTTCTTACTGTATCATTAGTGTGTCTTTATTGTAACCGAGGTGTCATTTGGTTTACCGCAGGGGTTAATGAAGAGCTCATTGTCCAGGCCACTATACATCAACTGGAATGTAAATGTCTTGAAAAGTGTAAAAAGAGATTTTTCAATTTCTTTAGCCAACCGAATTCACTAAGTTAACATATTGGGTCGTACGGACTGCTATAATTCTTTTTTTTTTTTTTTTTTTTTTTTTTTTTGCTTGGAACAGATAGTACAATATATAAGGCCCCGGTGGCCTTAATCATAACCAGAGGCACAGACAGGGATAAGGTTACAGTGACAGGAAGCATGATGGCAGAAGCAAAAATAACACACCTACACACGTATGACCATTCACGGTGACATAGCACACACACCCTGACAAAATAAACTTAACTCTAAAATAAAAGCATGAAGATATCAAACCAAAAAAAAAAAAAAGCTCCATTAAAAAAAGATGTTTATCTTCATTTTGAACTTAATCAACTTCCTCACTGTGAAAGATAAAATGTTAACCTGGCAATAAGCATACCTGGTTGTTTTTGTGAGATTACAGGGTTTTGCTGCACAGATGGTGTGAAAAGTCTGTTTTGTGAATCTCTAAGTAGAATTTGTTAGATTTTTCACTTTTTTTTTTTTTCCTTTGTGTGTGGATGTGGCATCCCAGAAACCACTATCCTGCTCTGATCTCCTGCTATCTGAAGTGTGATTAATGAGCTCTCTTCCCCGGTGATGGAAAATGCCCTCAAACATGATTGAAAGTGTTACAATAACCTCTGACCTTTGTGCAGAGTGACCTACTTCATTCAAGTTTGATGAAATTTTATCACTCCTCATGTCACTGCAGACTGTTAGCAGTAGGGGTGCACTGACTCTGGGGGTTATGGTAGTAATCCTCCCTATTACAGAGGCTCAGGGTAAGTTACAAAAGGCTCGAGGAAGGTGGGAAATGGTGATTCTGTATTTTCCACTTGGATAGATTTTCAGATGTGGAGCTGAATTCGGATATGGTTTCAGCCACGAATGGGGTGACAGATTCAAACTCACAGCTAAAAGTATGTTCATCTCCAAACCTGATACAAATCCAAAATGTAACAGACATTAGTAAGCAAAACATACGGAGGTTGAAGGGCGATTTTATATGGGAGGAAATTGGAAAAATTGTCTTTCATGTATGAACATTTCAACTAATGCCACAGGAAGGAGCAAGAGCCGAGCAAAACTTGTACAACAGGAAAAAGAATATACTGAATCGGCACATTTTAATTTTCCTTGAGTTCAGACTCCATGTAATATATCTTACAAGTACAAGTGTAGAATGACAATAGTCCATAATCTTGTTTTTGCAGTTAGTTATTCAATGTGTACCTGTTGCTTGTGGCATATTTTAGTCCATAAGTGCACATTAAATGTTTCAAGAGCAAGTGTAAGGTTGTAAAAAAAACAATACAAAACCTCTGTTGGTATGAGCCATACTGAATTTCCCCTCCTTCTGGAAAATATGGGCATTTTTTTGTCTTAATTTGTTCAGGAAATCCATTTACCAGAGGTAGCATAATAAACAAGGAATTAATTATGTTTGCTTGTTTGTAAATTTTTATCTGCATTTATCCCTTTTTTTTTTTCTCCCCCCCACAGTTCTGCTGTAGGACTGGGTTTCTATGGAAACAGTGAGACCAACGATGGGGTGTACCAGCTGACCTATTCACTCTACAATGCCAATAATACGATAGGTGGCATCAATAATCTGGTGAGAGCAGCATGCCAAACTCTGGTCTTCAACTTAGTGTGTTATAAACATAAACATCAGAGGTCCCATGCTGAGAAAATGGGCTCTTATTGGGTTTTTTACAATAAAAGCTGTGAAAATATGACTACTGCCATGCTTTGATAGGGGGTAGGCACTCAGTCTGTGGGATGGAGTCTTTTTTTTTTTTTTTTGAATACCATTATAAAGGTGTTTCATAAACACATAAATGGCACAGATATAAGTGTTAAAATAAGAATCCTTTTTAAATGTGGTTGCCAAAATGATTTATATCAGTTGTAATGTAACAATTTTACACTTGAATCCCTGCGAGATCACCTTCTTTTATTAGCCATAATGGCACAAAGCATGATCTTTTCAGGGCTAATTGTTTCCCTCTTCTTGGAAACAACCTGAGCCCCTTTATTAATGGAGTCTGCGCTGGTCTCACTCAAACACCTTATCCGATTTTGACAGTTAAGGAATTGAGGTGACTGCTGCCTCCAGGATTTGTAAATAGATTTTTTTTTTTTTTTTTTTTTTTTTTTACTCCACAACTCCTGACCTGCATTCAGGGAAGTTATTTGGGTGGCTTAGGTGAGGGGGAGGGGGAGGAGAGATAGGAAAAAGGAAGGCAAACAAGGGAGTTAGAACAAGGCCCTGCAAGAAGCAATAATCGCAATGAGGAAGAGGAGGATTAACGTCCATCTGCAGAACATTAATGGATGTTAAGCCTCTCCTCTTTCCATCTCTGTGTGTGTGTGTGTGTGTGTGTGTGTGTGTGTGTGTGTGTGTGTGTGTGTGTGTGTGTGTGTGTGTGCGCGTGCGTGCGTGCGTGCGTGTTTGCACTTGTATTCTAGCATGTGTGCATTGTGGCCATGTTAGCATTACACTTCGACTTCATATGCACGCATGTTGTATTCATGTACACAAATGGATTTGTGGAGTTTTTATGATCATTTTGAAGCTGCATTTGTTTTTCAACTTCATTGATCCAAATTTGGAAGGCAGATTTATTTATTTTTATTTTTTTTACATTTAAAACATTTCTGTTGTGCCATAGGAAGAAAAATGAAATTCAATTGTGATGAGCTTGCATCCTTAGGGCTGACTTTCTCTCAGCTATTGATTTGATACTGTAGCATGATGTAGTATATCATGGCTGCATGCAAAGCATAGATGTTTCCCAGGGGAAGTAAGGCTCTTCACTTGCAAAACCACAGCTTGATATAATGTACTCCATTTACAGAGCTGATGAGTGGGCCGGCTCTCCATCCTGTATAGCTCTAGCTACTTTAGTGTGAGTTTTAATGTTGAGAAAACTATATGTTTCTTTTAACTTGGTGCAATAGTTATGGAGGCAAGTAGTTTACTTTACCTTAAGGTCTCAGAGATATTTCCTCTGGTGTATTGCACACACACTGGGTTGATATCAGATCTATCCAGTTAAGTAAATAGGACTAAGGGTGCCTGCGAGGTTCACACAAGAGCTGTAGAGCATATTGGCATTACTGATGGCTTGTTATGGCTCTCCTCGTCACAAAATATGCACTCTCACACTCTGCAAGGGATTGTTATGTGTCATAGAGGGAGTGATCTGATGAGGAGGACCATTTGTCCTTTTGCTATTGAAGGGAACTTTGATTATTTGCAGGTATTCTCTATTTCAGCTACATAGTGTATCTACTGCATGCCTCATATTTTTAAAGCCTCTTCCTTGACACCAGGAAAGAAAGGATGAGAAAAAATTGCAAAGACACACTTTCATTTCATTTTACAGCTTGATTTGTATTTAAACCCACATTTCTACCTACCATTTTCTACCTTAAGAGGAAGCTGTCTTATGATTTTTGGAACAAAATGATTGCCACTCTCTGCACAATTCATCAATTCCCCTGAATGTGTCTCCCCAGTGTCCTATTACTTAATATATTACTCAGCTAGAAATTAAGACACCATGATCATATATGTTGTCATGGTGTCACAGTTGATACAGTAGATCTCAGATATAGAAAATCACTGGAGACATCAGGCAGAACAGTTCAGTTGCATTGGAAGTGGCTTTAGAAGTAATGCTGTTGCAAGCCTCAAATCAGTCAGTTTCATTTAACAGGTGTGTCCAATACAGAGAGGCCTCTTTGTGACCAGTTTTTAGTAAAAGCGAGTTTTAATCCATTTTAAAGGAAGACAGGACGGTTCAGATTAGGGAAATGCGGGTCACCCAGAGCAGCTAGCTGATGGATCCTATTTCTCACACTCAGGCAGACTGGCTTGCAGATAAGATTCAGGGTGTCGTGGCAGGGAACTGTGAGAGATGATGAACATAGAGGTGGGGAGTGAGAGCAGTTTGCTGGCAATCACATACTCTCCGCATTTGAGTGGAAGGGCCTGGATCTTTGCCTCATCTCCACATGGATAATCCCTCTGAAGAAGGAATCTGTAGCACCAGAATTTAATCACAAGTATTTGAAATGTGAAAATGTCAAAGAGGCTGAGATACATTTTTATCTTCTTTCTATTCTGTGAATTTTCATAACATACAAATTAACAGCAAATGGAAAATGCATTGGAGAAGTCTTGCATGTAATGATGACAAAAGATGATGAAGAAAACCGGACTGTGGCAAACTGCTGCAGATTAAAACCCAGAAAACAACATCTGCTCAGAATTAGTGGAGACTCCCACTCAGAGCAAGAGTTAGCAAAGTCACTGACGTGTGGGTGCGTGTGTCATCTCTTCAATTAATGTGAGCTGAAGAAGTAATTTACAGCATCTTTGCTGTTTGTACAGCATCATCATGACTCAGGACAAAAATAATAAAAATAATTTAGCTTCTAATAGTTTTACATTCTGCAAACTTGAAAAAAAAGTTTGACATTTTAGGACATATACTTGCCTGCTTTATGCTGAATAAAAAAGATCAATATTATTCTAATTTCTATGGGCTGTATAAAATCAATTTAGCTAAAATCAATTTAGAAAGAAGGAAACCGGTAATCTCGCTCTGTCTAAAGGCAAAAAAAAATCTGATTTCATGTAACTCTTAAGATTGCCAAAAAACAGAGTATATGTCTTCCATTTATTCCGTACAAAAATACTGCGTAAAACTGCTCAGAGCCAAGAAATAGCTCATCTGACAAAGAGGATAGATTGTTCACATCTTTGTTTTTTGTACAGGTCAAAAAAATATTTCTGCTGTTTTCTGTCTTTGTGCTAAGATATGGCTACAGCTTTTTATTTGACATACCAAAGTAAACAAGGCAACACTGATTGCCTCTCTCCGCCTTATACATTCGACATATACCAGGTATTTCACACACATCACTGATATAAACCAACCCTGTCTGATATCCTGCTGAGAAACGTGTCAGCTAAGCCCGGAGTGATGGCCGGCTTTAAGCAGACCATTTAGACTTTTGATGGACGGGTTATCCTATCTATATAAGTAGGTTGACCTCTTTTGGCTGTGAATCTCAATGAAATGTGACTATTTGCATCTGTCACTGTCAGCATTGGGCCTTGACTGACCTGTTTCTAGCGTCACTGACTCCATGAAACTGCAGGCGTTTACTGCGTTACATTGTTTTTGTTCAAACAGAGAAGTACAATTTGTTTAGCTTGCCATCCTTCCCCCCACTCTGCTCTGACTATCAAAGACCCCTGTGATAACAGGTCTCCCTGGTATTGTTATCAGTATTCCACTCTAACATTGTTTATCTGAATAAAACACATGGTTGAAGGGAAAAGTTAATCTTTTCTCGGGGGAATGCTACTTTGGTTCTCTCACCTCTATATTTTCAATCTTCTCTTCTTGAATATGCTTTTTTGTGAATTTATTTGAGTTCCCAGTTCTTCCTGACCCTGTTTTCATTCTAACAAATCCTTACTTCTCCCTCCATTATCCTGTTACCTACAGCTGTTATTTTCATTCATCTTATTCTCTTTTATTTCTCATACCTTTAATTTCTTTTTTTTTTTTTTAGGTTACAGGATCACTTGGCAATGTGGAAAAGGGACTCAAACAGCACCTGGAACGGCTGGATGAGATCTTTGCTACAAGGACTGACTACCTCAAAGCTCTGAGCTTCATGCAGCTGATGGTCAATAATGTAATCCGTGAGCTCACTGCTCTGCCAGACATCAAAAAAGCCAACGCTGACTTGGCAGCTATGGCTGATAAAATAGCCTTCGTTGAGTACTACAGGTAGGTAGAGTTTTGATTCCCTCCCTGGGGTATTTGACATTATTCCATGTTAGTGTGGCTGAAATAAACATTCTGCTCAGAATGGCGCCATAAATGATCCAGATCAGACACAGAGCAGATGGGATTTCGTCGATTTCCTCTCCAGAACACAGACCGGAAAAGCAATCTTTCCTGATTGCTAAATAAAGGAAAACTGAAATTGAGCTTATTGCCCACTCCGTCGTTTAAGCTCTAATGCTTATTGCTCTCAGAATGCTCCGCATGGCAGAGTAGTTATTAGACCATAAATGATTTTACTCGCAGACCATTTCTTACATTGATTGCTATTATCATTTTTGACATGGTTCTCTATTTAAGCAGCTATTTTTCTCTTGTCTTTTTCTCTTTTTTTTTTTTTTTTTTAAACCAAGAGGCAAGATATAAAATTTAATAAGCTGAAGAAAGAAAACAATCAACAACAAAGTAGTCCAAATGAATAAAAATATCCAGCGATGATTCAGGAGGAGAATGCTAATTTATGAGGCAGCAAAGACAGAGTGTAATTTGAGAGCTTCTGCGCCTTGTTTGAGCACATTAAGCTCAAAACTTCATTGTCACTGTGCTGTAAAGTTTCACATTTGCAACCTGTTCATGACTGTAAAAGTAATTTTGAGTAAATTGGAAAAAGAGAAGACAGATTTAGGGTAGGACACTGCCTTCAGCAAAAAGGGTTTGTTTGGTAAACATAATAAACACAAAATGACTCAGGGGCCAGAGCTTATCTGGATGCATGTGTGAGCGAGTCCTCGAGGAGTTGCTGTTATCCTAACAAATTCTTCCCATAACTCCTGTCTGTCCCAATAAGCTAAAGATTTAGCATAAGCGAATTGCAAGATGTAAAACTTCATTCTGAAATATGTTGAGCACTGAAGTGAAGACAGTTTTATTTATACCACTCACAATCACAAAATCACAAATCAGTCCAGCACGTGAAACTTTCTTACCTTAAATTTGCATTGATATTCATTCCTCAGCTTGTGTTGGTAGAATCCAACTAACAGGGTATTTTTGTGTGTCACACTCCGCTATATATTTCGGGTTCTTTTCCAAATACATTCAGGACAGAGACCTTTCAGTCCTGCAAAAGTAACACAATGTACGCAGTTTGCTAACTTAATTGTGTGTAACAACATTATTAACAACACAATTTATTGCTTTGTTTACCCGCAACGACGCTAATGTCCCTGTGTCAATGGCCAATCATCATACACACCTAGGCCCTGGTTATTTACTGGAGAGGCACTCCACCCCTGTCTACATATTGGATTTTTTTATTTTTTTATTTTTTTTGTCCTGGTGCTTGTGAAGAAATTTATTCAAAAGCTTTCACCTAAGAAAAGTTTGTGCCTTTGAGCTTTAACTATAATGAAACTGTCATGACTTGAAAAGTGAGGGAGAAGCAGAATGAAGGCAAATAATATGTAATTTACTTAAAGGAAAATAGAGCAGTTAACAGAAAATGAACTGAGGGAACATTGGGATGTGCTCGCTACTTAAGTCAGTGGTCAGGATGCGTGGATTGATGAGCACAAAACTACAATTGCTCTCAGGAGCCGGGAGAAAGAAAGGGTCTTGGCCACAGAAAGCAATTTCTTATAGTGTTGGAGTTCTGGGCCCGCGCACCTCCAACTA
Organism: Remorina albescens; assembly: GCA_034769265.1. NCBI lineage: Eukaryota > Metazoa > Chordata > Actinopteri > Carangiformes > Echeneidae > Remorina > Remorina albescens. Next base: position 9,876,373 of record CM068493.1, read on the forward strand.
AGGTGATCAAAGGTCATCGCCCTCCAGGTACCTGCTGCATAACAAACGCAAGCAAAGAATATGAATGTGAAATGGAAATCAGAAACTGATTTGTTGTGCTTGGATTGACCTGTCTTTAATGGTCGTGTGTTATGATTTAAACTGGAACTGTATAAACCTTTCACAATTCTGACCTGCCTGAGGATGCGTTAACTTGACTGAAAGGTTTAGATTAATAGTTCAGTGGACAGTACAATTTAGTTCAGTACAGTATCCAAACAATTTTACGATTGAAAACCACCACGAGAAAGTCTGACCTTCTGTATCTATTTGTTGCAGGATCAAATTTTGATAGAAAAAATGTGATTACCCCTGTAGTGAGAAGATGACACAGGACCATCAGTAGGCTGTTTATCTCTAAACTATGAAGTCCAACTTAAATGACAAAATAAGCTAATTGAGACCTCAGTTGATATGTTTGATCATTCAACTTTTGATCCGATTTTGAAATTTTCTCCAGTGTCATGTGTAAAGTCATTTGTTTTTTAATTCCTTGTATGACAAAGCACCCTGATGGTTTTATCTCACTGACCTATTCCTGTCATAAATTTCATACATACACATCCTCACATGGCTTCACAGGGAGCGCTATTTCTGTCCTGACAGCAGAAAATCTTTTGGACTCCAGTTGCCACTTTGTGCATCTTGACACCGATCTCCTGGGTCTTGATTGGATTCCATGCAGCCATTGGGCTAGGAGCAGCCTGTGGTGGGGCCTTTACTGATGAACAGGAAATGTGACAGCCAACCCAGTATAAAGAAAAGAAAAAAAAATAATAATAATGACACTGCTCTATTTTCCAGTATTATATCCTCATTCTGTTTCTGAATTTGGTCCTGATCATGCTAATAAAGTTAAGTGCAGCCTCTTTTTGTTGTGTGTTCCCCCACAACTCTGTTAGTACAAACAGGACTGTATTTTATTTTCTGTGTTGCATCAGTATCTGTTTACATAGCATCGGTGAGCCATCCTCTCTAGTGACCTTGGTGTATATATTTACTGCAGAATTGCAGAATCACCACAGGGAGTCACTGGGAAATATACAGTAACCTTACAATTTGCCTCTTTGTGTGACATTCTGAAGGTCAATGTTTTTAGTCATTGCCATTGGATCGGTAGAATGAGGTACAGTAAGAATGAGTTGCAAGAATTCCCATATGTTTGGTTGGTCAGAACACACACTTAAAGTCCCGGCTGAATGTTGGCCGTTCCTGTGAAGGACATTTTCAGTGCTTGAAAAATTTATGTCTATAGATTTGTGGTGTTGAATTATTAAGCTGACAGGCTGAAAATTACCTGAAACAGATGGGCTCTAACTAGAAGACAAGGATGCTGATATACAGCACACTCAGATCTCATACATTCAGTCCCAATCATATGTCAGGCTAACACTTCCTGCGGCTCCTACTTGTGCATAAAGCATGTTGTCTGCAAGCAGGACTGATCAATCAGGATTTTTATGCTGATGCTTGTTTTTTTAATATATATTTATTTATTTATTTTCCCTCCCTGTCTCACAGATGGCTGGCCTATCTGCTGCTGCTCATTCTAGATCTGGTCATCTACTTGGTTTTGTGCTTGGGGATGGCAAAGCAGTCTCGATGGCTCCTTATCACGTATGTTCCTTCGTGTGCATATGGAAGTAGTGCGCTTTCATTTTGTTTCCAAAGCCATTTTTTGCGGTTTGCTTCTGCTCACAGGCTGCAGACAGACAGCGCATCAGTCTGGCACCATATAGGCTGCTCCATTAACAGCTGGAATGATAGCATTACATCTTCAAATGACACGATGCCGCCATCTTTTTTCCCTCTCTCTACTCAGTGACTTGCCTCATGTTACATCCACGTGCAATTAAAAACCAGGCTTAGATTTACTCTGCATCAATCCAGAGGATCAGTTTGATAAATCCATACATGCACAGTTTAGAGCAAAGCTGTTTTTAGCGTTTACAGGAAGGTTTGTTCCCAACCGCTCTAAAATATACAAAAAGAGTAGCTGGAGGAATGTTTGATTTAGCAAATTGCATGCGGTGGTTTAGACCTATACTGATGTCTGACAAGCTAAATCCACAGTCCAGACAACATATCCCATTTGCCCAATTTAGAGCAGCCTGCGTGTCAGTGTTAGCAGATGATGCACAGGATCTGTCTTCCCACCCTCTGATGGGTCTCACTAATGCCTATTGATCACCCAGGCAGGATGAGGTTGCTCCCTTAACTAATTATTAAGCACTCTCAGGCTACTTAATCTGTGCTTTCAAGAAGATCCAAGGAGTGAGATGAGAGGCAGAGCTATTCGCTGCCTTTTTACGACCATCAGGGGGCAATTTTTTCTCTCTTTACTCAGTTTTTCTGCCTCTCTCTCACACTGCTTGCTCACTCTGCCAGTGGTCACTAGGAAATTGTGGTTAAATAGCGATTTTCCTACTTTTTATTTTTTATTTTTTTTCCTCCCCATGAACCATCTCCACAGTGTTGTGACCCTGTTGAACTCATCACTCATTTCAGCCAAAAGGAGACAGAGAAAACAAGAGGCTGTTGAGCCGAAACATGTTTATGACTGACAGGGACTCTGTGTGTTGAATTGACAGCAACTGACAGAAAGTGCCGCCAATTAAAATGTCGCCGGTGAAATCCAGCAGAGCAGCAGCGCCAAAAGAGAGCGATGGATAATCCCAAGACCAATTGTCTTATCTTTACTTGTGACCTTAAAAGACCGCTGAACATTTCTTTTCTTCAGTTAAACTTATTTCTGGGTAAAATGTATCTTTCTTTTTTTTTTAGGGGGGGGCGTAAGTTTAAACACTAACAAGTGAATTCAGCAAGGGGTCATGAGTTACCTTATTTTCATAGAACTCAATAATGAATTGAATTTAAGCTGTATTATCTATTACACAATGTACCAGTAAAAAAAAAAAAAAAAAAAAAAATGTATTGGGCGTCTGTCTGGGAAGAGAATAATTCCCAAAGAAAAAAAGCTTTAAAAGAATAAAACAAATGAATTGGGTGGAGAAAAAAAAAGGTGCGAAGATCACTAATATGAGGAGAAACTGATTCATGTACTTCTCCCCGTTTGTCTTCTTCCTGTCACCTACTCTCACTTCTTTCCTCCAGGATCATGGCTTTTGTGATGCTGTCTCTGATCCTGAGTTGGGCCTCGCTTGGAGTGGGTGCTGCAACAGCGGTGGTAAGAAACAATGTTTATTTATTTATTTATTTTTACTTATTTAACATCTTGTGCTTGCTGCTTCTTATTTTTATTTATTTATTTTTATATCACCAAGATGAGTTTTCTATCGCAAAGAAAGATTAGCGGGTTATCTGACTATCCTTGGGCTTAATTGGGTTCTCTAGACTAGGTCACCATGGTAACCAATGCTGCATGATTAACTTCAGAGGATCGGATCACAACCTGTTACCCGCCTGACTACTGACCACTCAAGATCATAAAACTGGGTCCCCATTCTTGCAAAATCCATATGACCAATAAAAAAGAGCAAGAAAAAGTTGACTAAAGTGAACAGCTCAGATTCCTCCATTTAGACTTGTGACCCCTTCAGAATAACATGATGGCAAAAAATTAATAAATAAATGAATGAATGAATAAATAAAAACTCTTTCCATAGTTGTGAGAACAAAATATTCACACCCCCCCACCCAAAATAATTTACAGAAATTGATTTTTCTCCTTCTCTGCCCACTCAAGTGGGGTCCGGTCTCTGGTCTGGTCTGGTCTAGTCTCTGGGGAGGTCCCATCTCTGGTCTAGTCTGGTCTGGTCTAGTCTCTAGTCTCTGGAGGGGTCCGGTCTCTGGTCTGGTCTAGTCTCTAGTCTCTGGAGGGGTCCGGTCTCTGGTCTGGTCTGGTCGCTGTTCCTTGCTGTAGCCCAGTCCATCACTCGTTTCCAATTAACCAATTAACCTAGACATGTACAGGTGCCCCCACTGGGAATCGAACCGCGCCCACTACGCTCAAGTCACCACATTCATTCATTCATTCATTCATTTATTTATTCATTCATTCATGGGTAGGGGGCGTGCATTATTAGTTCCCAACAGATACGTTCCTTTTTATTCTGAAAAGAAAAAAAAACGTGTATGTAAAATGTCGGCCAGTTCCGTGTTTATAATGATTCCGTGATCGCTGATTTTATTTATTTATCTATTTATTTATTTTATCTATTTACCAAATACCCAGGAAGACCGAGCTTGACATGAGTTTCACAGTGTGCAAGGTTTGCAAAATGAGGATTAAGCACTTGGGGAACCCATGTTTAACTGCACTATTTTTATTTATTTATTCATTTATTTTTAATAAAGAGACACTTTTATTTTTGTTACTTAAGCAATATGTGATATTGCTTTTATGCAACAGTTGCAGCAATTCCATCTAAGTATGGATAGATGTGAGAAAGACACTTTAATGTCTCCATTTGTCATTCTGTCTTGCAAAGCAGACTGGAGTAGATCATGAGGATCCTTTGAAACAGAAATCATTATGAATCAAATTGTTTTGAATCAAATCGTGAGATAGTTTAAGATTCCCACCCCTACAGGTTATCCACCAGGACCAATTTTAGGTTCAGTGAAACTGAAATTAACTCACATTGTGATACACACCCAAGAATCCTTAGACATCCCGTAGGACAATGGTGGTTGTTATACTTAGCTTCCTACCTCGTGTAATTACTCCAAAGGGTATTACTGTCAAGAACCATATGTTCTCCGACATCTCTGCTGCTTAAGAAGTGTTTGTTTACTTTACAGCAGGCCCTTCTCTCTCTCTGGTCAGTCAAGCAGGAAAGCTGATTACAAGTCCCCAGACTTTTAGGTTAATCAACCTTTTGCCCTCAACGTTGTAAACCAAGCTGTTCCTAGCATGAATTACTAGCTCTGCTTTCTGCAGAATCTTTGCTGTCATGCTCACATTTTCTTCTCTGTGGCAGATTGTTCTCTCTTCCTCTCTTCGCACCATGTGTTCAGCACATCTGGGGTTAGTGTGTTTAATGGAGCTCGTATTAGGGATGCTGTCTGGGGTGCAAAGAGTAACCCCTTGCTTCCAGCCTTCTGTTATTCAGTCTCCTCTCCTTGATCATCTTGTCTCCTGTAGTGTGACCCTGCATCTGTGGATTATCCCATAGGATTTGGCATCTGGACACCCATTTTTAAGTGAGGCAGTGAGAAGACACAATGATGAGAGAATGTCGGGGCAGACAGCTGTTTTGAACCTGAAATTAAATACTTAGGTGTGAAATCCAGACATATGTTTTGGTTCGCGATGAGCTTCTCTGCATTCTAAAGTCAGAATATCAATGTCTCAAAGTGCTACTAGGGTTTAGCTCAGGTCATTATAGCAGAACATGGCCCTGCATTCAAACCTCTGACCTCTCTTTCTGCCTTATCCAGAATAGCTGAGGAAAGCCTCTCTTCTGCATCTGTCTTCCTTTCACTGTCAGGCAAGCTGGAATAAATGATCTCAGAAATTGTGACCTGCCTAGTTATTAACAGGTAGTTCTCCTCCTCTGCACGGATTAAGCAGAGAACACAGTCCTCAGTTACAGAACTCAAATATGGAGCAGTATGAAAAACTAGCAATAAACTTGTTGCACCTACATTTCATTACTCAGAAACCGCATGGTGCAAAAAAAGAAAAGAAAAAAAAAATCCTTGGTGCATCTTGAAGAAAGGCAGTTGATGGTGCTGTCCTAGAAAATGCTCATAAATGTATGCATAACTGATGAGACACAGCATAAACAAAATGTCCCCGCTAGTATAATGAGATAGAGATGAAGGGTAACATCTAGCAGCAGTGCTGGAGTGTCGCGCTAAATTTTGTTTCTTTTTTTTTCTTTCTTTCTTTCTTTCTTTTTTTGCTAAAAACTAATGGGACCGTGGAGTTTTCAGAGAAGCGTTGATAATCTAAAAGTAAGTTGGAAGAAAGTGTAAAATCGTATTATAAAAAGATGACATGAGGGTTGGGTAGACCCGTTTTGTGTCTTGTACTTGGCTCATTGTCGTAAATCCCAAGTATTTTCTTGTGTTTCATCCTGGAGCACATCATTTATTTCTTTATTGATCAGTGGTTTGTTAGAAGTTACTTAGCTCACTGGAAAATCCTTTGTGCAGAGCCTTACAATGACAGGCTGTGGACACAAGACTATATTAGGAATAAATGGCACAAGGCTTTGATGTGTGATTCCGCAACAAAATAGACTTCTTGAGCCCTTTGAACTTAATCAATTTCAATAGTAGCCTGTTATTTTCCCCAACTATGAATTATGCATGTGCGCAAAAAAATTTTTTTTTTCTTTTTTCCCCCCTTTTTCTTTTTTTAAATTGCCATCTTTTTTTATGTCCTGGGCAGGACTGAGTACTCAGACGCTATGTGATCTTGACCACTAATTCTTTATGCATGCACATTAGCAGATCTCCATGGATGAATTAAAGTGCATGAAAAAATTTAGTCGTTTTCCTCCATGGTCAGCAAAGCAAAACGTTCTCCTTGTGGTCAATATTGTCTGAAGTTTAATGCTACATACCACACATTTTTTCTGAGCGCTTGTTTTTAGTGTAGGTGAGTGTATCCGTACTTGGGGGAGGTGTTACATGTATATGTGGCCGCATGTCTGTGTGGTTATGAGTGAAAACTTTTCTTTCAGAGGCTCGACCTGTGCAGGGTTGAATAAGGGGTAGTAAAAATGCTGTAAAGCAAATAGTTTGTGTTGCTAAGTGATTGTCAATAACTGCCCAGTGCACAATCAGTTTTACTTAGTTGCACCACAAGAAATTAGATGCAGTTCATGGCTTGAATAAATATTGCACTCCTTTTGTTCTTGCATACTTGTCAGGATTACAGCTTGTCCTTGTCGGTGTTGTTATTTTTAAAGGGCACCAGTGACTTCTGCGTGTCTCCAGACAAGTTTATAGTTAACCAAACCAGGCAATTCCTCAGTGCAGGTAAGCCCGTCTGCAAACTAAAGCTGTGTTACTGAACTTTAAGATGCATTGATAATTGATCTCTCTCCCATTTTTTTTTTCTCACCCACCAGATGTTGCCCACTACTATTTGTTCTGCAGTCCGAATCTCCCAAACCCGTTCCAGCAGGTATCGACTAAACGTCCAAAGTCTTGGCTGTCTCCTTATACATATAGTGATTTACTGGTATCTGCACTCTTGAAAATATATTGCTATTTTAAAACGGGTTTTTTTTTTCTTGTTAGTTGCTAGACAGCTACATCATTATCAGGCCTGAAAATGCTCTTCTGAAAAAGGACCACACTATTCCAATTACTATTCCTTTTTATATGTAGGTCTCCAAGGATTATCTCTCTTTTTCATAAGTGCATGATCTCTGCCTTGTGGTACTGTGAGTGGCAACATATTTTTTTAGTATTTCCTTTATTACTTATTCATTTTTAATTAAATTTAATATTTTAAATAATTTTTTTTTTTTGCATAAAGGCAGTCTTTGTACCGAGACAACTTAATGTCTTATCTTCGTGTATTACTGAGTTTAAAGACATGTATTGGATATGTACCTTTTACAGAGAGCCATTCAAATGCTTCCAATAAATTAGTGGTGCTAAAATGCAAGGGCACCTGAATGGCCTCAAAATATAACTGTTGAAATGGCACAGCTGTCGTACAAAAGCCGCACAGCATAACCATCACAAACTTGGGACTTCATTTAGACTGGCTTTTCGAAAGCCTTTTCATTGTCAAGGCCTAGCGAGTTTAGACAAATAACCTTGTAAAATAAGCAAAAAACCTCAGTGGTTATCATTATGTTTCTCAATTAGACTTCGTTTTAGTTTCGATTTTGGTTGCAATTAAGATCTTCTTACTGTATGAGCCACCAAATGGTAATGGGGAAAGATAGATGGTTAACAAATTCATGAACTAGAGAATTTAAAATTCTGTGTAATCCGTCTGGTTCTCGTCTATAATTTTATTTGTATGTTGGCAGGTTTTGTTTTTTTTTTTAAATGAGAAATACTGTATCTGTATGATGTGCATTGTTGAGCAAATTCACAGTAGCTAAACCCATGACCAAAAATTGTTCAAACCCACATGCTTAGTTATCGTTGCAGTATCCATTTAAGGATTAAAATAATGCTTGTTAAGTGAGTAAGGATTATCTCTTCTCTGATGGCCTAGTTGATGTAAATATTGCTCTCATGTTTGCAATTGAGATTTTGTGGCAGCAATGCGAGGAGGGACAGTGATTAGTGGGTGAGGTGGTTGGGGGCGAAGAATAATCTACACCTATCTGTCTGAAAACAAAATGTGTCCTAGCTGTTAAGCATATTATAAAGCCTTACTTAACACCAAATTATTTGTTGACACGCTGTTCCAAAACAATGCTCTCATTACTATTAACCTCTCATTATTTGTGGTGGATGTCTGTGCGTGTGATGTTGATGGACGATTATGTTTTCGCAGTCTTTGACAATCTGCCAGCGTTCTCTGACGACCGTGCAAATCCAGATTCAGGGCCTGCTGCAGTTCTCTGTGCCTGTCTTCCCCACTGCTGAGGTGAGTGCCTGGCTGACAGACCGTTACAACAGACTGTGGTGAGGTGTGTATCATTCTTTCCCCTTTCATATACCTTGTTATACAGAGAGACCTTCTGGGGATCCAGCGATTGTTGAACTCAACTGAGTTCAGTCTGCACCAGCTAACAGCCTTGCTTGACTGCCGTGGGCTACATAAGGTAAGGTCAGATTCTGGCCAGGTTGCTTTTTAATAAAGCTTCTTTTGTAAAACAGTTCAAGCCACCCTAGAGGATCAATGTGACTGATTAGCAGCCTTTTTGCTACCTACTTCTCTTACACTGACGTGTTTATTAACTGCAATTGTCAATACACTCTGTATCTGCCAGGCTAGATGTATTAACTGCCCCTTTTTCTGATCAAACTTTAATTTAGCAAGTTTTAGATTTTCTGAGCTTTATCTGCTAAATGAAATAAGACTGCTGAACAGAGTAGCTGTGTTTTTTGTTTTTGTTTTTTGTTTTTTTTCTTCATGACTATAGAGCACACAACAGGAGGTTGTTCAAATGAGGCACACTCTCACCTAGAGGTTAGAGGTAGCAGGAGGCATCAAAGATACATCATGAGCACACCCACTCAGCATTGCTCATTGTGAATTCTCTGGACAGTACAGACTTTGTCCTTGGTGAGTTGACAGGCTAAGGTCTGTTCAACAGATTCAGACATTTGCATGGTCACCATTCTCACATTCAGCTTATCTGGATAGTATCTAAATAAGTCGAAAGCACAGTTTGTTGCAACTGTGAAAAGTTAGATGAATGGTGGTGTGTGCCTTGTATGCCTCTTGACAGCCAGATATGAATTAAATATGTCAGCAGGGAAATGAATTTAGTTAGGGGTAAGGTTACCACGCATGCCAGTACTAAATACTCTCCATTATAAAGTGAATGTATGAATAAACCCCAAATAATTCTAAGTGACAACTTTGCATATGTCACAGTCACGGCTCCTCTCAGAGCTTGTTAGTCTTTACTTGAGCAAGCATGTCAAAAGCAAAACAAATGAACTATGCACGAGTGTTATCAGAGCAACATTAAGGTCTCAGCATGAGTCTGTGGAAAAGTTTGCATTTAGAATATTTATCTCCCATTGTTCATGGTTCACATATGGACATGCACCTTGTACTTTTCAACAAATTCATTTTAAAAGAAAAATGACTGGGAGCTGTTCAGTAAAAGCACAGTGGCCTTGTGTCTTAACTTGAGTAAGATAAAGAGAAAAAAGGTCTTACTTCAGGTTTATCCATATTACTTGTCTGTCTGTAAACGTCAAAAGTCATATTTTCGAAAAGGAATATACAAACGCAGATACAAACGCATTGATTTTATTTTATTTTATTTATTTATTTATTTTTTGGAACAGTGAAAGGTATTATTTTCACCGGATGCTGACATTAACTGAGTGTGCCATATAAATACTCTCTCTGTCTCTCTGTCTAGGACTACCTGGATGCTCTAATGGGTGTGTGCTATGATGGGGTGGAAGGGCTTCTATACCTCTCTTTGTTTTCTCTGCTGGCTGCCTGTGCTCTCTCTGCCATGCTGTGTGTGATTTTCCAAGTGCGGACACTAATGGGCAGCAGGTCAGCAGGGAGCGACCCCCTTATCCCATTACGCACTGCCATCAGTGCACTCCTGCAAAATGTTAACGCATGCATTCTCTCCGTTTCTGCCTTTGTCTGCACCGTGTCCTGGTGCACCACTTTCATCCAGGGACAAAGAGTATGATGACATAGACGAGGAGGACCCGTTCAACCCTCAAGCACGGAGGATATCCAACAACCCCAGAAGGTCCAACATCCACAGTTTCTGCAGCTATTCCAGCAGTCTTGGCAGCCAGGCCAGCCTTCACCCTCCTCCACAGTCTGCTGCTACTGCCATGCCACCCCCTGAATACATGTAAGATAAAAAATTATTTGAAAAGTGCTTTTTATATTTTTGTGTTTCATCTCTTAACACCTTTCTTTCTCTATCCATGACAGGAATCAATCCATGCTGTTTGGAGGGAGCCCACGCTACGAGAACGTGCCGCTGATAGGGAGAGGATCGCCACCTCCCTCGGTGTGTTTGCCCTATGAGGCCCTAGTCTCCCTAGTGTGATGATGGTGATGGCAAAGCTGACCTCAACACAGCTGCAACACTAACAGAAAGCGCACAGCAACACAATGAACATAACAGAACAGTTTTAAAATAAACACAGGGGAATTATGTTGCTTTGCAAGTGATGAAGGACTGCCCTCTTCTGGCCGTTGTCTAGAGTGCATTCCTATTTTAGGCGAGTGCTGTCTCTCTATGCAGGCAAACACTCTTAACTACTTAGCTCGGAACATATGCTCATATCCTTTCTCTACTGACTTGGTTTATTTTTCTAGTTTTTTACAAATTAATGATTGAAGTTAATGCACACTCTTCCATAATATTTAACATAACAAAGGTTCGGGTTTGAATAGAGATTGCGCTGCTGCCTGCTCATCCTTGCATCAGGTTTTTTGGGGGGTTTTTTTTCTTCTTTTTTCTGGTGGCGCTCATAGTCTGTAAGCGTCAGAAGTGTCTCCTGAGCTAAAGCTAAGGAACAGATAACACTGGTAAATCTATTGTTAAAGTTTTTTCAAACTTGACTTTCTCTTCCATTAAGTTTTCTGTTTGCATGACTGACTCAGTGAACTGAACTGCATTCACAGCATACCAAAGACTTGAAACTGTGTTTGAGAGGGAGAGAAAAGAGGGAGAAAGTTTACGTTGCCTCTGTGAGAAACATTTCTTACATGCATTTTTTGTAATTTTTATTTTTTTGCAGTATGCCACTGCAGAGAGAAATAAGTGCTGATAATATTATTATCAATCCTCTTTGTGAATCAGCTTTTTCAGCTCATTCATGGCTTTATCTAATTACATATCTGGAATTAGATACATAATAACATATGTAGAAGAAGAATATTTGCTGGTGTTTTATAATTAACCCTCTTGTACTTTTATCCTTTGACTCAGGCCTTTAAAAACCGTAAGTTTTTGTTGTCTAACTGATTTCTTTGATTTCATATTCATTTCACTCCTTGAACCAGTGTGTGGCCTTATCTCTGCACACCCCAAGCCCTCCTCTAAAGGCTCCATATAGTATGTCAGCTGTGTGACCTTTGACCTTCGACATTGTTTCATACACACTCTTAAGTGGGTTTGTGACTTATCCTGTGACTCTCCCCGAACTCATGCCTTCTGTCTGTTCTTCATCTGCTCTTAAACTCCCCACGAAAGTGCTGTCTCCTGATTTCATGGCCTCTTCAATGAGCAGCTCATAATCAGCACAAGTGTCTCACAAACTTAGATTAGATCACATCATTTAAATATCTAACTTAATGATATCTTACAATGCTGTTAAATGCAAATGGGCTAAAATGTGTTTTTCATTCATTTTCCTTGCAGTATTCGCCCAGTATGAGGACCACTTATCTCTCTATGACTGATACCCAGATCAGACACTTTGGGACTGACTTCCAAGTGTAGCTACCAACTGAATCCTTAAAGAGGCACGTTATGAGACTCCATGAGAGAGAAGTTCCGACCAAAGAGACTCGCTTCACAGCGTAATCCTGTTTACAGGAGCTGCAGCCCACCATCACAGTCTGAGACATGAAAGCAGGCCATATCAGTCAATGACCTCAGTAACCAAGGACCTATACAGGTTCATATCAAGGCTGTTATTGTTGTTACGATGTGTGTGAATTCTGTTGCTGAAATGTAAGTATTCATATATGAGCCAAATTAAGAGCATTGAGACTGAATAGATCAAATTTTTTTTTTACCTTTTCATCTTTTCTGGTGGCCTGCATGGATATGATCATCAATTTGGTCAGTATTTTGGCGTGAGGTGAGATGGAATGAGTATAACTACTTATTCAGACTTCCTATTTTGTGTTGCTGTGTTTTCTTCCTCAATGTGCAACTACCACATTTTAGCATCATGTTGTTACACTGGATTGCAATGTATGACCTGCTCATCAATGATGAGTAAAATAGTCAAGAATGAGGGGTTCATTGTTTTGCTGCAAGTGGAGAATGGGCTGCAGCTGCATGTGGGAAAATTCCTCTTAAGCAAAGTTATTGATCATAATAAACAAGTTTGATTCCACTGCAGGCATTTAAAATTGTTCTGTGAGACATTGACAGCAAACACAACAATGAAAACTTCCCATACGTGTGTGTGCTGTGTTATAATCATATATGATAGAAGTTTGCTCTCAGATCCCTATATGTCTTGTGAATGACACACTGTTCTTTACATTGATAAATGTTTTGTATGTTCGTTGACGTAAACTAAAATAATGTTTGCCCATAAAGTGCTGCAGACTGGTGGTGGTGTTGTTTCTATCTCTGTCTATCTATCTATCAAATTATTAGATTTATAACAGAATCGCTGTCCATGGTGCTGATCCTAGAACCCGTTGGTTCCATCTCGCTTGCCGTAGAAAATACGGAACAAGCTGTGGATATGGTGGACGCCAGTTAGCCCGCTAATCCATTTCGGACTGTGTTATCATGGCGAAATGTTCAGAAAAGAGTGATATTTCGGAAGCCGACGAAGAAGGGCGTGGCGGGGATGTGGCTGAATAATGGGAAACGTTTTTGGGAGAAAGAGTCGGCCTTCTCGTGTGACGGAACAAGACAAAGCCATTTTGGTGAGCTTGATATCGGCGTTAGCAAACCGATTAGTCCCGTTACATGGACACAAGGCTAGTCTTAGCTGAGAAATGTTAGCAGGCGTGTTCACATTTGGATTTTAATCCAACTCAAAGAAAGTGAGGGTTCCTTTGTTGGGAGGAGCTGGCAGTAATGCGCCAGCATCTGTGTCCGTGACAGATGTTGTGATCAAGCCTTAAAAAAAGATAGGAGCCCTCTTTACTTTGTAACTGGGTCAGAATACCCATGCAATAAATATCACTTTGGTCAAATGTATCATTCATTGTTATCGACACATTTTCATTAATGAATCTACAAATTACAAATTAGTCACTGTAATCCTTCTGTGTTCAGATTGTTAAAGCAGATCAGTCTGTGTTGTTGCTGTGTAAATACCTCTTTTTTTTTTTATCCCCAGCAATTGAAGCAGCAGAGAGATAAGCTGAAGCAGTACCAAAAGAGAATCACCTCACAGCTGGAGAAAGAGCAACTCCTGGCAAAGCAGCTGCTAAAAGATGGAAAGAAGAAGTGAGTATAAGAGGGCTGAGTCCATTTAGTTTGACCCACCCCTGTGTTTAGAAAATAAATTTAGAATAAAATAGAAAATGTATTACAATGCTGTGAAGCTACTGTGAAGATGGTCTACAGTACATTTTCTTCAACCAAAATAAAACATTATAATGTTCTTAAAAGAAGGTTTATTGCATGACTGTTGCATTTGACAGAACGAGTATTAGCTAGGTGTAGGTGATGAAATATAGCCATAATATAGCCAATGATAATTATTTAAAATGAAAAGAAATGAGATTCACACATATATTCACACATGTCACTGTATGAACACCACAGGAGGACCAAAAAAAAAACCCAACCCCTTACTGTGCTATATTGTGTTTTTCTCTTTTGTTTGTAATTGCAGAAAAGCACTGCTGCTTCTTAAGAAAAAACGATATCAGGTTCAGCTGCTAGACAAAACTGAAAATCAGATTTCAAATCTAGAACACATGGTAAGTTTTGTGAGACTACTCTTTTTGGATTCCTCAAAATATAAGAAGACAAGCATTTTATTATATAACTTGATGTTTAGTAATTTCACTGAGGCCAAACAACACCAAGCCACATGACAATATTTTAATGCAATCAAGAACATTTCCTGCAAAATCCAACCTAGATCTGTGCTATTAACAAAACGCAGAGGACAGTGGGTTTTGCTCTTTAAAAAAAATTTATATGTAAGGGTTTTCTAATTCCAAAATCAGTTTTTGTCACAAGTAATGACTTGGTTGTGTCGTTTGTCATGCATGCCTGTTATTTTGGAATATTTCTTTAATGTGAAAATTTGTCAACAGGTTCAGGATATTGAATTCATGCAAATTGAGATGAAAGTCATCGAAGGGCTTAAGGTCGGGAATGATTGTCTGAAGAGTATGCACGAGGTAGATATTCCTTTCCATGTTGTATTTTAGAGAAATATGCTTTTCCATCTAGTGTAATAACAATAATGATAATAGCACTACCTTAAGCATACGATATGTACGTGTGTATACCTTAACAATGTAAGAGTTCCCACTGATAAGCAGACTTTTTTTAATGTGATCCTTGGGTGTGGATTGAGCAGCAAGGAAAGCTTGTGGTTCATGTTAGCACAGCTGGTGCACATTGTTTGAAGATTAAAGGATTAAGATGATTACAGAGGTGTGATTGCTGCACATCCTTGGATACAGTATACAGAATGCTTTGGAAATTCTCAAGCCAGCCACAATATGGGGAAAACACACTTTTCATTCAAATGACTTCTCATATGTAAGGCGGGCTGTTTCTCTGTTTGTGACAGATCATGTCAATAGAAGATGTGGAAAGAATCCTGGAAGAGACCCAGGAATCAATTGAATATCAAAGGGTAAATGTTTGCCTCATGTTCATTGAAATACACATGCACAGAGCTGTTTCTACTTTTCCATGAATTTGTGTGCAAGCCTCATATCAATTTCAGTTCATTCAATCTGCACTAGAGGACAAAATCTGAGGACTTTAGGATGCACATGTATATCCAGATTCAGACCGTTCATACTTATACTGTCAAAGAAAAAAAAAAAAAAACATTTATGGCCACAATTAAATGTTGATGCCTTTTTTTAAGTCAGCAAAAAGACGATATGTCAGTGTAGTAAATTTCTCCTTTGCTCCTGCAGCAAATAGATGAAATGCTGGCTGGAACCCTGACGCAGAAGGACGAGGAAGCTGTTATAGCAGAGCTGGAAGCTATCACTCAGGTGGGTGTTAAGCTGCATGTTAAACCTCTATGAATAAAGAGAATATTTGCTGAGCACGTCTACTTTTTTTCCCTGTTACATCCAACTTGGCATTGTCAGTTAACACGTCCTAAGGCCTCTTGTAACCACAGCTGCTGGGATATTTAGCTGTTGCACTGGAGCAGTGCCATGGTCGAAACTTTGATTGAGTGAAGTGGGTATTTTATGCCAAAAACTACATGTTGGTACTCTGACCTCAGATTTTTTTGTAATTTGTGTCTCTTGAGGAGGCAGAATCATTTTAGCACGCTTCAAAGAAACTTAAAGTTAGCCGCTGTATCATTATTTGTATTTAATAATAGGCTGTAACTGAAACAACTGTGAATATGATTCATGGGTTGATTCATAACAAAACCTCATTAGATCTTTCTCCTTTTCTTATCTAATTATTATTCTACAAACATTTTGACTCTCAAGCCTATTAAACCACAGAAATGACTATGTTTCACTCTTGAGCAGAGGCACTCAATCACAGCCTGATCCAGTTATACAAACAAGTTGTAAATGAATGCAAATTATTTTGCATTTATGTATATATTTGTGTTTGTATTATAATCAAATTTCAGGGAAAAATATCAACTGAGACAATCTGAAAGTAACCAGCATTATTGTTTCCACAGATAAGCTACAAATATTTTAGAGATGATATAAAATACATCTTGTTTTGGTAAATTATCTAGAATTTACTGAAAATTCTAAATTGTGTGTCCGTTGTAACTGTTGTTAGGTCCACAGATGGTAAAAGCCCTTCAGGCAAATTTGTTATTTATTTAAAAAAAAAGACATAACTGGTACACTGGTGAAAATTTAATTACAACATTTAGAGAGATTATTTTTTCCGTTTAACAACTGTGTTTTTGCCTCTCCCATTAGTTTGCAAAACCATAACTGTGTGTCTGTTTCCAGGGAGAAGATATCACATTTCCAGAGGTCCCCACTGAGCCACTTCCTAAAGTCCCAGAGGCAGCTAAAGCTGAACCAGGTACAGTTGTGTTTTTTTTTTCATGTCACTAATAATAATCTCTTCCATAGTTGACATATCTGTAATTGACCCCATACTGATTATATTTACTTGACTTCTTTTTAGAGATGACAGAAGCAAAGAACAAGCCTGATGGAGAGATGCTGGTGGCGTAACAGACTGAATTAGTGACTGGACTCTATTGTTCTGATGGGCATTCTGTTCATTTCTGTATTTCACTCTTAGTAGCTGAAGGTGGGACCTGCAGACATTTGTGCACCTTTGTCCGCACTAGACAAATCCAGCACTCTGTCTGTACTACAGTTCACTGCTCCCATGAGCTATTTAAATAAGGAAGCGTTATGTTTTATTCCACTTTGTCTGCTTTAACAAAGCAATGCAACATGCTAACTGTGCCGGTGAGGACACAACTAAACAGCAGGACTCATTTTTAGATGTTTTACACATTAAATTAGCTGTTTTACATATTAAATTGAGCTTTGGCAACAATTCATTGTTTTGTCCTTTCTTTCTCAAACTGATACTTTTTCCCCCCAATAAGGTGCTATTGCTCTGCGTTAATAGTAATTGTGCTTTATGTAACCCATGTTGTCCAGAAGGTGGCACTCTTCACTAGTGTATTTTTTGTGTCTACGCTACAGGAAAGCTGTCCTTCTCCACATCCCAGCACTGAAGTGTGTGTGTGCTTATTGACAGAAAGAAAAGAAGCCCACGTTGCACATATGTTTAGACAAGAAAAACCCAATGTAGTGTTTACAGTCCTAATCTAACACTTAAAATCTAATTAGCATCTGCAATGAACACTCCACTGTGAGAAAAAATATCACCTGTGGTGTTACTAAAAGCAGAGTACAACACAGCCTGATCCCATGCAGTTCTATACATAAAACATTCATTTGAAAACATTGAAAGAGTAAATTCATAGTGACACCTGCAGTCAACATTGATTGCACATTACAGGACAACAGCAGCAGTGAGCCTTTCAGGAGAACACTTGATTGCACCACACTGGTCCTGTGAAACAGCTGGAATGAAGGAATGGTAACAGCAAAACTTTTTTATTTAGTCCTTCCTTTTTTCTTTTTTTTTTTTGTTGCCTAGATTTGTTTCATCCGAGTAGCCAAATGATACATGAGGAAAAATAAACAGGTTTCATTTTCTGCTTTAAGGATGCTTATAATGATATACTGTAGATGTAGGTCTTAACATGGCGCAGATTATAGGGAAGACTTGAGGTGTCACTAACACACACACAAACATGAAGTGACATTAAAAGGGCATTTACAGGAAAACATATAATGACTACTCGGGATTTAAGGATGATATTAAATGTTATTTATTCCGACACACATTGACTTCAACTTTACGTCTGTGTAAAGTATGAATGGTGGGGGTATATTGTCAGGAGACGTGAATGTCGTCAGAATTGTGCGACACTGTTAGAAATAGTGCTTTTAGGCTTTTTAATATTTGGAAGCCAGGCAGTGATTATATTACATGATGTCGATTGTCAAAGGAATGTAGCAGTAGCTGAATATTGGCCTTTAATCTACCTTATTTTGGCAGTTACACTACTAAAATTAAATTTGCCGACATAATTTTTGAATTAATTAATATAGTTCGCTTCTCCTGTTTATCCAAATTGTGTGCACTGTGATTGACAAAAGAAAATAGATATATGTTTCAATATTAAACGTTCTTTTGGTTTTCCAACTCTAATTTTTGTGAAACTTTTGAACTTCTGAGATAGCAAGAAATCGGAGCCGTCGGGGAGTCCGTGAAGGCAGCAGCGGGCTGTCAGCTCTGGAGAGGGAAGGTGTGTTTAGTTGGAGTGCGGTTCCGGGAGCGCAGCATCGCCTCGCTCCGTCGCGGGCGCTTTACCTCGGGTACTGTTTGATCCACCCCGCGTCCCCCGTTTACCCCCTATATCTGCCCCCCCTCGGCCCCCCTCACCCCCTCTTTCACGCGGATACACGTTCGAAGGAAAAAAAAACCGTTTATGGTCCTGGCTGAAGAGTTAACGATGTCTCGCACCGACGAGGTTCACCGCCTGACGGAAAATGTCTATAAGGTAAGGTTCAACTTGGAGAATAAAGTTTGGAGATGCGTGCGGGGGGGTAAGGACTCGGGTGTTGGCGGAAATCCACCACGAATCAGACTTTATTTTTCACTGATTAAGCCTCTGACTTCTTTTCCTCGTCAATCTGGTGAGAAAAGAGGCGCAGTTCAGCTGATTTTTATAGATATATATATTTTTTTTCTTTTGCAAATTGACCAAAATCCCCTGATCCACCTCCACAATACAATAACTCTGAGCCAGATTCCCCCCCTCATGCTCACAAAATCAAAGTCACTCATTCACTCAATCTATCCTATATCAGGCCTTTTGTTGTATTTTTATATTCCTTCTAATTCATTGATAGTGGCGGGGCTCTTCCCTGTAGGATTTCTACAGCCTGGTTTTCTTGCTGAAATGGGAACAATTGGAACATTGCATTCCAGAAGTGAGCATTTGACTGGCAGAGAAGGCTGGGCTTATCTGTTGCAACAAGTAAACATTTGCCTCATAGGGATTTCAACGTTCAAACCTGTTCTTCATACAAAAGGAGACGTGTCAACTTTAAATCCACGATACTGGAAAAAAGCACCTGCATTTTTTATTATTTTATTTATTCATTCATTTTAAATTAGGATTGATCCACTGAGTACATTTCCCTGTTAATTGTTTGGTTCTATCATTAAATTGAGAAAAGAAAAACAAAGGTCTCGAAAATGCTTGTTTTGCCTGAGAAACAACCTCAAACTGAAATGTGTTTGATTTGGAGTGCTAAATGATGAGGAGAAGCAGCTGATGTGAGGATAATAAGGATTACCTGACATATTAAGCTGATTATCAAAATGATTGATTATTGATTTTTTTTTTTTTTTGCCTGCATCAGCTAATACCTTAATCAATTGCATCCTTTCTGGCATTCACACACTATCTTATCTATGTTTTGAGGATTGCAGGCACCTACTGATGGAAGATCCACACCTGTCTCGGATTTATGTTATGATTAGAGCTTGCTGCCACTTGAGGACGTCTCTTCCCTTTATGTTGTGGTCACATATACACATAATAATCTTTAAATGCTGCTCTACTTTAACTGTCCCTGTTGCCTTAAGCCAACAGAAGACCGAGAAGGGGCAAAGGGTAGCTGCTCACTCTCCTGCAGGGAGCAGACATCCATCAGAAAAGGGGTCAGATGAGCAGAGACTGACTGACTGGTGCTTCTTTTAGAGCCAACAAGGGAGGGGAATGTTTCAGGTGGCTATTTCTGTGCCAAATTGGTCACACAGCCTACAGTGGATCCTTCTCATTGTGAATAGGATGCTATGGTCTGTCAGGGTTAGTCCAAGTGTTTACACTTTACTAATGTGAGTTAATCAACATGGACACATTGTAGGTGTCTGGATTGTGAACCCTTGGGGAGGGAGGAACGGTTTCTTCTGCAGGGGGTTGTTTTTCATTTGAGTGCAAGTCCCGGGGCGGGTGGGGGTGGGGGGCTCCGTCAGTGGGGTGAAACCACCCCATCAGGGGTCTGACAGCCAGTAACGCTGATGGGCAGTGGAATGGACTCTCTTCCACACTGGGGGATCTGACCCAGAGGCAAAAGCTAAGAGGTCAGAGAGATTGCTAGCTATAGTCACTGCTTATTTGGTCTTTCACAGTATCCTGTGCGCTTTTAGGTGTTACTACCCTCAAAACTGAATTTTTCTTTTTTTTTTTTCTTTTTTTTTTTTTCAAATGATGGCATTTTGTTCCAGGGACAGGGATTAATCAGTGTGTTTGGTCAGTAAAATCTGCTTAGATTAGCTTGGATGCAATATGACATATTGTCTGAGCCTGAAGAGTAGACTGTCACCTTTAATTTCATGGTTTTGTCAGCCACACTCAGGGAATGGTGAGGCTGCAAAGCTTGCTGCGTAACTATTAAAATTAGATTGATGCAAAATTTATCCAAAATATAAACCTAAGCAGATAATTGAACAAAGTTTACACCAGCATGTCAGTGTGATGAGTGAATGTCTTTCAATAGTTCTGTTTGGGACTTGACACTCACATCTTCCCCGAAGTTGTTATGTTTGGAAAATCAAACCTTCCACATGTTTTCATAGTGTTTTACCTTTTTTGATGCAGTCATTTCAAAGTTTTCACCTCCAAGTGTTGGACAGACTTCATTGGCCACAAGCCGGTTCAACTCGATACTCATTTTGAATGCCTTCATAGACAGTAATTGTGTTTGACTGCTTTGTATGCAAGCAGGTATCCCCTGAGGAAGGGAAGATGTAAAAACATACGGCTGCAAAGTCACTGCAGCCAGCAGCTGGGCAGATACTGAATAATCGCGGGGGAGAAGAGGGGGGTAACTCCACCGCTGTGACTCATGCTAGCCCAGTTGAGTGTGTGTGTTTAACAGGGCTGGGGCTGTAGGCACAATGAGGGCGATACTAAAGATTCATTGTCTCACAGTGAGTGGTGTTACTTTGGTGAAGACCAAAGGCACTCCTTAGTTGTTGTTTTTTTTTTTTTTTGAAGATGACTTTATCTTAGCTAACAGGGGAGTCAACCCTGTGAATCCAGCAATTGCAGCATGATCCTCTGTGACTCACTTCAGTTCTCCTCCTTCACATAGACGGGCAGCTCCAGATGCAGATTGGCATCTAATAATTCCCCAGCTGACGGGGATGAGACAGATTCTTAAGACCGACAGTCTGCGCCTGCGCGTTCGTGCGTGCATCGCACTCATCTCCACCAGCTGGCCATGTCGCTGGGTGTCTGAGGGAAGATGTGCCTGGGGTCAAGCCTCTTAGCCTGCCAGTGCGTCTGACAGCCGACCTGACTTTGGGGAGGATAAGTTGAAGTGAACAGACAGAAGAATCAGGCTAGAGACCGGAGAGGGGCAGGGCTTTTTGTTAGGTCAGTCATTTGCAAAGCCTGTTAATGGCTACCTTCAGATCAGAGGCAAACTTTTAATAAAAGTTTAAGCAATAACAAATATTAAAGGATTTGGGACATTACAGGGCTTGCAGCTCAATTAAATTTTGACATATAATTACTCAAGCTGAGTCTTCGTCATAGTAAGTGCGGCATGCTCGATGCAGTTGGTGCAGGTTTTGAACACACCCTTGTAGGTAAAAGGAAGAGAAGGGTGTGTCTGACCGCTACCAGGCCTCAGGACAACACTCATTTTCCCATGCGGCACCACTCCCTCACTGTCAACACAACCTGGAAAACAGTGGATGCCATTTTCTCAAATGGCTGTTTATGAAGAAGGTAAAAAAAAAAAAGACTTTGAAGTCTGATACACTGCAGTGAAGATTTTCATTGTGTCACGAGTCTGATGCTGCTGCAGTGTGCCATTTGATTAAAAAACCCAGATCTGAAATGTTGGTTTTCTGCCTAAAAGACATCTTGTTACATAATGGGTCCCTGTCTCAGTTGCAATATTGTAGTGACATTCACTGCACTCAAATGAATGATATTCTGATGATGATAAGAGGACTACAGTTCCAACACAATCTCATGTGGGAGATCTGAACAGGTGGTCTCTTAGCAACAATGTGCCATTATTCCTATGTGTTTCTGTCATATCATTGTGCTAAAAGACTTGCAGTTGGTGAAGGGCTGGAGATAGCAAGCCTGAGGGAGGAAAAAACAACGGAGAGGGAGGTCACATCGCCTCTTTGCAAGTATCCGTGTGTTTGTTTCTGAGAGGGATGTGAGGGAGATGTTGAACCTGTGCTCCATAAAAGCAACCTTAAGTGGTCCAGTGTAAACCGACTCTGCTGTATATACAATGCTGTCCCGTCTCTGTGGTCTTGCATTAAGAAGTCATCTGGAGTCCCTGAAACGAAGACTCCCTCCGTCATGTCATTTACCTATTTTTCTTGCAGTATATCACATCAGAGGCCTCTTGCCTCATAATATGTGACTTAACAGAGTTTAAAATGACCGAAGCTCTTGAACATCTGCCTGCAGAATATAGTGTTTCAACAAGTTTATGCCTGCAGGTGCCCAGGGCTTTGAAAAGATTGCATTATGCACTGCGGGAGATATCATTACATTCATTGCCGGTGGAACAGCAGATTTGTTCCCTGTGCCTTTGACTGCGATGCAGAGAGAGGACTATTGCTCCACACACCCACCTTCTCTGCACGTCCGGGGGCGGATGGTTGAGAGACATTGGCTCTTTTCTTTTTACTCATCATTGCTTTTACAAGGGCAGAGACTGGAGATACTTGGTGCTAAATCCAAGGCTACACTGTGTTGCCTGCAAAGAAGGTCCGCTGCCATTGCTGACAGAAAAAAACCAGATGATTTTAAGCTTTTTTGTTAACATGGCT
Organism: Remorina albescens; assembly: GCA_034769265.1. Classification (NCBI taxonomy): domain Eukaryota; kingdom Metazoa; phylum Chordata; class Actinopteri; order Carangiformes; family Echeneidae; genus Remorina; species Remorina albescens. The sequence goes on from CM068493.1 coordinate 9,899,316, forward strand.
ATCACCCAAAATGTTACCTATCTATTGCCAATGCAGCATACATAAGAATTTCACTTTTGCTTTATAGAAAGCAATAGGATGCTTTCTTGTGGGGCTGGAAGTGAGAACGAAATCAAGAGAAGGAAAACTAAATGGAGATAGTCCACCTCGTTGTTGAAGTAGTCCCTAATTACTGTGGAGGGTGAAGCTGTAATTACATAGGCTGAAAGAGACACATAGGCAGAGACAGAAAATTTTCTTAGCACTGTGACACTGGACAATTGGCTCGCACTTATGGGCCATGAGCTACAGTTAACATGCCTGTGGCTTGTGTTACTGTATGTGTCTGTGGCAGATGCTGCTACTTTCAGTGCAACTGGCCACATTACACCACTGGGCCAGCTGAGCAGGCAGCCACAACCCTGCCCTGAACTCCAGACCTATCATGCACACATGCATGTCTACATAGTGTGAGTGTTGGATGGGAATATTTTATTAGAATGGAATATCTGTGTGGGTTGTTTTTTTTTTTTTTTTTTGTGTGTGTGTCTGTAAATTCAAAATGCATTTACATTTCTTATTCAAGTAATGTTCCTCACAATACAGTATTCCGGGTTGTACATTTGTGTTGAAAGCTCACTGAGATGCATTAGCAGGAAAGTAAAAGCCAGCCAGGATAAAATGGCACCACCTCCGTGTTGCATTTAAATTGACTGAGTACTTTGTTAAAAAAGACTGGCACTGCAAGATGCTTAAAAATAGCAGATATGTATACAAGTTTACATTCATTTAAGCTAGAGACATTATTTTCTGTCTGTTTAAGATTGTGATGAAAGTAGAATTATTGTAGGACTCATGATTTGTAAACACTCTGGAAGCTTCAAAGCAAAATTTGAATTCACTGGTATCTCCTTGATCTGACCACACAGACAACCTAAACTGAAATTAGTCATTTCATTGCACTATGTTTTTTTTTTTTCCTTTTCATTAATGATTATGTTGGAAAAACACTGGTCTCTACTATCTGTTTATTATCTTCCTGAGTTTGGGCTCAGTCTTTCACAATTGATTAGAATTAAAAAAAAAAAACAAAAACAAAAAAAAAATTCTGAGATTTTTCTCATCGAAATGAATGGATCTTTTGCTGGTCAACACTAGCAAATATGTCTAGATCTTGGTTGCTGTGGAAACCAGTGCCTGTGTTGGGGTAGTTGAGTGCTGATGCCCGGCTCACCCTGCTGCAGATGACAGCAAAGCAAACAAACACAGTAAATAGTCAAGTCTCTGGCAAGCAAATTATTTGTTGTGTACCAGCAGCAGAGGTGATTTCTCCTCCTTTACCTGAGACCCCTTCAATATCGCTGTCAGGCCCCAAACATTCATCAAGCCGGGCACCTTCAGTCAAGTTGTGGTTGTATTTAACTAAATTCTGCCTTTTGGCTTTTGCTATTTCATTTACAAAACCAACGCCTTTTGAATTATAATATCTGTGAGTGTTAGCAGAGCTTAATGAAAAGACAAACATTTACCAAAGTTTAAGGAAATGCCATTCTTTCCAAAGTGGTAGCTATTTCCTGTTAATGAAAGATGAGTTTGAATGATCTGTATAGCTGCTTATGTACAACACCTGTTCACATAGCATGACGCAAGTTTGCGTTGTGAGAGCAAATGGACTCTTTAAAGGTTAAAGATTTGTGTTTATGGAGATAGATCCTTGATTTCCTTAATTAACATAGTTTCTTTTAGGTTGTCTTAGCCAACAACAGAAAATTAACGATCAGTGGAGTGTTGATGTTATTGTCTTGGTTCAGTTGAAGATTTCACTGATTCATGAGTTCATGACTTCTGTGGCCACAACCCGTAATTGAATCCCTACTGCTAACGTTTTATCCGTAATAAGTCGTGCTCTATGATGCATGCTGGAGCCGGACATAGAGATCACTTGAGGCCCATTGTTTCAGATAGTCCAGAGAAATACTTGTCATTAAGTTTGTTATTCAGCTCAAGCAAGGCAGAATCTGTTGCTTGGATTCCAGGTGCAAACTGGGTTAATTTCTTCAGGCTTTGCACATTATGATTTCAAAAACACTGCTGAATTTTAACAATTTTCACGATATAAGCAAAATCATTATGCGTAGTTTTAAAACGAGTGCTGTAAATTTTAGTATTTGCTGCATCCTCAAACAAAGAGTTGCCTGGCATGTTTTGAAATTCAAAGAGCAGCATCTTCGGTGTGTTTTGATATAGATTCCTGTCTGCAGTTGACGTGACTGATGCATAATGGTACATTCTGTGCACTTCTTTAACAAAAGAACACGACAACTCTTCAGTCGTCTCTCAGCACAGTTGACGTTTTCTCTCTTCCGCTAACACAAATATTCACATGGTATTGTTGAATGTGATGTTCCCCTTGGCTTCCACTGAGAGCACACGCAACAGTATTACTGCAGTACTAGGTGCTAGGCATGCAGGAAGGACAGGCTTCTTCATGGCATTCACACACAGCCATACCTGGCCAAGAGGTTGGCTTTGTTCCCTTCACTTGCAAACTACCTCTGCTGTGATTCTTTAGACCCCCAGTGTGCGACATCCCCAGGTCTTATGGGGACTTCTCTAGAGCTCAGTAATTATATTGGACTGAGCTGATGTTAATCTGTGAATTTAAAACCGTCTGAGCCAACAGTTTGCTACTGTCCTTTTTGAGGAAATGGGAGAAGTCAAAAACACTGCCTCGTGCTTGTTTCTCTGCATGATCTTTAAATAAATTTGGCATTATTCAGCTGAAATGTAATAAGATTTGGAATGCAGCCCCTCACAAGTCAATACTGGAGTCTGACATTCTCAGTGATGGCAACAGGAATAGCTACGTAAAACCGATTTTATGATGAGTAGTCGCCAGATCTGGTACCAAATTGGCTCACTTGGGAGAAGAAACCAGGCCAACAAAAAGAACCAACTGCAAAGTTTAACCAGACCGGACTTTGAAAACAATAGCAATTCATAAGAGAAGAAAGAGTGGAACTTTAATGACATGTATCTTGTTGAATGTGAAGTTCATACCCTGTTCAGACTTCTTCCATACCGACATTTTAAGCTCACAATAACATGATTATTTGTGCTGTGTTTGTGCAGTTGATGTTTTTTCAAGGAGTGGACTCGACCAATAATTTAAGCTGACACTTTGACTCCATTCCCTCACACAAACAGTCAAACTGCTTATTTGTTGGCTAATCCTTTTTGCTGAGTACCAGACTAGTTATACATTTGGGCGCAATGTTCGTCGGGGGGTAAAGTTCATCCACATTCCAGTGCACAAAATCTTCTAACTGTTCAACAAATATGAAAAAGAATGATCAAGTATAAATCTTGATTATGTAAAATGATAGAATTCATAAACTAGTTTAGCACTTGCATTTCATTACAGTGGAGTTTGCATGTCCCACCATTTAATCATAGTGGTTCCTAAAACACCAGGTGAATAATTGTAGTTTTCTGGTGCGCTCTCTCTCTCTCTTGCTCAACAGGGGTAAACAAACATAATGTGACTGCTTTTGGGTTTTCCAGTTGTATAATCATCATTACTGTTAGCTATTATCAAAGGCAAATTCTATGCAGAAAGATAAAGCTGGCAGCAGCAGTCCTGCAGTATCAGTGGTGTGAACTCGCACCGTGTTGCTGCATTAGATCAGTGAGGTAGCAGGCACACATCGGTGAGGTGATGTAAGAGGTCTGTGAAGTAAATCCTGCTTGTTAATTTATCACCGATCATATTGACTGCTCACCAACAGAAGTGGTCATGTCCTTTTGCCCCTCATGGACTTTACATCACTGGTTATGTATAAAACATGCAAACATGAATAAATTGTATCTAAGTTTTGTTGTTTGTTTGTTTGTTTTGTTTTTTCCAAGAATAGTTTTGGAACCAGCTGACCTGCACAGTGTGGCAGAAGCAGAGCAATGTATTGGAAATAATACATGTACCTAGAGCCACCCTTCTGTGGCAAAACTACTTTTATCTATTAACTTAATTTAATTGTACTTAATGCCTTGTGGGCATATTTGCACAGTTGCAAAGTTCATTTTAAAACTTCCAAAGAGACTAAAGATAGAGAAGTGTTTACTTAGCCTCTGCCATGGGCCAGCATTGTCATGTATCATGTAATAAAATCGAAACATAATGGGTCACAATAATTAGTTTTCTCTTAAAGTATAATCAGGCCTACTTCAGTGCGATCACTTGCAATCAATGGGATTCCCCAGGGCAAATTCAGCTGAGGTGGTGTGACACACCCGTCCTTATCGTCATCAATCGGTGAAGTAAAATGGGCAGATTACACTGCAGACAGATCATTTTCTCTTGGCACTGTAATTAGTTTGGAGTAAAAGGTCACAGCTGTCTTCCAGCAGATTTACAGCCATAGCAAACTCACAGTGGTCCTTATTAAGAAAGAAAGGACTAACTGCAAGGTGGTCGTGAGTCCATCTGCACATTAGCCACTTTCTTTACATTCCTCCCTGATTACATACATCACTATGCCCGTTTGCTTCTTCTCCCTGTAACCAAGTTACAACTTATTACACTCCACGGTAAGACGATAATTGGTGGCTTCAGTGCTCATCTGATCCTGGTCATTTTCAGGCCTGCGTCTGGTTGCATCGAGAGGGAATTGGAGGAGGGTGATCAGACAGAATAATTTTGGCATCCTGCCTTCTGATTGCATGTGATTCCCCCTGGTTTGAGCCAGCTGGTGATATTTTGAAATTTCCCTCTTTTAGATCTAATTCTTATGTCTGAGACAGAGGAGAACAAAGATGGATGAATATCCCACAATCTATTTCATATACACTGACCTTGTTTCATTTCAAGTGCTACCTCTGTGCTGAGGAAATATTAATGTGGTTCGGGTGCGGGGAAAAATTATTTTAATCCTCTTAATAATGTTTTCCCTTATCTCTAGCCTCAGTGCTCGGCTGCTGACTTCTTCTCCATATTCTTCCTGTCCCAACTCCCAGCACAAATGGGTGTCAAACATATTTGATTAATTCTGTTGGAGACATTTCTCTGCCCTCCTTTGAATCGTCTGCTTTAGTTTTTGTCCCTGAGTGCTGGTAATGAGTTCATTCAGCCCTCATGTAGGCAGTCGACAGTGGACAGCCTCACCATGTCTCGAAAAGGAAACTCCATGTCGTGTTCCTTATTTTATTATTTCTATAATTGAAAGAAGATACAGAGAGTGAATGGGAGGAGGTGCACGGTACATGATTACATACTTTTTTGTTCAGAACTGTCAGAATACTATATCTTTGCAAAGCCACAATTTTCTAGTCAATCGCTTGCTTGATCTTTCTCTCTGATTCTTTCTCTCTCTCTTTCTCTCCCTCTCTTTCTCTCTCTCCCTCCATGTCACAACTTCAAGTGCCTCCTGGCCCCATTTCCCAATTAGCTGCCACAATTAGGATAACAATGTAGTACAAGAGAACTGGGATGACAAATTTAGCAACAATGGGAAGACATGAGGAAAGAAACTACCCTACTACCCCCCCCCCCCCCCCCCCCCGCTTCTCACAGCTGCGTGTCATGTAAAATGCAATCATTTATATCTCATAAAATAGTTATAGAAGTGGCCAATCATTGCATTCTTTATGTAAAGTTGTTCTGCAACTGCATTTAATTTCTGTGTTTATTTAGTGCCAGCAGGCCAGTGTTTATTCCTGTGAGTTTGTCTTTGGCACATAGAAGAAAAGGCAGCCTGGCCTGTGTCAGCTGCCTTTGGCCTCCTCAGTGGGAGTGTGTGCCGTAATGATGCTGCACTGGGCTTTGCTTCGTTATGTAATCCTCCCACCACTTTCAAAACACCACCACTCTTTATTAAAAGCCTTGTATTAATGTAGGTATTTTTTATGAGTGCACATGCATGCACGAATATGCCTTTGTGTGTGTGTTTGTGACGCACACATTCATTTAACCTTATCCTTATCAATGAGATGCACTTTACATCAGAACCAGGCAGAGTGAAGAAATATTGAGGTGTAAACATTTCCTTAGCGAGGTCCTCAGGGATGGGTTAGTCTTTTATCTTCCTCAAGGTGATGGGAGCGGAGATTCCTTTCATAGGAGTGCAGTGTGCTGCTGCAAGATGGGATTCTCCCCCATTTATGCTTCGATCCTTCTAGTATATCAGCCCTAACAGAGTCACAGGATAAATAAAGGGAGCTGGTTGCTGTTAGTTTATATTCCTCAGTCTGCCATTGCTTTTCCAAAGCTTTGAAATAAAACTATGCAAAACAGTGTAGCGATATGATCTGTGAAGCTGTGTATTCAGGAGTCTGTAATACATAATAAGTGCCCTTTTTTGGGGGGGACATTCATCCCTTCAAGAACAACTGTTGAAATGTCCCTCCCGATTCTCAGTGTGCACTGAGAGCTGCTGAGCTTGTGCACTGTGGACATGCTGTGAGTCCACTTCACTTGAGGAAAAGACCCAGTTAATGGACGAATAAGAAATTAATAGGGAGGATAATAGATGGTGACCTGTGATTTCAGACAGCCAATAACCAGTTAGGACACCACCTGACCTGTCTGCTTGCTCGCTGTTGTTCCTCGCTTCCATTTTCAAAATGACCAGGGTGATGATTACTTGATTTGGCAGGTACAGTATTGTGTCAGTTGGCTGGTTCCAGCCAAGAGAAAACAGAATATCCTTAACACTTTGGCCTGTAATTTATTTCTTTATTTTTTGTAAGATGTTAGAAAGTCGAGAAAATAATTGATATAATGATGAGCAATCATTTACAGTCTGTAGGTGAAACAACCTCATTAAAAACTATGTATGAAAGGTCAAGCTGCATCTTCTTTTGCTTTAACTGGGGATGACTGACTGGCATTGTATTCTATTCTATTCTTTTGTGTCCCTATTTTTGTTTTACAGACCAGTTTTTATGCTCTACCAGCTTTAGATGTAAGCACAGTCACGGAGAGGCCGTAGTAAAATAGTTAGTGTACATAATGAAAGTATCGTGGTTTTATGTCTGACTCATTGGTATCTCTATTGTAGGCGGATTGTGCTGCACTCAAACCACTTGATCTATGACTCCTGACGGGAATAAACAGCACACATACAGTCCTCTCCAAATCTTGGCTCTAATTAAAAACAAAAAGACAGACAGCGGGAAGAAGGCGAAAGAAAAGAATGCTGAGGAGGATATGAGCCATGTGATGTTCAGGCTGAGGTGCAAGGGTTGTTTCAGGTGACACTGGTGGCACTTTGCCATATTATTCTGCCACAGTGTGGTTTCAGGCTGCAAGTAGATTATTAAGTGTTCTCCTGCAGCATTGATGGCTTGTGTAGGGACTGCTGCTCCAGCAGTGTTGCGGTTGTCTCTCAGTCCCCTGGCTGTTCCTGACTAGCAGACTGGGGACCAGCTAATTAGAGGAAGCCCTGGAGGAGCGCAGGAGAAAAAAGAGAAGCGGTAGAGGAAACCATGGCAGTGGGAGATGTCAGCCTTCATGCATTGTATGCATTTCGACTGACATGGTTTGCAGTGGAGTTTGATTCTGTGTCTCATCAATAAAGGGGTATTGCGCTGCTGCTGGAACAGAATAATTATCTCAATTTCTTCTCATAATGATAATTTTCCTATTATAAAGTAGCTTTATTTTTCGGTATGGTAGGAGACATTTTTCTTTATAACAGGTTAAGTGGGTGTGGAGAGCAGTGGCAGCGTAGCCCTTCTTTCCTCCGTACAGTAATCAATGTTAGAGCAGTCATGTTCAGTGTAGTTGCAGATGAATAAGGACTACCATCTTCATGTATTATCTGTTGAATCTACAATGTTCCTCTCTCGCACCCATAATCAGCCTTTGTGTCCATTGCTCTGCGGGTAACTCTATGCGAACCAGTTAATGCAGTTTTGACAAACACAAGTTAATCTACTGACTTGCACTCCACTGCAGCCATCATCATCACCATCATCAACGACGACAGCCTCTCCTGCCACCTCCCACCTCGTCTTTCTCACTATGGGAACAAAATCTCGGCAGAGAAACCCATTCTTGTCCTTTTTATCATTCGGTACAACCACTGATTGTGTCCAAAACATTCTGTCGATAGCTATTTACACTAAATGAGACAGATTTTGTACAGCTGGGCGGGGAAGTTTCTGTGTGTCAGAAAAAAAATGGTCTTCATTTTGTGTGAATGAATAGAGAAAGGTGCAAGTATTTCTTCTCTGCCCTTGACCCCACTGTGCAGATAAATGAAACCTCCACCTCCCATTTATCTCTGTTTTTCTCTCTTTCAGACCATCATGGAGCAGTTCAACCCCTGCTTACGGAACTTTGTTGCCATGGGGAAGAACTATGAGAAGGCCCTTGCCAGTAAGTACTTTTTTTTTTCTTTTATTTTCTCTGCGCACTCTGCTTCACTGCAGGTTCAGGCGCATAGCCAAGCCAGCTCTCTGTCTATTTCTATTGCTCTCTCTCTGCATCTGTATACCTTACTTTCCTTCGGTCTTACCAGAAAAGGAAAATATTTGTAATCATGCCAAATGAGCAAGTCTTATCATGTGCATATCTTCTGGCATGACCTGTCCACTGTAGAGGAGATATATATTCAGGGAAACACAAAAAGCCTCTAACCTCTTGCAGAAGTGAGGATGCTCACTCTTTGATAGTTCAGTGTCAACTTGACAAAGGAATATTTGTGTATATGATTATTTCATTATTTTTCGATTTGATTTACTTTTGATTTACTCTGGTAGCTGTGTTCCAAAACTTCCCCCCAAAATAGCCCTCATCCTCAACACAAGGCCGAACGCTGCCAGTCCAACTAATCCAGGCATTAGTGGGGTCTCCCCCTCCCACCCTACCCAAGCCTTTCCCTGAACACACACAATAACTAATCCCGGCCTTAGTGTAGGTAGGAAACAGACTGGTAGGGGCTCACTGAGATATTAGAGACCCACTTTGCAGGATTGGCTCTAATTTGCAGGGGGAATGGATGGGAGGTCATCCTTCCACCCACAGGGTGCATTCAACATCAGGAATGCTGAAAGGCCTCTGTGGGTAGGCTTGCCACATCTGTAAATTTGTGCACAGAACTCAGAGCCTCCCAGCACTTGGTAAGTGTAAAAGTGTCAAAGCAACAGATGCATACAACTCATTGAGTCCAATACTGAATACCAAACACGGCCCAGAGCTCGTTACACAAGTCCCCTGGTAACATGAGGAGGACGATGCAGGTACAGGAAACGATGGTTGTCCTGATTAAGAAATAAGTCGTTCTTCCTGTTCCTCTCAAGAGTGAAGTGTGACTGGTGGATCAGTAGCTCTGAGACAGCCCCTCCCCGACTAATTTTATGTCTGCCTTGCAATCAGCGAGCTGGTAATCTCCTCCATCTGTCGCTGTGACCCCCTCACCCCAAATTTCATGAGATGGAAGTAAAGTATCTGTATAGATCCAGCTTATCTTCTCATCCACGCTTCATAAGGTGCACACAAATGCACATTCACACACACGTACGCATCATCAGCAAGAAAGTGTCAGTTGATGGAAGATTTCTTCGAAATTCGGTTACCTACTTGCACAGCACACTTCCACACATGTGCAAGCTTGCATGTGCACACACATTCTCGCACACTTTCCACATCAAGCAAGGCAGGGGGTCTGTTTGGGATAATGAAGAGAAATCAGCTGTGATACTCCAGGGGCTCTGTTCTCAGCTCTCAGGTGTTTCCCCAGCACAGAGAGGAAGAAGGAAACGTAGCATCCTCTGCCGTTGACTCAGCTGTTATTAAGATTATTATTAGCATACCTCAGCCTCGGAGCAGAGCTGCGAGGCCTCCAGCCTGGGAGACTTCCTCTCTATCACGGTGCTGCATCTGTCTGCTGGAATTAGCCTGCCAGGCTATTGTTGCAAATGTGTCTCTCACCTGGCCGCTGTCTGCAGGCATGGAGCCCATCTGTCACCTGGACCACCGTCGAATACACCTCCAAAAGAGCAGCAGCCATTACTCATTGGAGACGGGGCTGATTGGCAGCCTGTATGGCACGAGGGCAAATATCCCCAGGAGTTGAAGCTGCCCCGCGTGACCTTAGTTCATCTGTCACAGCAGCAATTGGTATAATAAAGGATGGGATCGTTATTGATCTGGACAAAAGAGAGTACTCTTAATCTTTATTTAGTCAATGAGAGAGAAGAAGAGGTAGGGGCTGCTAGTTAGGATTAACCTCACAGATTGTTTTTTGTGTGTGCAAAAGATGTAGAGTAGAGGTCAACCATTTTGTAGGTGTGTGTGTATGTGTGTATGCTCAACTTCTTTTACTGACCCTTGACTCAATCTGTTTACACACAAGTAAAAAAAAACAGTTGGGTAACATCATGCATCCGAGGCACAGTTTGCAGTTTCTCTGCAGGGCAGTGTCAGCTGCACAACTAAAAGTTAAGGTGTAGTCGGGGGGGAAACCCACCAGGCCTTGTCTCTACCGGTATATAAACCTTTGATCATCCACTAATCCAATGACTCTCAAGGTTTTTTACCTTCAGGACCCCTCAAGTGATACAAATTAGACCACAGATCCCCCTTTGATCATGACCAGAATAGTTCCCTTTGCTGGGGGCATACGGGGATCAGCACACACCCTTTTAGAAACACTGCACCAATCAACAGTCTGCCCAAATACCGAGTCACTCTGTGGTCCAGTGTGGCGACATATTGACAAAAAGAGATTAAATGGATGACAGAAATGGTCAGTGGTCCACAATATGATGTTACTATTTCTTTTGTGGTGATAGCAATTATTTTGTAGAACTATTGACAGCAAATCCCCTTTTTCACTTTGCTATTGGATCATTTGATAACAGCTCAGAAGCAAGCCCAGGTATGAAAAATGGCCCTGTGCTTTGAACCAGTCCACCTGATTTACCACACACTAGCACCTAGTTACTGTGACACCTGTAAACAACTTCCAAAACTGACTCAGATGCTAGACATTTAAAGGAAAATCAAGTTTTAATAGACTCACTGCAATGGGTGATACATATGTCCACAATGCACAAAAATTTGCCAAACGCTAAACTCAATGCTGAAATATACCCTGGGGTTATAATAACCCAACTTTTCTTCTCATTATGACACTGAGCCAGAAGCAAACCAGAACAGAAAAAGTGTTTTTAGTGGTTGCGCAGCCCACCTCAGATTATTTGTTAGAAAATAATTTGCTCTTTGGAGTCAAGCATGCAGGGTGCCAACTGGATGATGATGAGTAATTACGCAGCAACATCAGTGTTTCCTTGTTTTCTGATGGTGACAAGCTGTGATTCACAACTTAAAGCAACTGAGGAGAAGAAGAAATAGAAGGAAAGGGTATCTAGAAAGCTTTCCAATGAGTTTGCACAAATCTTAACTAATGGTTTTTCTGTATTTTTTATATATATTAATATATTTCAAAAGATTGATTGTTTTTAATTTATTTATTTTTTGCTTACAGATGTGACATTTGCTGCCAAAGGCTATTTTGATGCTCTGGTCAGAATGGGCGAACTGGCAAGCGAGAGTCAAGGATCCAAAGATTTGGGTAAGTAATAAATTCCGTTAAACTCTTCTCTTTTTTTTTCCCCCAGCTTTTTCAGTTTCATGTTGGTCACACTTGGCTTCCGAAGCAGCAACAGTGTCTTTATACAGTTACATACACGCACATGCCATCTAGCAGCAACATTGTGTATAAGAATGTAGCAGGGGAAGCCAAGTAGCATTCAGAGGGTATGTGTGGGTTGACACATGAGGTGTTTTTAATTAGACATTTTTATTTTACTGCATCATTTTAGTCCTGACGCAGATTTTTGTCTCATTGTGTCCCAGAGCAAAACAAGCCCCCCCCCCCAAGTTCAAGGGCCTCCTTTTGTCAGAGAAAAATCATCAATTGAAAGAAATGAGTGCAGTATTGTCAGCACAGTAAGGTGGGGAAGGAACACCAGTTATTTACAAGAATATAGACGATGCCAACATAACCCTGTCCGAGCTGAAGATGAGATTAATATTGCTAGTAAGAGTTTGCAATATGATTCCAGTTTAAAAGGCACCAATTTGTGTAGAAAATGCCATCGGTATAGCAGATGCCCGACGTTCGTGCCAATTAGGTGCATCCATCTGTGTTTGTTCGGTTTACAAATGTAAAGGTCAATTGGAGAAACAACACCTGGTCCTCTCATAGTGAGCCGTTTCCCAGGTGATCGGCGTCTGTGTGTGCTGTTGCCGGTCAATAGGAAAATCAGCTCCTGTTTGAAGAGATTCCCTTTGCACTGATTATGCTTTTGACGGCTTGATCTGCGTAGAAGTAGCTGTTGATTTGACGGGGTCTTTGTTGCATCGGAGCCGAGATCCAGTCTGGGTTTCCTCAAGCCCCGCCAACAGGGACTGACATGAAAGTGCTCTCAGGGTGTTTTATTCAGCAAGCAGCCGTCTCTCTTTCTCCTTCCTCTCTCTGTCGCTCGCTCTCTAGCTTGCAGCATCTGTCTCTTCCATTGATTCCCAAGTTTACAGCAGTACCTCCACGCTGGAACTGAGCACCATTAACATAAGTGAGCTCTTCCAAGCCAGACATCCTCAGCCGAACTTGGCACAAAAAGGGAGCAAAATGTTCCTGATCTAACTGACAGCCAATCTAATCTCATCTTGCAGCCCCTTGGCTCTAACATCAAGAACGTCTCTATTATTTTATCGAATACTTATTTTCAGATAGTCTTAAAAGTGTGTTTGTATTTCTCTGTGTGGTGATGTTATTGATGCACATATTGGCAAGGAAAGGAAAAATGCCAATCTTGGAAAGTGTATAAATATTGTGTGTGCGTGTATGTCTAAGTATATCAGTACACTCTTTTGTCACAAGTATGTATGAGACATCTGAAAACCGATTCCATTTTCAAAAGCCCTGCCGAAAGGGATCTACAATAAGAGTGGATATTTGAATTGACAAATTTTCCTCGTTAAGCGACTCATCTTGTCAGTCTTCCTAAATGTATCTTCTTATCTATTTGTGTCAACCTGAAGCAGTGTCTGATTCTTTTTTTGTATAGTTGTAAGTCTGACAGAAAGGTTGTTTTGCATTTGAAGGGCTTGGCCCCTGTTGTTCAGGGTTAGCCGGAAATTTGCACTGGAGAACCCAGAGCTCCCCTGCCACGCCACTGTGGTTCCCAGGGGAAGGATCAGTTCTGCTTTATTTTCCAGCTGCCTGTTTTTTTGGACTTTTTTTTTTTTTCTTGGTTAGTCCACACCCTTTTGCCCTTTTTTTGATGCCAGTGCATTGACCATATGCAGGGGTGAGCTTCCTGTTTGACTCGTCAGAGCGTACAGAAATATCCATAGCTTGGGGAAAAAAAAAGAGATATGGGGAGGTTCGCTGAATGAATCATAGCTTTGCGTTTACAACATGTCCACCAAATAGTATGAAAGTGAGGTATTGTTTTCAACGTAATCCTAAAATTTAAAACAACATTAATTTTCTAAAATCCATTGTGCTGTTAATCTTTTCCCAATGTTATTTTCCTTCAGAGACATTGCTATGTGTATGTAGTATTTAAATGATTTCTCCTGAAGTAACGTCTGTGAATAAGTAATTTTTTCTGATATTTTACAGATTTGAAATGCCTGCCTCTCGTAACTGATAAATAGATAGATATCCTATTAGATACTGGAGGGACCTCATTGACTCAATATTAGATCATTCAGAGAGCTGAGCACTCGGCTTTGTGTTGCAATAAGTTGATCTGCAGATCGTCTTGAAAAGACAAGTAGCAAGTTGCTCTAACGGTCTGTGTACATGAACACATGTTCTTACATGTGTTTGTGCATGTTGGAGCTCCTGTTGCACCTCTTTAAAGCCTGATAATTCCACAGAGGCATTGTAAGAGATTGTAGGCATTGTAGGTCCCACCTACACACCTAAGAGTCGGCAGCTGCTCTCCATTTATTTTTTCCTCCCATCGTCGCTTTTTTTTTTCTCCTGCCTGTCTTTCTATCGCACACACGCACATACACAGAAGCATGATGCTTAAAAGAGGGAATGGAATTACCCTGTAATATAATGCCCTCTGTTGCTGTTTTCATAATCAACACATCAACATGAACTATACTTTAGTCTTAGTTCATTCCTTTAGAACACAGTTTGTTCCCACAGGAATCCTGCCGTGTGTGTGTACATGCTTGCCTATTATAGTCACATGGCTGTGTGCATTTTTTGTGCATAAGTCTCCTGTCATTTCTATGTGTTTATACAGTATGAGTGCTCCTTTAATCCACTTGTGTATATCTCTTCCTAAAGAGACAGTTTCTCTCTCTCTCTCTCTCACGCCAGCCCCACTACTCCCACACACTCCCTCCCACATATCCTCCTCTGGTTGGGCTAATCATCGCCTGTCACTTCGCCACCCACACATACACATGGTAACACACACACCTGCTCTCGCTCCCCTCATTCCCATTTCTTTCCCCTCTCCTTCTGTTTGTTCCATCTCTTCTTCTTTTATCCCTCTTCATGTAGAAAGAGTGAGCACTTATTGCCTCGGTGACATTTGTGGCTTTTCCAACCCTTCTAGGGAAACATGGGAAATGGTGTTTGTGGGAACGGAGAAATTTATGACAGTATTAAATACCATCCCAGCTCCGTTGTGTTTAGACTTTTTTTTCTTTTTGAACGAAGATGCTTGTGTTTTCCCACCAAGCTTGCAGCCAAAGAGACGTGAGCTGCTCTTAGTCTTCTGATTTGTCATCATTCCTACGGCTCCTTTATCTTTGTTGTGACTGACGGAAGCTCAACCAATCAGCCAACTGAGCTGCTTTAACACACATAATTCAATTCAGTACTGATAATTGTAATTGCTTAATTTCCAAATACCAAAACAATGACCTGATAGCAGGGTATATGATGGGTTAGATGACTGAATGAGAATGCATTTTTGCACACAGACATGAAATGTTTCAGATGTAATTGGGACAAAAACAAGACAGGCAGACTAAACGCTAGCTCATAAGAATGATTATTTCTGTCCTACTTGAACATAACGTACTGGCCTGAGAGAACAGTAATGTTGTCACACCCTACATACTGAAGGCAGATAGGTTTCTGACTGCAGGCCTGTTTTTTGACTCGTCGGTATGGTCAGAATGTTCTTTTAGTGTCCTCAGGTGAAGTAGTTGAGAGCTGCTGTGTTTGACTGGGTGTGTACCACTGCTTTGTTTTACATGGCTAATGTTTCACTGCTTGAAGAGTGAAAACAGTGAGTACCAGCCTGAGTCTAACAGATGTGTAAAGCGTGTAATCATGACGATTTGTCCAATAGTGTGTTTTTTTTTTATGTGAAATTCCAGATAGACTTCCTCCATCTTTTTCTCTTATTAATAAATTAAAAATCTCTGAACAGGAATGTTCACACATTTCAGCCTCCCTCGCCAGAGGAAATCAAACACACTTTCTAACCCCCGTTGACTGCTGTAACCATGCAAATTGCTACATGTTAATAACACACATGTATGATTCAGCAGAAAGACATACTCTTTGGGGAAATAACATGCATTAGGAAAAAAAAACAGGCTACATTAAACTGTGCTCGAACATTGGGTTGCTTAGGTTGCAGCTCAGGAGAGGGCCCATTGGAAAAAAAAGAAAGAGGAAAAACACCTTGTAGCCCCGCCTGTGAAAGGTTCACATAAGGAAAAGGGGGCTGCAAACTGATGTAGCTAATGAATCTAGGACACAAGTGTTACATTTCTGCTGGTTAATGGATGCTGCCCAGAAGGATGAATGACATGACTGTTAAGAGCAGAGGTATGCGGTTCCCCAATGAGGTGTGTTTGAGTGAGCAACCAGTGAGTCCACATACTGTATACATGCATCTCTCTCTTGTCTGGCCTACCTCTCTCCTCCTCCAGCACCTGTCCCTGTTTAAATGAGAGCAGGGGAGCTCTTTTCTTAGCTCTGTGCCACTATCCCAGGGGTCCCTGCTTTCTCCTGTTCTATTTCTGAGAAACGCAGTGCATGATGGGAAAATCAGTGGCCCCCACACTCTCCATCCGCACACATTCGCATTGCCCTTCATTTGTTCATGGCAGTGGTATGTGGTGAAGGTGAGCTTTGATACAGCTGTGATGGACAGGACTGCACAAACGAGGCTCTCTCTCACATTCCCTTTCAGTTTATTTCAGATAAGCACACTCTTAGTTTCCAGTGTGCACTTCTGCAAATAATTGATTTATTTGCATTCTTCACAGGTTAGGTTGTCAAGAAGCAACACAAAGCACCTTAGTCAGTGCCATGCTAATGTGAACGAATGATCAGCCATACACCTAAACTTTTGGCGATTCAGTGTTGTCAAGTATGCAAACATGCATTTTGAAGATGTGTGGGTTTTATGGATTGCCTTTAATGGCTGTGCAAGTTTTTCTGTTTGTGCTCATGTAAGCATGCATGTGTGCCCATGCTTAAGGTCAACCTTAACCCGGTCAAATAGGCAGCAGCAAAGTCTTTTACGTGGGATCAAAATATGAATCTTAAAGTCAGTCTTCTCACTGCAGGTCTCAAAGTGCACACTTGCATACAGTATAGCAACATTCAATATTAATGACGTGTTAGAGTCGTAACATGAATTATAATATTTTGACCAGGACTGCCCCTGACCAACCACTACTTATTGGTTGGACAGGGGCAGCCCTATTTTTTATTTTAGGGAGGCATCAGAACATGGTTCAAAAACATTGCTAAGACACAAAGTAACATGGCAGAGAAATCCAGAATAGAGGACAACTTTGAACTGGAAAAGAAAAACCAGAATCTAGAGAGAAACACATATTTTACACAAATTCACACACGACATGCAGTTAGTGAGATAATTTAGCGTCCCCAGTCTCCACAAACACTTTTATGAAGGCAATCGTGCATGTATTTACTGTTGTGCAGATATTGTTACATTAGCTATGTAAACAATATCTGTCCATGACCTTGTGATACCACTACTACTCCTTTTCTTTTATTTCTCCTTCAACCAATGACCAATTTAAACTTTTCATCAACTGGCCTTTGGTTCACTATTTAGCAACCCTCCTTTACCCAAGGCTTGTGAAACGTAAATAAAGTGGTAGTTGTGTGAAACGTTGGGCAGCCAACATTCCCCCTTCTCTAGTGTATAAACACTTTTGGATATGCTGCGTTTAGAGACGATGAATGACCCAGTTTTTTTTGTTGTTTTTGTTGTTGTTATTTTGGGGGGGGGATTTAGGGTTGACTCGCTGGGTCAAACGATATAAACACACAGTCACAGTTTAGTTTTCACTCAGCCCCTCCTTGAATCTCCATACCTCAATGGGGAGCTGTGTGACTCTGCTGTTTTTCTTATTGCCTTGACTCAAGTGCAAAGAGCTCTGTTTTGTAGAAGACAGCGTCATTCAAGCTTAAAATATTGTGCCAGTTCACAGCTGTCTCTTCACTGTTACACCGAGGGATTTCTTATTATTACTGTACTCTCCAGGGATTTTCCCCTATCACTCAATTCTTCGCCTCACTACTTGTGCCCTGTGTCTGCTTAATTTTCCGTTAAACTGAATTTCTTCCACTTTTCTGTTAGGTGTTTTGTTTTTTTTTTTCACTTTGAACTTCTGATGTTGATTCCTAGAAAACTTTGACTGAACCAACAGAGATATAAAAAAACAACCTGCATCTTTAAAATGATTCCATACCCAACCATACGTACACACACACACCATAATCATCTATAGTCGCAGTTTAATTGTTCCTCCTTTAAATGCTGCAATCTTTTTTACTCGTTTTGCCATTATTTGATTTTCTTTCTCCATCCTTTCTCTCCCTTTTTCTCTTCCAACTTTGCGAAATCAATCAACACGTCTATTTCCTCACTTAAGATGTCAGCGACAAGAAAAGGTGGTTATCTTGTGCTGCAGTAATCAAAGTTCCTTTCAGGAGACAGAGCTGAACCCACAAATCAGGGGACAGCATATGAAATGTGTGATATAACCCAATGTGGGCTTTAGATGCTGTTTTAGCTGTTACTTTCACAGTGTGATAATCCCTTAACCCTCATCTGCCTGACTGCATCTCATTACCTCAGCAAAAAAAAAAAAAAAAGTGAACCAGCCCATTGAGACATGTATGGACCAATCAGAACCTCTGCATGTTGTTACATCCAGCATGTTAAGACATATCAGCTATTATCTTCTTGGGCATAATAAGAGAGCAGGAATTCATGGGCCGTAGATCATACGCATTCTAAAATGTTCAGTTTATGTCTGCTTTTTGTCTGTTTTAGCCTGCTTCCAGGACAGGGCTTTGTAACTAAGTGTAAATCTTTAAAATTACATCTACATATGTTTTAAAATGTAAGACATGAACATACATCCATATATAAATGAACTAATCTTATGTGCAAATGTAATGTAAACTTTTTCCATGACATGTTCATATATAATAGTGTCTCCAGACTTACTGTTTTATCTTAGAATACCGTATGTTTTAGCAAAACATATTATGTCATAGAGGCTTATGGAACAGCAGCCTAATACCAGGCTGGATTGTGGCTAACTGATAGCAGATGGTTTGGATTTGCTGTGTACTTTACAGTATTACCCAGCAGACAATGCACAGTAGCCTATCTGGGACCACCAAGAGGGAATGTCAAGATTACTTGCAATGTTTCTTTTTGGCCCATTTCTTTTAGGCGGTCGTATATTTGTGATGTTCAGTCTTTCATTATGGCCTAAATGCACGAAACCATTGCTGGACAAACTTATTTTAGGCTACTAGGTTGAACAGATGTGATGGTGAGTGTCCAGTGTAACATGTTGTTTGTTTTTTTTTTTCCATCTGCTACTGAGAGACTGTGTGGATAAGAAAAGTGGGGAAAAGAATTCAGACTGTTTATTGCATGTGTGTGTGTTTATGTTTATGAGAGCGAGATATGGATGAAATTTTAACATAAACTTCCCTTACTCCCAGATTAACTGTGTTTAGATGTTGTGGTTTCACGGGTAGTGTAGTGTCTCATGTGTGTCCACAAACACACAAATGCACAACACTCTTACAGCCACCCAGATTCTCAGCCATTATCTGTGCCTTGCACATTATCCCACTGCCCCCTTGATTGTTTCCCATCAGGCAGGTATTAACATTCCCATTCGTTAAAGTCACACACACATATACCTCACAGAGACTACCCATGTGGGCCTCACTCCACTTAAACTCCCCAGGGAAGTGTGGATTTTGATGTAATGTTAGCTGATTGTAAGGGTGGAGATCTTTGAGCAGCATTTTGTAACACAGTACTTTGCACCTACTGCCCCTCATCTTGCAACTTCTCCCATGGCAACGACCCCAGCATTATCCTGCTTCCATGACAACCTGTAGTGAATCCAGTTTGACCTTCACCAGTGATTCAGTGTCTCTCCGTCCACCTCCATTCTTTCCCTCCCTCCCCTCTCTGTCTCTCTTGTTCTCTCTAGTCAACACTGCAAACTTCCACTTTTTTTTTCTTCTCTGTAGCCCACATTCTGTTATTCAGCTTTTTTTTTTTTTTCCTATCTCTACCTGTGTGGGTGTATCATTGCTGCTGTTACACAAGCTGATGTCATACTGAAAGGGGGACAGTCTGTTCATATGCACCAAAGTCCTGTGTCTGTGCTTCCTCTTCTGACTCAGTGGTTTAACCTAACAGGCGTGTGGCTGCTTGTTGCTGTGCTGCAGGCGCAGACAAACCTGAGCTCACCACCCAACAAAGGTACTATTGTTTCCTCTCCACCGGGGGACACAGGTGTGGTTGAGGTTAGCAGGAAAATATTGATACAAAAAAAAAAAAAGACTCTTTGCAGGTTCATTCACTGGTCTACATGCATGTGTGGCTGTGTGTGTGTGTATTTGTTGTGTCACTATAGCGATCAACCTATCTACTCTTATCTACTGTATTGCATTGTTTAGTAGCTGGTATGCCGATGTCCCTGTCAGGCTGGTAGCTCTAGAATCAAATCTAACACATTGTCTCATGCCTGCCAAATATTTCCTGCACAAAACAATAACATTTCATTGCACACACCACACATTCAAATTTTCCATATTATTCCTTTTTATTAATTCTTGATTGAATTTGCTACTGTTAACTGCTCGTGAAGGATGCAGGCCAATTTTCTGATACCGTTGTTGTCTGATTTGATATCAAAGTTGCCATGGTAACTGCTTGCATTTCCAAAGTGTGATTTTTTTTTTTTTTTTTTTTTTTTTTTTTTATATCCCCCCCCTCCCATCCATGCTTTGACAATGAACATTTTGCAGTAATGAAACTGCAGATGACAAGAAGAGATCAGTTTGCACATTCATTCATTCTTTACCTTTCTTGCTTCTTGCAAATACTTTGTGCTCCTGCCATTTTACTTGGTGTGTCCGTGTGCTTGAGTGTGTGCACATGTGCGTGCATTACTTTCTGCAGTACAGTGATGGCTGATCATTTGTTAATTGATCCAGCTACTTGAAGTCACCAACAGGATGCCAGTGCTCCTAAGTATGAAGGGCTGTGATCAGGGATGAGAATCTGTAAGCTGCTTAGCAGGCCTGCTGGGAACTGACAGAAAGCTTTGGCCTGCTTCTCTGCTCCAGTGAGGCACATGATCAGCAGGCAGGTTGCACCACAGGCAAAAGGCGTTAGTGTCCTGGGTATACAGGAGTTATTGGGGCAGTGACTGCGCTGAATTTAGAATGAAAAAGAACTCCCTATTGTTCTCACTAGATTTGATATTGCTACAAATCGTACCAACTAGCATAAATCAAATACAAATTTTACTACATGATCATTAAGCTTGATGGTTCACCTTGGCTTAAAAAAAATCAATGACACAGACATGATCATCATCAATAGCATATGATGAAGGGTTCATAATGCACCTTCATTGTGTTGTGTAGCTGTACGCACATATAAATGGTAATCTGTTAGTCTAGAATTAATATATGGTCACCTGTAATTGAAGGCTTGTGTATAAAAGGATAATGAATTATTAGTAGTGTAATGCAGTTAGAGTTGATATCAATGACTGTCTATAGAGGACAGATGATTATAAATTTAAATGAACAAACACAAATCTAATTACAACCACATTATCAGTCTAAACTATTTGTTCAGCAGCTCACTATCTTTCTTTCTTTCAGACTACTAAGTACTGTGCATATTGTGTTTTCTCTCCCTTATGTAATCAAAAGCTGTAACCTGCTTCACCTTGTTAATGCCCCCCTCCATTTCTGTTTCCCCCTCTTCCGTCACAGTCACTTCAGTGTCATCTTTCTGCACTGATTTGCATTGTACTGTATGTGATGTCTAAAGTGTGTTTGTGTTTGTCTCCATGCATGTGTGTTTGTAATGAGATGAAATAAATTTGATGTGCTAACTAAAGTATTGAACTGTGTTCCACACAACCTTTTTAGACAATTACCAACATAAAAGTCCTATATTTTATGAATTGAAATGTCTCTGTCCATTTCTGATTGAAAAGCAGGTCTAGGCTCAATATTAATATGAATAAAAACATTTAAATTAAAACAAACAAACAAAATTTCCATGATTTTGTGATGTCACATCAAAGCAGGCACCACCATCAACTATGCCCACACTATGGTCTACCTGGACCCAGCGTCCATCCTTAAAGGGTTTTATTTCCATTTTACTCCACTTTATGAAACCATGTCAGTCAGAAGAGCCTCTCTTTGGCCCGGATAACCAACCCTTTTGTTGCTGGAGCTTCAGGGAGAAACCCAAAAGATGAAAGACCACAGTGTGGTGGTTTTTAGTGCTTTAAACCATACATTTGTCTTTGTCTGGATATTAAATAACTGTTTTAATATCAATACATTCCAAATTTTTATGTCTGCGATAAGACAAACGCATCTATTAATAAAAAAAAAATCGGTGTGAAAAATGAAACTGGACAAAATGTGCTGCTCTCACAACTTGACTTGTATTTCTCATTTCTGTTCACTCAAGCATATTGACTAAAAGCAATATACAGAAATTTAAAAGTAATAAAACTTTGTTTTTTGAATAAATGAATGCAATGATCATAAACTAATACAACAGTTTTTTCGAAGAAGAAAATAAATAATGGAGCTAAATCTAAGGGGCTTTGGACTTGTCAGGTCAGGGAAATGTGTGTGTGTCTCATTTTTCTGTAGGTCTCACGCTGTCTTTCCACCAGGTCTCTATATGTGTCTTTTGCTCAATGTCGCTCTTTGTGTTCCTTTTCTTGACTATGCTCTGCACTTTCAGAAGAGGCAGCCTGTAGGTATATGACAATGCAACATTCTCATGAGCTGCATGATTCCTTATCTTCTCTTCCCTTTTGGTTATTACCTTTTTCGACTTCTATTTTATGTGGAGACCTTAACCTTTCTTTGAGTTTTTTTCCTGTTGTTTTTGTTCTAGAAATGACATTGCCTGATGTTAAGATTAATCAAAGAAAGAAAGGCAAAATGTTTGATCTCCACGAGACATCAGTACTTACACGCTTGAAGTTTTCTCTCCTCTCGTCACTTCTTGTAATTTCATTTTCTGTCTGTCATCTTGTACCAAAAAAAAAAAAAACTACAACAACAACAACAACAAAAAAATCCCAAGCTTTCATCTTGTTCTTCACACAAGTCACTTGTCTTTAAGTGTATGTTTGTGTGTCGTGTTTTACTTGCATGAGCATTGCACGCTGGGGTTTCCTCTCTTCTCTTCTTCTCTGTGTTTCTCTGCAGTGGATGTGTTCGTGTTGTTGATGTGCTCTCTCTCTTTCTCCTTCTTTCTCTCTGTGCAGGGGATGTGCTGTTCCAGATGGCTGAGGTCCACAGACAGATCCAAGTGCAGCTAGAGGAGATGGTAGGTATTCTAAGCTCAAAGGGGTTTTCTTCTTGTACTTCAACGCTACAGCGCATTCCCGAATACTTTGTATATGTAAAACATTTTAAAAATAATTTAGATAACCACTATAAACTATTACAACAATAATACAGCTTTAGGTCTGGCAGAGGGGCCCTACCACATGATGCTCCTGAACAACTCGGCCCAGCTGTGGCACAGATTTGGCTCCTGAGCCCCCGTGGCCAACACATTGAAAACATGGCAATTAAATTAACATGAACTCCTATTGAATGAACAGACATGCTGAGCTCATGTAAATCCACATAACTAACTCAGGAGGTGGCTGGGTAAGTCGGATGAGGTAATTGAACAGTATGGGCATTCTGGGTAATGTCCTTGTTTGAGAATTTCTCCACAGTCAATTTTAATTTAGTTGCTATGCATCATGTGCAGAAGAATTCCCAGATGTAGGTGCTTACTACGTAGGTACGCTTTATTAAGCCCCACCACCCCCGAGTTCACCTACAGATCAGCCTCTATAGGACCATTCAGATTTTTTTGGCCCATATGTTTATTGTCTTTCATTCATTCATCTTCTACTGCTTATTCGTTTCCGGGTCACAGGGTTTGCTGGAGCCAATCCCAGCTCACATTGGGCGAGGGCGGGGTACAACCTAGACAGGTCGCCAGTCCATCACAGGGCCAACACACAGAGACAGACAGAGACGAACAACCACTCACACTCAGACCTACGGACAATTTAGAGTCACCAATTAACCCAAACATGTCTCTGAACGGTGGGAGGAAACTAGAGTACCCGGAGGAAACCCACGCAGGCACAGAGAACATGCAAACTCCACACAGAAAGGCAGAGTCTTTCTTAAATCTTATTTAACTCCTGTCTTCTAGACAGCCAGATTCTACCTTTAGCATAGAATTGACTTTGTTTGCCTTATAACTCCGTCAACAGTTCATAATGACTTAAATAAAAAAATTACTCTGGTTTTGGGATTCGATACCTTATGAGTGTCAGTTTACAATATAGTAAATAAGTTTTGAGCAAACATGTTATTTATTATTTAATAATTGATAATCATTGATTGATTTATGCCAGCGACATGATTCTCACTGTCCAGTTACTGAAGTGTTTTCTGCTTTCCCCCCAGTTGAAATCCTTCCACAACGAGCTGCTGTCGGAGCTGGAGAAGAAGGTGGAGCTGGATGCTCGTTATCTGACTGTGAGTGTGTGATTGGCTCACTCTCCCGGAGCCTCAGTCCAATAAGTGGCCTCTATGTTTTTGTTTTCATATTATGATCAAATCTGTGAGGACTGAAGTGATTCCAGAGATGGAGGTGAAACTCTGTGTTTGTGTTAACATCTGGATCAAAGTCTGTTTCTGAGACCGTTAGAGAATGTGTCTAAGAAAAAAAATGAGATGCATTGAAAATAACATGTCATACTCACCTATCAAGGGTAGACTCATTATAAAAAAAAAACTCTCCTGGTGTGTGTATGTATGTGTGTGTGTGTAAGCCTTGTGGAGCTGGACTATGTGATATCTTTAGAATGAGTGGGTTGCTGCCTGAGTGTAGTACAGCACTGCTATGCATTGTTTTGGGGGATGGGATCATTTCGGCATTACTGTTGTGTTGGAAGGAGCACGTTACGAGCTGCTGTGGCTCACAGCTACTCTCGCACATTACATCATTTTGCTTTTTAAATTAAATAGGAACATTCATTTTTTCTTATTCGTTTTCGGCTTTTGCTCTTTGGGAAACTTATCAACTGGAGCCAACATGAGCTGTCACGTTGGCTTCATATTAAAACCATCTCAAAGTTTCTCTAAGTATTTACTCATCTGCCTATTGTCAGCTTGTCTGAATCCCTATGAAAGAAAAATATCTGAAAAATTTTTAATTCTTCCTTCATAAGAGACATTTATATCTGGGTGTTTCTCTGAGGTTATAACATCCATTACTTCGAATGAATTTCCAACAGATTTGCTGCAGCATAATAGCATCCATTTTACTTCAGACTTGTAGTCTTTTTGGACTGAGACCAATTTTCAGATGATTAACTTACAAAGGCTTGCCGTTATTTTTTTTTGTTGTTGTTGTTGTTGTTTTTTTTTTCCTCCCCCAGAGTGAGATGTGCATTGTCCTCCCAATGGTGCATCGCTCTGTTCTCCCTCCCCCTTTATTTCTCTTATGTCTTGTCCCACATAATTGTCCACCTGGGGTTTAACATTATCCAGTCCTAACACAGAGGTCACATTGAGGTCATTGACCTAGAATACAAAAAAATAAATAATAATAATCCAATCGGATTCGAACACATTAATAATCAGTCTGTAATCGCAACCAGTGATTGAAAGTTGCAGGTACGGGAGCTGGAAACAAAACTCAAACCAGCTTTGGGTTTGTAAATTAGGAGGACTGTCCCAGCTCAATGAGGCAGATGCTCGGGATATTATCTTGTTTACCCAATATGGCCCCGCACACTAAAAGAGAACTTTTCACAGCAGCCAGCTGTGCCTTCTCTAATCATTACTATGATCTACGTGCTGAGGATTTTCGATTTTCCACAAGGGAGCCCAGATTTTTTTTTTTTTCCAGGAGTAAACTTCTTAATGTGAATTGCAGCACGTATCGGTTCAACTGCTTAACCTCAGAGACAAAGAGGTTGTAAGTGAATAATTCATTAATTGTTACTGAGTTACAAAGACACCACCCATTCAAAGACATGTTTTCTGTCCGTTTAGCGTTTGGAAACATGATAACATTCAAACCAATGAGTGAGAAAAATGGATTAACAATATAAAAGGCTGAAACGGGAAGACCTGTTAAGTTTATTCGCTAGTCGTTTAGATGTTTTCAGTTTAGCTCAGGGCTACATAAGTAATATCACCCATCTCTTCAAATCCAAACAAAGCCGTAGTTTCGGTTTTCCACTGACAACAGCCAAACGTCGCCTAGAAAATACCTGCCTGTGTCTTACGCTGTGCAAATGTAGGTGTTGAGCCCTCATGGATGAGATCTCCTTCGCCGATTTTTGCCTCATACAGAAATCACATGAGCTTTGTCACACCAGACAGGGTTACTATAGCAACAGAGCTGGTACAGCCCGGAAGCAAAGTTGTTTTTCTCAATGAATAAATAATTTAAAAGGCAAATTAAATAATTTAAATAAATAAATCCAGCTGCAAAATGACTGCGCCTTTTATATTTATATATATATGTATATGTATATATATATGTATATGTATATGTGTATATATATGTATATGTGTATATATATGTATATATGTATATGTATATGTATATATATATATATGTGTGTGTGTATATATATATATGTATATGTGTGTGTATATATATATGTATATGTATATATGTATATATATATATACTTTTCAGTGAAAAATCAGCTGGTAATCAGCTCCAGTGGAAATTTTTGTGAAATTAAAACAAAAATATAAATGAAATTTTGAAGCCCGAAAAAAAAACAAAAAAAAAACTATTTCCTTCTGGTGACAAAGTCCTCTTCAACATGCCAAGAAAGAGATATTTCCAGTAAAATTTCCTCCAGAAAGACATTTTCTGCTGAATATCTAGGCCAGGGCTAATTCAGGTTTCTTTAAGTTGACTTCTACTCCAGCGCTGAAATGGTGCCGCTGAACCCAGGGGCTGTCAGTAAGGAAGGATTGGTATAAGAACTTAAAAAAAAAATGCTTGGCATTTCTGTTATTATTTATAAAACATTTTCTGATCATTTGTTATACCCCCTGTCATCCAGACTTTTTAATTTGCAGTCCTAATTTTGTCTTTGCGCTCTGCCTGCTTCCCTGTGTAGGCTGCCCTTAAGAAATACCAGATGGAACACAAGAGCAAAGGGGAGAGTCTGGAGAAGTGTCAGGCTGAACTGAAGAAGCTACGTAGGAAGAGCCAGGGAAGCAAGAATCCCTCCAAGTACGGAGAAAAGGAAATGCAGGTGAGTCTGTCGCTGGGTTTTCAACTCACATCCTACAATTACAGCAAAATTATACAACAATTAGAGTGGAAAGAATTCATAACGGTCTAATTTAGTGAAGTCAAAGTTTGAATGGTCAATGCCAATCAGGAAGAGGCCAAAATACCCCGACAGGACTATAACAAATTCAAGGAAATTAAAATACAAACAAGCCAGTTTCTAGAACTTAGATTTAGTAAAGTTTGCATGCATGTGGGTGACTATTGTATTTTAGATTTATGAGTGTTGGTGCAAAATAATGACTTTATTTTTCATAAAGTAAAGAGAGTACACAAAACAGCAAGGATGGGGGTGGAGGCAGTGGCGACGAAGTGCCCTGAGTGGGAAGTCAAATAGTGGAGGTTTGATTATGAGTCTTGTGCCCTTGCCAATCTTAAGTACATCACCCCACACACAGTACAGAAGGCATGTAGAAGCTCACATGAAAAAAGTCAGCTACAGTATTTGAAGCAGTTGAAGATTATATGGATTTATTCCATCATGTCCGGTATTTTTACGCTCACGGCTTTGATCAGGGTTTCAACGGGATGAGTAAAAGCCCAACTTAGGTATTCGGCGTGAAACGGTTGACTCAGTTATCCTAAATGGACCAGATAACGAACACAGACTTTTCAAAATAAAACACAACCCAACAGCAGAGTTCCAATTTTCATATATTTTAAACTATTCAGTAGCTATTAGGTTATTTCATTCAGTTGTTTTGAAATACTTATTTCATACACTATTTATCACAATAAAATTATAAGTAATTATTATTGAAATCAAACTTTTGTTTTATAGAAAAACACTGCAGGTTTTTATGTCAAAATTCCAACTTTTCAAACTTTTTATGATTGTATTCAGAAATGTCTGTTGATAAGGTTTGATGATAAAAATGAGGGGCCATGAGCAGTCATGTGAAATCTAATATGGTGATTTTTGGGGGTCAATCTAAGAGTCAGATAACTCTTAAATCTTTCAGAAGCACATGCGAATGAATATATGCAATACATGCAGATATATAGGATTTTTATATACACGTGAGAAATATATATCAACATAATAAAGATATATATATAGATGTATTTAAAAAATTATAATTCTATGATAGACGTATGTTACATAAACATATATTCATCCCAAAACCTGTCAATATATGTTCATATTACATATAAAACATCGATGTTTTATAAAATAAATGTTATATAATCACACAATTATGAAAAATTATAAAATGCATACAAAAATCATACATTAATGTTCATATGTATTTTAATACACTTATGTGTCAAGGGTGGTGTATATATTGTATATGTATATATAATAATATATTTTCTTATAACTAACATGTTAAATTGACACAGTCACCTAATTCAGCAACCAACAGAAGCAACGTTGGCTTTGGGCGTCATCATTCATGTCATTATCTCCATGGCAGAGCAAATTGCAACAGAGCAGCTCAGGTGAAAGAATATTGATGAGTTTGAATGAACCTTCAGTTTTGGAAGTATCTCAATTCACAGCTTTTATTTGGTTTTGCATCACTCTCCAGGCTCCTCAACAGGAGAGAGGGTGACATGTACACACATGCAGATGCCTTTAAAGACCCCCAGTCCCTGTAATAACCTGTTCCTGTCGGCCTTTTTATTCTTATTGTTTGTTTAGTTCTGTAGCCAGTGTGTCATGTACAAGTGAGAAAAATGACACAGCGGAAATGTTGACAGTGTGATTTCACAAAGATTTCACTGTCTGCCCGGAGGGATGAAAGCTAACAGGTCAAGGCTTGCATGGTGTTTACCGCGCTGCCTTTTGTCTTGCTGTGAAGCACAGTCTGCCTTAGCAGAGTCGGATCAATAGCTGAGCCCAAAACCCAAATCCGGCAGCACTTGTGGAATCGTTGTTCAATGGATATCAAAACCATAGCAGAACTTCCGCTGCTCAGGGTATTGAGAAAAACACCTCCCTCTGTTCAGAGCTTCAGAACAGTCGCACAAACGTACATCTGGACTTTCATGTCTGGGGTGGTCTGGCAGTGTTGGAGTGATCTGACTGCTGTGTCCTATTGAGTTTGTTCATCTGTGTCAGTGATGATGCCATGGGGAGCTTTAGGGAGTATTTAGGTGAGTGTGCCCATTCCATTTTTGCGGCATCTCGAACAGGAGAATTACTGGAGAGCAGTCTATCTCAGTTAAGAATGGCAAGTTGTTACCTGAACCTGTCTGTGTAACCCTACTCTTATTTTCAGAATCATTTCCATGAGGTGAATCACGTTTTGATGTATAGAAAGCAGCAGAAATTTGCCTAGAAATAATGATAATTTGATTAAACTGGTGAAAGTACAATAGATGATTATTATAGGCTGAAATATTTATTACTCCCCAACACAACAAAATATGGGGCTTAATTACTAACAATTGCCTGGTACTAAATTAGAAATTTGTGTTATTCTCCAGGAGATGAAAGAGCTCAGAAAATGTGACCCATGTTAATGCTTTTGTCCCAATGGTTGTTCTGGAGGAAACCTTGAGCGTACACACAGGAAGGATTCATTTTCTTGGCATTTCTATATTTGGGCTTGATGGTGACATAAGATGAACGATACAAAATCAGAGGACAACTGGGAACCATAAGTATCCATATATTACTTCATGGTGCTTCCGTCATTATGTTTCCATATACACTGATGTGACTGTATTGCGAGTTAAACTCATATTCTGGCCCCAAACTAAAGGAAATAACTTTATATTTCATCTTATGGCCCATGTATTATTGTCAGTATGTTTCAACAACAGAAACAGGAAACTGTATTTTGCTCTGGAGAACTAACAAATAGACTTATCACAAACTGTTAGTACAGCTGAGCACAGAGTAAACATTACTTACTGGACACGCATTCTAGTCGTTTTTCTGCACAATGATTCTGAGTCATCGTGACGGATCACTTTGGCCCATCTGTGCAGAGGAAAGATCTCGGCAGGCTCTGGGCTTATAACATACAGTCATTTAGGGGCGAAAAGGAAAATCAATCTCCCATTCTCATTTTCACTCTGCTCCCTCTCCCTGATCATATCACATCTGTGGGGGTGGTGGAGAAAAGTCAACTCATTTGCGCTCGATTCCTCGGGAGGGAACAGCATGTGCAGAGAAAGGGACGGAGCCCCGCACTCGCTCAAGAGCTCTGACAACCATCCACCTACTGTAGAGACACATAGTTTCTTTTAGACAATAGAAGGTGGTTAAGAAAGTGGAAATAAAGTTTTTAAAGGGAGCTCAACATTTCTATTCCCCTCCTGTCCTCCTCTTCCTTCACCACATCTGTTTTGTTTTTTTTTGTGTGTGTGTGTTGTTTTTTCTAGCAGATGAGAAGTATTCTTTTTCATCTCTTCATCTCTTTTCATTAAAAAGTAAAGTATGTCTGAGCACAGTCTGGCAGTGGACACAGATGGCAGCCACTTTTCATTGATCGTTGTCTCTATCACTTTCTTCCTCCTCCTCCTCCTCTCTCTCTCTCTCACTCTCGCGCTCTTTCTCCTGCACTTTTTGCTGTCGTCTCCCACTTCTCTGTCCGTCTTCCCTCTCAGCCCTTATGCCCTCTGACTCTTTCTCTGTGCCATCTCATCATTGGATAAAGGCCCTGCCAAAATGCTAATCATCTCATTATGTAGCTCAGATGAGTGGACCAAGGTAATGTAGAAAGGGGGTTTCATCTTTTTCGTGCCGGAGGGGCTGTTGTTAAGTTCCCAGACAAAGCGAGAGAGAGGGACCAAGGGGCAGGATTCAGAGTTTATAGCACCACTTTTAAACTAAGAGTTTCTTCTCCAGCAGGTTTAAATGGGGAAGTGTGGATTGATATGTTAATACAGATGCAGGAAAAGGTGTTTTTGATGTGCAGGTGTTGCAAACACACACACACACACATAGCAGATCCATGCAGGTAATACAGGTGTGCGTGCT
This sequence comes from Remorina albescens, assembly GCA_034769265.1. Classification (NCBI taxonomy): domain Eukaryota; kingdom Metazoa; phylum Chordata; class Actinopteri; order Carangiformes; family Echeneidae; genus Remorina; species Remorina albescens. The sequence continues at coordinate 9,930,136 of CM068493.1, forward strand.
TTCTGTTGTGCCCTCAAGTGTTACAATACAATCATCCTCAATCGAAAGAGTGCTGATGATGAAGGAACAGAAGAGCAGACCTAAGCAGCTCTTGACTGTACAGGAAAATGCTTTTGAATTCCCACAGGAATGAAAACAAGTCTTTAGTTTTGTTTTGGTGAAGCCTATATGCTTCGCTGCTTTTTGAAGATTGTGAATCTCAGCTTCCCTTCCCCGCTCCTGTAATTACGGGAGACTTTGTTGCTAGACGGTTCAGTAAAATATGTAGTATCACATAGTTGATGCTTTTTCTCCTTAAACTGACGTATTCAGGACACACAGCCGCATAGACGGAGGAAGTAATGCTGATCAGACTGAGAGTTGCACTGACATGCACCACGCTTCATTTATATTCATAATCTTGGTAAAACGAATTATTCAGGCTATGATGTAACCAGAGGCCAGTCAGACATACGCATGGCTGCTATAGTCATGGGCTTTTCCCATGTTGCTTGTTGTCTTGGGTTACTTTGGTGACCTTTTGACTGGTTGGAGAATTGAGCCATATGGCTATGACAAAAAGAGAGGACACATTGGTTGAGTTGCTCCTATTAGCTCTGCTTAGAAGTGTTGGAGAGGCCAGCAGACTGAGAGTCAGAAGCTGCACAAAAAACAAAAGAGAAACTAAAAAGGGTCCCTCCACCACAGAGACAGAGTGAGAGCAGGAGAGAAGGGGCAGCCAAGTTTGCTGTGATCTTTTAAAAGGTTGTTTTTGGCTTCCTTCATGTAACGAAAGAGCCATTCACAATTGTTATTAGCTGAACATCCAACTGTGTGTGTGAGAGACATTTCATCACTATAGCATATCTCTCTCCTCCTATCGCCCTCCTCTTTATTCTCTCTCTGCAGTATAGAGTATGACTCATGCCAAAACAAAATCAACTTTTTCACAGGAAAGAAAAACACAGAAAAAACAAAAACTTGGCAGCTCCTGTGGTATATCTACACTAGCATGACTTTGCTCCTCCCTTCACAACCCACCTCGGCGAGCTCAACTCAATCTTGTGCCTGTAAAGAACTAAATTGACTGACTGAACCAGTTTTAAAGCACTTAATTTGAGACAGGTTGAGTTCATCGAGTTTCATCCTTCTCTTGCTTGATTTGGCAGCTTGGCTATGTGGATTTGTCTAATGCTGTAGGTTGATTTCTACCAGCGCTGATGCTAAAAGCCATTCCTGAAGATCTTCGTGTTCAGTATCATTTATTGGGATTCCATCGAAGTAACCTTGTGGCTGTTGGCTGTGGGGAAGTAGTGTGCTCTGGTGGTTATTAAATGAAATACATCTGTGCTACTGGGCGCCACCACTGGAGCGAAGCACCAAGTCAATGTAATGCAAAGCTTTCTAAATTGTGCCGTGATGGCTTAGGAACACTGAACCTGAAGAACAATTAATCAAAATGTAGCACCAATGAGAGTAACATTGATTATGTCAATTTCCTCTCCTCTGCCATTAAGAGTGAAAACAATAATCCAGCAGTTACTTGTCAACATATAGAACAATCTTCAGGCATAGTAAGCATGGACAAACTAAATGTAATTTATTTAACCAAAAGAAACCTGTGTGTTACTTGGTTCGAGTAAAATGTCAGAAGTGTCCCTTGTAACTTCAAACCTACCACTGTTCCACTACCCCTCAAAAAAAAAGTTCAGTCTGCATCAAATCAACACTAGTAAATATAACTCTGTCTTTTAGGTCAGCATCCAACAGCAGATGTTAAAGTATCAAAGCTGTGAAACTGGGCTCAGTCGACCTACTTCGAGGGCTACACTGTCTGAAACTCAGCTAGCGACACACAAACTCTCCTCTTTGTAAATACGAGCACATACCCCCACATGTTACTTCTTTCTGATATACCTTCGCTCCACTTTCACTCACTTGTGTGTTTGTGTGTGTGTGTGTGTTTCTTTGTGTTTTCAGTGAACTCAGTGAGATATTTTCCATTTTTTAAAGAGGTCATATTCAGGTAAACTGACAGCTCCAGAGCTCTGTCTCTCTTTTCTTCTCTCTCTTGCTTGCTCACTCACTCATATGCGCGCACGCACACACATTAATACACCTGTTATTTATTATTGTCCCACTTGTAAAATGGATTAGTGGGTATTTGTGCACAGGTCCTCCTCCACATTATGGTAATCTTCAGTCCTAATTGCTTCACCTCTGCGACACTTGGCAAAGAAAATTTGCCCAGAGAAAGTTACTGAGCGAGGTGCTTCCTCCTTGAACAACAATTTCCACCAAAGTGCACTTAACCTCTAATTGCCCCGGCAGAGCTGTGCAGAGATTGACAGTTCAAGACTGCTGTACTGAGTAGCAGCTCCGAGGTGTGGATGTGTGTAATTGTGTGAATGTGGAGCGGGATGTAAAAAAACAAACCTTAGCTGTTAGTTAGCTCCCTTGACACTGTGTTGGGCAGACCTGTCCCCTGACCTTACCTTCCTAATGTGAAAAATGGCTTGAGGTGCTCCCTCAGCTGTGCAAGTAACACAATTATATTTCTACCCATCTCAGCAGAAAAATGTTCTTAAAAAAAAAAAAAAGTAATTATTAGAAAATAGTTTAAACATGGCCGTAACTAATGCATGTCGATTTTTGTGCAAATTTAAAAATATTAAATCGAACCAACATGCATTAGTTTGTAAATTGTATTTAATTGTATTTTCTAACATCTACATGTTGGTGTGTTTGTGTGTGTTCCCC